>JAQQZY010000029.1:23677930-23691071 GCA_030068375.1 Ostorhinchus rueppellii
ATCTATCTATCTATCTATCTATCTATCTATCTATCTATCTATCTATCTATCTATCTATCTATCTATCTATCTATATGAAGTTAATGTATGAACTTTCAGCTTTAATTCAATGGGTTCAACAAAAATATTACATGATCCACTCCTGAATTGCACTCATTTTAAACTCCATATTCTGAGGCTCCAAAGTATTAGGACAAGTGACTCTTCAAGCAGCTCCTTGTCCGCATGACTGTTACCTGCTTATTCTGTCTTACAAATGAAGTAGATACAAAGTCTGGATTCCAAATGTTGACTTCTCACGTGGTCCCAAGACGTGTCAATACACCTCACTGACCTGAAAAAAAACAAAAAAAAACAAGTGATGCCAGGCACAACAAACCCCACCCCTCACACATATTTCACCCCTTGTAAGTAAATGGGAACATTCTAAAACTTTATAAAAAGAAATTTAACTGTGACCTCCTGTTCCCAAAATGCAATGAGAGCCATTCTGGGTCTCTGGCAGTCTATAAAGTCAATTTGTTATAAATTCAACCAATAGTTTTGCTGCTACAGACAAGTGAAATTTCCCCATTTATAAGTAAAAGGGGGAAAAAGGTTTTAAAAATTCATAAAAATGTAAACTTTAAAATGCTTTTCCCAAAATTACATGACATTTATCCTGGGTCACTGGTAATCGATAAACCAAACTTGGTATGAATTTAACCAGTAGTTTTGCTGCTAGAGTGTTAATAAACGAATAAACCAAACCAAAAACAGTACCCCTTGCTTCCCCTTAGGGGGGCAATAAATTGATCAGAAATGGCAAAAACTTTAGGACTGACCAAAGAATGGAACAAAGAATCCACGGGTGGACTCATCAATACCAAAATACCTGGAAGGACATATTATAGAAGACAACTAAAGCAGACGGTTGCAGAATTCCATTCTTGGGGAAGAGAAACTCTTTAATAACATCCAACCCAGTCCAGAACACACTTGGTGTGTTATTACAGAATCTACAATCAAGTGGTGCCTTCACAGGTGTGAATACAAAGGGTTAATAATTAATAACAAGGTACAAACCACTGGTAATAGTTAACAACAGGATGGTCAGATTACAATTTAATCTTAAAAGAAAAAAGAAAAAGAAAGAAAAGAGAGAAAGAACAGGATAAATAAAGAAGCTTGCACATTTCTGGGAAAAGATTATCATAAGAGATGAAATATTACCTTGTACCAAAATGATGGTAAAAGAAATGTCTCCTTGTCATCCTGTCAAATTTGACAAATTAACACCGCTTGAGTGAACATCAGTCATTTTAAGATGTCACTCACCACCTTGTGACACCTCTGATAAAGATGGAGGTTTACTGTGGAAACATGTCGGGTATGTTTTGACCGATTTCGTGTCTGATACAGAAGAAATCTAAAAAAAACTCGATGAAAGCAGTATTTATCACAGTACAACAATAGCTTGTTCTATATATTTATATTTATGCATATATATACCCATATACTGTATACAGTAGACAGTGCAGTAGACCTGTTCAAAAAATCCTTTTTTATTTGTTATTTTAAAGCCAGTTGCTGTGATTCCCATTCTCCAAGCTGTGGAATGACCAGATGGAACAATTATTTTGATTTTTGACCATGGGAATGCCTGGCTCATGAACCATACAGTTTTGATGTTGATTTTTGTCAAAAATACTGGGAATTTTGGATGGGGATGTTCTATTTTGCCTTATAACGCAATTAGAATTAACCATAGAGCATTATGAGTGGTACCACATGAAAGTTGATAACATTTCCTTTCAGGTGACACCTAATACACTACCAATCGAGAGAATTATAGTTGTCTTTGAAGCTTGGTCTTTGAAAATATATTCACATCTTTTGAATGGCCAGCACTTTGAATCTGATTGGTTGTTGTCTCTTGAGAAAACTCTCATAAGATCCAGTATGTTATTCATTCATTCATCATCTGAACCCATTTTATCTGCACTGGGGTCACGTGGAGCCTACTACTGAGGGGTGAAGGCAAGGTGGCATATGGAGACAAACAATCACTCTCACACGTCATTCACACCTATGGGCAATTTAGATTACCCAGAAAGGTCCCATTGACTGGTGTTGGAATTGAACCCAGGACCTTCTTGCTGTGAAGCACGAGTGCTATCCACTGCACCACCGTGTCACTGTGCTATGGTGAATGAACTGCACTTCACTTCGCACATTTTCTACACCTTCATGGTGCCCAAAGCGCTTTACAAAGCCTCACATTCACACACTCATACACCAGTGGGCAGCTGCTGCCATGCAAGGCCCTGCCAGACCTATTGGGAGAAACTTAGAGTTCAGTGTCTTTCCCAAGGACACTTCGACATGTGGACAGTAGGAGCAAGGATTTGAATCGCCAACCCTTCAAGCCACTGGACGACCAGCTCTACCAACTGAGCCACAGCCACCCCATGTTAGGATTTAACAAAAATTAAACAGGAAACATCAAAGGCTCTCTTAGCTTTCTGACTGTGGGAAAAAAAAAACTTTTGCTAATGTCTACAAATGATTCATAGTCCCACACAATCTGATTGGTCAAAATGTCATGACTTCTGCTGGCCTGAATTTAAATATGTGAACACTGACCAAGCCCTGGTTGGCCAAACCAGAGGCTCATCTCAACAACATTTGTGCCTGAGCTTGCTTTCCCCGAGTGTCCTATTGTTGATAATGAATGTTAATTAAATTAAAGAGCTTCAGTCCATCACTGCACTTAATCTTTGTTGAATCAGTAAAGTTTTATAAGGTACCATAGTCCATGGTGTATAGTTTAAACTGGTCCCTCCGAAATTCCCTAAAATGTACACATTTTTGCTTCAAAGACAACTATAATTGTCTCAATTGGTAATGTATTAGGTATCACCTTAAAGGAAATGTTATCATCTTTCATGTGGTACCACTCATAATGCTCTAAGGTTAATTCTAGTAAAGTTATGAGGCAAAATAGAACATCCCCATCCCAAATTCCCAGTATTTTTTTTTACAAAAATCAACATCAAAACTGTTCGGTTCATGAGGCAGGCATTCCCATGGTCAAAAATCAAAATAATTGTTCCATATGGCCATTCAGCTTGGAGAATGGGAATCACAGCAATTGGCTTTAAAATAACAAAATAGGTTTTTTTGAACAGGTCTACAGTGCAGTCTCTCTGCTGGTGTAATATTAATGATTTATGTAACAAACACAGTGTGCACCGAATTGAATTTTTACACCTTGTACCTGCTCCAGGCATGTGGACGCGACAACTGTATCTTAAGTCTTTGACACTACAGAGGTTAAACCAGATAGTTTATTAAAAGGATCCACTGATGTCAGTATGGACACAAGATCACAGTGTTTCATTTATGTCATGTTATTCAGTCATGTGTGTAAGCAGAACAAAGCCATGTGAGGAATGCATGAGGTTCTAAATAAGAACGAATCCTTTGAACTCAGTAATTATTCTGTCTATAGGACATGATGCAACATCCGAAAAGGAACTACCATCTGAAATAAAGACATATTTATGAAAATGTCCACCCCACATGATGACTTGCAACACAGTCAGTGTCAATAATAACCACACTATGGAGCCAGGACTCTACCGCTGGTGTAACTACAGGTTACAAGGAAAAGGAAGTGTCACGACACAACAATGGAAGTTCCATAGATGAATTATGAGAGAATAGATATGATGAATAAAAATCTCCTGTGACACAACTGTGGGTCCCGCCTTAGTCTTTGGGAATAATTATAACCAGCAAATTTGCTAAAAGTAACAATCATCGATTAAAAAAACAACAAAAAGTCAACCTCAATGCAGGAAGGATTTGTCGTTGTAAGACTGACTGTAACTGATGATTAATATAGGTTCCTATGACCATGAGCTCACCACAGTCCTGGTGACTCAAGGCTTTAGTTAGTTATTGTGAAAAAAAGCATTTTAAATGGATGAGATTACATGAAGTCTGTAATGCAACTTTCATAATACAAAAGTAAAGGTTCCTTTATATTTTAACTGATAAAAACACCAAAACTGTCTTGTAACTTTTCAAACACTATTCTAATTAGCATATTCACAACATTTTTCCTTCTTAAATTCTTAAAGCTGAATTAGCGACATGTCCACGGTGTACCCCGCCTTCACCCACAAGTAGCTGGGATAGACTCCAGGTGACAAAGCAGGTTCTGAGAATGAATGAAATTCTCTAAGCCCCTAGGGTCTTTACATTTTTGTCCTGTTAGCTGTAAAATGTGGATTTTACTTACATTTTTCCACAAGGACATGGAGATTTACTGTGCCCTAAGTAATGTATATCACTGAAATGTTTGACTTTAAATCCACCTTTCTGAGTGGTGATTTTAATAGTGGTGGGCTCTCAGGGCCAGCAAGGCCTTCTCTGCTGGCCTAAAAAAATCTGAATCATAGACTGATGCTAATTATATTTTGCCCATAAATACTTATTAAATAATTCCAAATGGTCTGTCTACTCCTTTTCATAGCTTTTCCCCTGGTTAAACTGATTCTAGACATGTATATATTAAAGCATTTAACCAATCACCTTTCAGCCATCATTTGTCGCCAGGCAGGGTCAAAGTCAAAGGAATCTGCCTGGAGGCCTTCACTATCAGTTCTGCAAGCCCTCACAAAATAAATGTCAGTGAAACTGTTGCTTCAACCAATCAGATTTTGAGTTGGTGACACCAAGGCCCTCTAGCAGGCGTATGGGGACGTCAGCGTATTCACAGCCTTTGATTGGATAGTCAGTGAGCGGACTAGCCAAAGCTAGCAAACTTTGGCTCGTCCACTCACTGCACCCCTGGGTAGCTAAAAACAGCTAATTTTGCCAAAGGTTGAAGAGTATGCATTTCCCAAAAGTCCAAAGCTTTTCTAAAAATTAGATTTAATCTCATATTTCCAGGTATGTTTTTGAATCATAGTCACAAGCGCTCAACCCAGCAGAGCCATCAAATATTTACTTCAGCACTGACATCAAAATGCTAAATGTTCTCAATACCTTTCTGAAGAATAGTGTAGAGGTGTGATGTTTGCGAATAAGTTGAGTCTTTTTTTACTTAAACTTTTATTGTTTTTTCAACGAACAAAAAAAGGAAAAAAAATTAATAAAAAATAGAGTCAGGTCTTTTAAATGGCTCTTTTAAGTGAACAGTAAGAACTAATTCACAGTTGCACTCCATTCATTTGTGTGCCGTTCTCATGTCCAAATGGCTCATGGTACCTTCATGCATCATCTGTGTGCCCTTTGAGTCTAGGTTGTTCCCCCTGCCTTCACATGAACAACTAATGACATTTCAGAGTTTGAGTTGTCCGCAGCACTCCCCAGTCACTTGAACGCAGCTATATGCACAGCTAACTTAGGGGAGGAGTCATCAGTGAGTCCGACTGAATGGACTGGTCAATTTTGGCCCACAGATCGTATGTTTGACCCCCCTTTGTAAATACTGGTCTAAAATAGATTTTAGCACCAAATCAATAAATTCACACCTGTTCCAACCTTTTGTGGTTCCAAAGTTAATGACCTTGGAACAAGTGGGACTGGATTAGAGTATCACACATGTAGATGTCCTAATAGGCCCTTTAGATCTGTGGTGTTAATAGAAAGACACACTTGAAGTCATGAAGCTGATTTCAGATCTTACTCACACTTATTATTATTTCCATGTTTCATCCATTCTCTTTGTGTATAAAATCCTGGACTGAAGGAGACAGAAAAGGCAGGTAAAGAGCTCACTTCTCTGTATTTGTTGTGATGGAAAGTCATAACAGAGTTGTGATCAGCTCATCCTGATTAATGTTTGTCTTTGTGTCCTTTGTCTGTCCAGGCGCTGTGCCGTTTCCACAGCTGCTCCTGCTGCTCATCCAGGATGTGAGGACTTGGTCCCTCAGTGACTGCAATGTGTCCTCCATGGCAGAGTCCCTCCTGAGCCTTTACAACTTGGCAACAGGCTCCACCTTCCCTTCAGTCTGCTATGGAGGCTCCTTCCTCACCTTGTCTCCTCAGCAGCCTGCACGTGTTGTCTTGATCCGACAGGTGCAGTCGCAGATCCATTCAGAGACTCTGGGGTCTCTGCAGCTGCACCAGGGGAGCAGCATCCAGCAGATCATTCAGTAAGAACAAACACTTCACTGGGTTTTAGTAGAAAAGTGGGTGGAATCAAAGCCCACAGAACAGTTTTTTTCTCACTCTCTGTTGTCCTGATTGTGTCCTGGAGGCCTGTGACCAGAGTCATCTCTCCTGTGGTCGGCAACATCATCCTGTGGAGGCTGACAGTCTAAGACACCTGTGGTCACATGCTAATGTCTGTCCTCTGCAGCTTCAGCACAGAGAGTGTTCTCAGAACTCAGACCAGGACACCCACCAGCCCCCTGAGGACCTGAATATCCACCCTTACCTCAGCACATCATTGTTTCTTTGCTTGTAATTTTTTTTTAGACTAGGCCTGTGTGTCTGGCCAGGCCTGCACCAGGGTTTAACAGGATTTATTTACATTTTTAAATGTTAATGTCCTTCTTTTAATTATGGTCCCTGGTAGTGTCTTGGGCTGGGGTCACCTTATACATATAGAAATAGTTGATTCATTAGGATGTTGACACTGCAGTGTTTTTATGCATCTTGCATATTTATTTATTTCTCTGGGCCCATTGTGTTCGTGTACTTATGTAATTCTTATAGTATATTTATAATCATGATTTGTTGTGCATCCATGTGTCTCTTCATACTTCCCCCCTTCTCCCCCTCTCCCACAATCTCTCTCTCTGTCTTTTCTTTTCCTTTACCCTCTGTCTTTAACCCCAGCTGGTCTCAGCAGATGACCATCCTCCAGGAGTCTGGGTCTGCTCAAAGTTTTTGTCTAAAAGGCAGTTTTTTCTTGCCACTGTCACACCAAGTGTTTGCTCCTGGAGGATTCTGTTGGGTTCTTTAAATAGGCTTTAAAGTCTGGCTGATTGGCTGAATTGAATTTTAGATTTTAACTAATAGATCACTCAATTATTTATTACTTTATGTGTTTTTCTAAATTTATTTCATTGCTTAACCCATAAGGACTCAAACATCCACCTTTAATCACAACTATCTACTGATGTAAACTCTTTAATACCTGTTGATCCACTAATCTTTTCAATGCATGGAAATAATTGGTGTAAAATACAGTTTGTCATATTTTCATGGTCATAAGATATGACCAATTTGGACATTGAGAGGTTGTAGATTCATTCATTTATTTATTCGTTCATTCATTCACCAGTAAAACCCGTGGAGTTTGATCAGTGACAGTGGATGGACACACTTGGTTTATGTTCAAGTAATGATAGATTTAGTTGGAAAAAGTCCCTTCTTCTTCAGTTTTCTTGGTTTCTGATATAACCCCCAACTTTACTCTGAGCTTTTTTGAACATCTACATGATCAGTGAATTAAATATAGGAAAATACCTGATTTTCACAAAAAGCCCAAAATACAGAGGATACTATTATAATAAATGGTGATAATCAGTTATAAAAGGTTAAACAGAGTGGAAAATTCACTTAAATACAAAATTATCACTGGGTCTTTATGGGTTAAAACAATGATCACCAAAGTTTATGCTCAATAAAGCAGTTAAATGTACAGTATTTGTCATGTGGTGTCTTTTAAGTGTCACATTTTAATTTGAAAAAAAAAAAAAAATCACAAAGTATTGGATATTGAACAGGGTGACATCAGCCAAATTGGGCCACTTTTTCAGTAATTGTTTAGGAATTAAAAAAAAAAAAAGATAGCATTTCACTGAATTATGTTTTTGTAAGAAATAATGGTGTTAAATATGTTTGTGTAGAATTAATGAAATAAAATATAAGTGTTCAAAACAGCACAAAATTGAACTAAATTACAAAGGGGGAAAGTGGTAAAATGAAGAACTGTTTGAGAGCCAAAAGAGCCGGCCATTCTAGGTGAACTGAGCCAAATGTACCAGATCACTGAGAAGAACTGAAATTCCCTTCACTAATGGTGCTTTATCCCCAAAGCTGAATCCACACACTTCAACCTGTCACAGTGCATTTAAGGTGTTCTGGTGACACTTAGTGGACCAGTGACTCACTGCAATATTTTGTGCAATTTTTTTCCTGTCATTTTATTGTCTATACCTGTATAGAAATAGGACTGGAAATTAGGAGTAGTCTTTAAGGTTCATCATATTCTTCTGATATTAATACATCTCACCTTAAACCACCATGTCATTTTCATTAGAAATTTTTTTTCAAATTTGTAAAATCTGAGTGATAGCCAAAGTCTCCCTAGCCATCAGACACAAAATGTCAGGGGCCAAAGGACACGTATCTGAGCTCAGAGTCCTTTGAGACCCCTAAGCTACACTGTACCCAATTCTTTATACTTCCATAGGAGGGGTCTTCTCGTCTGGTCACTTGCCAGTTTTCTTCGCCCACAACCCACTTAGCCATTGTGCTGGAGCAGAATGCCCTTGAATGCAGGGAGTATTCACTCTTATGTCCAGCTCTGGAACATTTTGCCCTCACCTTGTCTATACCTACACTTTTAAATGCAAAGCAAAAAACCATCTAACACACTGCCTTTATTGTTCCCATTTTACAAGAGCCGCAAATAATTGTCTCTTGGACCTTATAACCCTCTGATGTCAGCATGTTACGCAACTCAAAGCACATTAGCAAAACATAGAAATAAAAGATGTAACATATTACATTCTGATTATATGCTTAGGTTTTCTGTATTCCCAACACACTATGCCAACTGCTTTCTTTTTTTCATGGTTAATGATGCCAAAACTCGCATTTACACACTAACGATGCCGCATCCCCTGTATATGCCCAAACCAAAAATAGTCGGCTTTCTATGTGGGCCAGTAGCTTGTGGATCAGGGCCAGTAGGTTGAAAAGATTAATGTCAAGCCCTGAATATTTTTAGGAAATTGTAAAAATAATGGGATGAGGCATTTAGAGAGAGAGAGAGTGTGTGATTTTATATATATACACACACACACACATACATGCATATATACACACACACAGTTGTGCTCATAAGTTTACATACCCTCACAGAATTTGTGATTCTTTGGCCATTTTTCAGAGAATATGAATGATAATACAAAAACTTTTCTTCCACTTATGGCTAGTGTTTGGGTGAAGCCATTTATTATCAAACAAATGTATTTACTGTTTTTAAATCATACTGACAAAAGAAAATATCAAAATAACCCTGTTCAAAAGTTTACATACTCTAGTTCTTCATCCTCTGTCAGCCCCTTTAACATCGTTGGCATAGTGTGTTGGGAATACAGAAAACCTAAGCATATAATCAGAATGTAATATGTTACATCTTTTATTTCTATGTTTTGCTAATGTGCTTTGAGTTGCGTAACATGCTGACATCAGAGGGTTATAAGGTCCAAGAGACAGCTTCTAGTCTTTTGTGGTCGTTGTGGATGAGGTTCTTGATCTTCTCAGATACTGAAGCTCCATATTCTTTTTGTCAAAACACCTTCAGTTCATGACATGAATTACATGTCTGACACCTCCAACATCAAAGTGGCTCAATGACATTACAGTCAGGAGGCTGAGATGGACACTCCTTCACCTTCACTTTTTTCCAAGGCCATCCCATGCGCATTCAGTCAGGGTATGTAAACTTATGGCACATCTCTCTCTCTCTCTCTCTCTCTCTCTCTCTCTCTCTCTCTCTCTCTCTCTCTCTCTCTCTCTCTCTCTCTCTCTCTGTAAATATATTAGTTACAGATGAAAATAAGTTTGCTTTTAGGTGGGTGCATTGACCTTTAAAATTCAGGGTTGGAGGATAAATGCTCAATCATTAAAAAAACAGATATACAGTCAACTGAACCAACCAAAACATCAATTATTATCCATTTTTCATAGAGAGGTTATAACTCAAACCTCATATTGAACTTCAATGAATAAATGTATTTAATTCAGGTATAAAAAAAAAAAAGTCCACTTGGGAAACTCACTGGTCTTAACATTTTTAGTCTTTAATGTTAATTTGGGACACTTCTCGGACCAAGGCAGCCTTGTCCTTTGTCTTTGGTTCAGAATCACTATCACAGTCCGTATCATCATCATCTCCGAGATCACCAAAATCATCATCATCATCTTCATCACTGTCCAAATCATCCTTCTTCCGTCCTCTTTTTTTCTGTTGACATCCTCCTTCTTGGTCCTCTTTGTCCAGATGTGAATTTATTCTATGAAAAGGAAATGAAAGTGAAGGGATATCAACTAGTACTGCTTATTTTTACATTATTACAATTTACATATTTTCAAATTAACACCAAAAGTAAACTCAGCCCAGCCTGACGGTAAACAGAACAAATGTTAACATTCAAATCATGTCCAAAAGATGGCGCACTTGCAAACTTCTTTTTGTCTCAATTTGTAGTTCTACTGAATTAAAGACTTCTTCAAAAGAAATGTAATTTAACTCAACCTCTAGATTTTTTTTTTCATTGAAATATTACTACATCTGGTATTTTGAGGGTTCTAAAATAAAATCAGGAGGAAATATGAAATTGTTTGCAATTAATGCAAGTACTTTTCCAGGAAGAGAAGATGATCATTTTTTGCAAAAATCTAAAATACCTATTATTATATAAAATCTACAAATACACACCTTCAACTAGGATATAATTTTAAAAAATGACTCACGGAATAATTATTTCTTCTTTCTTGCCACACTTGCAGCAGATGTCTAACTGAAGAGAGCAGGGCTTACAAATGATGTGATATGCATCCTTTACAGTCTTTTGAGAGCACTTGACACTGAAATGAGAGGAGTGATACAAACACATATAAACATATTGCATATATAAAGCTGGATTTTATAACAAAGTACAAGAGACCGTTGCTTTTTTTTTCTTTATAAAATACTCAACATCAAATAAAATTGAAAGAACCTACAAAACCATTTGAATAAACTTGCAGGTTTGGCACAGTAAGAATAGATAACAGATACTGTTTAGTTGTCCTGTATTTAACTTGGCAAACAGGCTCAACAATTTGATAATCTGCCTCCATGTGGATAGGATGAAAAGATGACCATCTGTTTATCTTTATTCTACTGTGACAGATCACTGTATTTACCAAGACATTTTGCAGCACACCACTATCTTGCACATGGAAAAGCAGATTTACTCACCATTTTCGGGGCTGTGTTAGTGGCTTGTATTTGTTGTATTTGACTTTCCACTCAAGAACACCTTTACAGTGTTGACAAAGCCCATCATGGATCTTCGCATTCGCTCTCTATGCATAGTATCAAACAAGCAGAAACACAACTTAAGTGTTAACTTATAACATTGGCTGGGTTGAACAGTATACTCTTAAAGGAAATACGTATGTCTGAATGAAATGATAATTCAAACTTGTTGGTTTTAAATCATACTCACTGCAACAAAAGGAGGAATGTGCGGTGTGTTGATTTGGGCCTTTTTAAATGCCTTGATCCTTATTCACTTAAATCCAATATTAATGACAATGGGCTAGTTTATTTACATCTGTAATTTATCTTACGTGTTTTTATATGTATTCTGTTTTTATATGTATTCATTACTCATTTATTCTGACATTTTTGTAGTTATGTATTCAATTGTTTGTTTGTTTGTTTTAAATCATAACTGACTTGATTACGACCAAAGCCAAACTTGAACGAAATGTACAGACGAATACACCATATACAGTAATACCCCACTAACACACTATCGATGTAGCAGTGACGGACAAAAATAACCACCTCTACCACAATGTAATGTGTCTATTTTGTCATCTTAGCTGAGCTATCACTAGCCACAAATGCTACATATCCGGATACTTCTAGTCGGCATACACACCTTAACTTGCACAGGCGCTCCGTATTTGTCGTTTTTGAAGGCTACAGTATTTTGATGCTTCTGTCCTCGACAACGAGAAACGTTACCTTTCTGAGAACTCATATTTTCTCCTACTTAGCTGCACATGTTTTGATGATTTGAGAAACAGAAGTCATGCTCTGTATTGACCCGGAAGTACTTGGATACGTAATGGGTCAAACACAAACTATGTCTGTTTTCAACATGGTTATTTTTTAATCATTTTTTATGAAGGGACAAATGAAGAAAATTATTTTTAGAAAACACTACAGATCTAAAAACTATTTAAATAAAATAGCAATCCACTCGTACCTGACCGGCTGTAGGGATTTTTATTGGACAGTGTAACTTAAGCGTAACCACTGATTGGCTTGTCTAAATATCAATCAAACCATTAGCTCATCGCATACAAAAATGACAAGGACCGCCTCAAATATCAAATATTTCTTCTATTGGTGGAGACGTTTCATCGACTTCTTTGGTATTTGTTCGTATAGCTGTCAATCACCGCCTCTCTGTCTCTATTAGCCAAGATAACAAACTGATATGCTCAACGAAAGCGGTGATGTTTTGGAGGCGAGCGTCACTGCTGTGAAGTATTTGGCAAATCACAACGAATGTGAAAGAGAGATTTCGTCTATTTGAGGCATTTATTGTAATTACTCATGTTGCTGTTGACCTGTATAGACTCAAACGTCTTGAATGAGTCGACCTCGTTATCATTCAAGACCATATGTTGAGAAGACCAAACGAAGGGAAAAGAAAACGAGTTTCGGAGACTGTCTGGACCGGAGGACGAGACGTTTAGCTAGTAGTAACTCACAGCTGTAGTGCCTGGAAGGATATACTTGCACTGTAACTTGCATCGTTTACAACCAGGAGTACGAACTGAGGATAATCTGACCGAGGATAACCTTGTCAATCTCCTGGCGTCGATAAGAAAACACGTTAGTAGGCTCGTGCGAAGATAACACTTGACCACAACAACACCGCAACATTGGACAAAACTGTCACCTCAGAAATAGACAGTAAAACTAAAAGGAGTGGTCCAGCCGCCGTCCAGGTATTTCTCATCTTTTCTTACTAAAGTAACACGTACACACTTTGACGCTTGGCTTTTCTGGTTAACTAGCACTTTACATTTGACTGAAGCACTGCACTGACATTTAAAACCTCCACACAAGAGCCTGGATTTGCCGCTCTTGGGGGGGGGGGGGGGGGGGGGGGGGGGG
>JAQQZY010000029.1:23706278-23737731 GCA_030068375.1 Ostorhinchus rueppellii
CTATCTATCTATCTATCTATCTATCTATCTATCTATCTATCTATCTATCTATCTATCTATCTATCTATCTATCTGACTTATCTATGGTTGTCTTTAACAATTAAAGACCTATAACTATTCTTTTAAATATTTTTTTCTCTGCATTTCACCCTTTACCATAATAGTCCTCTACATTTTGCATTTTCAAGTGAATATCAGGTATTTTCCTATATGTGTAGTGTAGATATTCACCAAAGCTCAGATTCAAATGAGGAAAAAAACCTTTTCAGCAAAACATATCATTAACTGGACATAGAAACAAGCATTTATGACCACTGACTTTATCAAACTATAGGTTTTATCGGTGATTACGTAAATGTTGCAGAACAGTTCGTGAACATCCAAATGGGTCAAATCTGATGCAGCTGAAGACCACAGAAATTGAATTCTGCATAAATTATTGAAATGTCTTGGTCAAACTACTGGTCCAAAAATTATTAAACATTTTAGATAAGTAGATGCTTTTGGTCACTGGTATCTGTTGAGGTCTTGGAGAGTTAAATTAAGTTGTCCAACACGTGGGTTTCTGTTTGCAACACTGCCAATGTCAATTTCCAAACTGAATGATGATTGGGTAGATGAGGAATGTGTGATGGTGTGTCCCACTTTGACTCCAGTGTTCTCCCACATCTGTTTGATATTCAGTAGCTCTGAAATTGGGAAAGTATGACAGAGAGGGGAATAGTCAGGCCCTGGCTGTTTGAAAATGCATGTTCAGGAGGTGCAATGTGGCCTTGGGATCACTGTAATTTCCAGATGTAAAATAGCCCCAAGTGACTAAGCCCACAGCCTTTTGTGCTTTTGACAGGTCAGTTAGTAGCAGAGACGCAGGAGACCCTTTTATGGTGAAGAATGTGAATAAAAACCAAGCTGGAGATGGGGTTATACACACTGATGCTTGAGGGATCATTCCACCACTGAGTCTGATAATTCGGGTCATAGACATCTGAACATTCAAAAGAAGATGTAATCCCCATTCATTTTTGATAGAATTCCAGTTTGATATTTACTAAAGCCTTTTGTTAAGACAATTATGAAAATTAAAAATCAGAGACACCGTAGAAAGACTATTCAACTGTAGATGCTTAGATTACATTGAAGCCTA
Source organism: Ostorhinchus rueppellii (assembly GCA_030068375.1). Lineage (NCBI taxonomy): Eukaryota > Metazoa > Chordata > Actinopteri > Kurtiformes > Apogonidae > Ostorhinchus > Ostorhinchus rueppellii. The sequence goes on from JAQQZY010000029.1 coordinate 23,707,423, forward strand.
CATAAATAGTCCTTGTCAGGCAGTCCTTTGCTTTGTTTATGAGTTGAAGAGGTTTGTTGTACTCTCGGCTGAAATGATGACTAATTGGCTTGAAAAGACAATGGTTAATTGTGCGTATCTGTGTGTTGGTACGGGAATGTATTTGTCTATGTACGGACATACTGTCAGCTGTCAGTTTATTACCTACACCTACCAAGAAGAACCAATGTGAAATAACACAAATCTGCATTGACATGTACATTTCATGATGGTTGAACCACTGGGTTTTTACTCATAATATAATTAAATGAAAAAGTTGCTGATGTTTCGCTTATTTAGAGACACAGAAGCAGGTGGTCATCCCTTTACTGAGTTTGAGAGTATTTTTGTTTGAGAAAAGTGCTGTTGGAGCCCTTTTTTCTGCAGTGTCATTTCCTTAAGCTCTGTGTGAGCAGGTGTGTGCCTCCATGACCTTTGTGTGTGTCCATGACTTCAGTTTACTTACTCGGGCAGCTTTGTCCATTTGTATGAAATAAAAGCAGTGCTAGCTACAGCTGCAGCATTCGCATACCCCAACGATGGTAATTGGTGCCACCTGTTTTGGCTGTGTTAACACACTTTCAAGAATGTTGTGGTCTATTATTCACAACTTTTATGTTTCACTGGACAAGAACAGTCGATGTCATTCTTTTCAAGCAAAAATAGCCTGAGGATAAGTCAGCCAGTTCAAAAGAAATTGTCTGTTTAATGACTCCCTGAATTGTTACCTGAAGGTCTATGAGTAAAATACTTCAAGGTTTTTTTTTGTGTTCCCCCAGAATCAGCTTTTTTCCCCCTGCTTTACCTCCTGCAGTTTTTACTTTGCTTTTATGTGCTCTTTTAGTGTCTTCTTCCTCCCTTATAACCTCCTCTGTCTGAGTGTTTCTTCCTTCAGTCCCTTTTCCTGGCTGTCAGCTGTCTTTACAAAAAAAACCCCACAAAGCTTTTAACTGTGTAAACTGTATGAAGAATTGAAAACTTGAAAGGTGTTAGTTTCACAGAAAGTGTGAAAATGCAAATTTATAGTTAATTTTAAATCAGTCTATACTTTTGCTGTCAGAGTTTGTCAGGTTTCCTAAGGATCACAACAGAAGTCCTTTTGGCCTTTGTCAGTGAGGATGACTTATTTCACCTCCTCACATCCTTTACATCTTTTTTCATTTTTTCCTCTCAGGTAGCAGACACGTATACCATGCCGACAAGTGATGGCCCAACCCGATACCCAGTCTTTGTGGCTCCGCCCAATGGCAACCACCAGAGGTCTCCAGGTTATGTACCTGGGCGAGTGGCTCCAGTCCGCTCACCACCAGCAAAAGCTCCACCACCCCCTCCAATAAAACCTCACGGCCCACCACCACAGCGACAAACAGCATTTAACTTGTCAGAGGGGACCCAGCAGAGGAGCCGCGCTCAGAGCCTCCAGCAAAGAAAGAACACTCTGATTTGTTGTGGAGTGTCATTAGGGACTTTTCTCCTGTCCCTCATTCTCATCTTTAGTCTCTCGAAGCGCAACGTGTTAGATGGTCAGTGTTAAAAACCACTTATTGCAATTTCTCCATGTTTTGTGATAATACTGCATTTGTGTATTTTGACACCACATATGTATATTTATGTATAACACTGTGTAATGTAACCATATTTGATTTGTGACCAAATGGGTCTCTTTGCAGAAAATTGTCCAGACCATGATTCATCCCTAAGCAGCTGGAACCCGGGCCATCAACCAGACAAAGCTGTTGTTGTCAGGAAGGGCCACCTTTTTAGACTGGAAGCTTCTGCTACCTTTCGTTCCCTAACAATCCAGTCAGGAGGTAAGAACAGCACAATTCACTACTTTTGTGGTTATATTCATGATTATTTTTAGGTTTGTTTTTGTACTTTTACTGAAAGTGACACCATTTTGGTGTGGAGTGCCCCTCCATCAGTTGATCAAACATTAGTCAATGAGTCTAACAGATAAAATACATAAACAGAAAGTCAACAGGAAGTGGAGACACTCAGTGACAAACATCACATATACATGGTGTGTTAAGAATTTATTATATATGTTAAGCTTGAAAATTCAGTGTAGGTTTATTTTTAGGGAGTAAAAGACAACCCCAAGAAAGGAAAATACAAACTATGTAGGAAATGATTATTTATTATCTGTCAACATCAGACATCTTATTATCAAAAATACATAACAGACCTTATGTTGGCCACTAATCTTGGCTGCTTACACTTAGATTCGATACCCCAGGTAATTTTGTGCTATTAGTTATGATATTTAATCCTTCCAAAGGTGCTAATAAGTGTTACATTTGTGTGTGTGAGTTATTTCTGCAGCTTATGTTTCTCTGTAAAATAGTGCAGTAGCGTCAACAACAATTCAAATGTTGCTCAGCCCCAAACCTTTTTACGATATAAATATTTTTATTACTGCAACAAATGGTCTTCAATAAGTCAACTAACTACTTGAAATAACACCAAGGTGACTATTAAAATTGGCTCTGAGCTTCCCTACTTTTGTTAATGCATATATTTTGCAAAACTTTATATTTGTCTCTTTTCACTTCTCGCAGGCCGAGTGGTATTTGCAGACAATGCTGATGGCTCCAAAAACATAACTGTGAGAACAGGGCACATCCTTATCGAAGGTGGTGGTGCTCTTCACATTGGTGCTCCCAAATGTCGCTACCGATCACATGTTTCTATCGTTCTTGTTGGTCGCTCTGACAACAACGCAGTCCCTGAAGTCCCTGACCTGGGCCGTAAGTTCATTGGCGTCATGGGTGGTGGAACACTTGAGCTACATGGTACTGAGAGAGTTTCCTGGACTCTGCTGACCCAAAGCATACCAGCCACTGGTCTGCCCACAGGTGGTCATGTTTTTGAGAAGAACTTTAGCCGAGGTATCAACTTGCGCGTGGTGGACCAAGACACAGCTGATGTCCTTGTTTCTGAACGCTATGACACACATGACTCCCATAATGACAGTCGGCGGCTCACCCAGCTGCTCAGGTCCCTGCCAGCAGGACGCATTGTAACACTGGCTGTTGGAGACTCTGCTGCAAAAAGTCTACTGGATGAAACCAAGAAGGTCATTGAGGAGAAGCTTGGCAGCAGCTATGTCTATGACCTCAAGTACAGGTAAATAGTCCCAATGCATTATTATAAGCAATGACAGCTGGTTGTCTTAACTTGGGTTATACCCAGATTTCGCTTCTGGTGAGTTGTGATCCAAAAGTGGGTGTGAACTTGTTTAGAATTTGCCTGAAGAGTGTTGTAAAAAATCTGTTTTTTTTATGATTAGATATCTTATGTTGGACTTTTATTTTGTGCATGAAAGAGGTATACTAAGCAGCATTATTTAGAACAAAAACAACTTCCACAAATGTGTATTGTATTGACTTTTTTATTTTAGGTGCTCTGTTTTTGTAACTGGTTTAAAACTCAGTGACCATGGGAAAATGCCGGTCCTAACGCGAGTGACGTAATGTATTTGAATACTAATTTGATTTTGTCTTTGTTTTAATCATTGTCACGTGTTTGTGTGAGTAGTCAGATATGGTGAAACTATATGAAAAAGTGGGTTTGATACAGATTGTGCCAGCTCTTTGTGAGTTTTGTTATGGTTCTCCATGGTGTGGTGTCTTTTGTAAGTCACTGTGAGCGTTTTGTTGATTCTTGGTCTCCTGGGACTGATAAAGACAGTTTATGGATTTTTGTTCAGTTGCCTAAGGAAGTCCACCCACTTTGAAGTGCCAGTACTTGGATTGAAATCGATGTTTTCTTTAATGACCATCCAGACTGGAATGATGTTCTGTTTGTCATTTAGGACATTTCATTGTATTTGGCCTAGATATTCCTCTTCCTCTTTCCCCTGTATTTTTTGCTGAATTGTACTCTGCCAGGAAAGGAAGCGCGTAACAGATAATGGGGTTATGGTCTGAAAGTTTCCAGGATATGTGCAAAATGTGGTAGTTCAGAGGATTTTACATCCACCATGCTTACTGCCTGAAAGGACAAACACTGGAAATTAGACACATGGTTTAATCCACATGAGTCCATTTAGGCTCATACCCAGAAAACTGAATGGTGGTTGAAGATGATTATTTTTTCCGCTTCTGTCACTCAGTAATGTGTATGCACATGTCTTTCTTTCAATGGAAACTTTTGGTATAGCGTTTCACTGTGAGTTATTTGTAGCTTATTTAGGTCCTGGGTTGGTTGAAAAGCCAACTGCTATACCAGATTCTCCTGTGTCACATTTCACTTCTGGGGGCTGGTGCCAAGGCAGTACAGAGGTCTTCATACAAATCCGCTCAAATCCACAGCTTGCTGGTTTAAATGGACCAGAAGATGAAACCTTGCATATGTTTAAAATAATTTGTCAGAGTGTATCCAGTGTTTTAATGTCATACCTACTCTACTGATCCATTTTATTTAAGTGAGGATTTTTTTTAAGCTCAGCTCTCTGTGGATTTGCATATGGTGTAAGGAAATGTATAGTGCACATTTATGGGAAAGACACGCAATATAATGTCTCATTAAAGTCACACTTTGTTCGGATGAGTGATTTTTGGCTGAAAGAGTTGAGTGGTAGTGGCCTATGTCCAATAACACTGGTCTACAAGTAAAATGCTTCCAGAATAAAAGTAGTGAAGTCAAAAATGCTGGTTGGCTGAAGTTTCCAAGATGCAGTCTTGGTTGAAATGTGAAATTCAAGAATAAACTAGATAATGGTTTTTACTCAAAAGGAATATATGTCTCATAGCTACCAGATCTACTTCAAAACACTGTCTGTACATTACAATACATTCACTTTACAGGTTCTGCCTTGTGGAAGATTTATAAATCTATTGGATAAATGTACATGAACCAATATATATGTATCATAACACTTTATCATATACCTTGAAAACATCCGCAAACCAGCCCTTTTGTCATTTGTTTGCCAATTAATCTTATTGAAATATTTAACATTTAGCTAATTTAATGTCTGATGATAACTATGTAACTTGGATGCCCTTGTGTTTTTTTTTTTTTCTTCTTTACCTCCAATGCTGCTGAAACTGTGAATTTCTCTTTGGAGATTAATAAAGTATCTATCTTTCGATCGATCGTAGGCCAGTGTAATGATGACATGTAAATGAGTTTATGAAGTGTAGTGGCGAAATAACAGCTACATTTAGGTGGAATTTACTACGAATCCAATTATTGAGTTCATTTTCTGACATTTTTATGATTGTGTTGATGTAGTAACACCATGGGTACCTAAGGGCATGTTTATAAATCTCTTTAACCTTCTGTGATCTCTAATTCATTAGCAAACTAAGCCAGATACCTTTCATTTTCTATAGATTAACATCATTCGGTTCAACTGTGCTTCCTGGCTGCTACCTTGTGTCTGCTGACCCTTCTGTCTTTAATCATGGACTCTCAGGAGAGCACTCATGCCCAGATAAACACACATTCACGTCAGCTTCAGTAAATTTGCTATTTCCGGTCAAACAATGAGGTTGTTAAATGGCTAATGAATAAAAAGAGAGCACGTCATTATTTGCAGTTGTTATTTCCTTTATGTCCTTCTCGCATAGGCTGCATAGTAGTCAGTTTGGACAGAAAGAGACTTGTTGATTTTCCTGAGTTGAAAAACCCATTGAAAGCCACACACTAGGGGCTGTAATGACAGCACAGTGTAGCTCTCCAGATGGATCCTGTTTGTGTTTCTGTGAGGCACATACACACTGTTTTTTAACTGAATTACCCACAAGATTGTTTTCCAAGAAAAACAGCTTGCAGTTTATTGCTTGTACAATGTTTATATGTGACATATAACTGTTGGTCCAATCCAGTACCTGGTTAAATTATACTTAAGGTATGAAAAAGGTTTAGTTGTGGAATTGCCTCTGACATTATTTACCATGTGTGGGGACTGGATGAGCAATCGTTTAGTGTGAATAATAGGCTTTTGCTGAGTTTACTTTCCACTTGTCAAAATCTAGGACTGCTAACATGTGGCTTCTGTTACCACATTTCAATCTTGAATTGTTGACTTTAAAATATTACAATACCATTTTCAAAGAACCATTATTAGTGGTTGGCCAGCATGGGGTTTTCAGAGCCCTATGCTGATCATTAAAGAACAGAACAGTTGGTGGCCAGTATGTAACAGATCTGCTAAAATGCATTACAATTACATACAATTAATACATTTTTAAAAAGACAAAATTTCAGCATCTGCTTTGTCTCTGAGCAGATGTACTCTGCTCTTGGCTGGTAGAGTAGTTACTGTATATTGTATTAAAATAAAATTACAAGCCTGGTTAACATTCTTCCAGAGCACACTGCCAAGGCTGCCTGCACTGAAGCTGAGTTGAGTGTCCCAGCCTCAAGAAATATCTGCCAGTCGCTGTGGAGTAGCAAACTAACTCCAAAAATATAAAAATGGCTATATTAATCAGTCTCCCACCAGCCATGGTACTATTTAGAGTTATGAGCTTATGTTTTCACTGTGATACAAAGTGAATAGTAACATGGAGTAAGAAGGTCACGCTTGGTAGAGACACATTGTTCTTTCGCATTTAAAGGTCATGGTATAGTGTACAACTATTCCTTCAAAATGTGATTACATCATAGCAGATTTTGAGCTTGTTTGCATTTAATCTTATGCAGGGGGACGACCTGCCAGAATGTTTATATGACCAAAGAATGATATTTGAAATGTCCAATGCAGCTTGTTTTAGAGCACATGCCATCACACTCACACCCAGTCCTTTTTCCCAATCCACACCCTCAAGCTCCTCTGCTTAAGCGATTTAAACCTCTGGATGTTATTCTCTGTGTAATCTCATTTAGTAATTTTCCTAACATCGCTGTTTTGTAAGACTGTTGTGGAGTAGAGTAAAATGAGAGGAAAAAACTTGTGATTTGATTAAAGTTTTGGTTACAGCGCTATGGTCCTGGTGCTCTGAGCCAATTGAACTCATTCCCTGAAGTCCTCCATCTTCATCTGAGATTCTTTAACACATCGTCTTTTTTTTTTTTACTTTTGATTATTGCATGATGTTTTCTCTTTCCTTGTGTCCATCTGCTCTGGGCTGACAAGTTGAGTCTTTACTAGTTGAACCATCATATGTGATGATTTAATCCAGAGTGTGTATCCTGAATCTCTATCCCTTCTGTAAGATGTTAAATAAAATTCATTAATACCTTTACTTTGAGTCTAAATTTTCAAGCAGAACAATATCTGATTCTAGTCTCGGCAGCGTCCTATCACTTTTAGATTAGCTCACTGGATCGGGTCATCTTTGAATGCACAGAGGTTTTTAATTTTGTAATAAATCCACGTCAAATGATTACACCGCATAAACCAGAGTATCTCATTCTCTGTCATTCACATGTTCATAAAAGCATAGATTATAAATTAATGATGCAAGCCACATAAAAGATGAAACAAGTGACGTAATAATGATGCAGTAATAAGTCTTGACAGAAAGTTTGTGACTTATTACTGCTTGGCATCACTTCATTCTGATGTTGATTGCGATGCGCTTCATTGCCATTTCTGTCATCCAATTGAAATTTAAGCCACAATTGTGTTATTTTCTATTTAATTTTTGTCATGTCTGAAAGTGACGCCCTCTCCTCTTTGTTCATCTCCCACTTGCTTCTTCATCTCCCTTGACTCTGCAGACAGGCGTGGGCTTTGGTCTCCGTGGTGGGCGGTGGTAACGCGTCATGCACAGAGGATGTTAGGGAACATGAAAACCACGAAACAGGAGGCAGAGCTCTGGCAACACGCAACTTCACCACTGTCAATGGAGTGGGCTTTTCGGTCACTGCCTACAGCGAATGGAAGAGTGGTAAGAAACAGTGGTCTCCACTCTGTGATGCTGGCTTCCAGTTAATTACAGAAACCCTTTTCCACTATCAAGGGAGCTGTTCAGGTGAAATGGGCTGTTTTGCTGTCTTTAAAGGAGTGAAAGGTTTTGACAGGGTGAGAAATGAGATTTACCATATGCAGTGCACCAGTACTTAACAGATCAATCATTCTCTGGGTGACTGTTTTAGTATCCACACTATGATGACAAATACCAGATCTTACAGCAGATGGACGGGTGTGTGGGAGCCTGGGTGAGCCACTAGTACACTCACTTAAATATTTTCTTTATTTATTCCAGCTACACTTACCCACACCTTGTCAAATGTATTTTATGCAATATATCTGTGAAACAGTAGGATACTATACATCTTTGTCAATCTAAATATTCTTACATTGCAAAACAGTGTCAGTTGCTACCACCCACAACTGAATACTATTCAGATTTTTTTTTTTTTTTTTAAATATTCCTTTTTAATTATACTGTGGTAAGCAATGACTTATTAGTGACAAACATTGAGGCTAGTAATGTTTTCAAAATGAAAGCTGGATTTGAATTTGTACATCAAGCAGTGCATTATCTCATTCCTGCCCTATCTGTGTCACAACAGATAAGGTGGGGACACAACAAAACTTGTTTAATAATAAATGTCGAAAGATCCAATCAATAGCAACAATAACAAGGACCCCGATGCCATCTTTCACAGCAGTGAACATCAAGCTTTAGTTTATTGTAGCCTTTTTGTCCTTCGTGTAGTCCTATTAAATGCCTTTTACTATATGAAATATCTTGACATAAAGCCAGTGTAAACCTCTTATATGTATCACTATAAGCAAAATATTATTAAAACTGAAATGTTACTTTGTCTTCTGTTTGTAAGTCGGACATTCTGTTTTAACAGTGATAATAAATAGCTTATAGATATTTTAGCAGCTGTTATGACACATGTAGACCATGATTTTAAAGGTTAGATACCAAAACTACTACCAAATATTTAAATCATGTCATACTATGCTGTGGACCTGATGTTTATATCCTGAATGTTTCTTTTTTTTTTTTTTAAAAAAAAAGGTGTCATTCTTTGCTCCGTCAGGTTTCGCCATCTCCGGCTTCCAGGTAGATGCCGCTGACCAGGTTGTGTTGAACCTGCAGGATGAAGTGCAGAAGACCTGGCAGCCCGGGGATCAGATTGTAGTTGCCAGTACAGACTATTCCATGCACCAGGCAGAGGAGTTTACTTTACTACCCTGTCCTCACTGCACCAGCAGGCAGGTCCGGATACAAGGTGAGAGAGAGAGTGGGTAGTGGGTGTATTTCAAGAAGATAATATAGTCCTGGGCTGGGTGCCAAAAATAGCCTATTTGTCTTGATCTTGATTCTTCTATAGTGAGAATTTTTGGAATGTGATCCGAGCCTTGTACCAATGGTACCGTGTGAAATTCTAACAAGGTTTCTGTGGGTCCTTTAAAAAGCCTAAATTCATACTGTGTGATAGGGTTATGAATTAGGCGTGAAATTGGATCTTAAAACAGGGTATTAAAGCATATCTTAAATTTAACTTGTGGAACCGTACGTAAAGTCTGCATAACCAATAAAGCTCCAGGATGGTCTTGTGGTTCCAGTAGATGAAGACAAATGGACTGTCATCAGTTTCCACTGTAACCTATAAATGTGATTAGCGGATTCTGACCTTCTGACCTTGAGGTCTATATAGATCCCATTTAAAATTAGTGCAGCTGTCTGAAAAGAGATAGCCAACTATGTTTTGATTGTAACCTCATCTGATAATGATCAGTGGTTGCATAGATTTGACAATTCACCAACGTGTTGCTTTCGTTTTGGTCTTCTCTCTATTTGTGATGTTTCCTGATCTCATTTGGCTGCCATTAAAAATCGCCAACTCCCTTCCTGGAGAGAAAGGCATATTGGAGTATTTTAGTGTGTCTGTCTTTGTGTACTGAACAGCTACAGCCTGAGCTCAAGGGTACTCTTTGCATCACTGATAATGACATTCTTTTGTGATACTTGCACATGTTGTTTTTATGTCTGATGTGATTGGTTTGTTTGTTGGTTGAGTAATGTTTAATAATGTTTGTGCCGATTAGCATAGTTTGTGGTTAAAAGTGAAGGCACTTTTTAAAGAAATAAAATACCTTAGTTTCATTTAAATGCCACTATATATTAGTGTCAACATATTATAAAAGCTGGTGTTACAGTGGAAATGTCAGAGAAGAAGCTGAGCCCAAATTCTGTTCTGTTTTCATTTCCTGTCGTGTTATTCAGTAAAATAAATGCATTTTCCTTTGAATCCGTTTTGACTCCTGTCTTTGAGATTAAAAGACATGACTGACATTTGTGTTTATACAAAATAGTGACAGTTAACGATCATTACCAGACCTGTCTTTAAAAAAATTCACCTTGTCATAGCAAATGATTTAGATCCTGTCTGTCTGCGCTTCTTAGGAAAGCCACAATATAACCACACGGGAGAGATCATCGATGGAATTGACATGCGTGCTGAGGTGGCTCTGCTCTCCAGGAACATTATCATCGTTGGAGAAATGGAAAACTCCTGCTACGGAAACAACATGTGCCAGTTCTACAACCATGACACCTATGGAGGCCACATCAAGGTATGTTTTGTGCTTTTGTAAGGTTCCACCACAGACCCTTGTTTAAGTGGTTGTCTGAATGTTTCAACATCCAAATTTCTTTTGTAGTGCAAGTGACAGTTTCCATAATGCAAATATACAGTATGCATATTTTCTCTATTAATAAACAAATGCTCCAGGTTCAGTTTATGTGTAGCTCCTTTTGGATATCTTACTTTCACCCCCATCAAAAATTAATTTACATGACTGTCACGGTTGTAAAAGACTTTTGTTAAATCTAAACATGCATACTGTAGGCAATGAGTTCACTGTTTTGTTAATAATGGTACAGTTTCTTTCACATTGGTGGCAAGTGCACAATAACATTCCTGATACTCTATGTAACTAGCCCCCCCATGCTCAACAAAATGAACAATTTTTCCTCTTTCCACTGTGACTATTGCAAACTTCTGTCTCTTAACAAAAACAAATTCACTTGTATGACACATTCTGACATTAAAATCCAACCATGTTGACCATCAAAACAGGGTCATCAGAGGTCACTAAACCACCTTTTATTACTGTGCATTACCAACAGTCTCTTTTTTGACACTGTTTCAATGTTTTTAAAGATTTAAGTGTAAATGTTGGATATTGAATTCTTTCCATTGTGCTACTGAATGTGTATGTGGCAGTGAGCATGTATAGATGTATTAATCCAAGTAGGCCTTGATGTTTTAAAGGAATGTAGTATGGAAATGAGTTAAAGCTAAATCAGTTAAAGCTTGTGTAGCTGTGTGTCCAATTGCATTTATATGTTTGTGTAACAGAGAGTGAGAGGAAAGACAAGAAGAGGGAGTTAGTTGGTTTCTACTGTGTGTGTGTGTGTGTGTGTGTGTGTGTGTGTGTGTGTAATGGGTAAGTTGCAGTTAGCTGGAGGGATTGGCCAATACCTCTTTAACAGGAACCAGACTGTGTGGATTATGCTATTCCCACTAAAAGACCTCCTACTGAGCATTGTACAGTATATTTGTCCTGGATTATTTATTATCTAGCATTCCTGTTTTAATTTCATTTGTTACCTATGTTTTTAATGTGGCCCTATGTGCATCAAGCATTGAATGTGCACTTTATTACTGCCTCTTGTTCATCAAAAGGCCAGATGAACTCATTGTAGCATGGTGCCAAGTCAACTGTTCATATCCCAGTAGGATCTTTGACACTCATACTGTACAAAATCTTTAATTGGATGTGTGGTAGAAACTTAGTCTCCTTTTGTGGCCTTTTTTCCCTGTCACTAGACCTGCATACTATAGCCCTTTATTCTTGCTTTATCGGCTTTAAAATGTGGTCTTTTTTTCCCCCCTGACAGATCTTTGGTAACTTCTCTTCCGTACATCTGTCACACGTGGAACTTAAGAACATGGGCCAGCAGGCAGAGAAAGGCCGCTATCCTCTCAACTTCCACATGTGCAGTGACGTTGACCAGAAGGGAGGCTACTGGGAGCCCACCTATGTAGACGGACTCTCCATACACCACTCCTTCTCTCGCTGCCTCACCATCCATGCCACCAATGGTTTACTGGTTGGTAAAGTGTGTGTGCGTGTGTGTTACAGATGAAAAATTAGAAACCACTGCTGTAGACAATTGTTCTGTATGTTGGAAGGATGAGCAGGACATATCTCACTAATGACTACTTGCTGATACTGTTGAATTCTCTCCAGTTACACCCTTCTTCACGGGATTACTCATATGACTCATTTTTACCTTTGATTTTCTGTCTGTTCTTTATTATACTTCTCATAATCGTAGTGTCTCTGTCTGGGATGTAACAGTTTACAGTTAGTCAACCATCAGTCGTGACTTACTTTAAGTAGATGGACATAAATGCTTCTGTGCCCATGAGGGGGTTATGCACTGCTGGCATAAAACACTGTTTTTTTTTAAGTACTTTTGTCCTTGAGGCTATAATGTTGAAAACATCTTTTGTAACAGCACTGAGGAAATGGAATTTATTAACTTTTAGATAACATTGTTTAAATCTGCTGTTTTCCTGTTTCTTTCCTGGCTTCGCCCTCTTGTTTAATGTACTCTGACAGCTCTCCTGATACCACAGTTTTCTGCAAAGCATCAGATGGATTTAATGAAAAAGAGTCCAAGTAGATAATTCTTTTAGAAATGTGAAGTTTTTAAAGAGGCAGATACATTTTGTTTCTCCTGTGGATAATGGATTAAAGATGGACTTAAGAATGTTATATTAGCCCTCTTCACAAGATATTCCTGCATATTTCTGTTCAGATTGAATGTTTGCTCAGACAGAAAAGAAATATGGTATAACAGATGTTTTCTGTCAGAAATACTTCTGTGAAATTCTTCATGTGGGTCTTTCCCATTTCTTGTAACATGTGGTCTCCTCTCTCTGACCAGGTGAAGAACACTGTAGGCTATGACACCTTGGGTCACTGTTTCTTTCTCGAGGATGGAATTGAGCAGCGTAACACTTTCTACCACAACCTTGGACTGCTGACTCGACCTGGGACTTTACTGCCCACTGACCGGAATGACACCCTCTGCACCAGCATTAAGGACAAAGTGTACAAAGGATACACGCCGTCTCCCAGCACAGAGTGCAAGTAAGAGATTAGGACTCTCAAAGATAAAGCCTGTGAATTACTACAGTCCATGACTCATCAGGCACTTCAAGTTGAGAACAAAGATAGGGACTCCCTTTTCCAGTGTTATTTCACCCATATCACCATTCTTAACTTAAGGTTTATGAAATGAATGATTTTGCTGTTGTCCTCTAATATTATGATTTAAAAAACATCAGTAATTGACACTAAAGCTTTGTAGATGTAAAAGGATTCCAACTTATCCTTTTGCCTTAACAGAACTATTGTGAACTGTACTCAGTCTTATTGAACTCTAATCATGTACCTATGCAGATCAATCTTCATTTACAGAATTTAGTAAAAGAAACAATTTATTGATGTAACTTGATATGAAACCTGAAATCTATCTATTGTTAGCGTCCAGCTACAGCTGTGAATAAGAGACCCCAAGAGGCTTGTTAAGCATAAGCTTGAGGATAATTGTAATGACAGATAATAGTAGCAACACTGCAAAGGTTCTTTGCAAACCATGGGATTTACAAACAAGCCAACATCTAAAGTCAACAGTCACTTAATATTTACAGTAATTCTTTAGATTTTATAAGATGAAGTTTTATGAGGTACTAGTCCGTAGACAGTCATGGCTAACCTGCAACATAACATTTTTGAGAAGCACAAAGGAGTACCACCCCAGATGCAAAATAGTGTGCCGTTGTGGACTCTATTGGGAGAAAAACAGTGTTTTGACAACTTAAAAAAGGCCCACCCAAACACAATCAATGCCAGTTCTATGTGTTTTACGTCAGCTTTTCCTTAAGGCCGTTTTCTACACATTTACAACATTTTCTACCTCTCACATAATTATTTACACCACCTTTAAATGTATATGAGTTGGCGTATGTTCTTTGACTGCAGCCATCTTAGAAGGCTTCATGAGATGGTGCAGATGTACTTCAGGAAAAGACACATGGGTCATGTCCATGTGAACGATGCTGTAGTTGGAAGCATGAGTGTCAGATACTGGTTGCTTTGATAACTTTTTCTCTCTTGGATGTTTTCATGTCACAGCAGGAAGGAGATAAGTGTCTATGAGGGAAGCAGCAAAGCCTGTTTCCAGTAGTCTGTTCTTCATTCACATGTTGGCAGACCTGTCCCTGTCCACTGTTTATATTGTGGGAATTTAGAAAGATTACTGGAATTTTTCATCTCTGTCTTCTGCCTATTAGTCATAATCTTTCAGATGCCAAGGTACTGCCCTTATGTCTTTTTCTACATGTTTACATGATCTTCGCTGTGTCTGTGTGCTTTGGGTGTCTTCCAGGGCAGTTTCAACATTCTGGATCACCAACCCCAATAACAACCTCATCAGTAATGCAGCTGCTGGTTCTCAGGTAATAAAGATAGAATTATAAAAAAAAAAAAAAAAGTGCTTCGGCTGAACTTTTAATATATGATTACTAAAAATGAATGACCAATAAGACAGAAACCCTGCTTGTTATGATACATGAAGCTGTACAGGCTTAGGTGTTCCTGAACTTACACACTGAAAATGTTCTTGGTCATAACAAAGTGATCCATCAATAAAATTGGATTTAACAGGCTTTGGTGCCTGATGGGGAAAAATGCAATAACATAGTCAGATCTCTAATATAGAAAGTAGGGTTCTCTATCCCTGTCTCATTTTAATTTCAGCACAAACAGTATGGAGGCCCACTGGGGAGGGCTGTGTAATATTATGTATTGGTGGGAGGTTCTGCCAGATATTTGGATTGTCTGTCTCCAATAACTATTAAATCAAAGTTTAATGAGCTGTTAAGCTTCCTTGCCCAGGCTTTTCTCCATTATGACTAGAAAGAGAACATGACTTTCTGCCCTTACAGTATATTAATTACTTCAGCCTGCACCTACAGATGCTGTGTTTAAGCCCCCCCCCCAAAAAAATACATTCTTGCTGTTCATCACCTACAACTGCCACTACTGTGATATGTTCATCATTGATCATCACCTTATTATTCTGCCCTCCCTTCCTTTTCCAGGATGCTGGCATATGGTTTGTGTTCCACAGCTCTTCCACTGGAGACTCTCATGGGCTGGTTCCAGAAACCAAGGCAGAGCTCACTCCCCTGGGCATTTTCTATAATAACCGTGTTCACTCCAACTTTAAGGTATCATCAGTCCTCTTTATCTTCTGCTATCAATGAGTCAAAACAAAGAAGAAACCCTCTTATGCTGCATAAACAGACTGAGGAGCCTGTTTCTTTGACCATTAGAGCAGTTGGTAGTTTTATCATATACTGTACTTTATTTAGTATATACTGTACATGGAAATGGAGCCAATATAGATTTGTCAGATTTTGAAGAATCTTCAATGTGCACTTGATTCTGGCTCCAAAACCAAGTTAGTTCCATTGATCTAGATGTTAAAATACCCAACATTACAGAGAAATAAACATGGACGAGTCTGTTACAAAACGGTTTTGTCTCCTGTTCACAACAATTGTAAGATAGTTGAATTTTATGTTACATAATATTAACGCTGAAATTTATGCAGAATTTACCTTTTAGCTTCCTTGAGTGACAGGTGACAATCACATGTTACATTTTGCAACTTATGTTTATTGAATAATATATTTTTGACTGGCAGCTTAATGATAGTTGTGGTTAAGAAGTTACACTAATAAGGCTGTCAAATGATTCTTTCACACAAATATGAAGAGATTATGGGTAAAACTTAGCTTTGGTAGCTAATTTTAATGTTAATGCAGTATTGGCTGAAATGGTGTGTTCATACATTAGGTGAAGCTGATGCTTCAAACACAACTGCATGTGGGGAAATTTACTAAACAGCTGAAATTACTTTGTTTTCAGTAACTTAAACAGTACTGTTACTTCATTGAGTTTCAGTCCATCCTTGCTCTTCCTTCTTGTCTTCCTGGTTCCTAAAAAAAATACAAGATGGTTTCAGCCAAATACTGAATTTGAAGCTTCAAAACAAAATTTCACAAACTAATGGAAGGTGTCACTGTGACTTCATCCACTCTTCTGATATAGTCTGTAAGTGCTGTACACCAGGTAGCATGCAGACACGCAGTGTTTATACATTTAAAAGCCATATCGCATAATTCTCTGCTCAGTTATTTGGCCTCACCTAGACACGCACAGACACACACATAAGCAGGCTGCACAATAGTCCTCTGTTGTGTAATGACAGACATCGGGCAGGTGAACTGTAAGTTCTTTGTCCAGTCTGACCACAGCAGCCTCTCTTCTAGAGGAAGGTGCCCCGAGGTTTAAGACTATACTTCACTTATACCACAGGACCAACGCAGAGCACAGGTTTCCATATACACATTAACATACATATACATCTACTACTTTTTCCTTTAATTCTATTTTTACTTTACTATTTAAAGCCATATAAAACTAATTACCCATCCCGCTATGCAGTGTGTCTGTTAAACTATGCTTCATGTTTATATACATTCTAAATGATTCACAGACATTTTCCACTCTCACTCTGCTGCACAGCATTGATTTTGTAACTCTGTTGGCCTTAGATTTAAATTTAGTCCATTTATTATTGCCTCAAGTCCCACACTGTAAAATATACTGGTCGTCTTGTTGTGTGTCAAGTCCAGCAGAAACACACATGTACCCTGTCTTGGATCTTTACTTGTAGACTTAAGATTACTCTGTATTTACCTGCTATCTTGCTTTTGTATTTATAGGCAGGGCTGTTCATTGATAAGGGAGTGAAGACCACCACTGCTACTGCTGCTGATCCCCGCGAGTACCTGTGTCTAGATAACAGCGCCAGGTGTGTATGCATACACTTTTGTGGTAGGTTTTTATCCACACAATTATCATTCATCAATCATTTACACTACAGGGATGGGGGGCATCTTCAGTTAATATGGCCTCAAAAATAACTATTATGTTCATGCATCTATGTGTGTGTACCTTTTTATAGTGAATGACCATACACATCGCAGTGTCATGTTACAGTCTGTAAATATTTAGGCATTTGTGGCTTACTAATGTATTTATGTAATGCCAGTGCCAATAACTGCACATGAATTAAGTTATGTATAGTAAGCAGAAGGATATGTCCATTGACCAGGATAGATAGATGGTCTTATGACTACTGTACTTCTACTGCATTCAAATGGAAGGTCTGTCAGGTTTGTGTTGACAGAGAAAACAAGGCTTCACAGATAGAGTTTCCAGTCTGCAGCTCCTTACCCAAATACAGCCCTCAACTAGACGGAAAAAATCTTACGTGTCCACTGAGAGTGCTGGCCACGCTCTGTGTGTGAATCTGTGACCAGAGTTTGTATGAAGAGAAGGATTTTAAATATTAAAACACAAATGTAAAAGAGAGGGAGGTATTTTTGTTGACAACATCACGACACATCATGTTCTAAAATACAAATATCCTTTAACTCTGTGATGGTATTGAGAAACCGAATAGTGACGTTTCAAGTAAACCATGGTCTGAATCCTGAAATTAATTCAAGCCTTGTTTGCTAGCCAAAATGTCAAATGTGTGCATGCATTTTTTTTTCTTCTGCAAAGTTCCTTTTTTTTTTTTTAAGTATATTTTTATTTGTTTTATCAACAGACAATACGACAGATAAACTAGGGGTCACTGGTAGAACACAAAATATTTAAATAATAGACAGTAGTAATTGCGCATTGTTTTGTTTATGGTCCAGCCATTTTCTCCATTGCTTTTTTGAAGATATGTTCCTTGATCCATAGGTAATAAGTCAGTCTTTCCATAGAGTAGATTTCCTGTATTATTGCTAGCCACTGATCTGCAAAGTGCCTTTTTAGGACTTCATACGGCATACAAAGTTGAGTGTTACACTGTATCTTCCAGATTTCGACCACACCAGAATGCTGATCCTACTCGTCCTCGTGTGGCAGCAGTCATCGACACACTCATCTCTTTCAAGAATAATGACTTGGGAGCGTGGATACGAGGTGGAGATATCATCATCCAGAACTCGGGGTGAGACAGTTCACAGGATGTGATGTGTTATGAAGAGAATCTATGATTTCTAATGAGCAATAAAGAGATGCTGTAATCACAAAAACATAAGTAAACTGATGATGACTCATTCTGATAATGCCAGAAAAACTGATGTAACACATGGTACAAACTACAGGGTGGGTGAAAAGTAACTCCTGAATCTGTGAAATAAGACAATAAGACATCCCCATTAGTGTTGTCTGTTTAAAAACTGTTTTTGTCTTGACTTCAATGACACTAAAAATTCTATAAGCAGTTTCTAACACCTAGTTACTTTTCACCCACCCTGTACAGTTGACATATTATTAGTTTATAAAGAAGTAAGAAGTGCTTGAGTGTTGACAGAGTTTTGAATGTGTCATCAGAACATGATACTGCCACTCTCTTGATATTACCTAATCACACAGTGCTGGATCAATAACAAAAAGACAAGTGATTTCAGCAGCCAGCATTTAGTAAGCCTTACATATGTCCCTGTCTGTTTTTGTACAGTTTTGCAGACAATGGTGTGGGATTATCCTTCGCCAGGTATGTATGCATCTCTTGATTTTATTCAGCCATATTTATTTTTCTTCTGCCCTTGCCAAATCAACTAGCCAAACAACCATGTATGACTGGAACTAAAAGCACACTCATTTTATTTCCTGCATGGTGACATGCTTCTCATTCTCATTCTTGCTTAATACCCTGGATTGCATGTTCTCCACTTCATGCAACGTTTAGATGGCTGTGCTCTTTTTATTTTCTAAAATAAAAAATAGGTGGCTGTGCTCTGTACTATGTGCCTTTTGTAAATCTTTTCTCTCTGTTTCTTTAATGTCTCTTAAAGTATTACTGTTTAATATTTCCATCTAAATTGCTATGTATCTGTATCCCCATCTTATTTTGCAGTGAGGGCAGCTACCCTAAGGATGAGGGGTCCAGCCAGGAGGTGACACAGTCTCTGTTTGTGGGCGAAAGCCGAAATAGAGGAACCAACGGGGGACAGAATAAATACTGGGGCATTGGAGGGGTTGATGGAAAGACGAGGACTCTGCCCAGAAACAGGTGAGAGCAAGTAAACCAAAGGAGGAATCAGATGATGCAGGAAGGAAGATTTATGGGAGAATTTGGAAGAAAATCAAATTCCATGCATTTTCTCAGGAATTTTAGGCAACAGTGTGGTGGCATGAAAATATGTTTGGAAAACAAACATGAAGAGAGAGACAGTAAAGCAACAAGGTAGTTCGAGGCTAGAACAGCTGATTTAAGCAATAGGGGGACTCCTGAAAGGAAGCTGCCTGACCACAGTGATATTTTAGGCAGCCAGAAAAGCCAAAAAAGTGGTGTTAACACTTGATGGTTTTGTAGAAACGTATTACTCATTGCAGCATTTGGATTACTCAAGCATAAGTTCTGTATTTGTAGTTTTGCACATGCAATGGCACAGTTCCTGCTAATTTCTGTGCAACTGCCTCAACTTTCTATGTCAGCACTCCCTCCAAAAGTCTTTTCTAATTTAAATTGTGATCAAAATTAGCTGAGACCATGTGATCAGATCAGTTTCCTCTATCTTTATATATTACTTTACATTGTTTACTACTGTGTGGCCCACAGTGTTACTTGTGGTTCTCTCTCACTGCTTCCAGATGGAGAAACAGCAAGTGGAAATTGTCTGATAAACATCCACTACCTGCTCAGCTCCAAACAGCAGACACACACAGTTAGTGACAAGCTGGTGAACATACTGTAGCATTTAGCAGCTGAAGAGCCAGATATTTCCCCCAGGACTAAGTGGAGGCTTGAAACAGTGCTAATAGAGGGATGTTCTAAATTGGTTGTAGACTTTCCAGGTGTCGAGAAACACAACTCCAAATGAATGCCATGCAGAAATGATCCGCTGCATAGAAACAAGTTTGCAATATCAGCTTAAAAGGTGGTGCTACATCACCGTGTTGCTTATTTTCTTGGACCCCAAGTGGAATAAAAATCACCAACTGGAGCTTTAAACAGCCTGTGATATTTGCCATTTGTCAGTCTCACACTACTTGTGCCTCACTGTTTATGCTGTTAACCCGAGTCTCATTACACACCAGTCTGTGATGCCATGTCGGACTGAATGCATAGTTCTAATTAGAGTAGAGTTTGCAGCGTTATGTCCCCTCAGGGCCTCCTTACAGTATCTGTTTCTCTGTATCTCATTACAGAGATTGTTTCATAGAGCTCGAGCAGCATAAACAAGTAACAAGCAAATAGTTGCCTTTTTTTAGTTTGAAGAACTGAGACTGAAGCCAGTTTGTGCCCACGGTCACCACTGTGTGCAACACTTTACAAGCATTTTACAAGCTTTGTGACCGCACTGTGACTTCTGGCTCATGTTGGTTAGTCTGCCGTCATCATGGTTTCTGCCAGAGCAGCTGTTGCACCAGGCTATTCCATCCTTTAATTAAAACAAACCTTTCTCTACCACTTGCACATTGTCGTCGATTGTTTTGCTTCACTGCATATTTTTCCTTTTCCGTTTCCTCCACTGCAGGACTTTCCCAATCCGTGGTTTTCAGATATATGATGGTCCTGTGCGGCTCACGCAGAGTACATTCCGTGGCTTTGTCCCCACACCAGAGCGATACATCAGCGCAGTGGGATTCAGCCTGAAAAACACCTGGCAACTCACCCCACGCAACAACCTGTCCCAGCTTGCCTTCCACAACACCGTAAGGCATACACACTGGTGTCAAAGTTATTATGTAGTAAATCTTTACACACTTGTGCAATATTACCATTCTATAAGGACATTTTTGCCAACAATATTCCAATTCAGAAAAAACATTATTTCTGCAGACATCTTCATTATCAGTGGTGGTGAAAACAACTAATTATAGTTTTATTGGATGGACCCCTAATGATGGAAATCACAGTGAATTTAATATATAATATGCCTGTAATAATTATAATAGATTTATTACAATGTTTCCTCTTTTTACATTTTTCTTTTTTAGCTTCTTACTTTGTTGTTCCTTAAACGTTAACAGTTTTTTTTTTTCTCAGTTTTCACCCATTCTCTTTTGTCTCTGTGCGTGTCCACCCCCATGTTATACTGGATTTGACTGGTTCCCTGCTGGCAGCTCACTCCTGTTTGTTTTTTTTACCCCTACACCCACACTGTCATATTAACGAGAAAATGGCTCAAACTGAGTTACTGAGTTGGCACTCATCTGAAATAGTGTTATGGTAGGAAGAGGGGAGACCCCATGCAGAGTCAGGCTGGTAGTAAAACAACTATAAACCGCTGATGCCCTCTAGTGGTTGGACTGAGGAGTGTGATGGATTTACACTTGGCACCCCATTTATGTGCAGATTGTCTGATCAGTACAGCTTCGCCTCATTGTATATCCCACAGTACTTGTTGGCAGACAGACAGGACTCAAATCTAATTTTCTAAACAACTACACTAAATCCAAACAGTCTTTCCCTTGGGGGTGACCAGTCATTACTCTGTTGGTTTCTTATACTAGGTTTGCAGAATTTTTATGAGTGGTGTATGCATATATATTTTTCATAAGATATTAAATCAAGTAAATTAATTGAAGTTCTGCGACTTTTGCTCCAGTGCATCTGGATGTAGACTCCACTTGCGGTTCATGAATAATAATCAACACCAGAACATTTATTTACCAGTACTTATTCATACTCCTTCCAGTTTGAGTGAAAAGAGGCGATACCAGTATTGATGAAATATTAATGAACTGAATTGTACTTCATTTGTCAGTATATGGGCAGTTTTGTGTTAACATTTTTTTGAAAGGTTTACATTGTTTGCAGTTTTTATTGCAGTTGCATATAATAATCAGTATTAATATAACGGCTAAAGAAACATTAGTCAACCGATAATTGAGACTGTTAAACATTGGAATTGCACCAGGAATAATTTTTAAAGATGGTCATAGTGTTAGACATTGGTTTACAGGGACTTAATCAAACCCTTTAATGTCTCAGAAGGAGAGTAATTATTATTAAACCTAACATTTTTTGCAGGGCTCCTGCGAGGTCATATAAAGTCTTAAAAGTTAGGATTTTGCAAATCTTCATTTAACACCTTTTTTTAAAAAGCCTGTAAAAGGTATTAAATTTGATACGGTAGGTCTTATATCATATTTCCATAAATTTGTTCACTGGATTGTGATTAAATGTGTCTAGGAAATGGCCAATCTGCAAAGAAAGTAACGTTTGTCTACTCTGTTCCACCTGACTATATTTATATTGAAAGTAGGAACCAATTATTGCTAACTTTACAGAATCAAGGTGTTGGAGTAAATAAGTACATTTTCCTAAATTCTAGGAGTCACACATTTTTTTGCCAGTGTAGCTGTAAAATGGGCAGTAAATTCTGTTCTAAATGGTCTTGAAAAGGTTTTAAAAGTCTTACATTTAACTTGTAGGAACCCTGTCTTGACACATATAAAACAGGTAGTTATTTCAAGTTGAGTAGGTACACTTAGGTTTGTATGGCGTCCATCCTCAGGTGGGTCTACAGGCGTTCTTTGGTCGCCCAGGGCAGTGGTTTGAAGACAACGACCTGGATGGAGACAAGAACTCCATCTTTCATGATGTTGACGGTTCAGTCACAGGCTACACAGACACATATGTGGGGAGAGCTGACAACTACCTGATTCAGCATCCCAGCTGCGTCAGCAGGCCTCAGTGGAATGGAGTGATTTGCAGCGGCCGCTACTCTCAGGTACAGTGAAAGAAACTGTATATTACAATCAACACTTCACTCTTCTGTTTTTCAGCCAAAATGCCCCCTGACCACTATGCGCCTGCTACATCCTGCTCTCCTTTAGGTGTACATCCAGACTCAGGGAGCTCCCAGCCTTACTCTATCCATCAACAGAGATGAATATCCAAACAGTCCTCTGGTGCTGAGGGGGATTAACAGCCAGGGGGCACTGTCACAACAATACCAACCTATCCTGATGATGAGCAAGAGCTACACACTGCACTGGAGCGGACCTGCACCCAGAGAGGTCGTCCTCTCCCTTATCAACTTTGACAAGTGAGTAACTAGAGCCAGCAATGTATAAGCAGAGGCCTTACTGAAATACCATACACGTTTAGTAGAAAAATGGGATTTTATTGTTAGTCCAGTTAAAATAAAAAAAAAGCCATTGTATGTGTTGAATTGATGCTACTCTTTATATTGCTTTGCACCTAAGTCGTACTAGACTAATGTGTATATGAAATATGTGATAATAAAAGGTCTGAAACACTGCAAACTAAGATAAAACAGGCATGTTTAAGTTGACTGTGCTGGTCCTCTATTTCTCTTCTTCTCACCCAGAGATGACTGGGTTCTCGTTGGACTCTGTTACCCATCAGACACAGCATTTCAGATCATGGCAGACATCAATGACAGACAAAGCAACACCTTCGACGACCTTACAGACTATGGCACTGTATCATCCCTCGCACAGTTGGAAAAAAGACAGACAGAAAGAAAATACTTCTTTGACAAGACTGTTGGGTGAGTGAGCAAAACCCTTTGACACACTCATTGCTTTAACTTAAAGGGGCGCTGAGTTTATCTTGGTTTTTAATCCTGATATGCATTTTCTAACAAAGGTCAGCCTTATCAGACTGATGGATAAGCTTTCAGCAAAGTCTTCATTCTGTTTTTATCCTTAATCTATTTTGTTTGTCTGGGGCTCCACATTTTCTGCAAGTTTATTAAAACCTTGGCCTTGATTGTTTTTTTTATTTGCGCGGAACACAGCTTGTTGTGGCTCTACCTCCGAGCGCGACACAGCAGAGACGGCCACAGCTACTGTTCAGTAAAAGGTTGCGAGAGAGTAAAAGTTATAGCCACCACATCCTCCAAACAGATGTGCAACTGTACAGAAAAGGCCTACCCCAAGTACTCCCAGACCCCCTCTGCGGTGGTGCCTATGCCGGCCTTAAACGTTCAACCCTGCAAAAACTGCGGCGCTAAACAGGTTTGTGACCCTACATTAAACATCTGCTCAGGATCTACCATTACTCCAGACATTTTTCTTTACCGTGGGCACTTCTGTCTCAGGCTGTGTTTTCCAGTGAGCCATGGACGTCCTACCTCCAGACACAAATCAAGTCTCTGACCGTCCAAGAGCAGCAACAAGGAGACAACGCCTCCTTTATCACTGTGAGCGCACCAGAGTAAAAACAAATCAAAAGGTGTAACGCTTTTATTTGGCCAGGATCATTTTTACCTGTCAATGTTTTTTCATGTTCTGCATCAGGTGAATGAGGTGACCATGCCCTTCTCTCAGCCTGGCTATTTCATAGTCTCTGTGGATGCCTGTTCTGGAAAGGTCACCAAAAAAACCTTCTTTGCTAAGATGGATACCAAGATGGAACAATTCCTGAAAACTGGAATACCAAAGAGGTACACCGAGGGAAATTAAACAATCGTATTCTTTATGGATTTTGACATAGACACAGTGTAGCCGATGAGTTTAACGTAATTTGATTTTCTGAACAGGTCCATAGTACTTATGGCAACACGAGGTCAGCCAGTTGGCATGGTGACTTTAGCTCCGCATCTGGTCTCCTTAGGCCTCGCCAAAGCTGCTGATCTCCACAGTAAAGGTATGCTCCACCAGTTAGACGCTTTCTTTGTGCTTTTTCTGTTTTCTAGAGTAAGGTTCAGCTCTGTTTCATCCACTCATTTCCTTCCTCTCACCACAGAGAGCCTCGCATTCTGGGGTTTCCAGGGAGGCTCTTCACCGCCTCCCTGGGTTTTCCTTCAAAGCAGCCAGAGGGATGAGTTCCTGAGGCTGCAGGAGCGCTACTTGCCTCTGGCTTTAGAAACGTACGGCTGTTCACCACCCGCAGCTCAAACACGGAAAGACCTGGAGCTACTCAAAACAGCCACAGGACTACAATGACCAATGTGAACTATACAACTTAACTACCCAAAGTACTCTTGCACACAAAGACGCAAACACACACAACCAGCTGATGAATGTGAACTGCTGAACTTTTAATTTATTAACAACAGCAAAGATGTTTACCAGTCTCAAGTGGAGGAAGGTATTTTATTTTGAACGGGGTGAGTATTTTTGTGATTATGTGTGTGTGCGTGTGTGTGTGTGTGAACCTGTTTAATATGCCTTGGGGCCGATGAGTCAATGCACTTTCCTTTTAAAGACACAACTTGCCTTATAAGCCAAAGTGATCAACTGAAGCATTGTAGTAACATATTTATCTATGCCATTAGAAAAAAAAAAACAACCTTCAACCTCTACCTGGTGATTCTATTTATCACATAGTAAACAAACAAACAGACAAATTCATGTGACCGAGTCTGAAAATGGAAAACAATGCATTAGATACACACGCGGATGGAAATTGTGAAAATAAATTACGTTGTCCCCGAAATGAGATCATGTTCATCTGGAAGTGAACGTGAAATTAGACAGATTAGATGTGCTCAGGTCGAAAGGAAATATTGGAAATAAATGCCATTGCGTCTGAGCATTAAAGAGTAATATTAAGCCGAAAATACATGTATTGTAAAACAAAAGGATTATTTATTCCTAAAACGCCTATAACCAAGTCATAACAAGCCATATTTATATTAAGACAGACATGCGTAATAAATTGAATCAGGCTCTTTCCAAGATACTGAAATGCCATTGGGAGGAGAGATCTTCATAACATCTGCAGACATTATGTAGTCCGTTCTCCTTCTTTCCATAATTCCTTCAACACCTCTTTTAATTTTTAGTTGATGTCTGTAAAAACAAACTGGAAACCTCCTCCTATCATCGTGCAGCTCTAAAGACTTAAAAGCACCTTTTTATGGACTTACTGGATCTTTTATGAGTTGGTTTTATCTATATTTTCACAGTAAAAGTCCAAAGTGCTGGCCACATGTACAGCACAAAAATACAGTCTTTATATAGTTTATTACTTTTGTTTTTATTTGTTCTGTTTCTTCCAACACGGAATCGAATGTGTTACCTTTCATCTGCCTCGTTCTTGATCTTTTTATGTGCGTCATTGCCAAAACAGTGTGTTCAGATATTAAAACATGGTGCATTGCAGGAGGAGCACCCTCACAGACCCGCTGTAACGTTTAAGGCCTTTATGATGATGCATACAATCTTTTAAAGGGTGTTTAGATGTGAGCAGGGCTCCCCCACTGAGCAGCGAGAAGTACCTGTACAATATGTAATTGATTGTGTGTATATATGACGCAGAGTGAGAGATCCTCTGGAGGACAGTAACCTTGTTGCCTTTTTAACCACTCTACTGTTAACAAGAACGAAAGAACAAAACAGAAGCGTTACCAGAACCCGCTTTTTTTTCCTTTTTTTTTTTCCCGAACGATGCTTTCAAGATGCACAAGCCGAGACTTCTGTAGTGTTGAAATTAGAGGTGAGCTCTGTAACTGGTGTTCAATGTTTTAACTCAAACTGTACATGTAATGGAAAAGGTTGTCAATAATGTGTGTATTTACTGTTTTTGAGAGAACTAAAGTCATTTCTGTCCGCACGGCAGAACTGCATTTGTTATGAAGTAGCCAATTAAATAAAAATGTATGCTTTGTAATAAATATATATTTCTTTTTTTTTTTTGGCTAATATTAGTGGCTTGAGGGGGGGCTCAGGTAGATTGTGATAAATGCAAATAATAGCACAATACCACCACTAGGGGGCAACCTGGTATCTTTGAGGATTCCCTGCTTCTTACTTGAACATTAATCTTTTTAGTTTCATGTTTGGTGTAACTAACAGAAGAAATTAAATCTGCAAAACGTCATTCAGGTGAGGCTGTAAATATGTGTGTGAGATTTTAATATGTGCAGAAATGGGTACTTTTTTTTTTTTTTTTTTTAATTGAAGAAAACTTTGACTTCATAGTGCCCCTGAATGTAAAGCCTTAATAATCATCAGTGTTTATTTCACTACATTAGTTGCCAACATGGCAAATGGCCAGAGGATTATCATGTTTTAATGAGCCCCTGGAGATCGCACTGCTACATATCATCTGTTAAACATAGTCGTATATAAGGGATGCAGTTGATCTGGGCGTTTACTATTTATTATGTATGAGGAGCACCATTAGTTTATTACACACAAGGGGCGCAGCATCTCAAAGTCAACCGTTAGATCCAAAACCAATCTGTCTTCTTAAATCAAACACACTCGCATGGCATCTGTTAGGACTGATAGATTGATGTCTGGACTGCGTTCTTGTGTGTGAAGATCCTTGACAAGGGAAGGATGTATAAACTGTTAGTGCTCAAAGAAATATGGACAGTCCTTGCAGACAGCAGCCCACCATACGGCTCAGAGAGAGGATTTAGTTGTCCATAAAAACGCCTCTCTGGCCACAAAGACAGTGTGTTCCCACATCCTTTGCACAGTCCTGGAAATGTAAGATGACAGATTGGTGTGACACAGTTTGCACAAAACACCGCACATGAGCAAAGGCGCTCTCCTCTAACGCTCCGGCATGTATTGTAAGAAAACAAGAGCTTATTATTATTATTATTATTATTTGTTGTTGTTATTTTTCATCCCTGTGTCTCAGGTTCAAAGGTTTCTGGACAGATGGTGAAAATGTACCACTCTTTTCTCCTGCTTTGGTTTATATGTGTTGTTTTTTTTTAATATGCTTTGACTGTTTCACGTGGTGGAAGAGTGTGTCATTTACAGCGGAGTTTTAATTATGTAATGCACAGGCTTTTGAACTGTGTAAATACAATTAGACAAATGCCAAGGCTAAAAATATGGCACTGTAGCGATTTCAGCGTGTGCTGGAGCGTGGGTGGTAGCCTTTAGCACTACACTATACATTGTTTTCATGAGAAGAGGTGACGCTACAGCAACAGCACCTCACATGGCAGCACAGGTATCTTTTTTTACACAATTAACATGATCTTTAGCTTTTTTTTTTTTCTTTTAGACTGTACTTAACAACACTAAACCATCTATTAAAATGTGAAACCCTTTTTCCCACATCAGTATTGAGATTCTAGATTGGAATAGATTGTCCTCTGTAGATTTGTGGATTACTCGTGTGTGCGTGTGTCCTTATCATTCCATCCAGGCGTTTCATAGTTCAACAGTTAACCATATTTTCAAGATAAGTTCATCTGGATTCCCCAAGTCAGCACACTGTATAATTTTTTAATCTCACCATTCAGTCGGTTCAGTGGTTCCAGTTGATTCCCCGCTGATGCTCGGCGATGGTGGTCCTGAATAATTAAACAATTCTGACAGCCTTGCGGGGGTCCGTTTCCATGACAACCCTTCTCCCGGTGTCCTCTCTGCCCCGAGGAGTAACGTAAATCCCCTGTCTGCTTAATGTCACGGTAACAGCAGCAAAGTGGAGCACAACAAAAGTCTGTTGGCTGGAGTCAGGGGTGGTGGGAGATTTTAATTCCACTTTGGGCCCGTGTTTCCGCTCTGGCCCCGTGTGGTCGCGCAGGAAAAGTGCGAGGATGACCCGGAGTCCACGAGGAAGGTGCTTTTGTTCTGTCGTGACTCAGACCTGGAGGAACAGGATTGAACATGACCCTTCAGTGATGGGCAGATGCAGGATTTAGCAGCAGTCTAGGGAAGGTGACTGGTTTGGTCAGAAATACCAAATTCCATATTGTCCTTTATATTTCAATAAGTTTTTTTTTTTTTTTTTTACCTCTTTCTCTTGCATTGGTGTCTTGTACGTTGCTGTGAAATTTCCCCATGGTGGGACCTAAGCTCATCTTATCTTATAAATTATTAGTTACCAGGTTACAAAAGTAATCAGTACTTTTTTTTGCTTACTTTAATTACTTTTCTAGCAGAGAGAGCTGAAAAGCCCCAAAAGAGAAATCTAATCCCATGAACACTCCTCTACATCATTACTGTAACTTTACTTACTTTAATTAACCCATAAAGACCCAGTGCTACTTATGTAGCAGTTCCAAAATAGTTTTTTCTCTCTGTATCTAACTTTTCTTAATTAATTTATCATAAAATTATCCTCTGCATTTTTTTTTTTTTTTTTTTTTAGTGAAAATTGTGTACTTTCCTGGATTAAATTTACTGATCATGTTGATATCCATAAAAGCTCAGATTAAAGTTAAGGGTTATTGTATCAGAAATGGAGAAAACTAAGAAAAAAGGACTTGTTCAGTCAAGATATCAATATCTGAACGTAAGTGTGTCCACTTCCATTGGTCAAAGTGTGGGTTTCACTGGTGAGTCAGTGTTGTAGAAGGTGAGTGTTTCCACATTCACTTGTTTTCCCACTATTCCAGTAGCATTAACTACTTCCTTGCTCACCAGTTGACACTTCAACACTAAATCTGCAGTTTCTAAACCTACAGTTTGTGGTGGACGCCTTGAGAAACACTTGACCTCTGGTCTTGAACCCTCCAGGGTGACTGAATTATTATAAAATTAAAAAAAGTTTTCTTTGACATTCATCAACCATGTAAACCTGGAGATCTGATGAACCGATAAATACTCCTTTATATGTTCATGTCATTCAACTTCCAAAACAGATCACTGACCAGGATTGTGGATTTCATTGGAATAAATAGTATATTTTTTTCAAATTATATTATTTTTGTGTATTTTTGGGTCCAATATATTAAATGAGATAAGTGTAAAAGACTGATCATATAGGTGAAATACAGTTTTGTTTTGTTTTTTAAGTATAACAGTATATGTGTTTTACAAAGATAAAGTCAGAAGTATGGACAGACCCCTAAGGGTTAAACACTATCTTTATGAACTACCAGATCAGGGAGGTACAATCCACTGATGAAATGAGTTCTAGAAAACCAACCAAACCTCCATATCGGTTCCTTTACAACAAACAAAAGAAAAAGATACATTTTATACAATTTGATCTGATTTGTTTAAAATCAAATCACTTAAACTTTTGAGCTGATCTAAACCAGTCTCTTAAGCCAATTTACAGCCAATAATGTTAATAATGATCTTAAAAGTAGGGTTTTGAAATCACAACTGTTATTTGTAGTGGATGATTCTAAAGCACTGATCTTGACACTTGTGACTCCACTGGTCTTATTGCCTCCGCCAAGGAGGTTATGTTTCACTGGACGTTTGTTTGTTTGTTTGTTTGTTACCATTCGACTTTGTTTGTTAGCAACAGAACTCAAAAAGTTATGGACGGATTTTGATGAAATTTTCAGGGTATGTCCACTCTG
>JAQQZY010000029.1:23766367-23787313 GCA_030068375.1 Ostorhinchus rueppellii
TTTTCAAAGTGAGAGAAACAGACATAGCACAAGCTATCTGCAATATATGCAATGCTACAGTACCTCGTGGGGGAACATCAGCAAAAAATTTCAACACAACAAATTTAATTAGGCACTTGGAAAAGACACACGGAGGAGCATGTGGAGTTCAAGAAACGCAGCGAGGAGAAAAAAAAAAGCAAACTCCGAAACGGATGCTAAAGCAAACAGCTTTAGACAGTGCTCGTCCGTATAGTCGGACATAAGTGTATAAGTACATAAACGAGTAATTTTAAATATTGCTCCTCACGTGATCAGTTATCGGTTTATTTAAACTCACTGATCGGTGATTGTGATCGGCACAAAAATCGAGATCGTGTAAAGCCTAAAACAACATATTTAACTGACACATTTTTTAAAAGTAAATTTTGTGTGCAAAATATAAACTGAAAAGTGCCCTCTTTCATTGATAAGAAAAATAAGTTGGTAATTAATAAATTAACTATCATCAACAAAAAAATAACTACTTATCTACTCAAACTCATTTTGAATAATATAAGATAGAAATGTTCTTAAAATGTTACCAAAGCTTAAACAATATGATTGACAATGAAACTATTATATGAATGTATTTTTTGTGTTTTATATTTCAGCATTAATTTTCATCAATTATTTTGTATTTGGTGCGTGATGACTTATTTCATGTATTTTTCCCCAAAAATTTTCAAGTACCCCCTGGGCTTCATCCAAGTGCCCCTGGGGGTATGCGTACCCCACTTTGGGAACCCCTGCAGTACAGCTAAGGCTGATCAGAATCAGAATCAGAGTCAAAGTACTTTAGACTAAATTATTGCATCTTACAGTTGCTCTGTCCATGTATAATTAAAATAGCAGGAAAATTGGATGGGAATGTCATTAATTTATCTGGTATACATCCTCCAAAATAGAGTGGATGTAATTCTGTTAACTATTCCACCATAGTTCACTACTAAACAATGAACACAGAAGAGTCCTGAAAAGAATGCATTGATATAAATGTGAAAGAAGACACCTACAGTATGATTTCCTTGTTTGGGTGTTACTATAGAAAGTGTTTTCAACAGGTTCCTCGCCTGAATTTTCAGGCTGTGCAAAATCTACACCAAGAGGCAAACTCTGTCTAATCTTAGGCATCAGACAAGTAGAGGGGTTTTAATATGTGATTGGCAGCTGCAGTAACCAGTCACTGTTCAGAAATGACTAGGATATGACCTCACTCCTCTACTCCAGTTTGTGAGTCTTCCACGACAGCATGAAAGAACTTCAGGACATCTATATTTGTGTTTATTTATATTATTTGTATTTTCATTTGGACTAAGACAACGGAGCTGCATAGGGATAGTGTGTATTTTCAAGTTTTGGTGTTTTGCCTCCTGATTTTGGCTTCAGCTGTTTTAATATTGGCTGTTCTGTAGATGTATAATTTGACTTTTATCGTCATTCAAATATACACAGATTGTCTATATTGAATTTAATTTCATTGACTCACATTGGAAACATGGAAATAGAAAATGTACTTACTCACAAATACACATGTATGTGACATTTGAGCATTTCTATAACTTCTATAACAAATGGTGCCTGGCACAACAAACACCACCCCTTGCACATATTGTAGCTTATTTTGGCATTGATCCAGCTGATGTTATGTCTGTGTGTGCTGATGTTAGCATATCAGTTGCCTCTATATGTGTGCCAAATTTGACGTAAACTGAAACAAAATTGATGTCTTTGTAGACATTTGAACTTTCACCTATTATAAATAAATGGAAAAAAATATATTTTAAAAATTCATTAAAAAAATTAACTTTGACCTACTTTTCCCAAAATATAAACAGATCTATTCTGGGTTGCTGGCAATCTATAAACCCAATGTTGTATGAATTCAACTAATACTTTTACTGCTAGAGTGTTAACAAACAAACCCAACCAAAAACAATACCCCTTGCCTCCCTTCGGGGGCAGGGTAATTGATTATTATCTTTCATTACAGTTAAAGGGATCTGTATCCAAGTTTAGAAAATGACCACCAGGATATGTTATATGTCTAATGCATGATTTAAATACTCTATTTTATTAATATTTACGATTTTGGATTTCACTTTGGATTTCACTTCAACATAGCCAAATCTATGAAATCTTCTTTCAGTTTGCAAAATTGATGAATTTTTTTTTTTTTAATTTTTTTTTTTTTTTACATCTGCTGTATGTTCTACCAGGACTCCACTGGATAAAGTGTGATAAAGCCTGTATCTCAATTGGTGCCATGCTTGTCTCTTTATTGCCATGTGAATGCCCTGCAGTTGATCAAGCCATCTGTGTACTATCAAAGCCTTCTGCTCTGTACCGCTCAGGAAAATCCGTGTCCCTTTTACAGTGAGGGGAATAAGATTTTAGGCTGAATATTGTGTTTGATGCCTGTTGGAACTCTCCCTTTGAGAATATAGCAATTTGAGATAGGTTGATGTGTTTGCCTGTAATGAGTCACATCCCGTGTCACCGTGGGACCACAGCGGTCTGGAAAAAAAGACATTTGCTCAGTTTAATCACCCCTAGTGCCCAGAGTACATCCTCAGAAGCCCGTTTAATTTCTTTCCCTGGGGGTGTTAAGCTGCTGTGACTGGACTTGCTTATGTTAAGATTTCCATAAAGCAAATTTTTTGATAAGTTGACAATCAGTAATACATAGGCAAAAAAGTGCAAATTTAAAGTTATTTTTACAATTGATAGCATTATAAATTGTAAATAGTTTTGATTTAGACTGTTTGGAGTTTGGTGCCAAATGTGTCTTCATTTAGATGTTAAAATATGCATATATTATGTATATATTGATGCTTGCTGTGTGGATATACACACATATGCATGATTGAAAAAATGACAGGAAAAAGTTATTGAAGAGAGGAGATTTACAGTGTTTTAAACCAACAGCCTGCATTTGTCAAATGTTGAACAGCTCTAAGCCATCAAAAAATGAAATATTAGAAATCAGATCAGTTCCAGAGTTTTAGAAGGCATGATGATAGGAAAACTGTCAGCTTCACTTGTGTATCAAAACAGATGTTGTTTCATATTTGACATACGCTCATGCATTTTGTAATATCTCTTGATGTGTCTGCTTGACATCCAGTCTTTTGTTTTGGTTCTATACTGCTTCATTTATTTTAAGTCTGAGTAGGAACACTGTATTGCAGCTTCAGTTCTAGTATATTCCTATTTAATTTTTGCATTTTACAGTATAAAGATTTACAGATAATTTACAACAGACATAAAAATTCCTCGGTCTGAAATGTGATTTTACCCAAATTTCTTAGTGCTATACTTGTACAGTTGGCTGATACTTATGATACTTATATAATAATACTAAATATGTGTAATTTTTCACTTCTTCGGGGTGGAAAAGCAGCTGATTTGGTTATGATATTGAAAATGAATTCTGTTTATTTTGGGGTCTCTGGTTCCCAGGAGACACTAAACTGAAAAGTTGTGAACACTTCGATTCTCATTGCGATGAACCCAAGTGTGATATTGCTTCATGAAGAAAAGGTCGAAAAAAAGAAGAGTTTTGTTGGTTCCTATGGAAACAGCACACGGTTCAGCAGTTTGTGATTTTGTTGGGATGTTTTGATAAAATGTTCAGTGGCTCTTGCACTTCAAACTGTTTTCTTGTAATTAGACTTTAGAAAAGTGGCACTTGATGACATTTCAACACATTTTAGTTGTGAAAAGGCAGTGATTCTGGATGTGAAACACTGTAGGGTGCTATGGAACATCTGTGTCCTTTGTATCAGCGGTCACATTCAGAATGTTTGATCGTGGTTGCAGCTACATTAAAAAAAAATCATTTAATCCATCTGTCCATGTTCCTACATGCAGTGCCAAAAGCTCCACTGCATCCTGTCTGTCACTACAAATGAAGTCAACTGAGATGTTGGAGCATATATTTTACTGTATATCGACTGTCATTTGTAAACAGGGTTTTTAGGAACCACTTTTTGGAATGTGTTTCTAGATTATACAGTAATATAGCACCTTGATCCCTATGCTTCTCATTTTCTAAGGTGTGCAATACCTCTCAGTCTGCCTTTTGTCAGAAGAAATATACATGATGTACTCAGAGATATATATCTAAATTATTCAGGGGCTAAACAATATCGGCAAAAATATATGTCTAAATTTATCCAGGGTATGACAAAAAAGGAGTAGTTTGAGAGATTTTAGAGACCACTGATTTGCTATTTGTTGGGATGTACTTGAGCAACAATAGCACTTTTTTTCCCCTAAAATTACTGACAGCAAGTCTACCAAATTTCCAGTGAATATATTAACATTAATATTAAGACGAAGATAGCTTTTATTGTTCCAGCTGTGAAATTTGTCATGGGCAATAGTGCCATATGGTAGCTGCATTTGTGAACATAAATAAGTCAATTATGATACAACACTGTAATCTAATTCAATGTCAGCAGGGAGATGACACAGATGACTGCATACAATCACATAAATATATAAAATCACTAAATATGTGCAGTTCTGATCATATAAGTACAATATAAAAACACATATATACATACTAAATATGAATATAACAAAATATGTGTGTTATATTGACATTTAGAGTATTTCTTTGCAGAAAATGACAATTGGTTCACATTTTTACACAGTACAATACTAATGTTTTTACATTGGATGAGCTGAGAAATCAATATTTAGTGTAGAAACCGTTATTGTCAAGCACAGCTGTCATGAATCTTGGCAGTGTCACCCACCAGTCTTTTATATGGCTGTTTGTGCTGTTTATGCCACAGCTAGAGCTGAAATGCAAGCACCTCAGCTTTGTTTTATGGCTTGTGACCATTCATCTTCTTCCTAATCACAATCACACAGGGGTTTATGCCTGGGAATCTGGAGCTGTCTCATATTATATTCCTGTACCTGTATACATGTGGAATGGACTTGAAGATAAAATACACAAAGCTGATGTGATGGAAGGATGACAAGCCTAAACCTAAAATATCTTTTTTTTTTTTTTTTCCTAGACAATTTTGCACTTTGATTTTCTTGCATAAAGTAGTGAGAAGCCAGAAAACATCGTTCCTTTTTCCATGTATTAGTACTCTGATAGAGTTGTGTATTCTCTTTAATGTCATATATTACACTCACATGTAGAGGTCTGTTCTCTGTAAATACACACTCTGCATTTGACTTGAGAATTTTAACACTTGGTGAATATCAGTCCAAATGGTCACTGCCTTTACACTCCAATATGTCTTATATCTGTGTGTTTGTGAGTATAAATGTAAGAGAAGATGCTCTGGGCTCCCACCAAAACTGTATTTGAAGCATATTTTCCCCTGAAAAACCAGATATAAAATACAGGAGAGCACATACCTCAGCCAAGGTTCCATAGTCCAGTAATTCAATCAAAAGCTCCCAGTGTGCTCCAAGCGACATGCTCTGCCCCTTTATGTATACATCTTCTTCAAAACTTAACGGGTTCATTCTTTACCTGTGTCCTACTCTTCTCCCCCGGTTTCATGAAAATCTAAGGTTTTTTTTTTTTGTTTTTTTTTTTACATCATCCTCCTGACAAACCAACCAACAGACAGATAGATGTTATTAGACTAGATAGATAATAACAGCTGACAAGCATTGGCAGCATCTGTAGGCAAAAATGTGTATCTTAACAGGATTCCTATTTGTGAACGTATGATTGTCATTGCATGCGTGTTTCCCAATTGTAATGTCTCTTATTCAATTCCACTAGACATGTTTTGTAAAAATAATACTAAGTGATACATATGTACATCTTAAGATAGTCATATAAGATTCATTTTTTGGATGACATGCTGATGCAAGGCTTTTAGTGCCCCCTGGTGTTTGTTAATTTAAGGAATTTGCATGAGTACTCAAATGGCAAAAGTATTGAATTTCTTGAATCTTAAAAGTTCTCCATTTCATCAAACAGCAAAACTAACAATAGCCAGTTTGGTGACATACTGTATTTCCCCTGCATATGTGGGTGATGTGGTAGGCTATTGTTGAGGTGGTGCTAAAATAAGTGTGAAGTAAACGGACAGTACAGATGGTCTGATAATGGCATTTGCTTGAATCCTACAAACACTATTGTTGAATCAGTAGAACTTTGTGTTTTAGTTAACAGGTCAGTTTTCTTCCCTCCTAACAAACACTTCTACTTTTTGTTGTTTTGTTTTGGTTAAGCATATGACCTTTGTATTTTCACTGCTACTCCTGGCACTTATAAATCTTTTTCTGCTGTTGTCTCTGCTACTATTAATTATAGACAAAATCTCTTGGTGATCCATGGTTGATTTGTTTCTTATTTGTTTCTGCTGACTGAAAAATCTCCAGAGTGACTGTGTCTAAGTTTACAATGATAAGGTCTAAAGAGACAACAGTATGTGAAAGACACAGCTGCCTTCTTTATGCTGCTTCTTTTGTGTTTTTGTTCATGTTCTTATGGGTAAATAGCTGTAAAAACAAAAAAAACCCCGACATGCAAACACTAGAACTAGAAGCAGCAGAATGTTGTCACCTTTTCTGTAAGTCAAGACCATCTCAGTAGGTGGCTAAAACGCAAATTAATTGCACTTTCAGGGAATTTAAGTAAGTGAGAGTGCCCAGCATGTGGCCATAATCAAGGACATATCAAACATGAAATTAAAAATTTAATATGAAGACTTATCACAAGCATGTCTCATTGAATATTTAAAGGATTGTGTTGGTCTGAATATGACTTTAATTTGTAAGGAAAATAGATAACTTCACAGCCAACTTCAGTTGGCAATTTCTTTTGCACTGATAATATAAGTTTATGAAATCCTGCTCTGTTGGAATGGCACATTAATCTCTATTTCTTTGTTACTTATTAGAGCTGATATCCTTAATCTTTTGTAAAAGTGTCTGCACAGTTTTGCTGAATCTACTTCCAACAAGGCTTTTAATCATGCATATTTCTTCTGGAGGGTTTTACAGGAATATGCCTTAAGATTATTGGATATTGTACTTATGAATGCACAGATTTAGGAGAGATATGCATATTGTGTTTTAGTGATAAATGCAGCTTTGATACTGGTAGCTATATTGTTGATCATTAGCCTAAAGTAATATATACTTTTATGCCAATCAAATCAGAAACAGAATAATGACAGAATCACACAAAAAGCAGAGGGTAAAATAAGAGATAGGGACAGATGTGTAAAAATAAAGTAAACTATGCCTTATTCTCTGAACTAACTAAGAAACTAATAAAATGAATAAGCCCAGAATGACTCCAGAAATGATTGACTTAGTGTTTAGTTAGAAGTTCAAGGTAAGACTATAGTAGGCAAAGCTATTTGGAACAACCCCTAGAGGCTGTCAGTGGTAGTACAACCGGAAAATACTTCATCTTCATCTTGGGGCCGAGGTCCTTGTCTCTTAGATTTTACTGCATGCATCATTAGTTTGCAAAAAATTCGATACAAAATTTGAAACTTTGCTTAACAGAGAGCTCAGTCAAATAGCATGAAGACTAAACATAACACAGAACAGGCTACAGCTGAACATAAGTGTTTGAAAGTACCCATTTATATAAGAACTTGTGATGTAGTGTGTCAATGTTAAACCATCTTTAAATGGAATGTATAGAAGAGTAAAATTGCTTGTCTAAAATTTGGAAGATTATACTGTTTTTAGAGGCACATGAGTGTTCCTTTGTTTAAATGCACCAAACTAGGTCATTTAAAGGGATCAAGATTTATTTTGTCTGAGAAAAATGTACAAATTTACAGATATTTGTAAAAAATAAAATAAAAAAAGCTTAATTTTCTTCAAACTCTCACTGTGGACTGTAGCATGCAGGTTAAATACCCTATAGACCATGATGAGTGAACTGATGCATGAAAAACAATGCAAGTCTCACAAAACTCAGTAATTGGGCTCTTTGTGTAACTTTTATGTCATCATATTGTGTTAATAAACTACTTCAGGCTCAACCCCAGGGCGGCCGACACTGACTTACAGTCCTAATCTGTTTCAGGCACGTTTCAGTACAGCGGGCTGGTAGGGTTGTACAAATAAGCTGGTTACTTAATGGCAGTGATGGTGGAAGTGCATGTGCAAGGTGATGACTGACATCCGTAGCAACAGTAACTTGGAAACAGCCTGAAGTATCATGTGAAGTTTGCTTAAGCAGTGAACACGGCGGGAGGTGTTAAGCAGCAGGAGAACGTGTAGAAAAGACAAAGCATCTTTTGGGACGATAAAAGCATTATTTGTGATCGTGCCTGTACGTGAGACAGGGGAGTGTTAGAGGAATGAGTAAGCGTTGTAATTTTGAGTTGTCTGGTGTTGCAAATTAAAGTGGTACATTTTGATCTCTCTTAGAAGTTTCTATCTCACTCAAACACAGTCAGGTGTAGCTGAGACTAAGTAGATCTAGCCCTTAGATACAATTCACAGAAACGATGTGGATGGTGAACTTTGCAGTCTTAGAGAATACAAAGGTCGAAATGAACTGAAGCCATGGGAAGAAAAGAAAAGGAAGCAGACTGGGTTTGATAAGGTCGCAAGGCAAACTTTTGTTGCTGTGGCAATGATTCCTCAAGTCACCTTGTGGAGGTAATGACCACATTTGACCTGACAGACATTATCTGTGTGTGTGTGTTGTGTTTCTGTGCGTGGGAACACGGGCCTCCTGATGGAAGCCAATTGTGACCTTAAAAGCACCTCTCACATTTCTGCAGTGTGGGCTACAGGCTGCGTAGTTCCACTGAATTATCAGCGATTTTGTCCACGATTGTCTGCCTTT
Organism: Ostorhinchus rueppellii; assembly: GCA_030068375.1. Lineage (NCBI taxonomy): Eukaryota > Metazoa > Chordata > Actinopteri > Kurtiformes > Apogonidae > Ostorhinchus > Ostorhinchus rueppellii. Next base: position 23,775,195 of record JAQQZY010000029.1, read on the forward strand.
GTCTGGATAAATGACTAAATATAGAAAAAAAGGAGCTGACAGATTTTTGGAGATAAAACACAGCACCCTGCACTTTCTCTTGAAAATGCCAGACAGACAAGAACACATGCTCGTGTGTCAGAAGATACGTGACCTGTTCCCATCAAATTCTAGGTGTAATTGGGCTCTTATTCTTTGCTTCTACTTTAACTATGTTTAGTCTTAACAGTCTACAAATCCTTTCACCCACCCCACACTTTTCCTGATGATTTAAGGGAGGAAGAGGTATTATAGCTGCTCCATAATCCTTTCTCTTTGCAAACGTTTTGGATCACTTGTAGGAGTGAATTGTGGAGCTTCTTCTCCTCACATGACTGCTACTGGAGAGCTATTGTCCTTAAGTTGTCTTTGTCTACAATTTTTGCTCCTTGCCTTCCTGGCTACAGGACTAATTCTGAGTGGCAGGACAGTGACGTCACTGGTACACGCACATTTTCTGTGCATGTACAAGAGGAAAGGAATAGCAGAATCTGTCGTACCTGAAGTGCTGGAGGATTAAACCAAGTCTCTTCAGGGGTATCTTATCTTTTTCACAACTGTTTGAATGTCACATACTCTTTCACACACATAACACAGATGGTTGGACTGTGTTTGTTTCTTGGAGATGCAGGTACATCATGCTTCCAAAATTACTACTACTACTGAGAGACCCATGCTATAATCGACACCAAACCTTTCACTGAATAACATGTTCATAAACAGAAGGACTTGACAATTGCCCAAGCAATATGTCGCCTTTTAGTAAAGAATGTGATTTGAGATGCTCCCCTTATGGATTTGTCAGATTACTGGTATGGGTTCTGATCAAAGCTTTTTTAAAGCTCCCTTTAAGCAGCCTCGCTCTGAATTCCTTCCGCTAATTTATTCTCAGTCAGACAGAGGAGGAGAGGAATAGAAGTGGAGAGACACTCAGACAGAAATGTTTCAGAGATGCTCAGTCATGCCTCAGCCCAAATGGTTTCCATTAGACAGTTTAGATTAGATTAGTTTTTTTTTTTTTTTTGGAAAGACAAAAAGAAGTGATGAGGCTTGTTTCATTTCCATTGGCTTTTCATAAAATTGTGACTTTGGTTTGCTGATTGTCATCCTTTGTGTCATAAACGGGGCTAAATGTCCTTACCTGTATTTAAACTGTGCTGCTGGTGTGCATTGGATCTGAGGAATGGTACTATGTAACTCATATATGCACCTAGTAGAACACTTCCCACCTAGTTTCTTTTTCTCTTCCAATTATAGCAAAGGTGGAGGATGTGTTGTGATCCATTGTCACCTGTTTTAAATTCTCAAGTATAATTTGTGATGATGACTATAATAACTAGTTGCCGCTTAAATTAAATGTATTATTTAGTGCTTCCTCTGGCTCTTTCAAGTTAATATTATATTTTAAATGCCTTGTAAGTTCTGACATTAAAAGAAGCCCTTAATATTTGACAAATCGTGACTATGTAGAATACAAGAAAAATCTTTAAATGACAATTCTTCAGAAAGAATAGTTTAGCTACTTTTTGTATCATTCTGCTTCAATCCTTGAAACTGTGACCGGTGTCAAAACTGGTGCCAAATGTAGGATAAGAAAATGATAGGATGGTTTTGTGTTTTTTTATGTAAATGTAAATGTAGACATCCTTGATCTGTCGATGTGAAACCTGTGTTGCATTCACTCTTTGAACTGTAGCTTTGAAGCCCTTCTGTCTGATGCCACAAGCTCTGGGCTTTGAGGTCAACCGTACCCTCATGTGTATTTCCTGGTGTAACAGTGTGGCAATAAAAGCCATTACCAGGGGCCCCGGGGCCACACGGTTGTGGTTCTAGCTTTATTACACTGCTCCGCAAGATGGTAATTACAGTATGTCCATGTTTCTATGGCAACCTGGGGGCTCTCAACAGCTAATGCAGAGTTTATGTTAGGGGAGTCAGGCATTTTGTTGTCATACACCACACCACAGTCAGGCTTTCAATGTGTGCATTAGTGTATAAACCGGTTTTTGTAGTGATGCTTGTTGTGCGTTGTGTGTTCATCTCCAGCAAAAACTTATTTCAAAGACCAGTTGTACTGACTACTGTCCCACTTCACTGCTTCCATCCACACAGTTGAGCGTTAATGATTTTTAGAATGACCTGGAGACACTCAAAAACACAAGCTATGTCCAACACACAGTAGTAGCTTTCAGATGCAACTGACCTGAACGTGACAAGATCCAAACGCAACGCTTTTGGTCAGAGAAATACTATATTACCCAATTTGTGGAAGCCTTAACCCCCTACAGGCCAAAGATTTATTCTGAGATGGAACCACTTTAAGACTTTGCAGGGGAAAGTTGCAGTGGTGTGGACTGACACTGGTCTGTTGAGCTCATTAAATGGCAGCGGCTGTTTTTAAGCTGTAGTGTTGTATCTACAGGATACAGTAGCTCAACTTAAGCCAAGACACACAGCATTTTTATAAATTGTGTATGTTTTTTCTGCCCCCTGGGTCTGTGTGGATTTTCTCAGGGTACTCTGGCTTCCTCCCACCATCCAAAGACATGAACTGATAGGTTAATCGGCTAATCTGAATTGCCCATAGATGTAATTGTGAGAGTGATTGTTCGTCTCTATATGTCAGCCCTGCAATGAACTGGCGACATGTCCAGAGTGTACCATGCTTTCGCCCTTAAGTAGCTGGGATAGGCTACAAGCGACCCCCATGACCCTTGTGAGGATAAAGCGGGTTCACAAGATGAATGAATGAATGAATGAAAGGTTTTTTCTGTTTATTATAAGCTATATGCTCAAGGAACACCAACTTCTTTTTTGCTTTTGTGCTAAAGCAATAGAAATTCTACTGTAGTAAATAACTCACTATCACTTCTATCATTTTTATTTTAAAATTACTTCCATCCCACTACAAAATGTAAAATGTTATAACAGAAGCACAGATACCCATTGTCATAAATGTTTATCTTTGGTCTGAATGAAGCTTTACAGATTTTGTATATAAGCAAATGTTCCTCTAAAGGCAAAACTATGATGAATAAAACCAAAATACACTTTACCCAAGCCTCTAATAAATTTCAGCAAGGGATAGTTTCATTAAGTATTTTTTTTCAACTTGATCCTGGATTAAATTAATGAATCCAAAGCCCAGTAAAGCCACACAAAGTAAGGAAGGAGGCTTTAAAATTCAAGATGGCAGCCTACCATGCAGTACTGAAGTGAAAAGAGTTACTGTTCATTATAGTGGCTTCTGACACTGAGCCATGTCTGCATTGCTCTGTTGACTCAGAAGATTAGATCTGCAAGCACTAAAGCTAATCTGCCATTTATAGATTTGTGTGTCCATGTATGTGTGTGCGTGCGTGCATGTGAGTGTGTGTTACATCTTTCTGTTGAGCAGTCAGCTGGCAGAGACTTTGGGGTTTCAGGTATTACCAGATGGGGACGGCACTGATCTCCTGTCTCCAGTGAAAGAGAGAGTGAGGGAGAGGGAGGTAGGAATCACCAGTTCGGTCTTGTTTAAGATGACATGCAGTCCATGCAGATTAGCGCTTGTATTGTCACTGTGATGTGAACATGCATGTTAAACACCCTGCTAAAACTGCATGAAATTCAGCGAATTATAAAAATCCTTTTACCCTACGAACTCATATTAGGTATGCAAACATTTACTCTATCAGTTGGGAGTGCTAAATACATGACTGCATTCACTCCATTTGGCCAGTCAGATGAAGCCTCAGTTAACATCAGCAACCTTGTGATTAATTGGTGTCATTTTGGTCGTGAATGAAAGGGTAGTTTTCATAGAGATGCCACGATAGCGATATTCTTCCCTTATTTAAATGCCAATTTGACCAATAGCTGATGCAGATACTGGTGTTATTTTCGGTTTCTTTATTGTGTTGCTTATCCCTTTGTGTGTGAAAGAGAAATATTTAATTATCTTTGGATGAGTCCAAATTCAATCATACAAATTTACAACCTTTAATACAACACAAGACTTAGACATTACTCACTGCTATTGGTGGAATTTCATCTTATTTGGCCAATATCAGCCAGTTCCAGTGAAAAGCTGTGAAATTTCTTCATCCATATTTTTTATTGAAAGACATGTCATCATCATGGTACTGCACAATGTCATCAAACATGACAAATTGTCTTATATTGTCCAGGCCTAATTCAAATGGCTCAACCTCCTCTTGCTTTTAAATAGATTTTACTATTGATATTATGCATAGTTGACTTGTGGTTCAGGTTTTACAGGGGAGTAGATTCATCTAGCAGAAACACACCGTGGATGAGAATGTGATATAACAAGTAATTGCTCTGTTAATGCTTTGGCTTTAATAACCAAAACTTAAGTTATTAACAAGTATTTAAATTATCTTACAGGAATAAAAGAATAAAGATACATGATAAAATAGAACAAAAGAATTACATCATTAGGATAATTCTTAGTGATTTGTGACATTTTTCTCAAATTTATTGCCAGATTCTTATTGAGAAAAATCAGTTTTCACAGCTGATAGGGCACCTTGAAGGCAACTTCATTAAAAAATTAGCCATTCATTGGGTTCGTTCTAACTTTTGCATTTTTTGTAGGCTATATACTGTATCTTCATAGGTAACCGTTTTATCTTGCAAAGCTTTGTAAACGTTTTTCACACTAACTGATTCCATTTGCAATAGTGTTCAAAGGCTGAACAACTTATGGAGTGCCTCAGGTTTTCTTTTTTCTACGCCACATAATATGTAGACATCAGAAAATCATCACTGCTCTACTGTTTTAGAAAAAATCAAGCACAACTGTGTATTTTTCGCACAAAGCAGGGGTTTTCTCTGCTTCGATGTTTCAGTAGTACTCAGTAATGGTATGCTGCATAATCTCAGGACCCAAACCCTTGAGCTAAATAGGCAATTTTTGATTCTGGACTACAGTATGTGGACTTGACCCAGGATCGACTGCAGAACATTAATGAGGGAACCAGTGAGAAGCACCACCTGAAAACATTACCCTATGCATTATACATTATACTGTAGCACATGCCTTTCACATCATGTACTTCTGTAGGGAGTGTAAACCCTGAAAAGTTTTAGCACATCCAAAGGTCATCTGAGGTGAGATCTGATGGGAAAGAAACAACCACTCTCTTACTATTTTGTTGTGATTAAAAGAACATGCGCTTGAACCAAAGAACACTTATACTTACCCATTAGTGCTAGCATCTTTACATTAAAGCTCATGCATAATAACTTCATAATAAGCAGTGGCTATTGAATTGAATTACTTTTGAAATAGCCAGTGTTGTGGAAATTATATTGGAAATATTCCCCCCGGTGGATGGTTGATGTTGTTAATCAGAAATAAAAATGCAAACACTTTCCCAGCTTTAATGAGATATTCAGATGAAATACTTAATGTGAATGTTCGAATTACATTGACTGCTTTAATGTTGCAACATGATGCAAAAAAAAAAAATAAAAAAATCAGTGATGGCATAAAACAATAAGAAGCTTTTTTCATCTTCCCATCATCTTAAGTTTACTGTCGCTCAAATTTCCATCTCTAATTCACTGTAAGTCTCTTTTCTCTTTGTGCCGTGACTTTTCATCAGCATCTGACGTCAAAAGATCAGAATGGGAGGGAGCTATTTGATCCTTGGATGTAATTAATTATCTTTTGCTCATTTACTGACTGTAGTTGATGAAATGAGTGAAACAGAGCTGATATGCCAAAAACTTTGATGACATAATATGATAATTATCACAATAAATGTCTACTACTAATACTACTACTACTACTACTACTAATAATAATAATAATAATATTCTGTCAGTTTAAAGGAAGGTCTTTGGTTTTGAGTGAAAGCTGGAAAAATAACAGTTATTTATATTTCGAAATTTACTAAAGAAGCAAGACAAAAAATGTGCAGAAAGTTGAAGCTTATGTAAAAGATGTGACAAGTCAAAATACTACGAAACACCCTTGATGTCATTGAATAAAACAATGTTTCCCAACCAGTGTGCCGTGAGAAGTCATCAGGTGTTCCGTGGAAGATTATCCAATTTCACCTGATTGCTTCTGTAAGCAGCAGTGTGATATAGATCCATACGACTGCACACACCAATGAGCCATGCCACAACAACAGTCTCCTGCTTCCCTTTGCAAAATAAAAATAAAAGTGAACAGGCCCCGATGTAGTGTGTTCTGTTGATAAAGCCCCCTCAGTAGTGATGCATGGATTAGGAGGTTACCCATGAACCCCAGATATCGAGGTGGGGCGGGAGTGATATGCCTCCCATACAACAGACCTCAATCTGGGGGATCCGTCTGAGGGATCGCTGGTGCACCCCTCTGAGCTTTCTTGTTCCAAATGCCCCACAACAATGTCGCCTGTGAACCCTCAATGTCCAGGCCGCACCCCCCACCCCCCCTTGACAAAAGGGAGAGGCTCAGAGCTGTTGAGGAAGAATATCACTTTTGTGTTCATCTGAACAGCCACAGGTTTCACACTAAGTGAAGTGAGACTAGATTTGCATTATATTTTAATAAATACACTTTCTGTAACATTTTTGTTTGGTGGTGTGCCTTGTGATTTTTTTAATGTCAAATATTTGCCATGGCTCAGAAAAGGTTGGGAAACACTGGAATAAAGAATATCAGCAAAATGCAAGAAAACACAGAAATATTTGGAACTATTTTAACTGAGAATATTGACTAAAACTAATGACAAAAGAACAATATAAATTGGGATGAATGTATTTATCATGATTTACTGTGTAATTATACTGTTGTAACAATACATATTTTTCTCCCATCCTTATGATGACCCCTCCCTGTTGTCGTTGAAACATTTACTTTGGGAAAGAGTAAGGACTGGAAAAGATCTTTCTCTCTTTATCAAAGGTTTAACCACTTGTTCTCACCAGTAAAACTAATAATACATTTTTACTTTTATTCATCCTGCTGTAATTAATATGTGTGTTACTTTACTATTTTCTGATATCACAACAGCTAAACCTGTTAACTTGTGTAAAATGTGCTGTTACAGAGTAACTACGGAGCAGATACTCTGAATATAACATTTGTACAGACATTTTGCCCAAGGTAACATAGATCTGTCTTCATTTTGTGATCCTTATTGATGATCCTCAATCACTGTAAACACATCAATTCACTGACATGTTGAATGATTGATTTGGCATTTTCATAAATCAGAGTTTCTAATGACAGGGAACATAATGATAGAAAATAACTCTATGCCTTTAGTGCAGTTTATTTTCACTCTTTTCAGTTTATTGTAATGAAGAACAGTGGATAGAAAAGATGACAGTGTGTGTTGCCATTGTTACTTGTAATGTAGTGAAAACAACATCAATCAAGTTGTTAGTAGATATTTACTTTGTTGACCACTAGTAGTCTAGGTGGCAAATGGCCACAAAATCATTCCGTCTTCAAGGACCACCAGTAGTCGTACATTATTCATTCCCAATTACTTGGACAGTGTTACCATAATTGCACCACACGGTGTGCTGTTCATTCCTTTCACAGTTCTCAGGCAATTTAAAGGTGTTTTCTGTCTGTGACTACACACACACATAAACACACAAGTTCTAGTGCATACATAGAGGTCAGTTCTATCATGTTGTTTGTACCAGCAGTCATTTGTATGTTGTTTCCTGTGACATTTACTGTCTGAAAAATCAACTTTGAAGATGGCAGGTATGGGAGCAGATACTGTAAGATCGTCTATTTCTGTACCAACACTAGAAGTTTCAAAAATATCATTAGTGTTTGTTTTCTAAATGTGGCGCAGTCACGACTGCTAAGTTCTCAAAGACAGCAGGGTTTTGTTTTTGGAACAAAAGCTTTCACTTCTCTGAGATTTATTAAAGAGATTTCTTCTCAGTCTGTGTTCTTAATAATGCATGTGTCACAACAGTAAAGGTAATGATGCAGTTTTACTGTTTCTCATACTGCTGCAATTCCACCTGTCTGTCTGCCTGTCTGGAGTGAAACTGGATTGGGTCTGTATTAGTACTGGACTGGCTGCTGCTCTGATCAACAGGGTAAATTCAATATCTAATCAATACTCAGTGTAATTCTGTTGCTTTCAGTCTTGCATTAGTCCAGAGTTGTAACAAAAGGCTTGTCTTAGAGACTAGATTCATCATGGCAGAGTCCAAGCCTCACAGTTTAGGTTTACAAACACAGTTGCCGTTCACATTTATCAAATATCAGTAGTTGTATTTCACTCTCAGCTTCGTCAGAATCAGTCCTAGAAGTAGCTGCAAGGAAGACACAGAGAGACTAGAGAGATGCTCTGCAGGCAGCTATTATCTGCTGATGTCAAGTTTAGGTAGAACTAAACCCACATTTTCCTGATTTGTTTTGCCACACTTCAGACTCTTTGTGTTTTTATGTCTGTTCCTGAGAAAGATAATACTATTTCACCCCTACAAAACATGACATCATCTACTTACTACTGAAAGTATACTGTGAAGATAGAGTTGGTTGGAGGGTGACACATCTTTCTGATTTGTTGAGGAAGTATCAGGCAGCAGCACCTGATAAATAAACACATTCAACATTGTTGTGTGTGAAACAGCCCATTCTATTTATTTATTTATCGAAGGTGCCAGAAAGATGTTCTGGATCATCAGTTTCAGAACGTGCATTAAATGAGATCGAGATGATTAGGTTAATTTTAATACATAATTAACTGAGATGATTAAATTTTGTGTGGTATAAATGAGCCAATTTTATGATACAAGTTTGATACAAGAGTGTTTACTTGCTCTAAGAGGATGATGGAACCTGAGATTAGAGACTGGCCAGTGCTGGAATTTTAGTGTTGGTGCTGGGATACTCGGGAGTAAAATGTAGACATTTCATCTGTTAAAATCATCTGAATGATGTTTTTGTGATTCCCAAAAAATCAAGTTGCAGCTCATGTTTTGGGTTGCTGCTGATATCAGTGGCCATCTTAAATATTGGTATAAATGGGAGGGACACTCATTTTTAATTACTTCTATGTGCTTAGTCTGTTATTGCTGTCTTCAGCATTTACATTGATGTTTTCAGCTGCCAGTAGCATCTAATCCTCTCACTGAGTGGGAGAAAAGAAAAAAAAAAGAGGAAAACAGCAAAGAAAAATCTATACCTGATGAAAAATACCTCATGTAAATGTTGTGGAGTCTGTGCTTTGGATATCTTTGAACATGAGTGACAACTTTGTGCTCATAAGCATCTTAGACATTTTAGAAAGTATTGAATAATAACAGAGCATGATAGTAGCACTACTTAAATTAGATGCACAACTTGTCTTGACTGATAATCTGCAGCTCAAAGTGAGTTCCTAAAATGTGAACCAAGAACATTTGGAAAGCTATTTTTTGCATATGCCTGTGTGCAGTTCCATCCTGCAGGTTATTTGCCTCTTCCCAGATGGATGAGTGTACCCGACTCAGCAGAGGTCTTCCTGTCTCCTCAGGGCAAGGGAAGTAGGGGGTAGTAGTGAGTGTGTGAGTGCGAGTTTGTTTAAGTGCATATGGAGGGAAGTATTGAACTGTCACTTACCGTGAATCCTCGAGGGGAAAAGCATCACACAGAGCAGAGGGAAAGAAAGCCAAATTAGATAAAAGCTTTTGGCACCATCAATCCACAACAGACAACTTTGTTAGCACATACCTTCAGTCAGTAGCTATGTGCAGATGTGACATTAGCCTTTTGGAAGAAGCAATCATCCATAAGACTTTATGTTATGGCACCATTGGAGTTTACAATTTTGCTACTTTTTCACCACTATCCCTGGACATTGTACCCACAATCATTGAGGTCATTAATCACAGACAAAGAGACAGGATTTGTACAGGCAAGGGATAAAATCCAGCTCTTTGTAGGTTGCCACAAATGCAATAAAGTGTGTTACTGCTCTGAGTCACAACAAATGAGAATGGAATCAGCAGGGTGCTCTGTATCAACGGAGTCACAGCTTTCTTAGGGGAATAAAATGGTTGACTGTCTGTGCACTCAAAACTGTCAATTCTGACAAAACTCAACAGACCAAGTTTATGTTTATATGAAAATTATACAGGAAAGAATTGACAGGCCAAGCTTTGTTGATAGATCTAACACCTACACTGATATACTGCTTTTAAAGGTGTGGAGGGATGTAGTGATTTATTTATTTATTTTTATTATACATTTATTTTACTATCTGTCACTGTTTTTTTTTAAGTTTCATGGTTACATAGCACCTAAAGTTAAGTACAGGTATTTTTCAGGAGTCTGGTTTTCTCTCAGTTGACTTAAAATTTGTGGTTAGAATATTATACAGTATATACAGTGCAGTAAGAATAATTAGTAAGTAAGAATAAAAGCTTAACAGTATTTCTTTATTCACATTCTTTTACATGCATTTTTCACACAAACACAAAAGGAGAGGATTCACTTTTTCAATGAGTGGGGCACTTCTCAGTGGTGCCTTGGTATGTTTGAATGACAGGTGTAAATGGGCTTCTTTCTCACTCCTGTCACTGTGCAGAATTGCTGATAGGCAATTTCACAAGGTCTACCTGTAGCGCTGATGTCTCCAAGAAGAAATAGGCAGCAGAACACCCACTCAACACCAGATGTAAAGTTCCTACTTGGCAATTCAGACCTTTACATTTACATAGTGACACATGCTTACATGCAGTTCATATGCTTAAATAAACAGTGCCATCAGTACACTATGTACATTTTGTGATTCTTTAGTGAAAATACCGCTCAGATCAGTTTGGTTTTACATTGTTTGTTTTGTTTTGTTTTTTAAGCGTTCATTTGAGAATATGAATGACAAACAGTATTTAGGTATTTATTGTTATGCCTACACTATCTGATATAAGCTCTCCATGCTGAAGCACTTCAGTTATTCGCAGTAAATTGCTTCCTTTTGCCAAGTTAAGCTCCAACTGGGTGAAATGAATCACTGTGAGAGAATTAAATCTCATTTCGTCTAGTCTTGTTCTCTGCCAGTGCTTTAATACCTTTTAATGTTGTGGTAGTTAGTGTAGCCAAGAAGAGTGAGAGGATAAAATAAACAGCCTGTGTCTGAAGCAGGTGTGAGGAACTGATGCCCCCTGGTGACTGAAGTGTGTAGGAAACAAGACAATACTGAGTTGACTACTGCTGCTTAGTATCTCAAAGCACTTAGTAATTAAATTCAATCATCCTTGTCCTGTAGAAAGAAATATTGCATGTAGTTAAATAATACATGAGAATGTTCATTGCAGCGTCCTGTGTAGTGCAGGTTTGAAGGCTTTGGGACCAGGCTTGGATGATTTTTGTGCTTTTGAATGTTGCCATCTAGAGTTATGATGGAGACAGTGCAGATGAATGCACCAAGCAGAGCTGATGTGGCTGCTGAACCATTTCATGAAGATGAAGTGTCAGGCAAGAGAGTCAGAAAGATTAAAGCACACACTCATGGAATGTCCACTATCTGTTCAGTCCTCACACACAAACACACACACACACACACATAAAGCATGCACACTCAGACACATGACCGTCATAGGAAGTAGCTGGATGGTTGACAGACAGATCTCCCAGAGGTCTCAGAAGTCCCCAGGGGAGATGAGTGGTCAGTGAGGTGGATATTCTTAATGTCAGACCCTGACTGTCAGGGCAAAACACCCGTTAACTGTGAGGTGGTGACTCAAGAGGGTCATTTACTCTTTACACTGTTACAGTCTAGGCAAAGAACGGCAAGTTTATTATATAATGAATTTTGTTTATAAAGGTAATTCATTACGTTTTACATAAAGAAAAGTAACATAAGATCAAACAAAACAAATTTAGAATTGTTGAAAAAAATCTGTTCTATTGGTGATTTAGACTGCTATACTGATGAGATGTATCTTTAGAGCACTGTAGCTATTTATTATTTATATTGACTGCATTATTCATATTTTAATTGCAAGTATGACAATAAACTGTCATGGTTACTGAGTCAGGTGTAATGCATGAGCATCACTTCCTGCACGCTATGTAAATACCATAAGCTTTTTTTGTTTTCACAGAATTCATGAGTAGAGATGTGGAATGTGTTGCACAAGTA
>JAQQZY010000029.1:23787360-23810863 GCA_030068375.1 Ostorhinchus rueppellii
ATATCAGTGCTTAAAATATTTAGATTCTTACTGCAGCCATGTTTACTTTGACTTCACAGTGAAGTGTGTTTCGTCTTTGTAGCGTATTGTACATCTGAAAAGAGGCATCATGTGTTGTCATCAACACTTCTAAACCCTAAGTGCTTTCATCTCAACACCAGAGGAGTGAGATCACACTGAGTCACTCCTCAACCAGTCCCAACATGCCAAAATCAATCACGCAGTCATTAATTTAGATTTTTCATAGCATTTTGACAAAACTTGTTTTTTTAAAACTATTATGAACCAGTAACTCACTGGAGACCAGCAGACTAAGTGCCTAGAAATAGAAATGAAAGCACACTAAACTTAGAACGGAGGCAAGAAATGAAGAAAAAACTGGCTGGTTCATTTTACCTTTTTGCCTGTGTGCCTCATAAATCAAGAATTTATGTTTAAGAGCTGTACTGTGCTGATAAGGTTTGATTTAATGTGTGAAACATCAAGAATATTAAATTGGTTTTTGAAAAACAGATAACAGATGTCCACCCTACTAAAATATGTTGGAGTCAATTTAAAGCAGGCTGGTGTACTTAGAGTAAAAAAAAAAAAGAAAAAGAGGAGAAAACCTGTACAAGAACTATTTGGATGATATTAAAAAATATGTTGTCAATAAAATCTCCATTACTCATAAATTTCTCCAGACCATAATCTGCAATGTTGAAAAGGATTCATTAATGCCATATCTGACTACACAGACTGATCAAACACAGAAGTGTCTGTCAGGATTAATGTGAACTGAATGTACATATTTATTTAAGTTTAATGCCTTTACGTGTTTAATTTCCATTTCCTTAAAAAACTCATCTCAACAGTTCTATTTTTAATGCTCTGGTTAACCATTTCACAGCTTTTAATCCAAATTTATGTCAAATCAGTAAATAGGTCACAAGTTGTTTCATGAGATTCCATGTTTAATTCAATGTGGAAGACAGCATTTACTCCACTCTTTTCTCTTTTGACCACCTCACATTACATCTACACATCTCCTCCCTCTACCCCACTCTCTCCATCTTGCCTTCACTCCATCTCTGTTTATTACCCCTCTTTTCCCCCTTTTTACACAGGAGCAATCTTCTGTCTTTCATCTCATCCCATAGGTTCAATTTTAGCTCGTTCATCCATTGTACTGTCTGTGGATCTTATTTATGTCTCTCCTTTCTTACACTCACTCCTTCTCTTTGTCTCTCTCTCTCTCTGTGTCGCTCTCTCTCCTCTCATCTTGGAGACAGTAGTGTTCATGCAGCCTCAAATCTAAGCCGCTGCCTGTCAGGCTGCTCCGTTTATGCGCTCTGCGCTGCTCTCCTTTCCTCTACTCTCCTCTCTGCGCTATACTGCACTGCACTGCTCATCTCTCTACATCTCCACCTCTCCTTTTCCTCATTCTCTCTTTTTCTTTTCTTCTTCGCACATCCCCTTAAACTACACGCTCTTATCTCTTTTGTGCATTGCGCGCTCTGCTCTGTTGTTTGGGAAAATACTATACATTCTGGGTTTTTTGCGCTAGAGCTGTGCGCGCTCAGGCTACTGGTGGATAAGGAGACAGATGCTCCCAGCGCTCCAGGTTGGGATTGCCTTGGACTCTGTGGATCTGTGTCAGCTCTAGACAAGGAGGGGCAGGGAGGGGAGTGAGGGGGCTGACAGCTGCCCAGGTGAGCGCTTCATCGGGTTTGGGAACTAAAGGTTTCAAGGTGGTGGCAGTGGTGGTGGCGGCAGCACTGGTTGATGGTTGTCCGTCGAGGGTCATGCCCTGGGACTTGCATGTTTTTCATCAGTTGGAGTTGGAGACCCTCTCCCATTTTTGCCCCCTTTGTGGGGCAGCATTGATCCTGGTGCCGGGAAAAGCTGCTGGCTACCAGCGGCTGCACCGTGAAGAGTGGGCACCATGAACCAGTTGGACGCACCACGGCCGCTCAACTGGACCATCAGAAAACTGTGCCATGCAGCCTTCCTGCCATCTGTACGCCTGCTAAAGGTAAAAGAACACAAGGGAAGGGACTGAACTAAAAAATTCATACCTAGGGAGATGTAAAATGTGTCAGACAGTCTTTCTGTGATCTTACTACTTTCCATAGGATCACAAGTAGAAAAGGTATGAGTAAGAATGCAAAAAGACAGTTGGAAAAGGTATTCCTTTGCATTGAGTGGTGGTAAAACCTTAGAGGGGATAGTAAAGGTCTGGAAGTATGTGAATGTGTAAAAAGGTTTGGATAGAAATTGAAAAGCAAGAGTGTGCTGCTAGAGAGATGCACAGAGTAACGGAAAGAGGAAATGCCAAATTAAAGTGTAATAAGTTAGCAATGTGGTTAGAGGAGCAGGGACAGCACAAGTGTAAAATATGGACAGACACAGTGAATAAGTGAAAAGGAAGAGGGGAGAACAGGTAAATGATGAATCAAAGACGCAGAATAGAAGGAGAGAGAGATTGGGAAGAAATGGCAGAGCAAAATTGTTAAATTAGGGATGACAGACAGGCCTGACAAGATTTGGGGAATAGGAGGATCTGTAATGCCAAATCCAAGATAGTTTGTAGAAGAAATCCAATAACAATTTTATAAACAAAGGGCTCTAGTGTCCAGTGGGTGATTATTAATTATATGAGATTTAGTCTGATGTAATTGCCAAACCACACACTTTCACCTCACCCTCTGAACAAAGGTGCTTGAGCGCATGTGTCTGCATAAAACATTATTTTATTCATTCATTTGCTTTCATAAACCAGTTGCTGGCACTCTGCAAGGAGGGCTATTGTTGGAGGTCTTGAATGCCTCTTCTTCTCTCTCCTTTGATCTGGTTTTATCAAAGTGTTTCACAGAACACTGTTGCTGTGATGTTGAACCTCTCAACCACATTATGCATTTGCATTTGTATAGCTGGGTTAAATGAATATCACTGTAATCCTTGATCGAATGTGTAAAGGATCTGTTTTGTGAAAGTGTGTCTGCCTGAAGCAGTGCTTTGCAAGGTTGCTAAGACCTGCCTTACCTGGTAACTTTACAAGAGGTTGGAATATTTGACCCTCCCTACATGTGTGCAGACCTAACCACCTAAAACCCCCCAAAGAAAATAGGATTTTTGCAAACATCTTCAGGAAACTCTTCCTAAATCTCACCAGTTATCAGGAAGCAGGTGATTGAGTTGGCAGAAAAATGGACTTGGTAAGTCAGTCATAGAAAAAAATATTCCTCAAAACATAAAAATAAACCTCCAATCTGTGCAATCTGTGGGAATTCATTAAACCAAAGTTGAATAAATTTACACAAATTACAGCTTCAAAATGTTTTTCCCCTTCAGCTGGAAGACTGAGGATCAGGCGTTAATGTGAGATGATGTTTTGTGGGAGACTTTTGGCTTTGGTGCAGTCCTGTGTGAGCTCACAGAGTTAGTGTGAACGGTTTTGTGTGTAATAATTAGTGGCATCTTGTGGTAAAGCTGCAGATTGCAGCCAACAGGTTGCCTCACTTGTGTGAAAGGAAAAAATGTGAAAGAGGCTGTGAGTGGTTTGCCCACTCTGGTGAAGAGGATAATGACTGTGGTGCAAACTCCAACACAGTGCATGACAGTGCTGCATTATTATTATTATATTCCATTTCTGCAATTAGATTCACCTAAAGCTTACACACTGAACATTTAAAGGCACTTCTCTAAAATTATTTCCATTTGAAGATATAGTGCCATGTGTGTTTTAGAAAATGTGCCCACACTCTCATTTGTCCGTGGTGGTGTTTGAAGAGTATTGAATGCAGTGTTCTCTGTATTAGCAGGATCTGTAGCCTTTGTGTGTTTGCTCCTTGGTTTAAGAAACAGAACTCTCTGAAACAACATGTATAATGGGAATGCTGCTAAGGACACATCAGCTTGTCAGTGTGAAATTAGCCCTAGAGATCTGTCATTGCTGAATATTTCTGCATCACAAGCATTTTTCGCCCGAAGTCCTGCTAATTTATTACCTTCCTGCTACCTGCCATCCGCGTACTTACTGCTTATGAATGCGTGTTACTGTCACTACAATTTATAGGCTGTCAAAAATGCTTTCTCTGTTCCTTGGGCAGGAAAATATATCTAACAGATATGTATGTGTGTGTCAGTGTTGTATTTGTGCACGGACATGTGTATGTGTACATGATTTTCTATGAGTATGTCCATTTATAATGCAGTGCCACAGGCACAGTTGACATTGCTGCAAATGTGTGCTCTACAAGGACCATTTTATGAGCATATTATTAGAGCTCAATGGTCTGAACAGAGTCAGTAAAACACATAAACACCCATTTACATCTAGAGCAACACTAGTAAATGTCAACTAGTCACAAGTCTTATAAAAAACCACCATCCTCACTTCCTTCCTAATGTATTACACCATTATCTGAATCCTTATTCACCTGCCATCCTTCAAGTTGATTCAAGATTATTGTCCTGTACCGTATCCAATGCTGTGTCCAATGCTTTATGTTTATCTGCACAGTCACAATACCTCTTTCTTACAGCACAAAATCACTAAAATCAGACTTTTTCAGTATGAAAGCACACAATCCATTCACAGGTCAAATGACTCTGCAGTGGTCACACATATTTATTGGCTTCTGCTCTGATGGTAGTGATAGAAACACCACCTCTGGGTGTACCTGCTATATTTCACTCCTTTTCCAACACAATACTACAACTTGCAGACATATCCAGGCATGTGTGACGTCAAATATCACAAACAAATACAAATAAACTCATCTACTGGTAATGTGGAAGGAGTCAGTCATCTATTTTGGTGTTTTTAAACAACAGGGATACTGTATGCCATAATTCTGTCTTGGCTCAGCAGTTTGTGGTTAGTGCTTTAAAACTGGACACTCAACCTGTGTGCTTTTTCAGTTTACTGTGTAGGTATAATAGACTGGTCTCTTCGTTTATTCACAGTTAAAATTCACAAACCACCTTAAATTTCCGAGTAGAATTATATCCAAGATACTGTACAGGTCAAATATAAGTGATTTACTCCACACGGTTGTTAGTGCTTTCCAAACTGACTTTTATTAATGATCCCAACTGATAATGAATCAGGTTTGTGCTGACATGAGTGTTCAACAAGTAATTAAATTCATTACAACAGCTTCTATTGACCTTTCAAACGGCAGTCTATTGGTCAAGTGCCACTTCACAAAAGAGTAATGCTCCTATTAAGGGTATATCCTGAACTGGGACAAGTAAGAAAGGGAAAAGAGGCACATCTGAGGTCTAAATTCTGGTCCAGTCTCTCTTATTCCGTGTGCAGAAAGCCATCCAGAATCATAGAGAGTCATACAGAGTGTTTAGTCCCTTCTGCCTTTGTTATTCCTGCCTTGGTGGGTATGATTGACAGTGTAGATTTATTCAGAAATGTGAAGCTGTCAGAACACGTCCGCTTTATGAAATAATGTAATGTATGCCACACTGACAGATGGGATTTTAATGAATTTAAGCCTAGGATTTTCTATGGATTCACACACATATAATAAAAGATTATAATATACACTATGTACATTGGATAAAAAAAAAGTCAAATCTGTCATTTTTCATCCTCTCTTGTTGACTTTAATACTTTTTTATTCACCTCAATTCAATTTAATCCCATCATGTACCTGTGTCTTTTTGCACTTCTTGAAATCACAGTCCCTCCTATTATCTACTTTTGATTGTGGGAGTTTTTTTTTTTTATCTTTCTTTTAATCATCATACTGGATTAGGTCGTCTAAAATGCATCTTCCCTGTCAGTTATCTTTTTATTTCACACCTCCTCACCCTGTTAGGAAATCACAAGGCGTTAATAGCTCTGCAGTACTGTGCAGTAATTGTGTATAGAAAATGCGGCATTCAGTGAAACCATCCTGTCTTTGGTTCACTTCATCAAGTTGTTCATTTTTTCCTTCCCTCCCTTGTCTCTACCTTGCATTTTCTATGCGTTTTGTTATGTTCTTTTGTCTTTCTTTCTTTCTGTCTCTCTCTCTGATTCCTTTTAATATTCCATTTCACCATAATCATAAAGCATAGATAACCCTCCATCTTACGCAAAACACATCGGGGACAGGATGTTACTGCTAAAAGAAATAAATATATCTCTGTAATGCTAAAAATAAATTTGTGTTACATAAAAAGACACACTGTTGCAGTGCTTTATC
Organism: Ostorhinchus rueppellii; assembly: GCA_030068375.1. Lineage (NCBI taxonomy): Eukaryota > Metazoa > Chordata > Actinopteri > Kurtiformes > Apogonidae > Ostorhinchus > Ostorhinchus rueppellii. The sequence continues at coordinate 23,793,549 of JAQQZY010000029.1, forward strand.
TCGTTGAGCTGTGAGGAGTGGATATACATGGAAGTTGAGCTTGCATAACAATCTACCACAACAATAACTACATTTTTGGCTGTGAATTCTGTCATGTACATTCTGGAGTACACATCATTACCACAGAGAGAAGTACAATCTATCACCCATAGGTGGCACCACCCAGTTTTATATCTACAGTAGATACATTAAGTGGATAGATTTCAGTTTTAGAGGCTGCATTAACCAAAAAAAGGTTGAAAAGGAGTCTCTGAAAAACATGAATGAGCACAAAGCTGGTCATGTGTTTGCTGTCTATAAATGCTCTAATACTGGCCCATGCATGGCATATGTAGGCCCATATGGTTAAAAATGGTGAAACATTTGTATGATTCACACTCAAGGAAGAGTGTAATTTGTGGGTACATGTGTCTGATTTGTGTGGACTGTTCCTCTTCAGTTTGGTATGATACTGATATGATAGTTTGAGTGAAACATCTTTAGTATTTCATCATATTTCTGTATTTTTGGAGCAGCTGAAGTGTTGCAACAGAAAATGATTCAAGCTGAGCATGAGATTTCTCCTATATAACAAATGTCTTGCTTCATTTACACTCTCTGTTAAGCCATTAAGATTGTGAGGAATATTGCAGTTACCAAGTTTTTGGACCGGTTCATTTGCTAACCCTTGATAATGATACTGATAATATGCAATTTACATCAGAATCTCTGTTTGTATTGCATTGTTATTAAGTCATTGACAGAGGCAGATCTCACATCATAAATCCCACAATCACAGATGTTGCATAGCTTCTTAAAAATGTTCCAGAAAATAACATAAACCATTTTTCATTTGTAGTTTTTGTTAAAGGCTGACATTTTTTCAGAATTCCTGGGGGGATTCCTGCAGGATAGGAGTCAGTTTTGCTAATCATCACCTCATGATTGGAGCTTGAGCAGGTAGGAGAGTGAATTATAATAACAATAGATCGGGGTTCATATATGAATAATTCCAATACGAATAATGGATAATATAAAATGCAGCTGAAAAGATCATATCTTTGAAAGGTGCTACCATTATAGCACTGCATTGCCTAAAGACTACAGCCCCTCTTACATAACAAAACATAACACTTAGAGAGCAGAACAAGAGGAGGACTGGGATGGGAGAGAGCTCTCTTGACTCTGGATATGATAAAATACAACACACAAACATCTACAAATAATGCAATACATTATACTTGTAGAGAAGTAATGTTAAATAAAACATCATCTAAATGGACATTTCATTGAAAACACTTCATAATGTGGATTGGAACACTTGACCTTCCTGTATTTCTGTCATACCCGTTCACTATTGGGTTTACTCACCTCACCTGTTGTTCCTTCTCCGCACACCTGTCACCAATCACCACACACTATTTCAGTGCACTCTCTCCCTGATTCCTTTGTCGGTTTATTTTCTGGTCTGTCCACGTCTCTCGCGCCTCTCCTCTGCCTGCTCCATTCGACCAGGTACTGTCTTCTCTAAGACAGACTCCTCCTTGGACTCCGGGTGTGTTTCCCACCCATAGTTTGGACTGCGGTCTCCACCGCTTACTCCGGTGTGGTGTCTCCACACAACTTTCTGTTGTTGGACTTTGCTCATTAAAGAGTTTTGTTTGAACTACTTAGCCCTGCTCATGGATCCTTATTCTCCCGCGTGACAATTTCTGCATCTATTTTCGTTAAATCACAAATTTCATGACATTCTTTCCACAGTTTCAACTTTTTTTGTAAAATGAAATACCCACTCCCTTTTTGTCAGTTACTTCCTCACTTACTGAATGATCCCAGTGATATCGTGGAGTGTTGAAGCAATGTTTTGTCACTTGCAAGGTTGCATCACTCTTCACACTACCTTTATTCCCTCTGTTGTATGTGAGAAGGCCTCAGACTCACAGGATGTCCCAGTCTTTGCTTGTTTATTTGTCAATTACCCAGCAAATACCACATTTATGAGATTTCAATTAAAACGTTATCTCACTAATGAGGCAAAACAGCAACATAAGCTCCCAATTACCACCTCTTTCCTTTATTCAGCCTCACAAAGACTTAATATTTGCTAATTTGGCATGCTTCCACATAATATCATGAGAAGTGAAACAAGCAAATTTGTGTTTTTTGTTTAGTAAAATGCAGATTCTTTAAACCCAAACCAGCAGACCGCAACAATGTGTTGTCATGCTGTAGTCCTCATTGTTCCTAAATGCATTTGTCCTGAATTAATGCAACAGATAGTACAAAATGAATGTACCTACCAGTCAGCTACTGAATTATTCATGAGAATCAATGCTGAAAGGACCTGCAGCTTCGGAATAAATGTATAATTTGAGAAAACACCCTTGGCTTTAACTGGTAAATTCAGACATGCAAGGGTTCATTGATTGTGTCATACACACCCACACAAATGCAGATTCTGTCCACCTCCAGTTCTCACTTTGTAGTCAGAGCTGCAGCTTTGATGACAACAGAAGTAGAGCGGTGAGCAATGACTGCTGACCTTTGACCTGTTAACAGCAAGAATGAATGATATAGTTGTGATGGAGATCTGTTCAATTATGTTTAAAGACAGAAGGTCATAAAAGCTACGACTCTGTCTTTACTGCTACGAATGTGTGAAGCTGGTAATGAGAGAATTTATAGTGTACATCTATTAGGGCTGCACAGTTTCAGCATCATCGTCATGGTGTGCTTAAATCACAGGGCGTTAAATGGTCAAGTACAGTAAGGCAATTGCTTTACAAACTATAAAAGAATGCTGACACAACACAACATTGTTTGTTGAATCAGAAAATGACTGAGGAACCTGAAAAATAGAGAAAACAGGAAAAGAAGCAAATGTTTGCCAGAAGATTAGTCAGCATCTTTTCATATTACACCAGAATCATCACTGCCACGAGTGCATGCACAGTCATCACATTGTGGTGACATGACAAGCAAAGAAAATTGACTTAAAGGTCTGATATTTTGTTTAAAAAAAAAAAAAAAAAAATGGAATTACACATTTTAAAACATTTCCCTGTGGTCTACATAAACTGTAAATGCTCTGCTTGGGTCTGAATTCTTCATTGATTAACCTCCACAGGTCCACCTTCAACCCTATTTCTGACTAATGACAAGAGAAAGTTGGTTTTGAGCACTGGATCTTTAAATGCAAATGAGCCACTTCACATCCCACTCACCCCCAGGTTGTTGACCATGCATGCTCATGCTGTCCTGTTCAGCCACTGGTGTTTGTTAATACACCCAACAACTGAAACATTTTAGGTAATCGGTTCAAAGTTTGGACATATTTTCAGTATTGACTACAACCGCTGCTGCTGATAGACAATTATGTCATACTTGGAGAAATGTTCACAGGAAGTCTTGACCTTAAATGTGCAAATGTTGTGATGCAACTAGTTATAAAATGTAACAAATTAAGCAGGAATTAAAACAAGTTGTAGAAATCCACTTGATTTTTACCAAAATGAATTTAAAGACAACTTTGTAGCACCTACAGCGTTCAAATTCCAACTTTATGAGCTATCAGGGTCCAAATACACAAATAAATGAACCAAAGACTAATAAAAGTGGGTTTAGCAAAGTATGACTCCTTTGAAGATGTTGAGGGGGGGATTAATTTGGCTCTACAGAAGATGATGTGGATCAAAAACAGGTACGTCATTGACACCAGTTTCACAGTGAGTCAACTAGTGCTCACGTGTATATTTTGTGCGTTGAAACCAGCTGTATGGTATTAATGTTCAAGAATATTACACAATCAATTCCTCAAGTTTTTTTTCTTTTGTACATCTGTTTTCCGTATACATCTATTCATCTACAAGCTCAAAATATTTACCACGAAATTAAAAAAAAAAAAAAATGACAGCAGTATAATAGGTTTCAATATCCTGCTGCTGTAACATCTTGCCATATTTCACGTGCATGTGTGTGGAAAGATCACACACGTGTTGTTTGTGGCTTTAGCTGCTGCTGGTTCTAAAGGTTTGCGAGCAAGGCTGTAAATGTTTCATCTTCAATCTTCTGCAGCACGTACACACTTCTCTGTTTAATTTACGGTGTTTGAAGCACGCTGAAGAGAACGCTCTAAGATGTGAGCTGTATGTATTTATTCATTCTAGTAGTTGAAGAGGATGCTGTTCATCCAGAAACCATAGGGTGGCCCAAATCCATCAATTAATCCAAACTTCCATTTCAGTTTTTATGCAGATCAAAGTATAGCAGTGAATGTATGTGTTCTTGCTTCTATTAGGGAGTGAGTCCTTTTTGTGTAACATGTTGCTGTGGAAATTGCCTTCGTGCAATATTGAATATTTATGTATCCAGGTAATTTACGTGCTTCAACAATAAATAAAAAAATCTCTTTGATCGATACATTTCCATTTAATCAGCCTTAACATAAATTGTCAAGGCTGTAAAGGTAATGAAAAGCGACTGTGAGCTGGAGGATTGACAGTATTGAAATTGTGTTCCACCTCCGGGGACTAAAATTAGAGGCTTTCTAATCATCTGAAAGCTGAAGCCTCATTGTTACTGAGGCGTTTGTAATCAATCACGCTGTTGTTGACGCTGAAGTGATGCCAGCCAATCAGGGCCACTTTGATAGTGTGGTGAAATGCAGGCAGATTAGTTTCAAAATCAGCACCATGGACAGTGAAAGCACAGTCTGTACACGCCTCTTAACACAAAGATCAGCTAAATCCCAGGTGGAAGATGGCATCTGAAATGACTTAATATAATTTATGCAACTTGTTCTAATTAATACATTAGTAGAACCTGCACTGATGGACTTTGACTTGTTTAAACCTCATATAAACACTTGGGAATGGAGAAATGGGCCTGTCTGACTGTGGACATCTGAGCATGTGATAGCATATTTAATAATTGATTTTGCCTCAGTAGCTGTGTTCATGTGTGTTTTTGTGCGTGCAGGGCTGAGTCATGATATAACCTCTCCAGATCCAAACCTGTTAGAGACACTATGGTTGACTGCAATATGCCTGATGACCCAGTTCAACTCTTAACTCAGTGGAGAATTGTTATTTTCAACACTCAACCTGCCTGCCTGCTCAAAATTAATGTAATTTATCATGCAAAGACAGACTGAGAAAATGAAATGTTGTTCTTTTCACTCTTTGTTTATTGCTGATTTATTACTTTTGCTCAGCTGCGTACACTTGTATCTCATGCATAAATGCTACTTTTGCCTTGAGGCATCAGATTCAAACTAAATGTGTACATTAGTTTCTGTCTCTACATTTTTAGGACTTTGTATGACATGTAGTGCATTTCTGTGTCACGTATTTGTTGAAGTGTCTAATTCTTGTAAAGATTGTTGACTGTAGAGTATATAGACAAAATTTCAACAAACAGTAAGGTTGTTTGAAAAGTTTCTCTGCACAAAGATGCAGAGTAAGCTTGATGATTGGTTGCTAATGATCTGTTCTATAATGATCTGGCAGTTTCTCTGTTGGTTTGGAGAGCTAGTTCTGCAGTGTGACAGCCAAATGAAGTGAATAAATGATTTTTTTTAATATGAGGAGCGCTGAAAGAGAATGAAATTCTTTATGACAGGAAGAGTCTTTTAACAAAGTGCTTTGATCTAAGAGAGCGTTGGAACAGGGTGCTCACTTCTGCTTGCCTTCCCTTATGTAATGTCTCATTTCATCACTCTCAATTCCCTTGTCTTTCTATCTGTAATCTCTCCTGGCATCGATGCATCAATATCTACCAATATCATTGTCACTCTACTCAACTAACTCATATTCTTCCACTGATGAAGAAGAAACAGTTAGTATTACATCTGTGAAGACAGGATGAGACAGATAAGCACTCTTTGTAGATGAATATTTTACATTACTGAAGTGGTTTGCATTGTCATGATATGACGTACTGAGGGGCTCAAGTGATTAACCATCCTTCAAAACTCCCTTTATCCAAATGATTGATCCAATTTACGTTTGGCACTTGAAATGTAATTACACTCAGCTGTTGTTCTGGTATTCAACGGCGCAACACTGCAGAGGAATTTAAGTGGGATGGGCTATTGGTTATGCACTGTAGCATGTGCACAGACCCACACATGCATTCAGTTCTGTCGATAATTTAATGATCTCCTCTGGCTCCCTGTATACTTCCTTACTTAAGCCTTTTACTCTTTTTTTTTTTTTAGACTGAATCAATGTGCAGTGTTCAGTAAGAGCTTTGATGCACAACCATTCATAAGTATGTACAGATGGGAACATTTTACACCCCGGCCTGTTCTTTGAGTGCTCAGGAGGAGTTCACACCTGGCTGTTAATGCTGCAACAGTTTTGCTCTAGTTTTTCACCACCACTTCCCACTGTCTCTGTACAGCATTTCATCGCTCATGTTCCCTCTTTTGTTCTAAGCTCTTTGTGCCTTGCTCCATATTCATTGGACTCCCAGAAACTCTTTTCTGCACCTTGTGTGGCATATTGTATCAGTGTTAGCAATCTCACTCAGGTCATTAGCTATGAGTGGTGGCATCTTAAATCAAGTTGGGGCAGCTTTATTTCACCCAGGTGCCTCCTCCAATATGTTACCCACTGTCTACATTCAACGATCAACTCACATACACGCTGAAATCTCCAAACAAACAAGAATAACACACAAGCAACAGTCTCATTTGCACACAGAAGCACATTTTTAAAGCACTCTTGTATGCACACATTTCACACATGCAGGCAGGTAAAGCAGAGACACTGTTGTTTTATTACACATGCGTGATTAGCCTGCTTCATTTCTGTGTTGGCATTATAATGATACTTTTAATAGACATGAATTCCCTCTCAAGCGCAATGGGGGAATTGGATAAGAAGTCCATGCCCAGCAGAGACAGAGGGGTTCTTTTTCCTCAACTGATTTACATTTGTGCACGCACACAGACACACATTTGCATCGTCATAAAGAGCATGAAGGGTGTTTGAAGATCAGCTATGACATAAAGGCTCAGCTCTTACCAGTGTTACAAAAATGCTGTATTCCTGTGTGTTACTGTGTGGCTCACAGGAATTTAGACCACATATATGCAAATTACCTTTTCCACTACCATTTCCTCCTCCCTTTCTCCTTTGCTCCATCCAGCTCTTTCTCACAATGCCTTTTTCTCCCTCTCTGTATCTCCTCTTAATGTCTTAGGATGCTGTGCATCACTCTGAGTTTTGTCCCATTTATTGAGATGAGCAGGTCTAAATCTCAAAGCACAGCTACTGGACAGCACCCTGGGGAGTTCTCACAGCTGGGGGAACATACATGTGTATGCATACTGTAAGTGCACTCTATCTAAGTTTGAGGCTGCTTTGATGCAAGGCAATTAGAGCTGCACAATATATTGTCTCTACATCATTATTGCAATGTGTGCACGTGAAATACTTGCATCATGGTGCATGTCAACTGGAGGAAACTACTCAACCTCAACCTGAAAATCAGTGTCAGGGTGAAAATACCGACCAGGAATGGTCAGCTACTAAAGGAAAGGTGGTAAAGAATTATTTCCCCTAGAGAAAGAATAATTTTGTTTAAGAACAGAGGCCAAGTCCAGTTCAAGTCCAAAGGATGGTTTGTATAGGGAAAAAAAAGTCATTTTTCTTATCAGTGTATTAATTTTCTGTGCATTTACCCTCTCTTAAAACCATAACCTCAATCTGTCTAGAATGAGTAATTCTTTCCAAATAGAGATGTCCAAATCATGTGGTGAAAATTCCTGTATTTTTTTTAATATTACAATGTATAATCATAGAAAAAAAACCATTGCATATGCAGGTTTTTCCAATACCATGCGGCTATAATGGCAATGTATAGATTATCCTCTCATCTAATGGAAATGTGGGGATGCAGGTGTGGAGGTGTAAAAAAGAAAATAGGCTAGATTTATTGCAAATGTAAATCAGTGTGTGCATGTCTATGTGTGCAGTGCATGTTTTATATGTGCATGTGTGCATCTGTGTGTGAAAGTTTTATATGTGAGGGACATTATGTACAACAAGACGTGTGAGTATGTGTGCATACATGCCTGCATATGTGTGTGTGGCTGTAAATTGGATATTGGGACATGGAAAATGAAAGTGAACAGCATGGCCACACAGGGCTATTTTTGTCCTTCCATCCATCTCTCAGTCCTTCTCATGCTCTCTGAGTTCTGGATTCTCTCGCCCCCTCCTCACCAACTTTCCGTTTCCCTTTTTTTTTCCTTCTCCCTGTCATCTCCCTTTTTCTCTCTCTCTCTTACTTTGCTGAATATATTGATTTTATCTGTGGCCATATACTCCAGTCAGACCAGTTCTCTTGGTCTCCCATCTCTTGTGGACCAGTCACACTTCTTAAACCATCAGTACAGCCCCCTGCCCTGAAGGGATGACTGTCATTTTACATCTATGGGGATATTATAGCACTGCTCCACTTTGGCTTCCAGAGTGCAGTTTTTACAACAGTCAGGCTAAAATTATCTCTGCACTCCGCTTATAAATCATTTCATGTGCAGCCTTTTTAATGTCCTGTGCAGCTCTGTCGCCAAAAACTCATATTTTCAGTTTCTCACAGCTTTATTACGTAATATTTAGTTATGAATTCATTTTTTTTTTAATATACACATTGCACTGAGGTAGCACTGCATTTCTACCCTTGAGGAGAATTCTTTGGAAAATTCTTTTATGCAGGATTTCCCTCCACTCCTTTTCATCTTCTCCTTACACGGTTCTACAGTAGACAGCTCAGCTATGGTACATTAATCTGTATCTGTAAAAATTCAATTCTAACCGCATCTAAAGTTTGAGATGATTTCCACATGAGGACAAATAAGGGCCACCTTGGTTGACCAAATGAGGGAAATAAACTATAAAATAGGCAGAAGGTAATTTATAGAAGGAGAAATACGGTGTCAAGTGCATTCATAATCAAGTAAAAACAAAGCAGTTGGTGATATTTCGCAGTGGAATGCTATGAATGGCTGCTCTCATGTGTGCAGACAGAGAAAAGTAGTATTATACAGCTATATATTTATTGTTTTACAGTAATTTCTTTAAATACATACACATTACTCCTTTTCCTAGATTTGTTTTGCACAGTACATCCATAGAGTGGGGATACTCTAATGCTGTTGCCTCCCTCTAGAGTGTGCAACAACAGTGGCAGAACATCAAGAGGATTATACACTCCATGAGGACAACCAGAGACTTAGACAACACTGCTCTCTCTGCCTGCCTTTCAGCCTGATCCCAAAAGGCAGGAGGAAAGTAGGATGTATTGCTTTCCCGAATGGAAAGATAGAAGGAAGAATGAAACAGTTTGCTGAGAAATAGGAAGAGGAAGGAGAAGAAAAGAAGCAACAATAGCAGGAAAGACAATAAATAGATGAAGAGAAAAGAATGAATGAGCCGGCAGAAAAAAAGGTGCAAAAAATAGGATGCAGGACGACGATGTAATGATGAATGTGTGCCCGGTACGCTGTGGGATTGTTGGCAGGTGCTTCGCTGCTGAGCACCAGTTCCAGTCCTGCCAGCAACCTTATGTAATGAAGCTTTATCCCTGTCACTCCACAAGGGTGAGAGGTACAGCTGCACTCTGCACTCCTTCTGTTTAAGTGCCAGGAAGATACATAGAGCAGGGCATCATTAGTGGAGAACGTGAATGGGTCTTGCCTGCTCAGCGTCCTCTTTTTAGCATTTCAGTAAAACGCGTTTTGTGTTGGGACAATCGCTTTGGTTAAATAGGGTAGACTTTATGAGAAAGTATTTCAACTGTGACACTGGTCTTTTGTATTTGACTTCAGGTAGAACAGTGGCCATTAATATGCTGAGTCTGAAAAGTGCTACAAAGTATGAGTGTGTGGGTAGGTGGATGTGCGAGGCAGGAGTTGTGCAATGATATCCACAAAAAGGAGTGTGACAGAATCGCAAGACACCTATCTATGCTGAGCCATATGGGCTGAAAGTATTATTGGGGGTGGGTGTATAGATGTGAATATGGGAACCAGTAAAATATACTTCAATTAATATAAAATTAAGTTCATACCACACTATCTGAACTGAAGTCTCCTCTGACAAAAGCAGTAATTTTCCTTTGTAGAAGCACATCCTTGAATGCAGTTTGGATTTTTGAAACTCTCAAAAGCAGGGGAAACTGTGCTCTCTAAAGCACTTCAGACTACCAAAGCCACCAACGCATCAATGCTATGTACAGTATATAACTGCATTACTCAGTGAATTAAGTATAAACTCATTATTTATGCACATCTGTATTAGGGTATCATCACATTTTCATCCTCAAAGACTACATCATGTTAGAGCTATTTAACTTAGTTTATAGCTCCAAAAAATGTAGCAAGCAGTAACTCCATATAATCTTAATGGTTTACAAACAATTTATGTATAATGGTACAAAAGAGATATTAACATGTGCCAGCAAATTATATGTATGACTGTGTAGTAATTTCAGAATTATGGTAAATACAAAGTAAATGAGTCAATGACCATGTGAATGGGGTAAAACTGTCCTGGAAAGTCTGAGGTGCATCACAGTCTCCTTTCTCATGTCCATATTTTCACTCAGCTGTCCTCCATTTTTCTATTATGATGTGTTTTGTTGTTTTTTTGTTTGTTTTTTTTAATAGTCCAGTTCAGGTCACGGGGTCAAACGCTGCATGGTCCACTGATGGTAGACTGAAACAGAAAAATAAATAAATAAATAAAAATGAATCACTGTTTTTACTTGTTGATTGTAAAGACAGGTCATATGGAGTTTGGTAGCATGTTACACATGTAACAAATCCCATAGAGAATTGGGGAAAGCCAGTAATGTACTATGCAGGTCCATTTCCTTTCAGGCCTATGGCAACTCATGTAAGCTTTTATCTTGAGCTATCATTGCTCTATGAGAGTGCATCTAGAACAGCCTGTGTTTCAATGTGAACCTATGACCTTGGTTGTTTTCATGATAAATGGAATCTTTTGAGAGCTGCAGAGCCAGTTTTCATTTTGTAAGCTGTCTCTGTATAATTTTTCTGTGTTACTGCAAGACTGATTAACCTGCTTTCCAGTTAATAAGATAACCTGCATTACCCAACTGTTTCATGGAACTGGCTGGTGATTATTTCACAAGGCAAAACAAAAAATGCATGCAGATACATCTGCAATGCAGGCAGGTTAAACTGAGGCAGCCTTGTCAGTCTGGCTGCTGTGGAATAATGTTAGCACACCCTGTTTTATTATTTCAAATACATGCACTGTTGACAGAGTAAAAAGTAAATTTGAGCAAACAGGGAAGATGCAAACGGATTAACGTCATTTAGGCCTGATTTGTTATTAGGAAACTGCATTGTATCAGATGCAAAACAAAAAGTCTCCACGCAATAACAAGACAGAACCAATGAAAAATCCACATTGGCCACTAACGGATGTGTATGAATGTAGATCACATCATTCGCTGAACAGGAGCTGCTGCCAAGAGGTACAGACAAAGAAAGCCTAGACCTCAGAGAGGCTGTAAATGATGCTAGCTATTTGTGGAAACCTCACACTCTACAGCTCTGGACCACAGGTGGGAAAAAAAAAAAACCTGAATCATTTTATGGGTAGTCACCAGTCATGGGAGAACATCAGTCCACATTCACTTATATTAATGTATGTGCTGGTGGTAGTGAATGTGACATTGAAATTAATGCACACTCACGTGTACAGACACACATGGACACACACACAGACAATCTTTCCATCACTTCCATATTTGCATGTTTGTATGAAGGCCTTTTCCCCCCATGGAATTGGAGAAATTGATAGAATGGAGCAGGCAAGAGAGGTGGGAATAGGGGGAAGAAAAGCAATTAAAGTGGCAGTCAAATGGTTGCAGTGCAGCAGAGCATTGGATGGAGTCAGTCCCTGGCTTAATTACGTTTAGCCCTCACCATGAGATGTGTCATCACAGCGCACCATGAAAAAAACTGGAACATGTGGTCAGGTTTCATGTTAATGTGCAATTTGACTCCTCTGTCACCCATCTCTTCAGACATTAAGAATATAAATATTTGTTGACCCTGTGGGAGGAGAATAGAGAAATGTACTGTTAATTCGGCGGGAAATTCTAAATCCATATGAGCGAGACACAGAGCATTAATCACATGTTTATGCAAGAGGATTGTTGGAGGAACAATGACACTCCTAAAAGTCTTTAATTGGAATTCAGATGGTTTCTTAAGTGCCCATTATTGTCTAAACATATAGACAGTATATAAAGATGGACACCATGATGATTTTACCTCCTTTTTTTATCAAAATGAAGCTAAAATCCACTCACAGCAGCTGCCATATAGTTTGTGTTTCATAAAGAGCCACAGTCTGTCCAGATGAGAAATATGAAGGTTAAAGGTTCACTTAATTATCCCTATTCAATCTTTGCATTTAATTAATCATACTGCACACACAGTACCTTTAACATTAACATTAGCATTAGCACATTAGGAGCAATGAGCTGCATTCACAATGCTTGGGAACTCCACATCTTCATTAGTGCCTTGGCCAAGAACACTAATTGAAGAATTGTCTTATGTAAACATGATTTTGGTGGTGGAGAACCTGGAGCATCTGTAGAACCTGTAGAAAAACCCATGAGGTGCAGACAGAACAGATTATCTCAACGCAGATAGATGTGCATATATCACCTGTAATGTGACTCAAATGCAAGGCCACTACAACAATGAAAGTTCCAAACAGTTTATTCAACAATAGTTGTACAGAAACACAGTTCAACGTCCAAAGAGTTAAACTCAGTCCAAACAGAGTCCTCTTCAGCTTGGTACCGAAGGCACGGAGCCTGGAGTCCAATAATCCCAAGGTCCAAAGGGGAAGGTGGAGACGGAGGTCGGGGACGGTCCGTAGGTCAAGTAACATGTAGTCCAGCGCAGGTCGAACCACAGGCGGAGTCGGGGCCGAAGGGTGGGTCAGGTGTCTGGGGAACAGGCAGGTAAACGTGGTCCAAATGAAGGCAAGCTAACAACCAGGTGTCAGGCTTCAGGTGAGGTCAAATGGAACAACCGGTCACAAGGCGGGAGACAGGATCAGGATGGAACCAGGTCAGGCAACAGGCAAACAGAACAGGAGTAAATACTGGAAAGTCAAGCAAAGGCTATGAACAATCTGGCAAAGAACAGGCAGAAGAGAGGTGAATATATAGGGCGGTCCTAATGAGCCACACCTGGCCCAACAGGTGCACCAGGCTAGACTGATTGCCTTGGTGGGAAGAGTAATTGACAGGGAAGAGAGAAAGAGAGGGAGGGAAAAAGTGAGAAGGAGAGACAGACAGAATAGAGACATGACATCAGCATTTTCTTTTAGCATCAAATCGTTTATTAATAATAAACTGAAAATATTATGTGATGTAATCAGCCTAAAAAGTCTGAAATTAGTTTTTAGTTTGGCCTAAATCCAAAAGAATAACATGTTGGGGTAGGATTTTGGATCTATACTGCACCCAGCCACAGGTGCGAGGCTTAAAATTTTACATGTAGCTTGTAACATGAGTAAAGTTAGCTTACATTTTGGAACTGCTAGTGCAACTAATGCAGAATCCCTTTATACAGAATTTGAAGCTGAGTTTTTCTTGCATGCAGTCTCTGTGTAAGCCCAACACTCAGCATGCCTCGGTTCAGCTGATATAACACCTTTTCCACATATGCCTGTTCAATTATAAGATGTTTGGGTATGAAACTTAAATATTGCATTAAGAATCACATTGCAGCTGAATTGAACCATCTTCAATCTCATTTTAAAGTAATTGTGAGGCACAGAGATATTCCCAGCTCTACTTCATATAATTACTTGTCTATTCTCTCCATAACCACCTCCATGTCCTCTAGATCCATCTCATGCCCATGCATCTAGGTGTTTGTCTTACAGGAACATGTCTATGGGCTGACAGCTAGAGAGGAGGGGAAAAGAAATCCAAAGAGAGGGTGAGAAAAGAGATGTGAGCCGGAGGGTGATGAGGTGTTTCAACAGTGGAAATAGAGGCAGGGGAAAAAATCCCATTTTCCGAAAGAAACAGGGTAACAACTGAAGGAAGTAATGACTTGCTTTAGGAAAGGGAGGACAAGTTAGAAAGTGGAAAGGACTGAAGAGGTACAACTTGAAAGACAAAAACAAGAATAGAAAAGAAAAGAAGAAAAATGTGATTAGTAAAGAGAAAGTGTCTGGGAGTGGCAGAGGTCAGCTAGAAAGAGAGGAAGAGGTGTCAGAAATGGAGACTGAAAACCTGCTAATGAAGCTGGGTGTGAAAAAGACAGACTGAAAAAGAGAAGAGAGCAAGACAGAGGTTTCAATGGCCTTGATCCTTAGCCAGCTCTGTTTTTTTTTCCTTATCAGGCTTGTCCAGACATGGGAGACAAACATATACCCATAATGCACTGTGGCTTTTGCCCATCTGCCTGAAAACTAGCCCTAACCCTGTGCTATCAGCGCAGAGGTCTGCCGCCAACACCAGTAGCACTTCATCTCTGGATTTAGGGAAGTTTGTGTGCTGTTCTCGGCAGACAGGAAAACACGCATACACAGACATGCAAAAATACACACTTGCACATGTATGCAGGACAGTTTAAGCCACAGCAAACATGTTGGGTATTGGTATTTTGATTTTGTGATTGATAATCGCCGGTAATGCATCGTGACTATATGACAATAAATTTAGATTTTGCAGTTGCGAGTATACTGTGAATAAATCCTATTTGACTATAATATATCAGTCTAATGATGCAGAAAATAACTCAGTTGTAGTGTTTAGTGTATAGCATATAACATGGGCAGATTGAACAAAGATGCAACAGGCTGAAACACTCCACAGTGACTGCAGCCTGCATGAGAGTGAAAGGCAAACAAGACCAAACTTTGCCACTTTGGCAGTCATACATTAGCTCTGCAATCCTAAAAAAAAATTCTTCTCTTGCTAAAAATATGTCGGAACCCCAGGAAAAATTGATTCTTGCAACTTTTTCTTTTACAATTTTTATTTATTTCTCATTTTTATCAGTATAACACAACCCAATCTGGTCAGGTTGAGGAGCGAGCTAAGAAACACAAGAACAGAAAAGAAACAAATGAATGAATGTGTTTAGGTCCCTTAATAGATGCATTTTCCCCTGAATATCAACCATTTCCCCCAGTTTTTTAGAGAGATTTTCATTCAACTTCAATTTATATGCGAGACGTTAACCCCAGTTGGCATGTGCACCTATTGTTCTGTATATTTCCTGTGCACCTTATATCTGCAAGTGTTATATGCTATGATTATGTCCTCTATTGTAAGTCGCTTTGGATAAAAGCGTCTGCCAAATGTAATGTTCCATGACAAGTATCTATGATCGAAAGTAGGGCTGCACGATTCAGGCAAAAATGTAACTCATGATTTTTATTTTATTTTATTTTTTTTGCTGTCCTGGAAAATGGGTTCTTTTACCTCTGATTTGCATCTTTCATATCACTGTGCAAGTAGTATGGTCTCTTATTGTCCCGTTTGCTAACCGACGTCAGCTGATCTGTGAAAGTTTGCAGCACAAAGAAACTTCCCAGCCGGCACAATGGATTTTTTTTCATACATAATTTTCGGAGCGCATGAGACTTTTGATTGTTGGTTAAAGGCTGAGTTATCCTCACTGGAAAAGAAAAGGAGAGGAAGAATGGTGCAGAAGTCATAGAAGTGAAAGTGAAAAAACAGTTGAATCTGTGGAGCAGAAAAGAACACTGACATGAGATTAACACCGCCGAATGCCAACCTTTATTGGACGCAAGTTCAGGTGGGTGACTCTCACCACTACCACTGGGGTTTTCATCCATTTTACTGTCTTTACTGCAGATGTTCTTCCAGTGTAATTCACTCTTTCTTCACCCAACTGCAGCTGACAGCAGCAGGCTCATGTGTTGTAAAGATACTTCACCATTGGTTGAAGGAGGATGCGGCAGCAGTTTTTGTAATTCAGCCCATGAAATAAAATGCTTATTAAGAATGGCGTTTAGAAATGAGATCGCCTACATGTGTTAATCAAGATTGCAATCTTTTAACAATTAATCGTGCAGCCCTAATTGAAAGCCACTGTTTGTAAGACAGAGCGTCAGTCTTAAGCCAGTCCTTTGTTATGGCCTTCTTCCCAGCTACCATTTTTTCTAAATGTCCGAGGTATAGAACAAGACAAGAATTTGGGATTGCATATCACAACCCATCACAGAGAGCTGAGTGAACCTTCCCACAGAAGGGTTGAATATTTGTGCATTTCCAAAATGTGTGTGTGATCTGAATCCATGTCACTGCAAAGTCTCTAACATTGTTGTTGAGTATCTGTTTCCTTTTAATTCAAGATGTGATGAAATAATGAATTTGATTTTTCCAAATCAATTTTTACCATTTAAGTGATTGTGATGTTGATCAGTATGTTTGCCATATCGCACCTATCCCCCTGGGATCTCCTCACCCAGCTCTCTTTCCCATTTGGCTTTAACCTATAATGTTGAATAATTTCTAGAGTTCATCAAACACTAATACAAAACTGACATAGTTTTTGGGATGGCATTACCATAAACTCGTACACGTAGCTTTATAATAGGTTGTATTTTAATCCTCACTTGTTTTAATATCTTTGATGTAATGGTCCCTCATTTGCAGGTATCTAAAGAAGTTCTGTTTAGTTACATTTGTTTGTTTTTTTTAGCTCCTAGAAGCTTATCATTTCTCCCTTTTTAATAGTTCTGCTTATGGCTCTAATTTCCTTTTCTGACCAATTTTTAAATCCATTGTTAAATTTTCTTGGTATGAATTTATCATCAAATGAAATCCATTTTAATAGTTGTAATAGTTTAATAGTTGTAATAGTTTTTAACATTTTACTTATTTCTCTGTCTTTTATGTAAACCGGGGTCTCTGTTTTTCCAATGCTTGTTTGAATTGGGTCTTTTAATGTTGAAACTTCAATATCTTTCCATTGAGCTACATATCCCTCATTAAACCAGTAGATCAGATGACACAGTTGTGCACCATGAAAATATTGTTTCATATTTGGAGGTGACAAGCCCCCTTTGTCTTTGGATAGCTGTAATGTGGCATAGCATATTCTTGATTCTTGCAACTTTTACATTAATCCAGAATATCATTTAGTATCAAATAACTTATTAAATAACAGTCCCAGACCAGAAGTTGTCCCCACTATGCCAGATGGACCTGATAGCAGGCATCAATCAAAACAACGCTCTCTCTCTCTCTCTCTCTCTCTCTCTCTCTCTCTCTCTCTCTCTCTCTCT
>JAQQZY010000029.1:23882616-23928146 GCA_030068375.1 Ostorhinchus rueppellii
GCCCCCCCCCCCCCCCCCCCCCCAACTGAGAACTACTGGTGCACCCCAACGTTTTTGCCCATACGGACGGACAGACAGACAGAGACTGAACTGATGACAGTACCCTACAGCGAGGGCCGAGGATAAAAACTAAAGACAACCTGCATATTATGACCAGTGTTTTCTCCTTTTACTGGTTAGTTTAATGGTCTGTTACCATGGTCATTATATTTTATGCCTTAAATGCATCTATACCACCATCCTAGACAGACAGAGCTAAATTAAAAAGTAAAATATATTTAGTATGACAGATTATAACGATCTCTCTGTTGTAGGAGCAAAAGTCACAGCATTAATAGAAGGGAAAATGAGAATATTAGGATAGAAATGAGTATTCAAAGAGCTGTTAAGACAGAACACGATGTAAAGGAAAGCAACAAAATGTAACTAACAGCCACAAAACTGACACTAATTACAAACAAGGCGCACTGGCTGTCCAACCTTTGATGCAATTTTAATGAAGAAAATACACTGTAGACATCGGAAGTGCACTGCTGGATACTGTATTGAAAATATGGATGTGTAATTACAAAACATCCCATCATGTCTTTCATCTTCACCTCCCTCAGGTGCCAATGCTTCAGCTCCTGATCAGTTGAGTCTGGCTCTGGCCTGGAACCGAGTGGACATTGCCCGGAGTCAGATCTTCATCTATGGACAACAGTGGCCCGTAAGGAACATAGTGCAACATGCAGTGCAAATTACACACAGTCACTAAATGCAACAGCAATATTGTTCAGTATTTTTCTTATGAAAAGCTTTTAAATTCTGCAAGTTTGTGTTTGCTCCCTACTGCAGTCAACATCATTATACTGCACCGTTTAAACGGCTTGGTGCAGTATTCCACCTCAGTCTTGTGTCTGAAGTTTAACAGTCTTTACAAAGCTTTACCATGATTAAACATTAGTAGAGCAAACAAGAAAATGGAAGCATAGAGCCAGGAGTTGCAAGAATGAAGGGTTCAGCAAAACATAACAGTTGGAAAAGACATAATAATGGTGAACAATTGCAGAGGTCAACAAGAAACTTAATGGAAAATATGTGTTTCTCAAATGTTACGGGCAAAACAATAGCAAGCTGTCTTTAATCTGCATGTGGCCAACATGTGGTCACATGCCAGTAAAACACTGAATAACTGGACATGTATATGTCAGGGTCATAAAAAGGACCTTGTATTTGCAGTGAGTGTGGGATAACAGCTTTGAAAAATCACATATGCACTGTTTACTATACATTATGCACTGTGTGTACATTTCCAATTCATGCCAACCAGGTCGGCTCCCTGGAGCAGGCGATGCTGGATGCCTTAGTGCTGGACAGAGTGGACTTTGTAAAGCTGCTGATTGAAAACGGAGTCAGTATGCACCGTTTCCTCACCCTCTCCAGACTGGAAGAACTCTACAACACGGTAATAGCAAATGCACACACAGCAGCGACAGCACGGCCTGTTAAAATATCTTCTCAATTACATTACAACCGTCAATGATCCAGAATGTGTCTGTGGAGTTTTTAGAATAAAATATTTATGGGACTTTATGGGTCTTTGCAAAGTGCAAAAACAGTGTGTACGCCAACTAGTGATAAAAATGACTTACCTTTTGTATTTTTCCTCCCTATTTTGTTTTTGCAACAGAGACATGGACCGTCCAACACACTGTACCATCTTGTCAGAGATGTCAAAAAGGTATGACCATCGCTTCATCACTTCAGCTCAGTGGCTGTTCAAGCTGTATGGGAATGTAAGCTTGAATGTGTGTATTAAAGAAGACATGACCACATACAGTAGACTTTGAGTTGCTTTTTTTTTTGCAGCGTGGGTCACTGTCTTTGCCTTAGTGTTTTGTGTGTGTGAAATTTTGTCAATCCTAGTTGCTGTTAACTGCAAATAGAGGCCGGCTTTTCTCTTTCAGCTGGAGTTTCAAGCTGAAGTGGCTGTGTAGAGCTATGCACGACTCTCATCCCTTTCATGACTCTTGAGCAGTTTACTCTGTTCTTTCTCTTAGGCATATTGCCACGGTAAACAAACACTACATCTATTAAATATTGTCTTCCCACAGAACTTGAAATTGAGCAAGGTGAGGCTCCAGTAGAACTGCTGTGAGACCTCAAAAGGTGCCCCTATTTTATTTCTGTTTTTATTTATATTGTTAAGATCAATAACTTTGGTGTTTTTACACAGTGCTAAGACTTTGAGCACTTTAGGCATTCACAAATATATAAACTTTTCCATCACAGGTGAGTTATTCTTTCATCTAAAACAATGATGAATCAACATGCAGTGTGCATTACTTTGCTACACCATCATCTGGAGGATTAATGGCGATAAAAAATAACAACATGTAATTTTATATTCAGGCAATGTCTGCATGCCAATTAAGCGCAATCACACAGTTGAAAGATGATGGAGAGGTCAGCAATACCACCATTAGCATTGCGAAGTATTCATTAATTAAAGTGTTACTGATTACAGTAATGCTGTGCACTCCTCTGGGAGGCTCTGCAGAAGCTTGATGTTGTAATCACTCTTTCTATACTTCCTCTCTTTCCTTGAATATAACATTGAACTCATGTTGCCACAGAGAAACTACATAGCTCATATTGGTATTACACCTCACCACACCACTTCACACGTGTGCAGAACACACTGTAGTGCATGGCATAACATCACCACATTCTTAATGCAGAGCTTTGTGTACTCGCTATAGTATAGTTGAATGTTTTGTGTCGTTGTTGTACACTAGTATGTTAATTAGATCTGATTGCTCCGGTTGAGTCAATGTCTCATCTCTATCCCCTTTTTCTCTCATTCTTCTGTAAAGATTGTCAGGTCATATTGTCAACCTCTGGTGGTTGATTTCCATGCAGGTGTTGTGTTAATAAGTGCTGTTTGGAATGGTAAAGGTTGCTTTCAGTTTTAATCTGGTCTGTTCATTAGATTGTGTGAAGGTTTAGTCATAAAACACAAAGCTGAATCAGATTGGTTTGTGGATTGCAACTGCAAAGCAGAAATTGGTTTTCCTACAAAGAAAATGAAAATGCAGTTTTGTTTCCAAAGGATGGTAGTGACATAAGTTGTGCCATCTTCCATGTAAGATGGGCTGTGATAATTACTGATGTGCATGTGAGCCATCAGCTTTGGGCTGAGAAACACAGACCACTGAATAAACAACCTGAGTTCCCAAGGACTGACATGAAATTATTGTTAGGTTAATAGTTCAGGTGGTCAATTACTTTCTGTTATGCCAAGGGGCAAGTTGTAAAAGAACTTTTTTTTGTTTAGGTGCTCCCCAATTAGCAAGTCAGATAAGTTTACTCATTTAACTGCAGAGTTAAAGTACTGCAGCACCCGCAGAGTATTTTTCACACAAGGTGTAAACAAACTGTGTTTAGCCTCAGCTTCACTGCAACAGTGAATTAAAAGAGTGCTTAGTTGACCACAGAGTGGTGCTTTGAACTTTTTGTGCTTCACTGAGGCCAGAAGGAGAGTCTGTGTGCTCACTTTAGCTGGATTATTAAAGATGGGCAGTGTCTCTGACTGTCTTTACTTGTATGAGGTGACTCTGCAGGGGGTTGACTATGGCTGCGCAGGTTAGAGATCATTTCTAGAATTTCACAGCTGATTGCAAGGGAGTGAATATGGTAGCAGGGGAGATATAAAGATGTGTAAAATAATTGGTGCAGCTAAAAGTAACAGTAGGAGTCAAAATAATGACTAGAATCCAAGGTTGAACTGAAGGCCACGAGGAGCAGCAGCAAATGTTTAACATAGTTCAGATCCTCACGTGAAGAGAATTGAATTTCTGTCATAATTCTCTCCTTCAGCATTAATATCTGTCTGTCCATCTCTCCATGCTATTGCTACTTTCTTCAGGGCTAATGAGTCATCATCACCTTCTCTCTCTTTTCCTCTCTTCAAACCTACATTGAACCTCACTGCAAAGATCTCATTATTTCCTCAAATACAAATCATAACAAATCATTCAATTTTTACTTCCTTTGTAAGTGTCCTCTGAAGGTAGAATCTCTCAATAAATCACACCTCAGTTTTCATTCTCTCCTCATTTTCTGCTCCTCTAAAAGCTACCACTCTGATCTGTATTTCGAAGATTCATTTTCAATTTCAAGGGAGGTGTTACAGTCTTTCAGTCATTCAGGAGCAGAATGAATCTACATTTCTAGATTCAAATTAAGATATTCCTTCGACAGCTATAATCAAAAATATACTTGGGTGAGAGAACAGTTCATTTAAAAGGCTGGAAAAGAGATCTTGCTTGTGAATTTCTATGTAACGTATATCCCTTATACTTGCTTATCGTGCGGTATATTCACTGACATTGTGTGTTCTTTCCAAGCGAGAATATCCAGGGTTCAGTTGGATCTACTTCAAGGTGAATCCGATAATCATGTTCTCTTTCATAGCCAAGAACACTTTGATATGGATTTGTGAAGTGTGTATGACTGAGTGATTTCTTTTGTACTCTTGTTTCCCTCTTGTTTACTCTCCTTTTTGAATCAGTTGGTGTTGGTTATTACCAATAACACTGTCTGGTTTTCTAGGGAAACCTGCCTCCAGATTATCGCATCAGCCTCATCGACATTGGATTGGTCATCGAATACCTTATGGGCGGAGCGTATCGTTGTAACTACACCAGGAAGAGATTCAGAACCCTTTACCACAATCTGTTTGGACCCAAGAGAGTATGTTAATGAGTCTTTTCTACATAATAGTAGTGCTATTGCGTCGTATTGATGTCATTAATTATATGAACAGTATCAGTGAAATTAACTGTGATTAACCCTGATAACCCTGATAGGGCAGGATGACAACAATGGGCGCATTTATTTTTAATAATAAGAGGTTTTACATATCAGTTCACGTACCTTACTAACCCTAACAGCTGGCTGTGAAGTAACTAAATGTGCAGGAGTCAGGCTCTTGATTTCTCAAGCAAGGATGAGAGAGGTTTTCATTAATATCAAATGCAGTGCATTAGCTGTACAAATTAGCAGTAGATTTCAGCGGCTTCATAGCTGTTACTTAAAGTGGTGCTAGAGTGCAGTGTTAATTTACATATCATATACCAATACAACTGACAGCCATTGGGATTGGAATCAAAAATCCCTGGGTCCCTTAGACGTACGTTGAAGTTCTTTTTCATTTTATTTGGAACATCCAATGAGTGATCTGGTGTCCCTTCTGTTCATCTGATCTCAGGTCAAATTGAAAGCCTTAGTGTCTGCCATGCTGGGCTCTGATTGACAGGACTGTATGAGAGCCTCCTTTTTAAAAAAAAATATATATATATATTTATAGCCACCACAGTCCTGCAGCTCTGCCCTTTTTGTCCATAAATAGTCACTTCCAGCTCCTAAAAGCCAACATGGTGATGGCAAACCACTGGTTTCAAAACAGAAACCAGTGGGTGACTGCATGATTCCTCTGTCCAGGAGTTACATACAGGTCATGAGTATGTCTGTCTCTTAATTATATACCATGATAAACTCAGGAATATATTTCCATAGTACCTTACATTACCTTAAATCATTGAAAGAAAAGAGCTTATTATAAACATGTGTTCTATGTTTGGTTTTTGTGTGTATTACATTGTGTATGCATTGTGCTACACTCATGTTGTTCAGGTAATGATAAATCTGTCTCTCTGCCTCATACCCAGATTTGTCTCCCACCAAAATGTTGTAAATAAATATATCAGTGGAAGTGAGACAGCTTACAGGAGTCTTTTTGCAACTTTGACAAATACACTGCCATATTTGTGTTTGATAGTGCACCCACGTGGTCTATATGTACTGTGTATGTGTTTGGGGGCTGTCTTTGTGTGTATGTGCCTGTTTATCTAACTGTATGTCTGCTGTGGAAGCAACAAAGCAGCTGGAAATACACAGATAAAGCAAAAGCAAAGAAATAGAATGAGCAAAGAGGCATAAGCAGAATGAGAGAGCAATAAAAGATGAAGTCAGTTCCGTTTTAACTGTGATTTTTTTTTTTAGATGAACTGAACGTGCGATCAAATAGTCGTGCACACATGCACGCACACATACACACGTTAACTAAGAACAAAGCCTTGAAATAGATGCAGATATCAAAATCCCCACAGGAGACCTGGGCTATTTTTACCAGCTCAGATGATGGCTCATGAATGCATAATTCATACATGCCCTGCTTTAGTACAGATACACAGTACTGTACCAAATGCACAAATGCATGGTGCTTTAATACATGCAAAGACGCAACCGTAACAATATGTATAGTATATTGTCAATCATACCAGTGCAAAATGCTGATTGTCACTACTATTTATTAAAAAAAAACTGCCTTAAACTGAAGGATTATTTTTAGTCTTCCATGAGTGAGTCAGTATGTCTGTCAGTGTTTGCTTCAAGAGTACACTGCTCTATAAAAATGCATTCGACAGGTTGTCGCTCTGTATCTTTTGACATCGCCTTTTTTTTTTTTTTCGCTCTTCCAGCCCAAAGCCCTGAAACTGCTGGGGATGGAGGTGAGTGCTGATCTTGTCAAAGTTCATCTCATCTTTCATATGTTTTATCATTGTCTGTGTAACTATGGTCAGTGTCTGAAGCCTGTTCTCTGCTCACATTGTTTAAGATCACAAAGCTTATTTTTAATTTATTTTCTTATTTGGGTCATGTACATAGCCTATCATTGTCATCTTCCATATTTATTTATATATTTTATATCACTTTGTCCAAACCTATTCGTTCCTTTCAATATATACTCAGAGGCAATGAAAACTTAACACTTTCATTTGTTATACAATTTGTTTTGAAACGATGTTTGACATTTTTATTCTTGCTCATTGATCAACATGATGTACATGAATGCTACTCACACTAGAAACTTATCTCTTGAGCATCTGCTCACTGAACCATGACCTACTTATTATTTTACACATCTTTTGTAAATTTGAGTAGCTATATGAGAATGCTGTTGTTGGTTACACGAGTGGTTTTCTCTATATAAGAGAACATGGAAATCCAGACAAACCCTCACTCTACCTGTTGATCTGCCACGACTGTCAGCCAACAATCGTCCCCTAGCCCTAGGCTTGTTGGAGGGTGGTCTCTATTCCAGCTGTTGCTCGTAGAATGGGTTGCTCTGGACCAACAATCATACATTTGAGACCGAAACGTGTAGAAACTGGCTCTGTGGCTGATAGGCCGCACCCTGAGCACGAGAGAGTAACGACTCCTGCTGATGACCGGAGAATTGTGCTGCTGCATTTGCGTGATAGGTTCAGGACCACGACCCAAACTGATGCAGAAACACCAGGGAGGAATCAACCTGGCATCAGCAGTAGTACGGTCTGCCGCCGTCGCTGCCGTGTTGTCATCCAAGCAACTGGTGGTCATACTCCATACTGAGCACAATGTTCACCATGTCATTCTTTTGGAATTTTTTTATGAATAAAGCCTTATTTAAATGTCATAATTCATTTTTCGTTGCAAATACATCATAACCTATCCAAGTGGACAATATCTATCTATATCAAAGACTTTAAACTTTAAATTGTAACCAAAACAGAAGTGTTCAGTTTTCATTGCCTCTGAGTGTAAATTTTTCTCAGGTTATTGAAAGATGAGAATACTTTGAACTATATAATGTGAACCGGTAATGACTGACCTACAGAGATTAGTCTATTCACCTTGAAGTAGCAACCTCATAAAGCTTTTAACACAGCATGTGTCCACAGTCTTCTCAGAAGTTTTTATATATAAAAAGAAAGACTGATGGTTCTTTTGAGTATCTGCTTGGTTGAAATGCATCTCACCTTCGCTTGTATCTCTATCTGTTTCCACCTGTTCAACTTTACGTCTTAATGCCTTCTCTGTGTTTGTGTAAGTCACTGGCCTGGTTATAGAAAAAAAAATCACGTTAAATGTATTGCTCTTAACAGCTAACAGCTATGACTACTAGCAAGTAAATTTATGGCACTGTAGTCATCTCTGTGTATCCATAAAATTGTTAATTTGTGCTTTTAAGATGGATGTGACAGCCATGGACAGAGATTACTTAATAATTTACCAGAGACATATTACCCTCTCTTTCTTTGTCCAGACAATTCATCGTAAAGAAAGCAGCAATTCTAGAAATACTGAAAATCATTTTTCAGCTTACTGTAATTGAACATGCATCAATACTCCTGAACTGTTAAAATGTGAAATCACTGGCAACCGATAAAACTCTGACATGCTGATCTAGACATTAACTGACAGTTTTTCGCTCAATAGTAAGTGAGCAAACCAGCAGACCTGGAAACGGGACGCTATACACAAATGTTCTACACACCACCAAATAAGAAATAGACATTTTTACAGAGATTTTATGAATTTAAATGAATGAATGTTTTATTTCGCATATATGAAAATCACAATGCAACTGCCAACAAAGTAATTCCCCAAAGCAAATTATCAACAGAAAAAACCAAAAGGAAATATTCTATTATCCTATGATATAAAAGAAATACTTCATAGAATTTTAGTGTTATTTACGCATCCAAAAGGGAGTGGGTAGAATTAGACACTTGTTTAATCCCACCCCCCTATCAACTCTAAACCGCAAGCACATAGTTCACCAAAACAATGATCATCCCACCAGAGGAATAGCTCGATTATGGAAAAAATCAACATCATGATTATTTTGGTCAATATTGAAATCATGATTATTCAAACGATTAATTTTGAGTTTCACAATGTATTTGGTCAGCATTTCTCTCTCTCAAAAAACACTTTGTTATTGATTCTTTGTCCAAAACATTCAAATTGAAAATACATTTTGGCTACTAATATGTATTTTCCAGCTGTTTTACAATGGAAGGGAGTGTATTGCGCATGTGCGTCTCAGAAATTGTGCAAAGAAAAACAGAAAGTAAATCATTTTAACTCGATTATATGAGTTTTGAGATTGTTTGACAACAAAATTGAAATCATGATCAAAATTTGATTCATTGCACAGCCCTAGATGAGACAATATAGGAAAAAAAAGAAGACAATCAATAATAAATGAATACATTTGAAAAAATAACCACAACAATATTATTGTTTTTTGTTTTTTTCACATAGTAAAAAACATACACATAAATACATGTTGGTTTAAAATTGTGATGGATGGTTACCAACAACACTCAAAAGGCTGCTTTCAAAGATCATTTACAACTGCAATTAAAAATAAAGAAAAATATTTGCAAGCTGCACAAAAGTACAGTTTCAACAAATAAAATTCCACGATATACTAAAGTTATTCTTATCATTACTTTCCTTTTTTTTCCTCACACCCAAAAAATAAACAGATAAAAACCTTCTAAAATCACATGTTTCAGTCCTCATATCTTGGCAGAATATTGTAGGTATGATTTATTCCTGTTAAAATTACCATTTTCTAGACTGTCACTAATTTCTTAGTTGGGGTTGTAAAAGAATAACATGTAAAAATGACAAGTAAATACCAAATCCACCAACACTTCATTGCGTTTCGATTACCAGACATAGTGAGTATCTTTGGGATCAATTTACCTCTCTCTTCTACTATTCTCTTGTTATGGCTATCCATCAGGATGACATACCCATCCGCAGAGGTCGTCAAAAAACGACACGTAAACGGGAGGAGGAGGTGGACATCGATTTGGATGACCCTGAAATCAACCACTTCCCTTTTCCCTTCCATGAACTGATGGTGTGGGCTGTGCTGATGAAGCGGCAGAAGATGGCGCTGTTCTTCTGGCAGCACGGCGAAGAGGCCATGGCCAAAGCGCTGGTAGCCTGTAAGCTGTGTAAAGCCATGGCGCATGAAGCATCTGAGAATGACATGGTGGATGACATCTCCCAGGAACTGAACCACAACTCCAGGTGGGTGACGTCAACAATGATCACGTACAGGTATGCCAGTATAGTGTGAGCTGACAGATCTCAGGAGGACGCATGTGATGAAAACCTCCATCTCTAAATGATTAATGAAGGGTTGAGTCAGGAGTCTAGACATATATTTCTACATTCCAGCTCCATGAAGATAAACATGCCTTTTTTCCCTCCAAACTGACCTGTTTCAGACTCCATGCTCCCATGAGATGTTGAATGACATACATACCAAAATCTAACGGCACACATAGTTTTTAGTTAAGAATTTCAGACTAAAGTAATCACCTAGAAGAGGAAATGCTGGCTCCTGAAATAATGTTAATTAAGAGAAGAAATCAAGAAGCACAGTCACACCAACCCACAACACAATCTCTGTCTGTTTCTTTTCCTTATGCTCAAACACATTTTCAAACCACAACACTAGGGCTGACATATTTCCAGCGTGCTTTTCGAGGAGAGAAGTTGGCTGCCTTCCTTCAGAACACATGGTTCACTACATACATTTTATATTTTCGTGGAATCTTTACATCGTTTGTATTTGTGGTGGTTGTGAATGCATGCATGTGTGTATGTGAGGGAGCGATGTTTGTGTATAAACTCAGGGGACAGTTATCTATAATTTGCAAAAGCACATGCTGCACATGCTATATTCCTACACAATATATGCACCGGGACTTTTTTGCTCTTCAAGCTGTGCAAATACTGTAAATATATTAATTTTTTATGTCATGGTACATCATATAGGATAAGATGAAAGCATTTTATAAAAGCAGCAACAATCTTCTACGGTGCGTAGAAGTCCTATCACCCTGCTGATTTGTCAAATTCTCAAAGCCCCAGCAGTACACACACACACACACACACACACACACATATTAACACACGCACACACGGACTACTTTCTAGTGCACTGTTCATTATTTTGTCTGTATTTGTCCAGCAGCTGTGTATTTTATGGGTGTGCACCTTCCTGAACATCCTTTCGAAGGCTGAAGAACCTCATCTAAGCGTGTTGATTTATATTTTTATTAGTGCAAGGGGTGGCACCTCGTGTGTGATTGCAGCTTTGATAGCGTAAGGTTATTTATGTGTTGTGTGCACTTATGTGTACAGTATGTATATGCGTTCAATATATTTTGGCCTCAGAAGCATCAGAAATATTTTGTATTCCAGATGTTATGTAAAATCTGTGCATATAACATTCATTATAACATTCGGATTTTGTTGAAAAGTCATTTCTCAGTGGAAAAGATATATCAGTGAACGTGTCGACAGTTTTATGTGCATTTGCTAAAAATTTCAATTGCCTTCATCATCAAACCATGTCAATTTTATTTATCGCAAATATTATGTTTATATCACACATCACAAATCCGCCTTAAAGGGCTTCACACGCCGAGAATACGACCACCTCCTATGAGCTTAGTGACTCGTGAGTGGCAAAATGTTCTGAATGTTTGTGGTTAAGTGTGCTAATGTTTTCATGCAATTCTAATCTCCTTAAGAGTCTGACCAGATGGTCAGTGATGCCATAACCAGTTTAATTATATCTTCATATTTGGAGAGCTTTTATTACTGTTTCATTTCATCTCTCTGTGTGCCTGTATATGTCCTCTATATAATTTCCCAGAGAGTTTGGCCAGCTGGCAGTGGAACTCCTAGACCAGTCCTATAAACAGGATGAGCAGATGGCCATGAAGCTGCTGACATACGAGCTGAAGAACTGGAGCAACGCCACCTGCCTGCAGCTGGCAGTAGCAGCTAAACACAGAGATTTTATCGCACACACCTGCAGTCAGATGCTGCTGACCGACATGTGGATGGGACGCCTGCGCATGCGCAAGAACTCAGGCCTGAAGGTAGAGGAAGCACGGCAGATGTTTGTGGTAACACGTGGGAGGGAAAAAGGGGTACTCCTACAAAACTGGTCCCTAAAAGCAGGACAGAGGGGCTAGAAATTCAAACAGGATGTAGACTAATGTTACGAAGCAAGTTTGGAAGCACTTTGGGTCTGTTTTAAACATGAATATTTACTCAGATGAAAGGAACCCTTTTTCTGATATAACACATTTTTATTTGACACGCACATGCAAAAATCTGCATGTAACTCAGTAAAAAATACACAAAAATTACGTGCTACTATTTTTTTGAATGTCTTTTTATTCGCTCACAGGTACATTTTGGTAATTGAAGTAAATATGTAATCACAAAAATTACCGCTGTTGAAAAATCACTCACGATTTATATGTGTTTAAATGAGCAGGTTCCACATGTAACATGAGTGGACATGATGGGTTACATGCAAAACCTCGAATGAGACTGCCAATTTATTTTAAAAAAAAAACAAAAAACCCTGCATGTCTGGATTAGAAAACCCACTAGGATCGTCAAATTTAACAAAGTGTCTTTATTTATAGTAGTATATACAGTAAGACCATTTATAGCCATGTTTTCCACTTCAAATGCACTGACACCAAGATAACTTATTAATTTCGGGATGACTCAGAGCAAGAGTATAATTTTTTTGCATTTATCTGAGATCAACCTTTATTGCATCCTGTGGGAAAATACGTCTAAATTTCTCTTTCATTATTGAGTCTAAAAAATAATACCAATATACCAAGTTTCATAGAAAGACCCAAATATCACAGTAGTTATGTGAATGTGATGGTAGAGGTACTTGGCAAAAGCTTTGAAATTGAGAGTCAGGCTACAGTTGAAATGGTTGAATCCTTCCCAGACAGAAGTTGAGCTGGAAAAGAAATGAGAACCCATCATTCCTTTCAGATTGTAAGAACATCAAATACAGTGCATCTGTCAGCCTTTCTGTAAATACTGGCAGAATACAGTAAGTTACTTCACCAACAATGGACCTAGAAGAGTCCAGCTGATTAATCAATGTGCTGCTATTACCAGCAGCCAGTGTGAGCTTATGTCTCAACACTGATGGCAACTGAAAACTGAAAAGAAAAACACAAAAATACACAACAATACAGTACAATGCTTCAGTGTTTTATTGATTGTGCACCAGAGAGCACTCAAAAGTTATTTCTCAGCCCTGAAGTATCTCGAGTGTGTGGATAATGTTAAAATAGTAAAGTTAAAAGCTAAAAATGTCAACAGAGATGGCAAAAGGTGTGATTAGAGCTGTAACAATTAAGTTAGTATTTGTTGAATTCACAGCTATTTTGATCATCCATAATAAATTTGAGAAGTTTTTTTTAAGGGAAAATAGGTCAAAATTCCCAGATCCTATTTTTTTAAAAGTGAATATTTTTAGGTTTCTTTCCTGTTCTGCGATAGTGAACTGAATATGTTTGGGTTATGATTTGAGGATGTCATATTGGGCTTTGGGAAATGGTTTTTCAACATTTTTTTTTTTTTACTTTCATAGACCAAACTATACCTCTGTATAATCATCTCTGAAAATAACATTTAGCTGCAGCCCTAGATGAGATGGATATAATACATACAGTAGACAGTTCTGTGTTCGTTCTGCACCACTAGTATAGTAGAGCAGTACAGTCTATGACTTCCACTACCGCTGTGAGTGCAGTCGTACAACTGATTATGTAGAACTGTGATTTGGCTACAGTGACTCATTCTCAGAACTGTAGACAGCAAAAAATACTCACCCGTGGCACTACTGCCAAAATGAAATTGGAGATGCTGAGAAGCTTCCAGTAGTGCATCACAGAAAGCAGACTTTTCACAGTGACATCACATCAACCTTTGGACAAAGCTAAAAATAATCCTTTTGTTGTGAGAAATCTGAAAAAGAATGACTGTGATGCTCAAAGGCACATATGCAAACCTCACCTAGTAGTAATCAGAAAAATAATGCATTGCTGGGTAATAATATGGTCTGTGCAGGTGAGTTATTGTCTAAGACAGACAGACTTTGACCCCTGAAGCTCTGCAGTTCACGGTTGCTCTGTTTGTGTAAATGAGCAACTTCAAGCTGAGGGGATTTATTGGATGGCTGTTCCGTGCAGCACCATTAAGAGTGAAATGAGTTCCTGGTTGATCCTCTACCATAATTCTCTCGTGTGGGCCTGTAAAGCCTTTTACATTAAGCCTGAGGGAGCAGAATAACTGACCTTAATTAGTAAAAACCTTTGAAATTGTGTCCCACATATTTTACACTGAGGCATATGTGGTGAACTTTAGAGATGAGGGGAGAGGTTTCACTTGAGGTTAGTGGTTGAAGTTTGAGTAATTTCTGCTCATGTGGGTTTTGCTAGACGTCTGGCGGTAGGGCGATAGGGGGGAGCTGCTCAGATCAGAGAGGTTAGAGTTGTTTATAATGAAGAGTTGCCCTGGGAGTTGCTAAGAGGATAGCTGGGTCTACTCTTATTCATAGGCTGAGTGAGACACGGTGACTGGTCTGGCCAGCAGGGCAGAGCACAAGTGCTTTAAGTATGGTCTGGCCTTTAGAGGAAGGAGGCAGAGGAAGGTGGAAAAGAGATCAAGTGTGGACACGCACTGCTAAGACGAGCTCACTGGAGCAGAACAACGGAAAGGGAACCACAAGTTGAACAAACAAGATTCTGCACCTCCAGGGGTTTATGATATACAGAAAATAACATTGTCAAAATAATATGTGTGTACGTGTTTGAGTTGCTACATCTGTGAGGACAGTTCGCTTCAATCATCACTACCCCACCCCATATCAGAATACGGTTACTGGAGGCTACATGTGGTCTGACTGAGTTAAATACATTGATATTTTTCTCATATCAATAATTTTGACAAACCATCGACACTTTTTCCCTTAACTGTTCAACATGACTGATGACGAGAAGTTGAGACGTCTCCTTCTGTGCTGTGGTTCCTGTCTTTCACCTTTATGAATGTATTCATTGACTGCTCATCTCACTTACATCTTCCCTATTAAATCATAATGGGATTTTTTTTTTTTATGGCTCTTCTGCTCAGAAATGAATACAAAGTGAACTCAAAGGGGTTGAAATTCAGTTCAATTACAAGCCAATAATCAATGCAGGGAGAACAACAGCTGCTTCTGGAGATAAAAAAAAAGGCACTTGATTCCACTCTTCTTTTTGCCCAGTTGTTACCCTCTCATTGCTTTCCTCTTGCTTTTTCACGTTCGACTATTATGTATCTGTAGTGTTTACAGCTTTCCTGCCCCCTTTTTATCTGCTCTGGGTGTGTGTCCCTCTTATCCATCATAGCAGTGCTCACAGCAGCTTGCTGCCTGTCTGGACTAATGCTTTTGTAATTGACTTCCACAATGAGAACCTTTGCCTGAGCCCTCATTAATACCAAATCTTTGTTTTTCAGCTGTTTGCAGGCCGGGGCATGATGTTCACAAAGCTAAAATAATAAAATATGATTTCCATGTGTGTGTGCCATAAACAGATTATCAAGGTTGGGTTGTTCCAGACTCTCTGTGCCCTAATTTCTGCAGCGGTGCTCGTAAAACTGCCTATCTCTGTCACATCTGTGATTGGGTTTCAGCTCTTCTCCCTAACTTTCCACCTCCTTTGCCTTCACTTCCTCTTTCTTCTTTTTTTTTTTTTTAAACAATAAACAAGGTGATACTAGGGTTGCTTCTGCCACCATCCATCCTGAGTTTGGAGTTCAAGAACAAGGATGAGATGTCATACATGCCGCAAGACCAGGAGGCTTACCTGCAAGAGAAGGAGGAGGAGGAGCCTGAGAAACCAGTCAAGGAGAAGGAGGAGGAAGACATGGAGTTCACAGTAAGATCTTACTGTGAGACGCAGTACAACTCCGTGGTGAGAGAACCCACCCTCCACATCTCAGAATCTATACACATAGTCAAGCTGCAGACACACTAACACATACTTTACTCAGATTGCAAAACTAATCACAGTCGACAAAGGCCAGATTCTTTGCCCTTCTGAAGATGTCTTGTGGACTAAATGCAGTTTTCTGCCCACAATAAGAATATGATTTGCACACATGCAGGCACACATGTATTTGTTTCTCCACTCGCGCCATCTGGACCCTTCCAGACAAACTGGCCTTTCCTGTTTCTCATCGTCTTAGCAAAGACATTGGTTGTGGAGTTGTAGCGTCTCAGTCTGTCGCCGCTTGTGGGTTCCCTCGTGTATGTTTCTCTCGCCATCTTTACTTTTCTCTTTCGGGCTTTTCTTTAGTCCCTCTTGTTCTACACCCAGCTTTCCCCAATTCTTTTGCTCCCTTTTTTTTTTTTTGCTTTCAAACTCTTGCTCCTAGACCCTCCCTCCCCCCTCTCTAGCTCCTTTTCTCTTTTTCCTTCTCTTCAAGCTCAGTTCTGATTGAGGTACAGTACTGTATGCTTAGCCGACTGCTGCCCCTCACACTCTCCCATCAGTGATGGCTTGCTGCAGCATACCACTCAGCATGACGGCTGCTGAGCATGGGAGGCCCAGGCTTGTGCATTATATAACCGTGTCTGCCTGCTGCTGCAGAGCTTAAATCATGCAGAGTCTGAGCACCTTCTCCCGGCTCACAGTGGAAGAGTTGGTACTGGTCCATCTGCATAGACATGGATGTACAGCAGGATTAGGACTCGTTCCATTTCAATCCAATCAATTCTGGAGATGATACCCGGATCCAGTTAGCGCACTGAAATTAAGACTGGGATTTAAGGCAATGTTAATAGACAAACAGGATCCAAGGTTGTCCCATTTATTGATTGAACTGAGGTTGAACGCCTTTCAGCACTACTGTACATACTCTTCATCTGCATTTAGTACAGCAAGCAAGCCAGTGCAGAGACTCAACGAAATGGGCCATTTTACACATGTAGTCCTCGAGGCACAAAGCAGTCTGGTGCCAAAGGATGCATTTGTGAATGAGCCCTACCGTTTACCCTGGCTTCTAGCTGTAGAAATGCACCTCCAGACACATATGAATCCCACCAGATTCATACAGATAAACACAGACTGCTACACCACAGAGGGAGATTGTATTGTCTTATCCTCAGATGCTTTAGATAAACCACACTGTGATGAATGTTTTAGCTTGTAAAAGCGTTTGTGTCCACTGTGCTGGTTGAACAATGCATGTGAAGTACAGTAAAGGCATGGTGTGATTTACACCTTGGCATCTGAACATGTTCACCTCAAGAGCCCTGTCTATGTGCCTTAATCTTAGAATGGGCATTTTGTTAAATATAGTGTGTTTCATGTATTTGAAATAAAGAAAAAAGTCCTAGGTTCTTTACAGATTATGGTAGTCCTAGTGGTGATTTTACACCATTCTGCCTGTTGTGTGGCCTGGGGACTTGTTATTAGCTATTGCAAATATTTTAATTGAATGTCAAATATTATATTTTGTTCAGGTCTACTATACCTTTTGACATACAATACAATTCTGTGAGTAAACTCCCTCAAAGGTCTGGTGCTGCTTCGACATAAAACCATGACCATAAAACAATGGGCTTCAAACCCTCTCTCATGGATACGAAAATGTGTCCCCGTTGGAAATGAAATATCTATGTCTTATCTTGTCCTATCTTTTCTTTTTCTGTCCTCTTTCTGTTGTTATCTTGTCTCTGTTCTGCTTCTTACTGTTGTCCGAGACACAATCCATGAGTGTCTGTGTCCGCGTCATCTGTGTTATCAGCCTTCACCCGACACTCCACCTCACACACACATTTGACATTTTGGAATGATGACATTGCTTGTGCTTGCTTCTGTGATTATGAAAGTGAAACTGTGCCTATAATTTAACCATTACCACTTTCACTTCTCTTTTTTCAAATATTTCCCATCTGGCTTCCTTCCTCACATCCTTGGCATTATCATCACATCTCCTCCACTCCTTCTCCTCTTGTCTTTCCAATCTATCATATTTCCCATGCCCCCCCCCTCTCCACACACACACACCTCCTCCTCCCTCCTTTACTCCACGTGGGTTTCCCAATCTGCCCCAGGCCATGCTGGGCAAGGTAACTACAGAGACTTCCAGGAAGAAGGATGTCGAGGAAGTCCAGAACCGCCATCGCCTCATCCCCATGGGACGAAAGATATACGAGTTCTACAATGCTCCGATTGTCAAGTTCTGGTTCCACACGGTCAGTGTCTGCCTCTGCAACAGCATCATCCAGCTCCCTGCAGAGATCCTCTAGTTATACACTGTATCTGTCGTCATAAACGTCTTGTTCCACTCTGTCATTACGCAGCTTATCTGGGGTGGGTACGCTGTTAGGACTGATGGATGCAGCATGGTGAGAAAAGTACAGGGTAGAAGTGGAGTGTTCAGCTGACAGTAAACTGAAATACAGCATATCACAACTGCAAGGGCTTTAAGTAAATATGACTCGATGCAGGGTCTAGGTAGTGTTTACACGTGGGTGAAAGCAGGTCTTTACATTTTTCGCCGCAGCACTCATTCAATAACTCTTGTGTTTGTCAGTGTGCATGCAGTATATGCTTGTGACTGAATGTAATGTTTGCCATAAGCTGATCCTTTGTTTCCCTTGAACAGTCATAGGTTTCTTCTCTTTACTGGCCCAGTAAAAAACAAAAAAAACCAAAACATCCAGTTACATCACCGGCAGGGTTTTTGCTGTTTATTTATGTAGAGAAAATATTTTGACTGCCTTGTGTTTCATCCCGTTTTCCCTTCTGTGGCTATTTACTCCCCTCTTCTTCCCTCTCTTCCTCTCTGCCCTACAGGTTAAAGCAAAATACTCTGCTATGAATATTATTATTGAGGTTATGAAACAGATTCAGGGTTCTCTCAGACTTGAAAATGTGGTTAAATTTAGCCTTACCGTGAACTACACAGTGGATCAATGACCCTGTTATCTTAGTAGCAGGTAGATCTATCACACTGACAACCCGTGCATATGTTTAATCCTATCCTTATCTTTTTTTTTTTTTAAAGAAAAGTCGCAGTCCCATTAATATGTTTGATAATGCTGTTTTTACTGGAGCATTAGGTGTGTTTCCATAAATACACTGCCCGGCCGAAAAAAAAAAAAAAAAGAAAAAGCTGCACATGCAATATTTGACTGCACTCGCTTTGGTTTTGATTCCAGAAGACGTTCACTGAATTTAACGCAGCAAATAGTTCAGGTCCTTCCATGGGTAAATACTGCAGTGGTTAATAATGTTTGAGCTGGAACAGGTTATTGAACTCTAACTGCAGTGAGTGTCCTCTCATGTCTTTAACGTGTAAAAGAATGGACAATGCCAGGACTGATCAGGATCATCAGGTATATGACAGAATGGTTCCGGGAGAATCAGATGTCATTTTCACACGTTTTTTTCCAACATAAATTCCAGACTCTAATTTAAGAAGTGGTGAAGACTTGATGCAGCGGTCTGATTCTGCATCATCAACAATAAAAAAAAAAAAAAAAATGAATGCAGCTATGGATGGGAAAATTATTATGAACCTTATTGTGGCAGTATGTAAGCATTATATGGTAAAAAAAAAAAAAAAAATGTCACTGTGAATGTCTCCTGTAATCAAAACCAAAGATGGTGCAGTCAAATATTACATCTGTGACTTTTTTTTTTTTTTTTTTTTGGCCGGGCAGTGTATATTCACAGCTCATTTTGAAATTTTACACTGAAAAATGACAAATTCAGATTTTTTATTTCATAAATGCAAATTAGAGTGAATAGAAACACCTTTTTCAATTAAATTCTGACATTGTGAACATTATACTCATGTGATAGGTCCGTTAACTGTTTTGTTGTTTATTTCATCTAGATATTCCAATAAAGTGTGAACACATGTAGCATGGACTGAGGAAAAGACTGAATTATTCCTGTCTTATCAATGAAAAAAGACATGGCAGCCATGTTCTGCTTCTACTCTGTTTATTTGAACAATGTGTAACATCACCAACATCGCCACCTGCTGGTGAGGTAGTGCAGCCTAGGTTTTTGTGCCAAATCAGTTTATGGAAATACACAAAATTTATGTTTTTATTTTTGCAACTTTTCAACAGTTCCCATCATATTCACTTGACTTCTTATGGGAACATAACCACTGCTATTCTGACACTAATTTTAAACACTTTTGAAGCAACAAAACCATCAATACCTGATCAGAAACAGTAAAAGATAGTACTGTATGGATTTTTATCATCTCATTCAGGCTTCATGACTAGTTTATCATATTTGTATAGTGATTAAAAAATGTTTAAATAATTTGGATTGTGGTGAGCTGTGGTGCACTGACTGTAGGAGAAATTAAAGCAGACAGCTGACATGGATTGAAATAGACCACCACAAGAGACACATAATGGACATTTTCAGGCCAGTTGTGCAGGCAGGGCGACCGAGTGTCATGACATTAAATTTCTATTATCCACTTAAAAACTTCATTAAAATTAAATGTAATTAGGGTCAATTATTCACTAAGTAAGCATTTAATTTGATCAGGTATATGCGGTACTTCTTTCCACAGCAGGGCTTTGATTGGAGAGGGAAAAAATTAACTTAATTTCACATTCTGTTAATGTGGGCAAACCACAACCACCTACAGCAATATAACATGACGGATGATTTAGTCGAGTTGATCTCCCTCTGCTGTGTGTTTTTATGCAGATGGCATACGTGGGCTACCTAATGTTGTTCAACTACATTGTCCTGGTTAAGATGGATCTGTGGCCTTC
This sequence comes from Ostorhinchus rueppellii, assembly GCA_030068375.1. Lineage (NCBI taxonomy): Eukaryota > Metazoa > Chordata > Actinopteri > Kurtiformes > Apogonidae > Ostorhinchus > Ostorhinchus rueppellii. Next base: position 23,903,156 of record JAQQZY010000029.1, read on the forward strand.
ACCTCAAGAGTGGGTTGTCATTGCTTACATTTTCACCAACGGCATTGAGAAGATGAGAGAGGTACAGTGCTTGGAAAACACAGTATATACATAAACTCCCAAGAAACGGTTTTTCACCACTGCTAAGTGAACTGAAAAGCCACTTGTCAACATAATGCTGACTATAGTTTCATACTGTAAAATAAAAGGGAATTACATTCAGGGTATTAAACAGCTGTTAATAAATAACAAAAATCGATAAGAGCAGTGAAGTGGAAATAAAAGTACAAGTTCACAAAAGGAATGAGATTGAGATGGAAAAAGAAATCAGCAGCAAAGAAATAAAATTGTTTAATACAGGTATGTGGCCAAGATACTGTAATGTAACTGTATGAGAGGCATAAATCATTGTGTCACATCATTCTCAGCTGCACAGTAATGCCTCCGCAAACAGCTGCTCGAGGCTCTTTGGGTGAACTCATAGTGCCCTCTAATGGCAGCCAAGATATAATGCAGTTCTCATTTTCAACCAGCTCAATTTTAATCACTTCTAGTCCCAAGATCTGTCCGTTGATGCTTACATTTTACAAACTGTGTCCATCTGTCACCTGTTTTCTGCTCTCTACTAAATTCTCTCCAAACGTCCTTCAGATCCTGATGTCAGAACCAGGAAAGTTGTTACAGAAGGTGAAAGTGTGGCTTCAAGAGTACTGGAACATCACAGATCTCATGGCCATCCTCATATTCTCCGTCGGCATGGTCCTCCGTCTCCAGGAGCCGCCGCTCATGAGCTACGGACGCGTCATCTACTGTGTCAACATCATCTATTGGTACATCCGGCTGCTTGACATCTTCGGAGTCAACAAATACCTGGGTCCTTATGTTATGATGATTGGCAAGATGGTGAGCAGAGGCAAGGGTGGGGATTTGAGTTTTTGTCTGTAGTTTTTTTTTTTTTTTTTCATTTTTATCTGTTCTCATTCTCTTTCCCTATTATCTTTCTTATTAATTTCGTCTGTCACAACATTATTGATACTGTTGTAAAGTGCACTGACTCCTGACCACAAAGATTTGATTTATACGTGGCCTTCTGTGTCTAATAGAGTCGCTGTGCTTCTACAGAGAATTGTTTGATCTCCTAGAACACACGATCACAGCTTCTGATACATACATTAACACACGATGGATCAAAAGCTCAAATCTGTCCTGTATCTATCTGATGTGTGCCTGTCTTTAACTTGGGCTGTGTACCACTGGACACCGACTCTCTTTGATATGAAAATCTGCAATTAGTTGGTTGGCGAGAGCAAGGGAGCGATTTAGATGATTTACACTGAATTATACGGGGCTGCGGCACCATATTTTTAAAGTCAATTTAGGTCAAAGATGTTTTTAAGAAGGCTGAAGTTTAATTACAGTAGAAAAGGATCCCAGTGTCCATCACCTGCCACTATGTAAAACTGCAACATGATACATCTTTGCAGAGTGGGTTTGCTTGTAGGTCCACGATTAGAACAGCAGCTAAGGCTTTTATTTGGCTTTTAAGGCAGCAGGGGTTTCCAGAAAGGCAGATAAATGACTCCCTTAATATAAACTTAAACGGTGCACTGAGCCTTGTGGAATATAAATTACCCTGAATGAAAGGTGTCCCTCACTCCAGTACCGTAACGTCCTTAATAGAATTGGGATTAACCTAAAATAAGTGAATTCTAAATATTCGTCTTAGCGTTGAGAGCCAATTAGATTATAATTGGACTGACTAACCAAAATTGTCAGAGGGATGGTAATGAAAATACATAAATGAAAGCCATTACTCTTACAAACAGAAGCCATCATTCATCAGGTTTTCCGTCCTTCCTCTTTTGTTTTACCAAAGCCTTTCTTTTCCTTCACCATTCTTCCTGTCTGTTAACATACTTACTCATTTATTTCTCGATTTCAACAACTTACCATATCCCTTCTGTGTTTAATGATCCTCCCCCTGTCAGATGATCGACATGATGTACTTTGTGATCATCATGTTGGTGGTGCTGATGAGTTTTGGGGTGGCGCGGCAGGCCATCCTCAACCCTAATGAAGACCCGTCCTGGATGCTCGCTAGGAACATCTTTTTCATGCCTTATTGGATGATCTACGGAGAGGTGTTTGCCGACCAGATTGACCGTAAGTTCAAGGCCACAGTTGAATAGACTTCATTTTTGTGAAATCAGGGAAGAGTAGCTCCAGATAAGGACCAAATAAACACTAAACATAGTAGTCAGAAATGGTCAGATGTTTGTTTCTGTACTACCGTAAATGCACTTTGGCTGTCAATTTACTTTTTTTTTTTACAAGGATATTGATTTTACGTCTCCTTAATTTTTGGTCTTAACATTACTTTATGCAAACTATATGAGGTGAAACTAGTCATTTTCTTCAAATTATCAAATTAAATTTTTATTTAATCAAACATAGACTGTGCTGTGTGAGTGGGAGAGTATATGTGTGTGCTGTTCTCTTGTCTATATGTATAGTAGTAAACTGTATATGATAGTGTGTACAGAGTGTGAGGAGTGGCCCAAAGAGAAGAGATCTGAAATAATGTTTTCATTCTTTGTTTCAGATATGCATAGTAGGAAGTTACAGCACAGGCTGAATGAAAAACTCTGGCTGGTCGAAAATTACTTTCGAACTCACGGAACCTGGCGTAGTAACGGTCCATCCCACATGCAGTGCAGTCAAAATCCCAGTAAATCTATAGATACAGACCTCAGTTTAACCACATCTACCTATCCCACCTCTCCTTCATCGTCCTCATATTACTACCATGTCATGCTCAGTCCCACCACTAGAGGCCACTTGAGACAAGTGTGCATGCAGCTCCACGCTCTAAGGTTAAAGTTGTCCTCACTTGTTTGGTGTCTTGGGTCAGCTACTGTACCTTATTACTGTATTTTGTGTATATAACAGATATAATTATGAAAGGCTTGGAGTAGAATTACTGCTTTGATTTTGAGGCTTTTGTTTAATCTCCTCCAAAAGCTTTGATTGAGAAAATGAGTAGTTTGACCTAAGACTATATCAAGTAAGCAACTTTACCCTGAATAATTTTGGCACTCGCTGGCAAATGGCACTGTTACATGGCAGAAGCACTTTTCAAATGTGTTTATTATATTTATGGTCTTTGTATTTGGTCAGTTGTATTTACTTCAGTTCAAACATCAAGTGGAACTATCAACATTTATAAGTTTGATATTCCCTTGATGTTTCTTGACACATTTTTTTTTGTTCTTTCACTTATGAGTAACTACATTTGAAGAGGTGACCCTGCCATGTTAACACCGTCTGTCACATAAATCATATCACCCTCCCTTCTATCCTTCAGCTTCTCACAGGAGCATTGCTAAAATACTCAAACATATAGGATAAGTAAGCACTGATATTATATTTAGACACAGACACAACACAAAAGCACATGCATACATAATTATCAGCCACATTTCATCATCTATAATCTGTTTTTTCACGTGGTTCAGTTGTCAGAGTTTTTAATCCAAATTTATTGAAGGTAAATTTTAAAAATAGAAAAATTACTTCAGTTCTCTGTCTTTGGGCTGCATTGTGTGAAAAATTGAACAATGAGCATGACAAGAATGAATCAGAAAGGCAAACAAACCCAGAACAAATGCTGAATGTTCCCCAGATAAGCCACAGCAACTGAACCATCACAGATGGAAAAAACATACTATGTATCCTAAATACATTTCAAACAATTCAAAGCAATCAACCATTGCTGAATGAAGCTATGGCACACATATGTGACAATATATTTTAAACATTGACCACATGTTTAAATATATTGGGAGCACAAGTTGTGATGATACATGATGGATGTGTTTTATGTATATATTTTATTTTCAGATGCACCTTTCTGGACATGAGCCCTTACCATTAAAGTGTCCACTCTTTTCAGTCCCCTCTCAAAGAAAAGAAGCATAAAAAAACAATTATGCTTCTTGTTTGTTTGCAGAGAATGTAGTTATGTATTTTGGTTGCAGTTTTCAGGTCCGCTTGTCTCTTTGTTTGTTTGTCTCATATCTCAGTGTACAGTAAGTGGCTGAATGTTTTTTGTTTGTCACATTATCTGTTTTATTATGCATTTTATTTCAAGTATTCATGTATGTTTGTTATATGTGTTAGCATGTCTGTCTGAATTGTTGTGCATCTACAAAGTCTTAACAAAATGTTTGTGATATTGGTTTCTGATCTTTATCTAGAGACATTCTACTCCTTCTATTAACCGCTTTGTATTTGTTTTGTGGTGGTGTGCAGCCCCCTGTGGGCAGAATGTCACAACAGAGGACGGGGTGGTCACCTTACCTCCCTGTAAGACGGGTGCCTGGATTGTCCCAGCTATCATGGCCTGCTATCTGTTGGTAGCCAACATACTGCTGGTCAACCTTCTCATAGCCGTGTTCAAGTATGTAACATCTTTATAATGCTATCAGATATCAAACTGAATCTTTATTTTGTCAGTGGGGTTTCATGCTCCTAAACACACACATGCACCACACACCGAAATTTGTCTTCTACCTTTAACCCATCACTTGGTAATGCACGATATGAGCTTTTTTCGACATACCAATACTGTAGAAACCTCACTGCTTTACAGATGCTTGACGGCCTGAAACATATTGATTTCTCCATCTGTGCACTCACCAAAATTGGCAGAGGTTGTTAATATCACTTAAATATTCTTAACACTCACCATGGATTAGCACTAAGAAGAAAAGTGTCCCAGAGACTTTTCTTAAGATTTATGTACCTGTGTGTGTCAGAAAGAGAATGATGGAAGCGGTTGCTGTTTGGATTGCTGTAAGCCATAGTCATTAGAGGCTGGCAGTAATTTATATTAATAGAATAGGATAGTGCTTCTTCCAGAGACATTATCATGTTAACAGTCTGTTGCTGTGGCTAAGAATAATCCCTGTTGCAGTTCTTCTTCATTTATTCTTTTCATCAAGTTTGACAGGATAATTAGCCATATTAAGTCCGTTTTATTTATACAAAACCTTTGGCTTGACTAATGAAGCTCCCTAAATAAACTGAAAAAGAAGCCTGAGACAGATCAACAAAAAGAAAGAGTTTAGTTTAAGTATTGTGTTACATTTCTTACTCCATCCTCTCCATGCGGTCAGTAGGTTTTGGAATAATTTGAGATAGTTAATGTGTTTGATGTAATGTTTCAGCACTCACTGGATGTAATGTTTGCTGGTCGTATGGCATCTTTCTTTGTGATTATCTGTGTTTGCAGTAATACATTCTTCGAAGTGAAGTCCATCTCCAACCAGGTTTGGAAGTTCCAGCGATACCAGCTCATCATGACCTTCCATGAGCGGCCAGTCCTTCCTCCACCCCTCATCATCTTCAGTCATATAACTATGGTCCTAAAGCACTTATGCTGTCGATGGCGAAAGCACGATGATGATGAGAGGGACTATGGACTGAGTGAGTGGCAGAAAAGTCCCCAGTATTGTCAGTTCTGTAATTAAACATCCTCAGTTTTGCTGACATAAAACTGTGCTCGTTTATTGCAGCATTTACACCTTTAGTTCATTGTGTTGTAACAGTGTCAGTACTAGATGGTAGAGTCAGGATTTTTAAAACACCCACTCCAACTGTTTGTCCACAGAACTTTTCATCACAGAGGATGAGCTAAAGAAAGTCCACGATTTTGAGGAGCAATGCATAGAGGAATACTTCAGAGAAAAGGACGACCACTTCCACTCGTCAAATGATGAGCGAATCAGAGTGACCTCTGAAAGGTTGGTTTTAGTTGTCCTGTAGTGTAAGAGGTCATGTGGATAACAATCAGAAAACCTACTTATCTTGTGTTTTGCTAAGTTGCCATTCTCATCTCTCATTTCCCCTCCCACTGCCAGTAATTTCCTCTCTTTCTTTTCTTTTCCTTTCTTTGTCAGGGTGGAGAACATGGCAATGCGTCTAGAGGAGGTCAATGAAAGGGAACACTTCATGAAGGCTTCTTTGCAGACTGTGGACATTCGTCTGGCTCAAATGGAGGAGCTGATTGGACGAATTGCTGTTGCTCTGGAGCGAGTGACAGGTGTTGAGCGAGGGGAGGTCAACAAAGTACGCTCCAGGACTTCATCAGACTGCACCGACTCCGCATACATTCTGCGTCAGGGAGAGTGCCCAGATGCCTCATACATCCTCCGTCAAAGCAGCTTCAACAGCACTGAGGGAAATGCCTACCGCCTGCAGGAGGCTCTGGAGGCAGGAGCTGAGGGCTCCATGTCCCCTCCTTCTCCTACCGCCATGGCTGCACGGACAAGGAGCCATTCATTTTATGTTGGTGGTGGTCGCGGCAGCGGTGAACGTTCAAGTGGAGCTGAACGAGCTGAGAGCTTCTTCAAAGAGCGCTCACTTAGTCTCCATCGGGCAAACAGTTCGCAGTCAGTGTCCTCAGGTGCCGCCCCCAAGGAGTCTAAGCCCCTCCCCCTGGCGACGCTGTCGGTCTCCCAACAGCACCGTCCATCATCATGCATAGATATCTATGTCTCGACTTCTGAGGAGGTGGGGCCGGCTGAGGTCTTCTTGGATCCTGTCCGTGTGGTCCCACCACTCCAGAGAGACTGCTCGCTGCAATCAGATATCATCGAGACGGTGCTGCCGGGAGGCCGGGACTTCAGCAGCGCTGCTACCAGCGGTTTGGGCGACAGGCACTCGGAGGGCGGTGGATGCAGCAGTGGAACAGCTGGAGCCATGTTTGATGATAGTGCAGCTGCTGATTTGTCATTGTGCTCAGCCCACCTCTTACCAGATACAACCTTACCTCCTTGGGACATGGAACCATCTCCCCCACCCTCAGCAGGGCTGCTTGAGCGCTCTAAGAGCAGCCGCTACCTCTCTACTGCAGGCACAGGATTCCTGGATGAGCCTCCACTGGTCAAGTCCCACAGCCTCATGTTTACACCCAGAGGCTGCTATAGTGGAATGGGGGCAGGAGTTCAGGTAAAAGCTGCAGAGTACACCAGCATCACTGACTGCATTGATACACGCTGTGTCTCAGCCCCGTACACTCCTGTTGAACGCTCACACTCCCCTGGATGCACTTCATTCCCCTTTGATAAGCCGTCAGACATTGGTTCCTCTCACCCAGAAAGAGAGGCTGAGCTCAGTCACACAGAGTCTGACCCAGAGGACCCTGAGGACCTGCTTCCGGCCCCTGATACGCCTCGTCTAGCAGGGCTTGGCGGGCCCAGTGGGGCCCCTCTCTGCTCCCCCTTCTCCAAGCTGGAGCGAGCAAACAGCTGCTCCTCAGATGACTCCCATCCTTCCCTCACGCTGGCCCCTCCGCACCGGAAGAGCCTGTCAGTGAGTGAAAGGATGGAGAGGGGACCAGGTCTGGGGGCAGAGAGGGGGCCTGGGCCTGGGGGCCGGGGTCTGGCGGGAACCAGAAACCCTTTCCTCAGGAGCAAGCCTGGATCACGGCCTGAAGCAGCTAAGACTGACAGCCTCTCTATGAGGAAGCTGGCTACTCCATCAGCTTTCCGCAGCTTTGAAAGACAAAACTACACGTGACAAGGACACTAGTCAGCACACGCACTGATAGGATCAAAAAGGCCAAGAGAAAGGGTGAAAGCAGGGTGAAGTTGCCTGTAGATGCTCATCTGAAACAGGTCTACAGTATATTACTTGAGTTTTAGGCTAGACAAAGTGATACAAGTTTGTTAGTCAGTGCTGGAGGGCAACTTTACCCTGGATCAGACGGGGACAGAAGGTGTAGAGGTCCTACTGTACACCAGTCAAAAACAAAGAGCTATGAATCTAGACTAGTTTTTACCTCCTCTTGTAGCTACGTTACTCTCAATGGGGTGTTATGGCAATGGAAGGTGTATTTTTACTGTATGTCTTCCACCCACCACCTTTACGTCAAGTAGACATCTGTCACTGTGTCACATCACATATCAACCACGTTAGTCATTGAAAGTAAACTGTTACTACTAGCTGCAATATATGGTAGAAACTGACTAGTATGAGAGACAGAGAGAGAAGAAAGAGAGTAGGAAGAAAAATAGCCACCTCATTTTGTCTAAGTATAGGAGTCACTCATGTGTCACAACTTCTGCTTGAATTAATTCCTCCTCTCTGCATATTATCCTGATTCACCCTTTAAGACTCCAACATTAGCAGACAGAGAGAAGTAAACATTTCTGGCTGCTTCCGAAAAGAATCACTTGAGTTTTTGTAACCATTTTGAACTATTTCACCTCTTGGTTGCACTGGAAATGATTGCTGTAACATGGCAACAACTTACCTCTGGATATATAAATACTCCTGTCAGAAAAGAAAACCTATATTGTTTCTCTTTTAGAAAGAATATCAAGTTTGTCCACATCACTTTTGTTCTGATACTGTAGCATAATTTATCAGCTAGAAAATGAAAGCAGTGTTTGAATATAGTCCTGTCAATCAGTCATTATTACTTTATCATGTTTTCCACTCATTGCTGTTAAGTGTCAGCAATTTGCATCTGCGGTGATTGAGATCGTAAAAGCTAGGTTTAATTAGCCATGTGAATAGAGTGAAAGAGGCTTATCAGGAAAAAACAAGAAAATGTAACTGAGCTGAGTTAAGGCATAGACAGGGCAGTCAGAGGTGGAAGTGTTTTGGAAGTGTGTGGACACTCACACGCATATATATATGTATATGTGTGTGTGCGTGTGTCTACACATGCACCAGCACACAAAGGTGTTTAGTAAATCTTTACATGTCACACAAAAATGCATTTAGATTCAGTCCCAGAGCTTTAATAAGTGCATTTGCAAAAAATGGAGACGAGGGGGCGCCATAAACCTAGTTCATGAATAACACATGAACTCGGTGTGAACCTTAGCCTGCACCTGACACCAAAAATCATTCCACTCAATGGTCCTACTTGAACAAAGTATAGCTGTCTTGTAGCCCAGCCCTCCTTCAGCTTCTGGCAGTGGCATTGTGTTGCATTGGTTTAACATCCACACACTCAACTAATGGATCCGTCCTTCATCTGTTCCATAACTGTCATTCATTTGCTTCTTTATTTATTTATTTTAATTGCATTCAGAGCCACTGCAAAAGGGGACTTTAAAAGAGAGCAATTGCCTGAAGACTAAGCCCATTATGAAAAGGTCATCTGAGCATTTTCAGGTACAAACGGGAGAGGCAATCTATGAATTATTAGTAAAAATGCTTGAAATTAAGATGAGTATATGCATTCTAGCAGAGTTATAAGAAAGGTGTGAGTTTTAAGTGAGGAAACATGGGGTTATTACTGTTAAGACGAAAGCCAGATCATTCTTTTAAAAAATAATAATTCTCATTTTTTTTAACCTTCTGGAATAAGTCAAACACCATTCTTTGATAGCTTTGTAAAGATACGATAGGCGAAATTATTAGAATTCTTGCTGATTTTTTTTTTATGTTGTTTTATATTTCCTTAATATTATAATTCAGTTTAATCATGTTGCATTTATTTTGGGATTGATTCTGTTTATTGACATTTCTTTGCTCATTACTGATAATTACAGTAAATGCCTGTTTGAATTATGAAATTAATATTTATATCTTCTCAGTGATATTTTTGTCAAATTTTAAGTATTTTCTAATTAAGCTTTTAAATTTAATAAAAGATGACCATCTACGTGCACTAAATGCTGATGTATTATATTATTTATTAAATATAGACTTGTCTAATATACTGTACATTTCAATCATATTTAAAGTATTTAAAGTAGTTTTTATTGTATGTTTTATCAAGCAGCTTATGAGAATTTTCTAATGTAATGTTGACACGGCAATACACGTTTGCCAGTATACCAAACTTAGGGTGCCTTCTGGGCATGGATGGTGTATGTGGGAACTGAAAAGGTTTGGAAATCTGTGAAACTTCTCATCTTTTGTCTGTTTTTCCTAATCATAGAGGCCAGACATCAGTAATTATACTCAACTGACTTTTGCATACACTCACAGACCCTTTTTTATGAGCATATGCATCGACTTTGTCTCTTTAAACATATCTAACGGACAGAGTGGGGAGTTGATGTAATCAGTCGACGATCTTCACTTGTACGGACAAAACCCATAAAAAGTTTAATCAAAGAAAAAAAAGTTTGCACATGATATTGGAGGAAGATGGAGATAAAGGATAAAGCATCGCCACCAAGGTGATGCTGCAGTAAATAATCTTCTGTTTTGCTTGAATTGAACGATTTGACTGTGTCGCCACTTTATCTGTCTGACGATCCAGACCGTATATTTATCTCCGAACATAACCTACACTTTAGCCCATTTATTTACGCCACATTTCAAGTGTATTGTGAGGCGGCAGCTGGGACGGTTTGGCCTGTTGATGCGAGTAAAGGACCGGGTTTTGCAATTTCCTCATGAAATGTGTAGGTTACGCTATGTTTTGGAGAGGTTGACCCAAGTCAGTGCTCAGGGACAACATTACCCAGTGATGCAAGTTTTTAGGTTGAAGCATGGAGGGAAAAGAAAATGAAAGAAAAAGAACAGAATAGAAAGATGTTTTTGTTTTTTTTTGTCAGCGGGTTTCCAGTATAATCACTGTGCTTTCGGAGCCTATCCACCATCTTGTGGGGAATCTACTGTAAATATATATATTATGTTTTCAGAAATGGCAATATAATATGACTGAATGTCTTCATATCTTATTTACTTGTTCATCCACAGGAGAAGATGTTCCTTATGATTCATATAATGGTGATGCGTTTTGTTAGAGAGGGCTTTGGTTACGCACAACTGTCCCTTACCCACTAAACCAAACCAAACTTTGCCTAACCAAATAAAAACGTGCTGAGTCGTGCCCTGCTGACCTGTTGTCACACAGAGGGTTAAACAAGCAAGGCTCGTGCAGCTCATCTCAGTTTTACATGGCTAAGTGTGAAAACAGATGACAGTGTAGGGTAAGTTTAGACCCTTTTATTTGACCTACTGCACTAGGAAATATAAATATGGTATTTTTTTCTTTTATTAATCCTTACAATAAGGAATATGACATAGACATACCGTATTCATGGCATTTCTACACTCATGTACATGATTCTATAAATGGCTTTGTGATACGCTGACATGACTGTTGTGCCGATAGCTCAGATTATTTGAAGGAGTGCATGTGCGTGTATGTGTGCACCAAAAATACATGTGAACTCAGATATGTAGACGGCACGTTGCCTAAAGACAGTAGGAATGCCAACACAACCCAATCCAACAGAAACTCAGTGTACAGTATTTTTCAAATATTTTCCTATTCTGTAGTTTAACAGTTTTGTGGATTTAAGAACAGATACTGATAATCAGATTCTCCTCCCTCCTATGACGACCTGTGGCTCATAAACTAAAGAGGATTTCACGCACATGTTTTTTCTGCAATAATTGCTGGTGTTGTGCTTTTACAACTCAAAGGGACTTATCCCCCTACGGATCACACTTTATTTAATGTCCTGAAAATGCATGCAGTTCTTCCACTCAGAGTGTACAGAGATGACCTGTAAAGATGACTGAGAGAAAGGTATAGAGAGATTATAATATGAAATCAAAGTAGTGAGTATTTGGATGCAAATACAAATCTGTATTCTTCAGTGTGAATAGGATCATGTCTGGCATGCATTGTTAAATAAACAATTAAATAGATTGGTACACTGTGTCATGCTTCATCTTTCAGCTATTAATGACAAAAAAAGTCACGTACTTTATTAACCCATAAAGACCCAAACATCCACCAGTGACCAGAATCATTCACTGATATAAACCGTTTAATATCTGTTGATCCTTTAATCCTGTCAATCCATGTAAATAATTGGTGTAAAATGCAGTTTGTCGTCTTTTCATGGTCATCAGATATGACCCATTTGCATGTTCAGAGGCTCCAGAGTTACCACAGAAACACCGTCATCTTCTAAAATACTGATTCACCAGTGAAACCCATGGAGTTTGATCACTGACAGTGGTTGGAGACATTTCTTTTATGTTCAGTTCATGATAGATTTGCAGCAAAATGAATCTTTTTCTTGATTTTTCTGTTTTGGATATGATAATCCTTCACTTTAATCTGAGTTTTTATGAACATCTATATGATCAGTACATTAAATATAGGAAAATAACAGAATTTCAATTAAAAATACAAAATACGGAGCATAATATTAGAATATACTGCAAAAATCTAAATCTTACCAAGTGTAATTTTCTCATTTCTAGTCAAAGTACAGTATGTCACAAAAGTGAGTACATCCCTCACATTTCCACAGATATTTCATTATAACTTTTCATGGGACAACACTGAAGAAATGACACTTTGACACAATGAAAAGTAGTCAGTGTACAGCTTATATAACAGTGTACATTTATTGTTCCCTCAAAATAACTCAAAATACAGCCATTAATGTCTAAATCACTGGCAACAAAAGTGAGTACACCCCTAAGTGTTAATATTTTGTGTGCCCACCATTATTTTCTCGCTCTGTCTTAACTCTCCTGGGCTCAGAGTTCACAGGTTGCCACTGGAATCCTCTTCCACTCCTCCATGGCGACATCAAGGAGCCGGCGGATATTCGAGACCTTACGCTCCTCCACCTTCTGTTTGAGGATTCCCCAGAGATGTTCAATGGGGTTTAGGTCTGGAGACATGCTTGGCCAGTTCATCACCTTTACCCTCAGCCTCTTTAGCAAGGCAGTGGTCATCTTGGAGGTGTGTTTGGGGTCATTATCATGTTGGAATATTGCCCTGCAGCCCCATTTCCAGAGGAAGGGGATCATGCTCTGCTTCAATCTGTCACAGTACATGTTTGCGTTCATGTTTCCTTCAATTAAATGTAGTTCCCCAATGCGGGCAGTACTCATGCAGCCCCAGACCATGACACTCCCACCATCATGTTTGACTGTAGGCAAGACACACTTGTCTCTGCACTCCTCACACACGTTTGATACCATCTGAACCAAATAAGTTTATCTTGGTCTTATCAGACCGCAGGACATGGTTCCAGTAATCCATGTCCTTAGTCTGCTTGTCTTCAAACTGTTTGCAGGCTTTCTCGTGCATCATCTTTAGAAGAGGCTTCCATCTGGAACGACAGCCACGCAGACCAATTTGATGCAGTGTGCGGGGCGGGGTATGGACTGACAGGCTGACCCCCCCGACCCCTTCAACCTCTGCAGCACTGCTGGAAGCACTCCTACGTCTATTTTCCACAGACAGCCTCTTGATATGATGCTGAGAACGTGAACTCATTTTCTTAGGCTGACCATGTCCAGGCCTGTTCTGGGTGGAGCCTGTCCTGTTCACCTGCTGGATGGTCTTGGCCACTGTGCTGCAGCTCAGTTTCAGGGTGTTGGCTCTGTTCTTATAGCCTAGGCCAACTTTATGGAGAGCAACAAGTATTTTTTTCAGATCTTCAGAGAGTTCTTTGCCATGAGGTGTCATGTTGACCTTTCAGTGACCAGTACGTGAGTGTGACAGCTGTAATACCAAATTTAACATACCTGCTCCCTAGTCACACTTGAGACCTTGTTACACTAACAAGTCACATGACACTGGGGAAGGAAAATGACTAACTGTGCTTAGTTTGGACATTTTCACTTAGGGGTGTACTCACTTTTGTTGCCAGTGATTTAGACATTAATGGCTGTATTTTGAGTTATTTTGAGGGAACAATAAATGTACACTGTTATATAAGCTGTACACTGACTACTTTTCATTGTGTCAAAGTGTCATTTCTTCAGTGTTGTCCCATGAAAAGTTATAATGAAATATCTGTGGAAATGTGAGGGGTGTACTCACTTTTGGCCCGCCAAAGGGTCCACTCCGGCCCTTGGGATGAATTTGTGAAAAGCAAAAATATATATTAAGATAATTATTAACAATCATTTTAGTTCAGGTTCCATGTTCAGACCAATTCAATATCAAGTGGGTCAGAAAAGTAAAACACTATCATAATAACCTATAAATACTCACAACTCCAAATTTTTCTCTTTGTAACTGGAAATATTTTCATATATTTAGACTAAAATAATGTATAATTTCACAAAAAAACTGTAAATAATCTGAACAAATATGAAAAACCTGAAATATTTTAAGAAAAGTACAATTTAAGAATATTCTTCCTGTTACTAAATGTTTTGTAGATCCACTGTGTAATTTATAACATGTGGAAATGATAAACTGAAGCATAATAGTTAAAATTACACTTATTTTTCTCTTTGTAAATGTTATTTGTTTTGCTTGAAAGAATAGTTTGCAAATGTAAACATTTTTATTGTTTAATTTGACTTTTTTTTGCTCTAAAACATACAGAAAAGTTGTGAGTTCACATTATTTACATGTTATGTTATTTCACTGGCTCAAATTAAATTTAGTTCAATGTGGCCCCTGAACTAAAATGAGTTTGACACCCCTGACCTAAACTGCAACATTTAAGTGAGATATAAGAACTTATTTTTTGACAATAGATCTTGAAAATCTTATTTCAAGAACTCTTACCAAGATCATTTTCACGTGGTCGACTGGCTGATTTTTTTTTTTTTTGCTTAATTCAAGATGTTTTTTAGAACAAGTGAAAATTATCTTGGTAAAGTTCTTGAAATAAGATTTTTAAGGTTTATTGTCTAAGAATGAGTTTTTATATCCCACTGAAAAGTTACAGTTTAGGTGATTATGTCTTATTTTAAGTCTGAGGAGATATTTTGACTAGAAATGAGGTAAAATTAACTTGTTAAGATTTGTATTTTTGCAGCGTAAATGGCAATAAATTACTTAAGAATGGTTAAAAATAGAGAAAAAAATCATAAAAGTAGCGCTGGGTCTTTATGGGTAAAATAAAAAATGTAAGGATAGAAGAATGTTTACAGCTGCAGGAAAAGAATGAGAAAAAGTCTCCTACTGATGCTTAAACGTATTGGAATCACCGACTGAGAAACCACAGGAATAAACATCAGGAACATCTGCATTTCTTTGACTTCCTTTATGATGGGAGCTGGGGCTGCGAGTGTTTAACTGCACCAATGTCAAAGTCATAAAACATCAAACGCTCACAGCATGGAAACCCAGAAGTAATGAGGCACACCGCACAAGCTGTTGTGGAATTATGGCAGTATGTCAGACCCCCACAGCCCCAACCTGACTGCTGCTGGAGTCAGTGGGACAGGCGCTGTTCCACCGACTCCCATTTTTACAAACTCATGACACACCTACGTACCTAACAACCCCAAACTGAAAGAAAAGGCGAGCATAACACCCAGTCTAGCAGAAAAACAGAACTTGGAGGGCACTTAGAGAACACACACTCGCCCTTCTTCTCCTGTGACAGAATTATAAAACCACAAACAAACCACTTCTTACACAACTGCATCATTCTGCTCAGGCTGAAAATGTGCTGTTGCAGTGGTTTTATCGGAAAATGTCAAGTAGGTTTTTTTTTTTCTTCTGACAGATGCAAATGAACTGGCTGAAGTATGACAATATGAATGTAGTGTTTGCTCTGGAATGTTGATTTTTTTATTTTATTTTATTTTTTTACATCTTGATAATTACAATTGTGTCACTTTTGTTGCAGGATGCATTACAAAAATAACTGAAATGATCTTCAGATTCAATAAATCATACACACTTTAATAAGATGAATTAGAAAACAAATTAGATAAGTGCTGGTTGGCTGGTCCTGTCGATGTATATAATAAATAAAGTTATTTTATTATAACGTGTATAATAAAGTAAAGTTTATGATGTGTACAATACATTCATAAATCTACCACTAGAAAGAACATCGAAAGTCAATGTGTTGTAATGTGCAGACAATGTTTTTTTCTTTTCAAACCAGACTAAACAAAGCATCAATGGGAAACAAACAAACAAACACACACACACACACACACACACACACAGAGGATGTCATATGCTTAAATGTCATACATCTTTGTTTTTTTTATTTTATATTTATTTTTTTTATTTGTGCAGACAGTGTTTAGAAGTAGATCTGGTATAGCTCTGAGACACGTATCCCTTTTGAGTAAAACCCACTCTCACATTAACCCATAAAGACCCAAACGGCCTTCATCTACTTATCTAAAACATTTAATAATTGTTGATTCACTAATCCTATCAGTGCATCTAAATAACCGACATAAATACAGTTTATCATCTTTTCATGGGCATCAGATACAACCCGTTTGGACATTCAGAGTTACCATGGAAACACCGTCCTGGTTTACAGTATCGATTCACCAGAAAAACCTATGGAGTTTGACAAATGACAGAAGTTGTAGAAGCCTGTTTTTATGTTTACTCATTGATATCCTGACTGAAAAAGTCACTTTTTTATTATTTTTTTTTTCTGTTGTCAAATAAAAACTTTGAATTTACTCTTGAGTTTTCATGAACTTCTACATGAGCAGTAAATCAAATATAGGGGAAAATACCTGATTTACATTGAAAAATGCAAAAACAAATACAGAGGGTAATGTTATAATAAATGAGAATCAGCTTTATTTGCCAAGTTTGTACACAAACAAGGAATTTGACTGGTTTAACTTTGCTCACTCTGTACAAAAATGACAAAATAAAGGACGAAGTATTAAATAAGGTAAAAAAAAAATACAATAATAATAGAAATATAGTTGTAAATATAAACATCCATAAATAAATCAAATCACAGTATTTACAGTGTGTGTGCAAAGTGGCAGGCTTATTTAGGTAGACAGTCGTCCAAACATGGTGATGGTAAATGGTTATAAATCACTCAAGGAAGGTTAAAGTCAGGGAAACTCGTTTAGGAACGGCCACAAAAGCAGCCCTGGGTGTTTATGGGTTAATTCCCAGAATTTCACATTTTGACTGAAGACTGTGGAAACTCTTCAACTTCATTTTTCGTTATTAGTGACTCAATCTTGGTTGTTTCTGGAGGCATTTGACTTACAGACCAATGTATTCCAAAAGAACATTCTCTGCATTTTCAAAGTAATGCAGCTTTTATACGCATGATATTGTCCTGATTCTAACACTTATTATTATTAGCTATCATTATTATCATTATTATTATTATTATTATTATTATTATTATTATTATTATTATTATTATTATTATTAAGGCTAATGGCAATTTTTTTAAAAAGATAATTTTGCTCATAGTTCAGTCCTTTTTGCTTGTGTGTTAAAATTTTTTGCTTGAGACTTCAAAGTTTTGCCTGAAAATCACTCTTCTTTGTTTGCAACTTCTAAAGTTTTGCTCACAATCTTAACAACACTTCATGGGTGGGGCCTACACCGATGGATAAGAGAAGAGTTTCTATTGGTTGGTTTGTCCAGTGTCGGCTCTACCTTCAGTTAAACTCACTTCTTTCTTGTGTTATGTTGCTTTAAGTTGATAGTCTATTGCTCTTCAAAATTGAAATGTTTCCCGTAAGTAGTGAATGAGGCTAAATGGCATAAACCACAGCCTGTACAATCATCACAACAAGTATTGAATGATAAGCACTGAGCCCCAATGGTGGACAAACCCACCAATAGAAACTCTTCTCTCATCCATCGGCGTAGGCCCCGCCCATGAACTGTACTTACATTAGCAAGTAAAACTTTATAAGTTGCAAAGAAAGAGGAGTGATTTTCAGGCGAAACTTTTGAAGTCTCAAGCAAAAATTTTAACTCACAAGCAAAAAGGACTGAACTATGAGCAAAATTATCTCTTTTTTGTATTGCCACTAATTGTTTTTTGCTCTCAAATCTTTTTTATTTGCAAATCTATTTTTTTAATTGCAAATGTTTTCTTTTGGATTGATGGATAAAGAAACACATTTCTCTCCATACCTCCAGTCACACTTAACCCACTGTCAGGACTGGACTTCCACGGACTGTGTCAAATAAGGAAGCGGGACAGCAGCTTCCACCCCGCACGTGGAAGGGTACGTTCAGTCCTCGGATTACGCACGTGCTCCCTCCGTCATGTTTGACACTATCAGATCCACAGGGTCATGACCCACTTTACAACACCGGCTCAAACTGCTGCGTTTTTGTTTTTTTCGAGAAGAAAAACGACCAGAATGGCAGTCTGAGAAGAGGCGCCTCCTCTTCCAGTGAAATGTTTACAGCCCCAGAGGAGGAGCAGAGGCACCGGTTCGAACTACAGGTTCTTTTTTTTCTTGGAAATCTGGGGGGTTTGACGCCGAATTTGGCGAAGTGGAGGTTCCAGTCGAGCAGAGGTGGAAACTTCCTGAAACGTGTGTGATTTTTTTTTTCTTTTCTCGTGACTCTAACAATAGAAAAGATAACACTGTACAGGCGTGGATTTATACTGTTTGTGATTTCATGCAAGACTGTTGAGAATCATGCAAGATGTCTTTTATGTTCTACAATATTTTAACCCCACGAGGTATATTGATTTATTTTTATTTTTTTTTTACATTAAAAAATTATCTTGATTGTTAAAAAGCACAAGGCAGTTTGTTTAGTTACTCACACTGCAGGGGAGAGTATTTTTATTGTATTTTATTAAGTAAAGCTGTGAAACTCTTATCCCGTACACTGGACAAAATACCTACGCTGGGTCTCAAGAGGTTTTCATATAACAGTATTACATTTCCCCCTATTAATAAACAAATACAAATAAATCGTTGAATTCTTTATGTTAATAATAACTAGTACTAATGAAGAGCTGTGACACCTGGACTAAACCAAATCGTGATATAAGGAGGGGGGTCAGAGGTTGACTGGATTTTATTTTTACAAAAATAATGCAGAGAACTAATATGCTTATTATGTCTGGTGAAGCAAGCATTCTTTTATGGTGACAGATTAATATTATTTGTGGTCGGAAAAAAAACTTTCGAGTTCTATTATTTTCACGAGCCCCTGTCGGTCACGAGCCCTTAATCGTCTTCAGCGTTCCCCTCCGTTGACGCTACGTCAAAACATTTGGACATGAACACAAAAGGGAACATCACTGACAGTGCTTCCCCTTGACTTATGCTCATGTTGACAATTCTTACTCCACTGTGAGTCTATAGCTCACTATTTAAAGTAAATACCTCAGTGTCATAGTCTAGTTCATGATATAAGCTGAGGCAAGCACACAGGCCTCTGCTGGTCACATTATCATGAACAAACTCTGGAGAGTGTGTATGCATTTGAAGCACAAGCCGTCCAGGATCTACATTGCTCAATCCTAGAACTGAGAGGGATTTTCTAGGAAGTCTGTTCCATGAATGAACCACCCACTGTACTAGGAGGACGCTTTTTTTTCTCCTTTTTTTTTAAACCAAGTGTCTCATTACACTTAAAGGTACACTGGCAGCATTCCAGCATTTATTGCATAGCACAAGTATGAGTCTTTTTCTCATCCATCTTTAGTTAGAGCTTTTTTGCAGTGTTTGTTAAGAAGAACATACCAAACTTATGTCTTTTTCAGAAAGCAAATACACTGGTGGCTCTTATACATTTATGTGCTACAGCATCACTTTTCCACAAAGGGTTACAGATGAGAGTGATACATACTGGATCATGATTACAGTATGAAATAAAACAAAAGATATCTCACTTTTGGCTCAAGTCAGTGTTTAGGAAAGAATTCTGAACAAAAAAAAGGAAAACATATTCATTCTCTGCTTTACATTGACCGGAAAACAACTCAAGTGTCTTGGCATTGGTTTTGAGGTCAAGTATGTGTTTCAGGGAAATGGAGGGCCGCACTAATTTGGGATAAGGTTGTGGTTGTGAAACTGGGACACAAAGTAAGACCTGTCCTCAGCTGAAGCATTATGGGACAGAGAAATTGGCTTGGTTTACATCTGGGGAAACAACTCGCATGTTTACTTTTTATGTCACAAATTTACGTGTCATATCCTGCACACTGCTCGGTCCTGTCGGGTCAGATACCAGGAGCAGGCTTAGAGTCTGCTGGGGCACAAATTCCCTGGAGGCCCCTTCTACCGCCATTTATCACCATTATGTTCAGCACCAGCTATGAGTGGCCAAATGCTAATAGTATCATATCCATCTGCAGCACAAAGAGTCAACAAACCTTTAGGTTATAGCACCATGATGCTCTAAACTGCTAAATAATATGTAATGTAATGTAATATTCTGACAAAATTCACCATCTTGCTCCGATCTTTCAATTCTCCACATTTGTTTGCAGTGAAGATGGATGTCCCTCTACACTAGTGGGAGCCTCAACCCCCCAGATAAAATAAACACAGTGAGGCGGCCTTTGTTAATGACGCCCCAAAGCTCTGCGACAGTCTGCTCGAGGGTCCTTGGGACTGAGAATTTGCTGACGCTTTAGAATGAAATCTCTAGGACCATCTTTTACAATCCCTCTCTCTTGACAGCTCTATACCAGATTGTTATCTTATCCTGTTTTTGCTTAATTTAACCATGTTTTGATTATTTTAATGCAATGATCACCCTTACTTATTTTAAGCATTTGGTCATGACTTGTGCTGTAAAAATAAATTAATTAGTAGACGTCTGTTGCAGTGCGTCTTAATTAATGCAGATAACGTGTAGGAACTGGCTTGTTGGGTTTCTGTTTGTCTGTGTAAGTTGTCATGTCTCCACAAGTATAAGCCTCATAAGAGAATCATTAATTAAATCTATTCTTGTGTTTGTGTGCAGATCCATTAAAAGTTTCTGTGGGCAACTGTGATAATATGTTATGTCTGTGGTATGTACCCCCCCCCCCCCCCTTGTGATATTTACATTTACCTGCCTCTTTAGAGCATATTATAAGAATCACACTTAACATTATAGAGCAATTTATGTAGGGATTTATGCTACAATGCTTTCTTTCACCATTGTATTACTCATTTCTAAAGGTTGCAATTAACCCATAAGGACCTAAACATCCATCGCTGACCAAAAGCATCTACTGATCTAAACTGTTTTAGAACTTTTGATCCATGAATCCTATCAATACATGTAAATAATTGGTGTAAAATGCAGTTTGTCATCTTTTCATGGTCATCAGATATGACCCATTTGGACGTTCAGAGGCTTCGTAGTGAACATGGAAACACTGTCATCTTCTATTGATTCACCAATAAAACCCATTGAGTTTGATGAATAACAGCAGTTGTAGACACTTGTTTTATGTTCAATTACTGATAGATTTGACTGAAAAAGTGACTTTTTCTGTTTTTGCTACAATAACCCTCAACTTTAATTTGTGCTTTTATGAACATCTAATTGGTCATTAAAGTTAAACATAGGAAATACCTGATTTATACTGATAAAATGCAAAATTCAGAGGATAATATTACAATACATGTTGATAAATCACTTAAGAACATTTAAATAGAAGGAAATTTCATTTGGGAACTGACACAAAAGTAGCACGAGGTCTTTTTAGGTTAAACCTGAGATTTTTTAAAACTTCATTTTCTCAATCTCCTGGCAGAAAGTGATAAGGATCTAAATGGTAAATGGACTGCATTTATATACCACATTTTCCACATGTTCATGGTGCCCTCAAAGCACTTTACAGAGCGTCACATTCCCGGTCACACACACACTCATACACCAGTAGGCGACTGCTGCCATGCAAGGTGCTGCCAGACCTACTGGGAGAAATTTAGGGTTCAGTGTCTTGCTCAATGACACTTCAGCATGTGGACAGCCGGAGCCAGATTTGAACCACCAACCCTTCAGTTATGAGCCACAGCTGCCCATCTACATGCCATCGTGAGCAAAGTCCATGAAGTAGGGAAAGAATACAGCATGAAAATGTATACAAAAACCCCCCAAAAAACAAGTGGTGCCAGGTACAACAAACCCCACCCCCTGCACACATTTTATCTTATTTTGGCATCGATCCAGCTGATGTCATCATGTCTATGTCTGTGCTAATGTCAGCATAACAATTGCCTCTATATATGTGCCAGGTCTGAAGTAAATTGGAGAAAAAACATTTAAACTTTGACCTACTTTTCCCAAAATGTAATGACATCTATTATGGGTCACAGGGAATCTATAAACCCCATTTACTATGAATTAAACTAATAGATTTGCTGCTAGAGTGTTAACATCAAACAAACAAACTGAACCAAAAACAGTACTCCTTGCCTCCCCTGTGGGGAGGGTAGAGTAAAACAGACACTAAAGGCATGACAGCAGTCTTTCACTCTTTCTTCTAGAGTTATTGATCAGATTTGTTGCGTATATTATTTAATTTAAAATACAACAGAAGAAAGACAGAACCTGCCAGTTAAACTCCTACTATTAAGCTATTATTAACCTGTAACTCTGGATTTATATGAAATGCACAAGATGTTAAAATGATGCACTGAAGTTCCATAAAATATCAAAAAGTACTGTCAGCCGAGTATGCTTTCAACTAAAATAACATTAGATTACATTACATTACATTACATTATATTAGATTAGATTAGATTAGATAGACTTTTATTGATCCGTTGGGCAGAGCCCTCCAGAAAATTAAGGTTCCAATAATAGCAAAGCACCCTATGTACACATATATGAAGAATTTAAAACTTAAAAAGGAAATACAAAATTAACAAAAACAATAACTATGCTGTAAAACAGAAGTAAAAGCAAGCAGTTGCATATTAGAAATATAAATAGTTAAAAATAATAATGATAATAATTATTGTTGTTATTATAACAAGAGAAAAAAGAGGAATAATATTACAAATACTTTTAATAGTAGTTGCAACAACAATACTATGATATTCGTATTGATATGATCTAAATATAATATCAAAGGTAACAATTAACACATTTCATTACCTGAATAAAGATAAATACACTGTCAAATCAGTGTATACTGTCGGTGACATTTGGGTTTTCTTCAAAAACTCACATTTTTCCCATTTTGAATTTCGAAAACGTTCAAGAATTGAAGGACATATTTCCCAGTCGCATGCAGTACATGAAGGCCTCATGGATCTGACCCCGCCTCTCTGCCTGCCCACCTCGCCCTGCCATTGGTTAGAAGTCCCATCTTTCATTCACATGGGTGGCGAGTCCAAAAATAAAATAAAATTGAGTCACGTTCTCTTTCGGCCAATCAGATACCAGCTTTATTGTGACAACGTGGGATTCCGCGAAATTGTTTCTTGGAATTGAGAGAAGTGCAGCTCTCAGTAAAATAGGACAAGTTGACGTATGTTCAGGAGGCGGTATGGACGCGGACACAATAGATCGGTCAGTTTAACGTCGATTCATTGATTAGAAATAACGGAAAAACGCGGATCAGGAGGGAAAGTAGAAATCTGGCAGCAAGAGAAGTCTTCCAGAAGGGGGGTTTATTTATCCACCCTGCAGATCCACGGGAAAACGCAGTCTTTGCGGAACAGTCACATTGAAGACGACACGTGTGGATGGTTAACCACATGTTTCCTGGCAGGACTGTACTCTGATTACTTTATTGTGTCTGCGTTTGGGGCTCTTTTTGGACACTAAACAGGATAATCCACGCTGTTTGTTTGTTTTGTCCGTGTGACTCTGCGGTAGTGATGTCGGAGGTTGACGTGTCCGTGGACCGTCCACCGGCGCGGACAGAGGACACGCTGAAAGAGACCCAAGAAAACAGGACTTTACTGATGGTGGCGATGATTTTACTGGACTTGAATAAATGTAACCCCAACACCATCGGTTCCGGGGGGAGTCGGTGCATCGGGGGCAGCGACGCCGGCGTGCAGGACAAGGCGGAGCGTGGAAGTTGCCGGTTGAACTCCGTGGGCTGCCGGGGCTCCGTGACGCCCAAACAGGCTCAGAGCAAAAGGGGGGCGGCGAGACAGGAGTCTCCCGAGAAGAGGCACTGCTGCCCCTTCAGCGGCTGTGGGAAGATGTACGGCAAGTCGTCACACCTCAAAGCCCACCTAAGGGTCCACACCGGTAAGTGGAGGCTTTGGGGACACGCGTGAAAAATAAAATAATATAAACTTGTAAGAATATTGGTTCATGAACGTCCCACGTCACTTGTACCATAGGTGGATTCATATGTGGGAAACACCAACACTCATAAATCCCTGATATTATGTGTGATCAAACTCAAATATTCAGATGTGATGACGTCAGAATAAGATAATATTTGTTATATCTGTCTTCTGTTACATGAGGGATGTAAATGATAGACCACATGTTCTGCAAATGAATAACAGATTATAGGAATGGGTGTCCCAGGAATTCGCACCCGTGGGGGTGTGACTGACCTGCCCATAGCCTTCAAAGTGGGCTGGGTGGGAGTGTGCGTGTGTTTCTGTGGGGGAGGGGGTTGTCTTAGTGTCCTGTTGACACCCTCACTGCGATGTGAGAACACTGCGTGCCGCCGCCCATATTTGTGATGCATGACAGATGAGTTAAGGTGCGATAAATGATCCGGATCTGGACCATGAGGATGTTTTACACAGTGATGCGTTTAAGTCCCGTCCGTTCTGTTCGGGTTTGTCATGTTCAGCAGCAGTAAAGATAGTGGAGCAACTGTCAATATGGCATATTGGCTTATGATTCACATGCAGGTCACTGCGACATTGTTGTTCCCACATGTTCCCGTCCGGAGGTAACCTTCCCTGCACCACTATTTCCTCATACGTCATCCTCCCCCACTCCCCTCACGTCGGGTTGTAAACAAGAACAGACATGTGGTCCACTGGAGCACGTGGAGGAGGAGGGGGCGGAGGAGGAGGAGGCGGCAGTAGGTGTTTTTTGTCCTGCAAGAACTTAATCGTGACTCAACATTTCCAGATCAATGTTCTGTTGTTGTTCCTAGAAAATTCTGTTGATGGACAGCTTCTCCCAAAATGCAGATCTGCCAGAGACAGGAACCTGGACTCTGCCCCCTCTCACTAGATATATTCCTATTGGTGTGTCTGTGGTTTTTGCTCTGCCTCTGTGTTTTAAAGGGCCAATCCAGATCAGGGATAGACCGGTATGTTTGTTGTTGTTGTTGTTGTTGTTGTTGTTGTTTTTCCTAGCCTGATGCTTCTTACTAATAGACATTTACAGTAAAAA
>JAQQZY010000029.1:23969835-23983687 GCA_030068375.1 Ostorhinchus rueppellii
AGTGCATGTCTTTGGATTGTGGGAGGAAACCGGAGTACCCGGAGAAAACCCACGCAGACACGGGGAGAACATGCAAGCCGGGAATCGAACCCAGGACCTTCTTGCTGTGAGGCACGAATGCTAACCACTGCACCACCGTGTCGCCTACAAAGACTAAATTATTATGATTAAAATGACTGACAATTTAATTACTGCTCAGTGAGTAACTGGACGAAAGCAAATGAATGTTCCCTCAAGTGAGTAAAAATGTCATTACATCTGAGAGCAGTTTTGTCAGCACAAGATACATATTAAACTCCTTTATTATTATATTTGATTACTTGGTGCACTCAGGGTTTCATTATTTAATTACTGTCAACTCCAGTGATTCATGAAGTTACAAAGTTTTGCTTTCAGGACTGGGATTTACACTTCTGGGATAAGTACTAGGTTCTTTTCTTAAGTAAAAGCATGTGAATATTGTTAGAAAAATGTTCATCATATTTGTGAAATTAAAAAAAAAAAACACTTCCTTTTTAACTCATAAAGACCCAGCGCTACTTTTGTGGTAGTTCCCAAAGTATTTTTTCCTCTATATTTAACACATTTAAAGTAATATTATTTTCTTTATTTTACTTTTTTTTCAGTGTAAATCATGTATTTTCCTATATTTTATTCATTGATCATGTAGATGTTCATAAAAGTTGAGGGTTATTACCACAAAAAGCAGCAAATATATCAAAAACTGAACATAAACCACGGGCCTTTATCCACTGTCATTGATCCAACTCCATAGGTTTTACTGGGGAATCAATGCTGTAGAAGATGACAGTGTTTCCATAGCAACTATGGAGCCTCTGAACATCCAAATGGGTCATATTTGAAGACCATGAAAAGATAACAAACTGCATTTTACGACAATTATTTACACTGAATAGTCAGTTTATGTGGTCAGAAGTTATTGGACACCCATGTTTAGGTGTTTATTTATGTTATGTTTAATCTGTGTGTTACATTTTACAGTTGGAAGTTTATAAGGTGGGCTTCACTTCAACTACTTCATATACATTTGGATAGTTTAATCTACAACAGTGCATCATGTCCTATAAGATCATCATATCTGTAGCATCACTGTCCGGTGAGAGCTACATATTTCCTCAGTCAACTTTTCTGAGCTTCATCTTTGTGACAATTTTAACTTTTTCAGCTACTCCAAGAGTTTATTTAGGCGTACTGGTTTTGGAGAAGGAACACTTAATCCTTCAGTTTATCACAAACATCCAACATCAACACAGTTGGAGACGTGTCACTTTCACTGGAGAGGAAAGCAATGAAACACTGTAATCTGAAGAGTAACTAAAGCTGTCCGATGGTTTAGTTCAGGGGTCATATCCAGTCAAATTTGATCTGCAGTGGGCCAGACCAGTGAAATAATAACATAATAATATATAACTAATGTCAACTCCAAACTTTTCTCTATATTTTAGAGAAAAAAGTAAAAATTATGTTATGAAAATGTTTACATCTACAAACTATGCTTTAAAACAATATGAATAATATGAACAAACTGAAAAAATAAGTGTGATTTTAACAATATTATGCTTCAGTTTATCATTTATACATGTTGATCACAGTGGATCTACACATATAGAAAACATTCAGTAACAGATAATACTGGAAAAGCACTCTGAGTGCACAGACCTCCGCCAAGGTAGTGTTTGTACTTTCCTCCACTAGATGGTACCGAATGACCTCATATGCAACTCCGTGCCATCATGCTCTATCTCCCAATGATAAAAGAATCCTTTGAAAAATTCCTGGATCCAGATGGTGATCCAGATCGCCTCCAAAATTTAATTATCTCTTTCTTAACCCAGAGTGGACATATCCTGAATATTTCATCAAAATCCATCCATAACTTTTTGAGTTATGTTGCTAAGAAACAAACAAACAAACAAACAAACAAACAAACCCACAAACACTGGCAAAAACATTACTTCCTTGGCAGAGGTAAATATTGTTAAAATAGCACTTCTTTTAAAACATTTCCTGTTGTTCATATTTCCTCAGATTATTGACATGTTTTCCAAACTTAAACTTTATTTTGGTGTAAATACGTGAAAATATTTACAAACTTGTGAGTATTTATTGGATATTACGACAGTATTTTACCAATTTGACCCACTTGAAATTGAAGTATGCGGCCCTTGAACTAAAATGATTGTTAAAATCTTAGTTAAATTTTTAAAAAACTATTTATTTAGGGTTTTTTGTATACAGATAGCAGGAACAGAGAAAAAAATAAAATAAAAATAAAGTTATGCAAAAGCTGGCATACAAATGATCAGTCAGTTAAGTGAGCATTACCTTTGTCTTTGAATCATGTCCGTTTCCTTCATTTTTGTGTGAAGTCACCTGCTTTGATTCAAAAATCTTAGTTTAAGTTCAACATTTTACAAAGTCATCACAAGGGCCGGACTGGACCCTTTGGCGGGCTGGATTTGGGCCCCGGGCCACATGTTTGACACCCATGGTTTAAAGCATCATATTTGACTGAGTTGTAAAGGAATAAAAGTTATAAGTTGTGTAAAAAGGTAAATATCAGGAACCTCACTATGAGCACTTGAGTCGATGTTATCTATGGTTGACCACAGCTATTTCTGAGAAGCTGCTTTCAAAGTGTGATACGTCACATAAGAGAAAAATATGGCCTGGGGGAGTCATACTCACAGAGAAACTCCCTCCTGCTCTGTCTGTGATACACTCATACACAGTCATTTCTTGCTCTTTCAGTTTGTGTCAAGTCTGATCACTGCTTCGACTGTTATAGAAGAAGCTACACACCTTCATTAACCTGTCACAACTGATCAGCGTCTTGGAAAAGTGACAGAGAGACAAGAAAAAGAGTGATATAAGAAAAAAAAAGGAGTGAAAGCATGCTTAGTTTGTCTCCCCTTCCTCAAACCCATCTCATCTGTGCTAATCTTAACATTGACATGTGAGCCCTCTTCATTTTCAGGGCTCTGTTATGAAGGGGAAACACAGACTCTGGAGCTGAGTATTATGGTATTGCTAGTGCTCTCACGCTGAGAGGATGCAGGGACAAACCAGGTCAGTTTCAACCAAAGATATTAGACACATATTTTAAACGAATGACCTATTTTATGTTCACCGTTCACTCCAGTTTATTTTCCATTTTACAACTTGGGCTTATATGATGTGCTCTCAGATGGGTAATATTACCAAATCACCTGCTCATGTTGTATTTTCATGGCCAACGTATTGCATATGGGTTTTTTTTTTTTTTCTTGGTAGTTGTTTCTCCCCAAGAAACATTGGTTATTCAGCTCAGTGTTCTGCTTTGGAAAGCTGTCACAACCAATTCCCTATCATGAGCATATGAGGACACCTGCTGGACATTTATTGACATTGTTTTCATTTCTAGCCAACCCCCCATGGGACTGGGGGCACGGAGCTAAATAACACCCAGGATGCACTCAGTGTGTTCATGTGGATGTGAGTGGTCATATAGAAGAGTGCATTGTTTCTTGATAGGTATATAAACACACAGATCACACACACAAGAGAAATTTTGTTTGTTGGGTCTTTTATTGACAGTTCATCTTTAGTTGTTCATCATAACCTGGAAACACATACAAGATTGGGTTAAATTCAGTTAGTAGTGCATTTACTGTAAAACAACAAGACACGTGACGGCCTCCTCACCTGGTCGATCCAGTCGTTGAAGGCAGAAACGCGGGTGAAGACAGTAGGTTTCTTCTCGTAGTTGCAGCCCAGACCAGAGACAAAGCTGGCAATGCCGTGGACCTCCCAGACACCACTGCTGTTCTTACAGTTCAGGGGGCCACCAGAGTCACCCTGGACACAAGATATGCTTATGTTTTATTAATTTAGTGGAGCTACTGGTGGGGTGAAGAGGAATAAAGTATGTAACAAGGTGGCAACACAACACAGCAGTGTGGGTGGAATGGAAGCTTTTTCACCTGAAAACCTAACTGCATTTGAATCTAAATTAGCCTCATTTGCATGATGAGTAGTGGGTTATCAATTAGAAATGTGACAAAAAAAAAAAAGGAGGCAACATGCAGATATTAGATTAGATATTAGATTTATAAACAACTGTCAACTTGTGATCGAATATAATCTCCTCTTTTTTCATGCACATGCAAAAACACAGACAACAGCGAACTTACGTTGCATCCAGCCACGATTCCATCCCCACCGGCGCACACCATGCTGGTCCTGAGAGCTATACCCCACCAGTCAGGCTGGGAGCAGGTGGCATGGTCGGCCACAGGCATCAAAGCCTGCTGCAGCTTATCAGCAATGGGGCCTCCGGCTAAAACACACAGGCAGAGTCTAAAAACCAACACTCACATACACTAGCAGTCTGTCAAATCTGCTTTACAGCATTTCCCCAAGCACCAGATTCACAGTCGAAACCAAATTTTCAATTTAGAAGTAATCCCTCTGAAGTAGTGTCACTAATCGTATTTTTTTATTTCATTCATTCATTCATTCATTCGTTCATTCATTCATTCATTCATTCATTCATTCGTTCATTCATTCATTCATTCCTTTTCTTGTATAACCCCAGAAACAAAAACAAACATACAAACAGTAATAAATCCAAACATCCTGAGTGCAAATTATTTGGTTCTTACCAAGATATAAAAACTTAGATTTAGATGTGTTAGATAATTTGTCATGTTTTAAGAGTTCATTTCTTTTTTTTTTCTAATCTTTTTTTTCTAATTTATTTTTTAAAGAGATTTTGACCATTTATTTTGTGTAATCTATTTAAATCATTTCAATGTGACCTGAACGGATAGTTGTTGTTGTTGTTGTTGTTTTTTTTAATTAGTGAAATTAGTGACAAAACTAACAAACCAGGTGACAAAAGACAGACCTAAACAAAGCATACCTACAGAATAAAACAAAACAACAGCAAAAATATATAGCATACAGCAACCTAAAGCAGTTACATATTGAT
Source organism: Ostorhinchus rueppellii (assembly GCA_030068375.1). NCBI lineage: Eukaryota > Metazoa > Chordata > Actinopteri > Kurtiformes > Apogonidae > Ostorhinchus > Ostorhinchus rueppellii. Next base: position 23,974,829 of record JAQQZY010000029.1, read on the forward strand.
AGTGAGTGTATTGTAAATAATAACTTAGGATAGTCAGGCGCGTGTGTGTGTGTGTGTGTGTGTGCACAAGTGTGTATAAGGAAGCACTATAGTAATTGTATTGTGATGTAATAATTAATAAATATTTACAATGATATAATGTGGTATAATATAATATAAGAGTACATTTCTTATTTTAAGTGTTCATACATCTGTAAACATGCTTATTTCTAAATTTAACAATCTGAATTCAAGAACTATTAAGTGAAATTATCTTGCTACATGGACAGATAATTCACTTGTTTTGAGGACCTTTTTCCTCAGATTTAGTGTTTTTATTTTGTTGGCACCCCTTTTTTACAGCGCGCTGATAAACTAGTTGAATGCCCTACAAGACAGTTTACATGAACACATTTGCAGACTGCTCAACTCTCAGCCCTCCAAGTACTAACAAACACCAACACAAACATGCAACTAATGGCTTACTGTAGAGTCTTCCCCATCCAGTGATGAAGCAGGGGTAGAGGTTGGCCAGCAAAGTGCCAGCAGGAGGGATACAAGCCAACTGCACATGGTCGGTCAAAGTCACAGGCTCTGACAGCTTGATCAGGGCAATATCGTTACTGCAACCGAAACAGCAATAAGGAGACTGAGGGAGACTGACAGGCAATTTAAATCCACCTTCTGTGCCAGAAAGAACAAGACACGACCTACGTAAGATAATAATAATAAGCAACGCTATCTTTATTTTATTTGCCTTCTTTGTATGTTCCCATCTGAACAAATAAATCAGCTTAACTGGCCAATCTTATCTCTCAAAGTTTCCGTTGTAGAGGAGTTCCGTTTTGTATTTGTGGTTGTCCGACAGTGAAAAGTGTATTTAAAAACAGAGCTTGTTGGACTTTATTGATTGTATCATCTAGTTTATTCTGTGATAAGATGATGTGAGAGAAGGGATGATTTGGATGTTGGAGACCCAGCCGTCGCACAGATAATATCACATGTTCTCTCTCTAGGTCCCCAGAGTTAGAACAGAGTTTGGAAAAAAAAAAAAAAAAAAGCTTTGAAAAAAATTGCCCTTCCTCTAGGAATAATTTACAAAAAGACCCAAAACTGCCCAAACGGGTTAGATTGGAGATGTTTGAGCCTAATTTGAGTTTAGTTTTATATATGTGTACATTGTAAAAACTGTTTGTACTTTATTTATTACTGAAACGGAGATTTTAGACGCACTGAGACTTCCCCTGGAACATAAATGATCTCATACTAGTACTGCAGTCCACAGCTGGTGACACTCTTTCTGCCACATGATGGGGCTTTTCTTACCCGAAGGCCACAAAGATGGGGTTCCACTTCTCATGAACAATAATCTTCTCAGGCAGGATGGCCTTGGAGGTGGGTTCGTCCTCAACCAGGTTGTGTTTGCCCACATAAACCCTGTAGGAGAGCTTGGTGCTGGAGGCAAAGAACAGATTGTTTAGACGGTCAGATATTGGATTGTTGGATGATTTCATGAGCTCAGTAATTAACTGTGGTGAAGAACGGAGAATCTGAAATGAACACTAGTCCAGATGAATTTAGGTGTACTTCCCTGAGTTTGACAGCTGAGTTTTAAAGTTTTGAAGCCAAAGTTTTGGTCTTGGCGTATTTTAGAGTTTGAGAGAGAATTACGAAATCTCTGTGGTGCAGAATTTACAATAATTCTGGTGGTTATGTCAGTGTTTGTGCATCTGTTTTTCTCGGCTACACGTACTTGATGCAGTGAGCTGCAGTCATGACCCAGTTGGCAGCGATCAGAGACCCCCCACATGTGTGCCTCCACTCACCGTTCCTTTCATACTGCAGAGAAATCTGGAGACGGAAACATTAAGGATATTGTTATATGCATGTTGTGTGTGTTTATATTATTGGTATGGTTTACATGGAGCTAATTCAATACAAAAATAATCATTTCATTATACAATCTTTGGGTTTGACATCTAATAAGCAGATGTTGTGTCACTAAGGTTTGCCAGAAAATATAAAAACAGAGACAGATGTGTTCATATTAGCATACCTGCCAGGGCCAGCTGTGGGGCTTGGCGTCCACTCCATTGACCACACGAGTAGTCACGGGTTCAATGGGTGGAGTACCGCACCCAAGGGCTGAAGGAGAGTAAAGATTAAAGACACGACACAAGAAGTGACGGAATTAGAGACTTCTTGGGATATAGGAGGTACGATTGCTACATCAGAGACACACTGCAGTATTTTTCTTTTTAATAACAGTGACGAGAGAGAGCGCTAACATCCTCTGTTGAAATGTGCACACTCTGTCACACAAACTTGCAGACACACAGAAACAATTACACACAATTAGAGAATGCCAGATGTTCTTACCGCAAGCAATGAGCACTGAGGCCAGCACAATGGGGATCATGTTGATTGATGCTTCTGCTGAGGGACAGCAGGACACACACTCTCTTTTAAACTTTCCACTGCAGGCAGCACCCGTCACAAATATGGATACACACACTTCTATTGGTTTGTCAAGTTCTCCTGGGATGCATAAGGACCAATAGAAATGAGGGTCAGTGTAACTGGGTGGCTAACCGACCCTACAGGTGTGTTTTCTGGAACATTTCTCGTGACCTTACTAAATGTATGTTCTGTTATCATGCAGTCTTTTCCCTATAACCTGGTATTAAATACTTGCATAACAGCATGGGATGCCAGCATCTGGATTAGTGGTATTGGCCTCTTTTCTCTGAAATGTGAAAGAAAAGTCAAAGTAAGAGGCACTTTGATGATAAATAACCAAGAGAATGCGAAGCAGATGGCGCAATTGGTGCAGAAAAAAATCAACAAATACTGTGTTACCATTTATATAAACATCTTACATCTTATTCAGTTCAACGGTGTATTACATTACCAAGAAGCGTGTTGAATGACCACCTACCAAACTCATCATTCTACTTCTTACTCCAACTGTACTATACTGTAAGCATTTTCATGCAGGTATATTTGGTGTTGTGCATACACTATACAATATACTGACTTAGTGTAACATGAAGTTGTAGAACAGAGCTGAATAAATAGAAAATTAATAAGTTATGATACTTGGAGGACACAGGCAAAACTCCTGAGGCATGAAAGTGTCAGAGTGTGTAGGCCTGAGGTGACTCAGCAAGCAGACATTATAAATCTGACAAAAGTTACTTTGGTAGTATTATTACATAGCACAATAATTTTTAGCTTTTTCATTGCAGTGAACAGGCCGTTGGTTAAAAGTGTGGTGAGGAATAGTTGGTATCTGAATATAAAATGCGAGTATGTAAGGATATAAAAGCCTGTACTGATTTGAGAGTCATTCGGTTGTTAGGGCAAACCAGTTATTTGGGCTGTTGCAGGAACTTTAGCTCCGTTCTGCCTTTAAAGGGAAAATTGTCTTACATGGTAAAATATTTCAGAAATCAAATGCATTTTCAACAGAATACTTCAGACAGCAGGCCAGGCTCTGCTCATGAATCATTTAGTTTATCAGCTCGCCACTAGATGGGACAATTTATCTGTTTAGACGCCGCAGAGATATTTTCTTTGACTAAAAAAGAAGTGAAAGTATCACAGTGTCTGTGTGTGCTGTGAGAATGCACATTCTTTTTACTGTTTACAGTGAATCTGAAAAGGAGGTCAGACAAAAAAACAACTTTTTTATTTTTCATAAATGACAGTAAGACACCTTCAAACACCTCCACAAATGTGATTTTTTTTACAGTTGGATGTAGGAAACTAGTGTCAAAGCTTGGTAAGAGTCATCTGTAGTTTACAGAAGAAAGAAAATACTTGATGGAATGGAAAATGCTTCAAGAAAACAACTTAAACTCACTTTGTTGGTGGGTGGGTGTGTGTGGGTGAGAGTGTGGAGTGTCTTCTTCTAAACTTATCTGAGTCTGAAAAGCATGAGGCTAGTCTTAATAGTTAACATGATGTTTTATACTATTAGACTTAGGTTTAGGTTTGGGTTATGGTTAATTACCTCCGCCAAAGAGGTTATGTTTACTGTGTGTGTGTTTGTTACCATCCATTCGACTTTGTTTGTTAGCAACATAACTCAAAAAGTTATGGACGGATTTTGATGAAATTTTCAGGGTATGTCCACTCTGGGTCAAGGAAGAGATGATTATATTTTGGAGGTGTTTTGAATCACCGTCTGGATGCAGGAACTTTTTAAAGGATTCTTTATCGTTGTGAGATAGGGCATGATGGCACAGAGTTGCATATGAGGTCATTCACCAACACCTAGTGGAGGAAAGTACTAACACTACCTTAAAAAAGTACTAACACTACTTAAAAAACCAATGCAAACACTAAAAAGTACATACACTACCTTGGAAAAAAAAAAAGTACAAACACTATCTTGGCGGAGGTCTGCGCTCTCTGAGTGCTTTTCTAGTTATTTCACTGTGGTGGTTAAGGATAGGTTAAAAAATAGGGAATGTGTATTATGTGGATAGACTGTCCCTACAAACATAGACGACAAGGATGTGTGTGTACTTCTGTGCGTACACACTCCTGCCAGAGCCTTCTGTACAACTCTGATGTGAAATTAATAGAAAGCTAATTAAAATTACTCTCCAAATCTCTGAAACATTATTAAACTTATTACAGGGTAGTGTCCACAATAGATGCCTCTCTTTCCCATTTTCTGATTAAACCGCTTATATTAATTAATTTCATTGGGTCCAGATGACACAAGATAATTAACAGAAGTGCTTATTGCAAAGATAGAAGTACAATTAACAAAAAAATAAATAGAAAACTTAAGTCAACGATATCAGGTAGTGCACATTTCGTGACCCCACATCTCAGTCCGTCCACATGCAGCTACCAACCTTTCATGTTAAACTCAACACCTCTGATCTCTGGTATCTGCCCCTTTCCCAATGACATATGTTTATTTGCATTTAGTTGCACTCCATCGTGTCCTGAGATGAAACTTGGTGGTTTCATGGCTGAGCAAAGCAGAAAACCTCATAGTGAAACCCCCTCGGGGATTTGTAACAGGTACACTTGAGCCTGTTTTCCCTATCAGAGCAGCAGCTGAACTCTGAATGACACTCTGTGTGAGGTTTATGGTTGGTTTATATCACTTTTGAGCAATAAACACTGTGCTGGTCATTGCCGTTCCCCATGTGGGGCAAAGGAGAAAGATTTTGCAATAATGTATACATATTACTGTGGCAGTTCGGTGTGATCGGCTGCAGCCAGCTGTGGGGTTTTCAACTCTTCCTGAACAGAACGTTTTGTGTGTATGCTCTGTAAGTTAGCTGTATTTTTGGTTTGTAGCTATGTCTAATGTTGAGACTATTCCGAGCCCACTAAGGTCAGCACTGTTAAGCTTCACAGTTTAAAGTAATTGCCTTGTAGCTGTATTTTTTCTGTCTGCATTATTTGCTACAAGCCGTATATTCTGAGCCAGAGGGCTGAAATAAATCCACATATCTCTTACCTGCTGCTGATTTGCTTTCATCACTATTCGTCTTACTGATATCAGCAGAAAGATGCTTTTTCTTTTTCTTCTTTGATTGTTTGTGCATTTGTTTATTTCATCTGGACATCTGTCATTAGTGTCATTTTAATTCTACGTTATGGAATTCAGTATCCCTAAGGAATTTCCAGGCTGGGAACTACTGATTTAATTGGATCTCACAAGCAACCCGACTGCTTTCCCCTCATGTCTTGTATCTACTTGCCAGGTTTGGGGTTTTTCATGTTGTGTTGAAATGTGTAGTGCTAGATTGCAGAGACTGGGTGCAGGGTGTCTCAGAATGTGCTAAGAATTTGGTGTGGTTTGGTTGTTGTCATGTAATGCTGAATGTTTTGGTGTAGCTTTTTCTTTTTGGCAAATGGCTTCAAACCAGTGCCCTTTTGACAAAATTCATAGCTTTGAGAGGAAAACACCATGCCTGTAATTTCCGGTAGAATCTCAATAGAGGTGAGGGAGTGCCTGTGCAAATTATAGACACATGTGTACTTGATGCAGAACAGGCCTGATTATATGATTATCATGAAAAAACTGAGGTTCTGCCTGTGCTGCTTAAAATGCTTCTGTTTTAGCTGGATTCACTTACAGCATTTACCAATGAAAGAGAGGGTTAGGAAGCAAAGTCCACGCTAATTTAGTACCCAAAGGGAGTTCAAAGGATCCAAATAACCAAATATTTAATCCATTAAATCCTTCACACTAGTGTAAATTTTAACAAAAGCCAGTATGTTTGCTACCCAATTAATAACCCCACTTCATTTCGTCTGTTTTTATTATTCTCTCTTTGTACGGTTTTCCGCTCTGTGTGTTTTTAATCCCTTTTAGCACTCTCCTGTCCCACTCTCTGTCACTAAAACATATATTGCACACTCACCCTCAGCATGGTGCTCATCAAAAGTGAACATAGCAAGAGAATAATGATACAGGGTTTATTACCTTTGTAAAATCTGGCAAAAAGCCACAACTGAGGCAACTAAAACCTGACAAAAGATATGTGTTATGCATATGGTAAGGTTTATAAAATTGTGGCATGTTATGTAATTTGAACATGTATGAGATGCAGTATGTCACATTCATTTAGATTAGATAGAAGCAGCAATACATATGCTATTTAAGCACTTGAAGCCTTTGGATATCAGATAAGTGTTATATAAAATGTGAAGGTCGTGTTATGTTATATCACATTATATGTCATGCATAGTATATGATGTTTCATTTTACGTAAATCTTTAGAAATAATACTCTTTGACAGTGATCTCCACAGTGAGACAGTAGCACTTATTCCACTTAAATCCACTGATATGTGAAGTATACAGTGAAGAGCCTTGTGTTTTCTGTTTGGATTTTGTTTTAAAGTCCTCTTTGGGAATGCTTGTCAACAAAAGGAGACAGTAGCCAGTAAACTTGCTGTTACGTTGTGCAATATTACAGAACGAGTGTCTGGATTCGCTTCCTGAACTTGGCAAGTCTCCAGTGGTACAAAGGTTTACCTCAAGGTGTATATAAATCCTGTCTTTGTTTGGTCATACTCACACCAGCCATGCCTAAGACCAAGAAGCTCGACCCAAACTGCAGTGAGTACACACTTTAGTCGATATTTTCAGTTACAGCCCATGAAAAGCAGGAATTATTTATAATGGTGAGACGTTTATCATCAGATAAATGAAATTCGTGACTTATTTTAAACTGAAAATCGATTGCAAAAGTGGGTTATTTGAGGTAAAATCAAATGTGAGTAACTGTAAAGCTAAAGTTTTTACATAATTATCCATTTTTGGAATTAACTGCATTTGAATAAGTGGTTGACTTTACAATAACCCTTTTTCTAGACAAACAAACTTAGCCTCTAAAACAAACGATTTTCCACAATCAATTATTTTTGGTCAAAGGGCTCAGTTAATGGAATCACCGTTTCACTTATAACAGCAGCAAAAAAAATAAAAAATAAATAAAAAATCAAAGAGATAGCTTTAGGTTAACCTCAGATAGCTTTTCACCACATCTTGCAGTGCATCCGCTTGCAAAACTGGGATGATGTAATAGCATCCAATAGAGTCCACGCAGAAACACACATGCCAACACAGAGATGTGACACTGTACCCTTTGTTTTAGTCATAATGCGATTCCGTTGCATTCTAAATCAGAGCGGCTGTTACAAAAAGACGTGTTGGCATTTGCTATTGTTCCTGTTCCAGTTCCTCCTTTTGAATCAGAGCTTTTGAAAGAAAATGTACAATGTCTCATTAACAGCTTTTAGTCCTTCTCAGCTGTTAAACAGAGGAAAAAAACCCCTAAAATAATAAAACTAACTGGCAGATCCATGCATGGTAAAAATGAAAAGAACAGAAACAACAACAAAAAATTTTGGAATACGAGACCAAATTCCTACAAGGTCATAGACTTTTACTCTGACATTCTGTTTTGCAAGAAGCGAAATGATAAGTTAAAGCAATAGTTGTCACAAATAGACTTGTGTTGCAGTTGCGATTATTCAAACCCACCCAAAACTGCCAATACCTGACGCCATTATCCATAATAGTTCTGAGCTCATCAGCGCTGCTATTTTGTTTTTCAAGAGACTCAATTTTGAATGCAGCATAAACTACATCAAATGACCCCCAAAATGACAGCACATATTCAGACATCATTTGCAACGCTGCAATAATCACAATCAAAACTTACAGAGTCAACACGGTTAAAGCCTGCTGTGGTTATCTCTTTATGGCACATTCTCCTTTTTATTGTCTGTTGTACTAGTGTCATGGGATTGAACAAAACTCCTGCTTGGCTGATTGGCTGCGATAACAATTCCCACAGTCAAAAAAAATCTCTGATATCGTTACTAACTCAGCATGTGGCTCAGTATTGAACTGACTGAGATTTGCTTTTGCTAATCATGCTACGCCCATATATATATTTTAGCGGCTCCATTATGTGCTGAGATATGAGGTAATGAACAGGAATTGGTTATTGGATAACAGTTAAGGCAGCAGATAGTGCAGGTGTCATTCAGAGTGCATGACCTCAGAGAGCCATGAGTTCAGGCAAGCAGGAGCTCGCAGCGTTCACAACGTCTCCTTCCTCAGACATGTTCCACTCATCTGTGCATTTTTATTCTCTCATAGAGCAGGAGTGGTGAGATCCTAAGAGTACGTCTGAATGGTGCAAACATATGAATTCAATATGTAAGAGACAAAACATAATGGCTAATAAGAGTTTATGTTTAAGTTTGTGTGAAATCGCAAATTTCTTTTTATTTTATTATGATTATTATTATTATTTTAGGACATTACATGACAATACAGAACAAAACAAACAAGGTGTGAACAACAAACAACAACGACATTTTGTGTGTG
>JAQQZY010000029.1:23997416-24014163 GCA_030068375.1 Ostorhinchus rueppellii
TGTGTGTGTGTGTGTGTGTGTGTGTGTGTGTGTGTGTGTGTGTGTGTGTGTGTGTGTGTGTGTGTGTGTGTAGACAAACCCTTCTCAATAGATCCCATTTCCCTTTAATTTAGTCAAGTATTATTGGATAAGACATTAAACGCAGAGATCAGTGGTGTGTACAAACAGTTACCACTGATGATTAAATATTTTTCACTAGGATCAAGTGAAAAATGCACTATTAAAAAATGCACACGTACGTTCAAGCGTCCTTACACTTAAAAAAAATAATAAAACCTCCATGTGCATACCTTTGATACAAAACATTTCAGATTGTCTAAGCTCTGATTTGCCCCATGAGAATAAGGATGCACGCTCACTCTCCAAACGCCTGCTGTCTCACTACCCACAAGTTATTGCAGATATTGTGCCTTAACTTTGACTGTTATCTGTGTGATTATTTCATATCCCATGAATTCATAATGATATCATCTATATTCACTGTATTAGACACACTTTTCAGAGACAGGGACTGATTTCCCACAGTTGTGAAAACATGTCTTCTCTATCCAGATTTGTCACTTTCTATCTTCACGGTCGTGAGCATGTTGTGGGGCCACATTTTTCAGGCATATATATGTGTGTGTGTGTGTGTGTGTGTGTGTGTGTGTGTGTGTGTGTGTGTGTAAGCACTATCTCTTGTGTGTATGCTTAAGAAGTAGTGTTGTTGTACTGAATGGTCTCCGGAATGTGTATGTGTTTCTCTGTGGGCATTCTAATTGTACATGCATAAAAAACTGCAGTTGCTTTATGAAGTCAGAATGAAGCAATTAAATACGCACAAGGGGGGTGAATCATGCAATGTCAACAAGAATAAACTCCCACTATGGACCTGACAGCCTGGCTCAAGAAAGATGTGAGGAGAGGATTTATCTATATTGTGCTATCATGGATTGAAAAAGAAAAAAGAAAAAAAAAAAAAGTGATGTCTGAATAAGAATTCAAAAATGCAAATATAGCTGTATTATTCACTGTGGTTATGGGTAATGCGGTTTCTCAGTCTTTTTGTGCCTTTTTGCCTTATTAGAAACGGCTTCCTCCTCCTCAACTGAGTATATTAGTCAAACAACGGCAAATCTTACACAGTTAACTGCCTGCAAAGTGCCTTTTTTTGTTATTTGGTGAAATAAAAGAATAAAATATCACATTGAGCATATGTTTCAGTTTTTCAGCGACACTGAGAGATGGGCTGTGTGAACCACTCCAGTTCAAACACAGGACAGATGCAGGAGACTTTATGTTGGCCACTGATGCTTTCAGTGTCCTCATAATGACAGAAACTTCAAACTCTGGGGGGAGATGAGAATCAGCCCAGGCCAATATAGGCAGAATGAGGCTGATTTTGCCATTATAACAGCGCGCTCTTTTCCCTCTTGGATGGAAGCCTGGGCTGACAGTCAAACATCATTATGAGCCAGTGGCCTTGCAGTTTGTCACTGTCAGAGCCTCTAAATAGAGACTTTGTTTTCAAGATTTGTGAAGATTTATGACATTCCAGGCTCTATTTAAGCAATGATGCACAACAAAGTCATTTTTGTTAATGTGACGACACATTGAAAAATGACAGATTCTGTGGGTTGTGGGCTTATTTCCTCCGAGCACGTATATAATATGAGGTATTGTGCCATCTCTTAAACCTTTCTTTCAATGAGAGGAAACATAAATGTCATGTGACAAACTGGGCTACTGCTGATGATTTGACTTAACGATGACATTTTATGATCATTGTCTAGTTCACCACTAAACCCTGCTTCTAAAGATGTGAATGAATTGTGTGGATCTACAGTGAATGGTGTCTTTATATCAGTCAGCAAATCAAATGACTAAGCGACTTTACCAAATACATGAATTCAGTGCATTATAAGCTGTCTGGGTGGACTGAGTTCAAGCAGATTACACACATGCTGTTACTTCCTAATTTCTTTGGTGTGTTGTGGCTGTGGCCTTGTCATTCCGACAGCTTTATTATGAGTCAAACAGAACAGGATTGTAAAGATTCTCCTTATGAAAGACTTCGTAATATTGCCAGAAGGAAACTATACATGAATCACACAAATTGTTCCTTCAAATATATAGGCTTTCAGAGAAAATCCTATGGCAATATCACAAGGGATCAAAGAAATATCACAGGGGCTGGATGAGGTCACTGCAATTTCACTGTTGGGTACCACAGGTGCATCCTTCTCCAGCTTCCTGCAGGAATATTACATGAATTTCTTGGCGAGTAATATTTATTTTCGGGCCACGGTGTGACCGAGCCCCGCGTTTTCCAATGAGGAGCATCCTCACACAGCGCCCTCTGTCGGCTCACCCAAACTCCTCTGTATAAAGTGCTGTGATGCCTCGACACGCATGCAGTGCAAAAGAAGCGTTCACTCCCTCCAGAGGAGCGCGCAGCTTTTCAGGGAGCCAAAGGGGGGAAAGCCAGTCAGCGTTTTGTAGCACTTTTAGATGAGTTCTTCTAGCTCGTTAGAGATATCGGCATAGCTGATAGACCATTTTACGCCAGTTTGAGGAATGTTTTAGGGACAAATTGTCTCCAAGGGGCAATTGGAGCGGTGCTTATAATGCGGAGAGATCAAGTCTCAGTAGTTTTTCAGAATGATCGCAGCACAGACGGACCCTGAGAAACTGCTTTCATGGATTGACTGATTGATTGACTGACTGATTGATTGGCATTTGGTTTTTTTTTTATTTTAATTTTTTTTTCCAAATCTGGATTTTCTTTCTTTCTTTTTTTATGTTTCATGGTTAGACTATTGCCCTCTAAAATTGTGGATTATTATTATTATTATTATTGGGAGTCGAGGATTTTCGAAGGTGCATCTGCATTTTGGAGTTGAATGAGGATATTGAATTTTTACAGTCAGCCTACGCCTGGGTCAAGGATCCGGAGAGGGAAATTAACCTTTCACAAGGTGGAAATATTAGTCTAATTGGAGCCAAACTCATCCCTCCTGCTGCTGAGTCCAACATGAAGTCTGTCACTGTGTGGATGTGCGCTTACATCTGTCTCCTGCGCTTAGGTGAGAAGTGAAAAATGGAAACAAGCATCACCTTTACAGCCTATTTATTCTTTAATGAAAAACATGCAGGTCTTCTCAGTAATTATTTTGCCACTGCATGTTCTGGTATGTGTCCACTGTGGGTTTTAAGCAGGTGTTCTGTGAGGGCACAAGGTTATTCCGTTTCTATTGAATAGTATGTGTTATGTATTTCCAAAACCCCGTTGGGCGTTCACGTTATAGCTGGATGGTTTGAATAGATTATGTTTAATTGCCACCCACAGCTACAAACTTCATCTGTGCTACTGAATCACTTATATGGGATTCATTTTGCACTGCATGCTCTAGAAGAAAAAAAAAAAGCTCATGTTTGTTGCAGCACGATGCAGCTTTTGGTCAGTAAATATGGGATATTTTCAGAGTGCATTTTGACCAAATATGAAGAAAATCTGTCATCATCATCATCATCATCATCATCTTTATCATCATTATTATCATCACATCTTATATTATCATTGTGCTCATAATTATCTGTAGCATCAGAAAGTGGTAGCCTTCCTCTTAAGGTAACCTGTTTTATAAAATCATTTTACATCTAACTTCATGCCACTCTTTTTCCCCCCCTTCTGCTCTGATTTGGATGCAGTCTTTTCTGCGTGCAATTCTCAATATCACCACAAGGGGTCTCTCTTGCCATTTCGCTTGAACACAGTGTAAAGGTGCGCTTGAATCTTGGCTCCTGTCAAACGGTTCCACCTCAGTGTGTGCTGTGGTTACTCATTGTGAAGTCATTTACTAGTTATCTGGATGTGGATTAAATGTTGATTTTGCGTTTTAACTGTGTTAATGACTTCATTCTTTGTGAAGTATTCCACAGTTAGATTTGGTAAGAAGTTTGTGTTGAAGGCCTCGAATGCACTAAAGTGAGTTATGTTATACAATTGTGAACTAATACTTGATAAATGTGACCTGTAAAATTAGTGACTCCATCTGAGACCAAGGTGGATTTTGCATTTACATGTTGAGATTACAAGTGTGTATACAGTGTCCCTACATCCTACCTGTTGCTTTGATGAAAAAAAAAAAAAAAAAAATCCCATTACAGACACGACTATGACACAGTGAATAGTGAATACACTAGATAATACGGAGTTCTCTTTCTCTTGACCCTCCATTCTTTGTCCTCTCATTCCCACACAGATGAAGCATCAAGTTCCTGGGATGGTTCCTCAGCTTTGTCTGTGTCTTTGGTCAATGATGGTCCTGGATCTGCAGGCGGCGGGTCTGGGCCCACTGGTCAGCCAGAATGGGTGGACTGCATCCAGGCAAGTGACATGTGCAACCAGAACCCTCACTGCAGCTCTCGGTACCGGGTGATGCGCCAGTGCCTTGTGGGCAAGGAAAAGGAAGCCATGTTGGACAAAAACAGGGAGTGCCAGGCTGCCTTAGAGGTGCTGATGGTTAGCCCGCTGTATGGCTGCCGCTGCAAGAGGGGCATGAAGAAGGAGCTGCAGTGTCTGCAGAACTACTGGACTATCCACATGGGACTCATTGAAGGTAAGAGCCAGATGGTTTTATGAGTCTCCGTCTCACAGCGGTAGCCCCACAAAATACATATCACATCATATTTTAAATGTGTGGCAATTTTAGAACCTGTGGTGCCATAAAAAATTTAGAACCTCTGCTGTTTTCAAGTCCAGATATATTCATGTGAAATCTGGTTTGTTTATTTTTAACAGACAGATCATCACAAGTCTGCTTTGTTAGATAATTCTGTATTCCCTCTGTTGTAGTCAGCTATGACATGGACAGAGTTCATTTTGATGTCAAACACTATTATGAAATAAAGTTCTAAAATGGACAGAGTTTATTTTTTGATATGTGCTATAATATTTTTGCATTTTGTGCAGTTGTTTAGAATTTATTTTGACATGTGTGAGATTTAAGGAACTGACATATTTTTTGTTTTTTTTAATATTTGAAACAGGAAAAAATTTAACAAGTGGACTCAGCTAAATTCAGATTACGTGGCTATAGGGCTGCAACTAATGATTACATGTATTGTCAAGTAATCTGTCCATTATTACTACTGTGTCCCCCAAACCCTTAAACATCAGATTTGGTCCACACCAGCTCAAAGCACAACGTGGCATTCAGTTTACTTCCTAGAAGAGTAAAGAAACCAGAGGATACCTACATTTAAGAGGCTGAAACCCTATAACTTAGGTTTTTTGTAAATTAAAAAAAAAATCTAAACCTTTTAATTGATTATCATAGTAGTTGTTTGTTAGTTTAATGGTTTATAAGTTATTCAACATCATCTCTACTTTACAAGGCTGTGTATCAATCTCATAAATGCCTACAAGATGTCTATGCGGATGTAATATTCATATTAATGATTCTATGTTTCAGTATTCTTTATCATCGTAATATTCATAATACATTAAGCCTCCACTTTCTAGAAGCAGTTTACTTTCTAGGCAAAGCCAAGACGGATATATACACCACACCCTTTGATGATGCCTAATTCCCTCATGACCTCTTATAGTGATATCCAGAAGCCCCTGATGAAAAATATATGCTTTCCTACTTTCCTCACCCTCTCTAAAGTAATGGAGCCATAATGGGATTACATTAGGTAGATCTGTTATGGTGGGCTTATTGGTTTCCACCTAAAGTGTTCCATATTACCTCGTAATTAGGTTACAATTGTAAGTAGCCAGTGTCTCTTTATGTGTCCACTTAGGAAGGACATAAAATTGCACTCTTGTTGTAACTTTGAACCCTTCTGATTTTCACAATATAATAGACACTGACAGCATAAAGCAGCAGGATCGAGCATCCCAGTGGGTTAGAAGCTCAAAGTCTTTCCCATTAGGACACATATGACTGAGTCAGAGCTGCTGAAGATGCTATGCCCTGGGGGATAAAGGGAGACCTCACCCAAGAGTGACATTTCACCGTCCCTGCACATGTAGACCACTCCATGGTCCAAGTCTCTGCGGCTGATGTCAAGAGTCACGCCATGTAAACATGGAGGACATAATGTACTCAGCTGTTGTGACACGTGGGGTAATGGTGGAAATATTGCGTCTCTGAGCTTTGTGCATTCTGGGCTTTTGTGTTGTGATCCATGAAGTGATTCGCCAGGCTGACTGCTCATAGCACCAGCTACACTTCATCAGACTGATGGCAGCAGAGGGTCCCTGACATGAGTTCAAGGGAAATGTAATGGCATGGATGCTCCCCAGGCCTTCTGTCTCTCCTCCAGTCTTTTTCTCTTTTTCTACCACTTTCTCTCCTGAAAAGATCATTTTTCCCTCCATGACACTTTCTCACTCTTTCTCTACTTTGGCTGTTCCACTTAAAGACCATGTATTTGTGTACAAGGTACACTTATGTGCTATCAAGGCCAGAGACCTCTTGTGCCTACAGCATGCCCTTCACATAGGTTGAGTTTCTTTTCAAAGAATACTTCTCAGCACTGTCCAGTTTTGGCCCCGTTACCCTCGGAGATAAAACCCGCTTTAACACAAACGAAAAGCTCTTACAGTGCAGCTTTAATCTAATCACGATCCATTGTGCAGTCAAGCGGGCTTTTGTTAACTGGAAACAATCTATGTACAACATCCATCTCTGGAAACAAACACGAAGGGTTGAATCCCAACAGACCCCCTTAAAATGGTGCTAAACCACTTTAGAAATCGTTTGGACAAAACAGGAAGGTTTCGATATAGATATTGGGTTAGATACTGACTATCATAGCCTTAAAAGTTTTATTTTAATGCTGATGTGAAGAGATTAAGGCAGGAAGAGTGTGGGAGACAAAGACAAGAGGTTCACAGAGGAGAATTGGAGATAAGGACAACTAATGGGCAGAGATTGTTAAAGGTCTTTATAATTTTTATTGATGTGATAAGCTCTGAGAGCTCTGTCTAGTGGTTTGGAGATGAACATATGAGACACTTTTGGGCACTGTACTATGACCTAAGGCCAGTGTGAAGCATGAAAAGCTATAAAGAATCTATAGCCAGAACATAGTGAGTTTCTTATGACCCCGTTGACCACAGGCCGATAGTTGGTCTGGAGGCTTGAAGGCTAAACCACAGCATCTGAGGAGGGAAAGCTGATGTCTGCCAAAGACGCACTGGGTTTAAAACAATACCTCATACCCAGACCAGGCTTATACAAACAGTGCACACATACCCCATCGCCTCAGGCAAGGTTGTTTCACTACCTTGTTTAGTGCATTTACTAATATTCTTGATTTCAAAACTAGTGCCTTGTAAGCAGTGAAGACTTAAATTAAGTGTACTTGTGAAAATGAATAATCATGTTGGCCTACGGTGAACAAGCAACACAAACAGGGGAAATTTAATGTGCTAATTTTAATAACCTCGGCGGTGTTCTGGTTTGTGTGCATGTGTGCATGTATGTGTGTGCTTTTTCTTGTCTGAGGAAATTAATTTAGGATGTTGAAATTATATTTATGTTTTGGTCTAATGCAGTGCTCTACAACTGAGCTTTTTTATTATCCAATACATAGATAGTACCACCAGAGATGACAGGAAATGAGAAGCGGAAGACATGCAACAGGAGTCCTCTGGTTAAACTGAGAGCACAGTTATGTGACTTGCATTGAGAAATACGTGATATTGACTGGTTTGAAGTTTCATTCTTCTTTACTGGGACAAAAAACATACAAAATAAGAACATGGTATTTATATTGCCATTGTGATTTTCTTATCAAATTAGGTTTTCTATTTGATCACAAGATATTTGAAAATAATCTGCTTGAATTATAAACTTTATACATATAGACTCTTGTCCTAGAGATAATCCATAAACTGTGTATGAATAAACCATCACTTCAAGAACATCAAGAAAAGAATAGGACGTTTGAAGTCATGGAAGAAATATCAAACATTTAAATTACAGTGTTCTTCAAAAAGACATTTATTTATTTATTTATTAGATGAAATAGGATTCTACAACTAAAAATGGCTATAATTTCAGCTATCTAAAGAAAATCATTAGTTACTACTTACTGCTGCCATTTCTGTTTCTCCTCATGCTCACGACAAAACATTATTACTACAGGCAGCTCAAACAGTCAGAACTCTACATTCTTGAAAAATACTAGAAAAATATTTGCCATCAGACGCTTAAACCCATGCAATTTATTAAAGCAGACATATTAGACCTGAACTTAAAAGAACTTGGGTCATACATGAGGTTGAGGTTGATGTCTGTACAGTTACCAGTCTGTAATATTAAGACTCAGCGTTAAATGAGATCTAATTTTCCTGTCTCATAGTTTTCACCTTGTAATTTATGAAAACATGCTGGACATCTTTCAATACTTTGACTCGAAAGAAAGCCCTCAAAGAAGTGGAAGAAAAGAAAATATTGTGTGTGCATATGCTTTACTTCTTTAAATTATGCACTGTGTCGTTGTCTGAAATCTGTTTTATGTGAAAGGTCACTTCTACATTCTGAGAATAAAAAAAACAACAAACTGAATGCAAATTTTAAAGTACAAAGAAGTGGTTGAAGTTACTCTATGCTGTGAGTTAAAAAAAAATACAACTAACACTCAGTATTGTTGTAATGAGGTACTGTATAAATACAAAGTGTCTCATTGTGACATGGTAATCAAGGTTTTCTTTACCTATCTTCAGAAAACACATGAAGAAAACAGATGGTTGCAGCCAAGTTTAGACAGCATTTTAGATTGCAAAGCACATTCTTTAGCAGCATGAATCTATTTGAGCAGCAGCTATGATTTTCAGCCAGACTCACTTTTTTATCATTGCATAGCTGTTGGCTGCCTTTAGGCTACTGGACAGCACCATTTGGCCTAAATCCACTGCTAAAGGTTCCTATAATCCCAGGTTTTGAGCTTTTGTGATGGAGCTAATGATGACCTGCTAATTGTGTTTTTAACGGAAAATGGCACCTAAATTCAATGCATCAATGAAGGCCATCCTTGATAGATAATGGGTGGTTTTCTGCTCTGAATAGGTCTGTGTCAGTGTGGAGCAATGAGGTCTAGCAGTTTGAATCTATAAAAGAAGTAATTACTAAGAAAGAAACAGTGACTTCTACACACAGGGAAATTGTATAGGCAGCAACGACTCTCTTCAATTGTGCTCTGGGCCTTATGTGGATATTGCCTCGCAGGTTTGCAGTGGAATTGGTAATTTAAATGATACCTTCCACACCTCCGACATACATTATTACACAGCCATAGCCATGAAACCACAGCCTGAGACTCCAAGTAGGAATCGAAGATCTTTTGTGAGGACCTCTTAGGGCAGTTTAATTAGCTAAGGCAACTTTCACTCTGGAAAAAGGAAAGAAGGCCCTACCAGTGCGCCACACTACCCCAGCACATTGTGAGGTGTATCTTTACATGAATTGACAATTTTGTGGAATGATTTATTTTCTCCGTTTTCACGAATGTCAGCGATGCAAAGGTCGCCATCTGAATAAGTCAGTGTATCATGATAATATACCACAAGTTGGTCCTTAATGTCACGAGATGTTACGTGAAGTGTACGCTGTAGGAATGCTGAGCGCTATGAAAGGCTTGAGCAGGGAAGAAGAGAAATGACCGGACAGAGAGAGGGAGTGGACAGAGGCTGAAGACAGGAGGGGACAGCAGAAGGGCAGATAAATGATGGGTGGGTGGTGGGGTTTAAAAGAGAGACGGAGAAACCCAAGAATGAAGAAGTGAGAGGAAGAAAGAGAGAGTCATGGGGGGAAATCAGGAAGAAAGGGGGGTTACAAAGGTACACAGTATTCCTTGGTGAAACCATCATTACTATGAGCAATGGTGGCAGTCACCGGCCATTACCTTAGCCATCCACTGTCATAAGCAGAACATTTTTCCAGCCTGCCCTGTATGTCAGAGGAGAGGAGAAGCCAGCTCCTGCATGCTGAATATGTCCTATTTGCTTTTTCCTCTCTGTACTGGAGATACAGGCGGCCCTCGCCAGGTGGCTACTTCATCATCTGAGGAAAGGACCTGTCGATAGCTGCAGAATATGATCAATAAGGTCTTTTGGAGCTTCCCCTCCTTGTCCTTTTCATCCATTCTGCTCCCCTTTTCATCTCTGGTCCCAAAATGTGAAAAGGATCAGTGAAGTATGATGACAAAACAGCCACTGTTTGTCCCCGTAAATCTGTCTAATGATTTTCTATAGTGTAAGGTGAAGCGCCCGAGATGACTCCCATTCACTATGAGTCTGGTATAGTGTGTGACAGTGCAGCTAAAATGAGGGCCAGGTAGGAGAGTTTAGATTAGGCTTTTATAG
This sequence comes from Ostorhinchus rueppellii, assembly GCA_030068375.1. NCBI lineage: Eukaryota > Metazoa > Chordata > Actinopteri > Kurtiformes > Apogonidae > Ostorhinchus > Ostorhinchus rueppellii. Next base: position 24,007,780 of record JAQQZY010000029.1, read on the forward strand.
CAGAGTGAGTTCTCAGGCTTTCTATCAGAGGGAGAGTGACTGACGGGCTATTCTGTTCAGTGAATACTGTCATGATGTGGGCATTAAGACTCACTCCTGGCAGAAAGGTTCACAGTGGTGCTGAATAATGTGCAGCGCAGAAGTCAACCACCAGGCCCGGCGGCTGTCATCTCTTTTTTCATCCCTGTGTCACCCTCTGCATCATTAATTGAAATAGCTGCTTGTAACAATAAGTCAGCCAAGTCTTCTTACTTCCATATAAAAGAATCCAAAGCCGCCACGTCTAATTTAATATTATGTTCTACTAACAAACATATTTTTTACATTTTAGATTAATTTTGTTGGGTTGTCATCATTGCACACTTAGCAGCTCTGGCGCCGTAAATATATTAGTAGTCTGACATAAGCTATTTAAGCAGTTCGAGAATTGTAATATCTAAAATTATGAGGATTCCTATTCATTGGTTTGATAGGAAATATGTGATAGTGAGCAGAGGCTGATATATTGGGCTGCACTGCTGCTGCCTGTTTCTAACGTTCTCCTGAATACGCTATAAAGATGATAGCCACTTTTACAGAAGTTTGCAGAATTTACATCGTATTCAACATTTAGTATCTGACACCAGGTATTAAAAGGCTGATTTAGGTAAGCGGCTGTGTAACCATTAATATTAACATTGCATTCACATAGCCAAAGGGAAGACAGAAAATTTCAGCACTCATTTTCTCAGCTGTGTTTGCCCACCATGCCACGCTGGATTGGAATTGTGACTTGAAATATTATTCTCAGCTAATCCAATATTCTATTTGTATGGTTTGAAATTGAGTTTAAAATGTCAATATCACTTCAAAAGCGGAGCCGTTAACTGAATATATGCTCCAACTTGTGTTCTGTTTAGCACAACTCTAAGAAAGATGCATTTGTGGTATCACTTATGCTTGGTATTTCGTTTTTAAAATTAACACAATATGTCTGCAAGGGAGTTGAGAGGGAAGATTAATGCATTTTATTCAAATATTGTGATGATATAAATTCATATATTGAAATTTATCCTCTCAAGCTTTTCTGTACGCTAGCGTGTTTGGAAAAGCAATTTAAAGAGGAGACCGGTCTGGTTAGTGTGATCTCCACTGACAGATCATTTGGAAACTTTTGGGACTTCTGACAGTTCAGTCACCTTTTGTTACCAGCCAAGTCCGCGGAACAATCAGCGATGCTCTGTCGAGGACCCCGGGCTGTGCCCCAGGCTGTGCAGCCTGCAGTAAGCTTGATTTGAATATAATTAATATAAAACCAAAAGTAGTAGGGAAATAAATTGTATATTATTTAGAGAAATAAGTGATATACAGCACAAGTATATGGACTGATTTCCAACATTGCCTGCAGCAAAAAAGGGAGCAATTTAAAATCAATATTAAATGGGAACACAATCAGCACAGGGCACCTTTAAAAACAAAACAAGGTGAATGACAGTTATTAAAATTGACTTTGCTTTAAGCCATAAATGGTTTGCCAAGAATGTCACTAAAAATCCATAGGACAGTTTCCATCACCTCAGGAGTTTAGCCTCATTGATAATGCATATGAAAAGGATGACTGATAGTACCTAACAGCTTCATAAAACCCCTTATGGCAAAGGAGAGGGATGTGAATCCACTTAAAAGCAATCTTCCTCTTGTGCTGTAACTAGGGAAAGGCCTGATTGTCTGTCTGAGCCGTGCCGGTCATGCTCCATACTGTCAGAGCAAATGAAGTCAAATGGAGGCTTAATTACAGCGATAAGTTGTTGCCCTGTGGCTAAAAACATCTTATCACTAAACAGCTGGGAAGAATTTTTATTACTAGATGAATGCATAATTGGGTCCAGGGTGACTGTCAAAAATCAGGGTTTTTTAAAATAACAACAAGGCCTCCTGCTGTAGGGGGTTCCAGATCCTAAGGGTGTATATGATTACTGTGTGTTTTGCAATTTTATGATTCAACACGGCTTATAACATCCATGTAAATAAGCCTTTAAAATTCATTAACTAGAGCTTCTTTGTGGGTTGACATTATTGTTTCATAGACTGTACAGTTTCTCTTATGAAATTTAATGTAGCCTAACTCAGTCTGATTCCTGTCTGATTGTGCGCTGACACCCCACTGCATGGTTAGAAGCTATTGAAACAAAATTGCAAGCATCATTTTAATAAGATGTTTTGCTTTTGGCAAAAGAAGGGCATCCTTTTTTTAAAAAAAAAAATGTTGCCCTATACAGTACAAACATGTACTTGATGTGCTCGAAGTGGCATTAAGGATCCTGGGGAATATTTGCCTCTTTTGAAGCACACAATGGATGCATCTGCTGCTACAAAAAGATGTGAAGGGAGGTTTAAGATGTTTGCTGAGTAAGTGGTAGTCTTGAACTTGAAAGGCTTTTAAAGTACTATGGCTTTAGAGGGTAATTGTTGTAATTAGACATGCAGAGATATCTTGAGTCAGACAGCAGCTCAAATCTCTGTCACGAGTGAAACGTTAAAGACATCAGCTGAGATATAGTACTGAGAAGTGTTACAGAGACTAAAAAGGAGTTAACTGTATTTGGTAAAAAAAAAAAAAATACGGTTTCAAATCAAAGTCTGTACACACAGTGTGTTTTGACTTGGGCTGTCAAAATTAACATGTTAACGCAGATTAATCCATCATCATGATTAATCAGATTAAAAATTTTAACACAATTAACCCATCTGCAGTGCAGTATGACTCTGAAAGTCTATGTCAGTGCATATTAGGCAGTTTGTCCAAGTAGATTTACCACCACGCATTCACAAATGATGATGAGATGATCTGGTAGTGACAGGCACCAGAACCAACCCATAAAGATGGAAAATGCTAAACAGCCCTCTGGCCCTCTGGATGGAAATAAAGCTCAAAAAAACCAAGATGGAACCATTGTTTCAAGTTGTTTTGTTGAAACTGTCGAAGGTGTTTAATAAACACGTTAAGTACATATATATTCCCTTTTTTCTTGAGTCTGTTTTCTCATGCAAAATGAAATATAGATTAAAAATGAATGATAGTCAATCAAGATTTATCAAAATTAATCTACAGCAACCCTGTGATTAATCTGAATAAAACTTGGAATCGTTTGTCAGCACTAGTTTTGACACATCCATGCAGAAAAAGATGAACAAGAAACTGTGAAACCATGAGGCGTTTAGTGAATATCTGTGTCCTCATGCCCAAATGCTCCTGTTGCTTCTTTCTTCTCCGTCAGTATCCCCTGTCTCTCTCTGCCTTTTTTCTCTTTGCTCCTCTGTTGAGATGCTCCTCTTTTCTTTGTCCGTCAAACACATTCACTCGAGGCCAGATGTCAATAGCTATATGTACTTAGAAAATGGCCAGCTGAGCCACTCTGCGCTGCTTTGACTGTCAATATTGACAGTGGAGATGCAGAATGTCAAAGCAAACTTAGTGGCAAGCTTATCATTTATTATTTAGTCATATTCTGGTCATCCATCAATAATCATGCGGTTATACATGTGTATTTTAAGGGCCTAAAGGGCTTGTATAATTTGAGTTAAAGATTAATCCTTGCATCCAGCCCAGGGTATGTATGATATGCTTTTGTGTTGTTGTTGTAACAGGTCATTAGGGTTCAAGGCTCACATCCATGTTGGACAATAGCAGAGTCTAAAGAAGCAACAGTTGACACAGTGCCACGATATCCTTCATCTGCATATGAAGACATTCTATTCCTTAACCTTATGGGATGATGGCTGAACTATGGAGTGTTATGTAACTGTAACATATAAAGACTGTGTTCTGGTGATGCTTCTCTGAGATGCTTGGCGTCCTCATATTGTACAATCTTCTTTTTCTTTTAATCAATGACCTTTAAGTCTTCTCAGTGCTTTGTCTCTCAAAGATGTAAGCAATTTCTCCTTGAGAAGAACTCGACACAAAGAAATGACTTCACAGATGTAAATAGTTCTAAGGTTAGATGTTTTGTTTTACCCCTTTGACAAATTGCAAAGGAATATTTGCTTAAGCAGTTCCAGTTTCCTTTAATTTATCAAGTTTAGTCAGACCTTTTTTTTTTTACTGTGAGTCAATATAAAGGGACCTACCTTTGATTTGATTAGTTTTAATCGAGAAATGAACCCTTTTAGCAACATCATCACAGAAGTAATGTTATTACTCTGTTCTTTTGTGTTTTGTTTTTTTTTTTATTATTTGGAGATCAGATAAATTTGCAAGAAATATAACACACAAGTAATTTTACTTGTAAGAACAGTCACACACACTCTTTCCACAATAGCCTTATCTGTTATGGGAGACAGTATTTTATCAGTCTACATCATCTTTCCGAGCATCCAAAGACCATGCTGATAAACAAAATGTACCTTATCTGTTGACTGGATTCACTGATTGGTTGCTCAGGCTGTGTAGTCTCAGACCAACAGGTTTCAGATTTTCTCATTTGTAGCAGCAGGCCTCCAAACCTTCCCCACAACATCCTCACTGTGTCTCTGTTGGGATCAGAATGCAAAGCTATTAGACACTGGAGGGTTTGTCTCAATCACACCGAATGGCTATGAATTTTAAATGCAGGATTAAGGCCTACAGAGGAGCAGGCACATGGGAAAGACTCAGTCAGTTGAGTGCTAATTTGATTTTTTTTTAATTATTTCTTTTTTTTTTTGCAAAAAGCTTTGGCAAAACATTGTTAGCAGGGAAGATTCATGGCCTGTACTTTAGTCCTTGGACTGTTCTGCCAAATCAAACCACATAAGGAACAAATAACCTCATCAAGAGGAAATGATTTGACCATGATGAACATTCCATTTTACTGGAAAAGAAAAAAACAAAATACTGCAGCAATGCCGAAGCGCTTGAGCCGATGTAATGGCAGCGTTACAACATGACTTTTGGTATGTTTCCATCTAAAACGGAAATCCAAGATGCTCAGACAGAATGAAAGGTGAAGAAAAGGAACAGTTGCACTCAACGCCAAAAAAGGAGTCATGATCACAAGAGCTTTTTTTGTTGTTGGGTTTTTTCAGGCCATTGGAGCCTAAATGCCTTACTGTGTTTGCTTATGATTATTGATAGCCTCGGCCTTTTTCTGGCGTGACTGCCTCGAATCGCTCAAAGTGTCTGCTCTTCTGTGAAGGTAAAGTGCAAAACAGGTCATTCATGTCAGTGCATCTGAGCGTTTGTCTTTTTTTTGTTGTTGTTTCAGGTGGAGACATCGATGACTCATCCCCATATGAACCTGTAGCCCCCATCCAACAGTCAGAGGAGTTTCGCTTGGCCTCCATCTCTTCAGGTAACAGTCTGATCATAACTCAGTCCTTGGTGGTTTATCATAGAAATGTTAATAAACCTGTAAGTATGTGGAGGTATTTTCTTTTTTTCCCTCTTTTTTTCAACCAATTTTTTAAATTATTCATTTTGTTCATCATTATGCTTGATGAATTGGACATTTCATCTGTTTTGTAACATATGAAAGATTACCCTGGGGTGTTGAGGTAAACTACATAATCTCAGTGCACTACCCTACCTCTTTACCAGCTATTGATTTCACTCTGAGATTGATTTTCTCTTCGCTTTACTAATTAAACAGCCTAGCACTCAACAGGGGAGCAATATCTTGCTATTTAATTTACTTGTTATCACCATCATGGTTTTATTTGTCAGTACAGATCTTATTATAAGACTTAGCTACCGCAGTTAATATAGCACAGAAAAAAAGGTTGTACAGTAGGTGTGATTGGACACACAGAAGACACTCGTCCACACAGCCACAGGCTACGCTCTCTTGAAATTCAATCGCTTTCTTTCATCCAGTTCTGACAGAAATTTCCCGAGGATGTTCTTTTCCATTTCTTGTTTCATTTGCCAAAAGCAATCTACAAACACTAAAGACTGCACATTTTCTTTTTCTTTTGGCTGATGCATCTTGCTTTGTTTTATAACTGGGAGGTACTAAAAAGACACGCTTTTTGCATAATCCCCTTAGCTTCAAATCAGCAGTGTATCACAATTTTTTGAAAATACAGTCATTTGATGATTTGAAAAAAGGAAAAAGTACCAAAATAAATATGAAAAAGTGCAGACTTTGATTGCTTTGTAGTTTTGGGAAATAATGGCAAGCGTATATCAATCAACCAGGTCTTCAGAAAGTATCTAGCTCTGTAAAGGCTGCACAACCCATTGATTTCTTCTTCTTTTAAGAATGAAAATTCTTCAGGCGTTAAATCTGGATCTAAGAAATTAATTTAAATATGTATAATGGAAGTAATTGTGATACATTCTGATTTGTTTTATTTAATCTGTGTGCACTCCATAATTTTTAGACTGGAAAAACTGACACAATGACCATGTTACAGCTATATATA
>JAQQZY010000029.1:24018226-24035446 GCA_030068375.1 Ostorhinchus rueppellii
GCTAATAATAATAATACTGGAAACTTGGTCTTTGGTCCACTCATTCCTGGGACATATGAGACTTCCCTGGTGAAGACACAGACTCTTTGACACTAAGACATATTGAAAATCATGTAAATACATTTGCTCGGGTGAAAATCACTCGGCGATAGTGCTCTAGGGTTACCGACCATGTGGATGTTCATGAAAGCTCAGATAAAAGTTGATAGTTATTATACAGAAACAGACAAACATGAAGAAAAAGTGACTTTTTGAGTAAAATCTATCATTAATTGAACATAAACCCAGTGTCTCCATCCACTGTCATTGATCCAACTCAACGTTGTAGAAGATGACAGTGTTTCCATGTTCACTACAGAGCCTCTGAACGTCCAAATGGGTCATATCTGATGAGCATGAAAAGATGACAAACTGCATTTTACACCAATTCCATGGACTGACAGGATTAGTGGTTCAGAAGTCATGCATTAAACATTTTAGATCAGTAGGTGTGTTGGGACTGTGGGGGCTGTTTGGGTCTTTATGGGTTAATTAGGATTATCAAAGGTGTCTTTTGTTAGACTGTCTTTTTCTACCTTATCCTAGCTTTTACCTTACCAAATCAAGTGCTGTCCATACCTAAACCTAACCAAAATATAAAGAAAAAACATAATAACTAACAAATGTTATTGAAAATGTATTAAAACAGAAGAAGTAGATGTGAAACATACAGTGATTTATTTGCAGATGCTGAGATGACATGTATCTGTAGTTTGCAGAAGTGCACAATGGCAGCTTTTTTTCTTGGCATCATGGTTGTTTCACATCCGACAAGTGCTGTGACAGGAGTGCAACCTGTCACACTTTGGCTCACAAGGTCTGCACAGCAGGTAATACTCTGGCTTTTGTGAGTGCGATAATACTTCTACACACACTTATATGTGCAGCCCAGGCAGTCTAGTTATTGTTTTTCACTGTAACCTATAACCTGTCACAGTTTGTCAGTGGATCGCACTGTCAGGGTTTGGGCAGAGGGTTTGTTGAGCATCTGACTGTAGCCCCAAGACTAAAGCAGGGTACACACATAAAGATAATCGGGCTTTCGTCCCGATTTTTCCCTTTCCCAACTAAGGACAGCACACGCCAGATTATTTTATAGTCTGAGGTGTGTTAAGAGTGAATTTGTCAGACGGCTCCGAAACGGGTCGGGGCAGACACTCATAAATATTGAGCAAGTTTAATATTTACGATTTACCCCAACCCATTTCCAAAAATCTTTTTGGGTGGGGAAAGCCAACGATTCCCAAGTCAGGACTTTGTGAATTGTGACGTGGAACAGGATGTAGCCAATCAAGAAGCGAGCTGACTGAGGAACAAGGAAGCAGGTGTAAATGAAAACAAGCATGGCCGACCTGAAACACAAAGTTTGATGGACCTCAGAAATTCTGGATTTTTCAATCAAAAATAATCCCAAGACCACCAACATTCCCTCCTCTGTAATCCTACTGAAATCTTACTGTATGTCGTAGGCATTGTGTTTTCTGATAGTTTCTTCTTTGTTTTTGTTAGATCACATGACATTTCTGGCTTGGAGGACTAGATTCTAGATCAGGGGTGTCAAAGATACGGCCCGGGGGCCAAAACCGGCCCCCCAAAGGTTCCAAACCGGCCCACAGGATGATGTTTACAAAATTAAAAAAATTGCACTGAAGACATCAGATATTGCAGTTTGTCCAGAATGTCAAATTGCATTATGAAAATATTTACATTTAGAAACTATTGTCACAATAAAATGTGAATATCCCGAACAATTATGAACAACTTGAGCATTTTTAAGGAAAAAAGTAAAATTTTAACAAAATAATAGATTCACAGTGATCTGTACATTGTGTTAATAATAAGCCGAGACATTATGCCGTTGAAACTTTATTTATTTTTCTTAAGAAATGTCAGATTGTACATGCTAGTTCAGGTTATTCATATTTTTACATTAAAACAAAGGGAAAAATGGATTATTATATAAAGGTTATGACCGTAGTGAAGATAAAACAGGTTCAGAAAATGAATGAATGAATTTTACTGGTCCGGCCCACTTCAGATCACATTGGACTGAATGTGGCCCCTGAACTGAAATGAGTTTGACACCCCTGTTCTAGATCGTTAGTGGGACAGAATCATTATGTGTGGTGTGCTGTTTTGAGATTATCAGAGTACACCACACACAGTAGGATCAAAACTGTTCAATGCCTGATTTTTTTAATCTTCATGTGTGGAGGTCTGGAACAGATAAAAAAAAAAATCAGTTCAGATTTAGAAAGTCCTTATGTGTGTGTACCCCGCATAAGCAAGCAGGAGAGAAAGGTTGTAAACAAGTGAGCAGGACAGTACTGACAGCGAACCAACTTACCAACAAGCAACAAGAACACTGGCATGCTGCTTTGGGAGAGCTCGTGCCAGCTCTAGTCTGCTTTGGTGTGTGACTGAAACCTAAATAGAAAAAAATGACTTGACATGCTCAGGTTCACTGGTGTAATCCTAGCTTTGGCCTTTCTGCCTCATTTGGACTGAGACAATGGAGATATGGGACAATATGCAGCAAAGGGCCTAGAGTCGATTTGAGTCAGGTGAGCCTCTGGGGCACCCCATCAAAGCTTCTTAACCCCAGGCAGAACACAGGATCAACACTTACTATAGCATTTTACAAGAGGGAAACTAAAAGAACAGAAATTGCATTATAACCAGAAATATATTACAACTAAAACAACCAAGCAGCACTACTTCTGTCTTATAAAAATGCAAAAAACTTTGTTAAAATAGACTTACAAATGTATTAAATTATAGCCCACTACATTGACATTCAGCCACCGCTGTCTCTGACTAAGAGGAGAACAAAACTAGACAACTGTGCCCCCACTTTGATCACCATTTAAGCTGGAGTGGTGCTCTAATGATGGAACCACTCAAATGCCAAAAACAAGGAATTTTGCAGCAAATTAAAGGTCGCATATTAAGTAGACTTCATCGGATCACAAACACAAAACCACACAGTACAACATGCAATTAAAGTATTACAGCATAGTACAATATTATTTTATGTCTAACTTTACTACTGCCATGAGTTCTCTTCCCCATTATCTTTATTAACTTAGGTAACATTTTTTTCTTTTGTTTATTTTTTTTTTAACCCTATAAAGCCTGAACCATTAAGCCATTGATAGAAAATTCCAGTTCTTTGAAAATGGAGCCTTTATTGGTCCTTCTGAACAACCCATTTTTTTCTTTTATTTTTTTTCAAAAATCAATTTCCATGTATGACTTTCAATTTTGTATCATATTTGATAATTCAGGTCTTAATGCTCAAATACTATTATATTTGAACAAACAAAACAAAGCACAAACATGTCTAACAAATTGGGAATTTTTTTTTTTTTTTCAAAATTGGGAAAGTTCTGCCTCCTCCCTCACTAACCCTAGAGCACTATCACTGGGTGATTTTCACCTGAGCAAATGTATTTACATGATTTTAAATATGTTGCTTTTGCCAGAGTGTCAAGGAGTCTGTGCCTTCACCAGGCAGTCTCACATGTCCCAGGAATGGGTGGACCAGAGACCAAGTTTCCAGTATTATTATTATTATTATTAATTTTTTTTATTTATTTATTTTTTTAGGAATTTTTTGTTCTCAAATTCCTAATGTTTCAGTAATTGTGGAACATTTTTTAGGGTCCTCCCATGACATTTTTTTATTTTATTTTGTTAGACATGCCACAGTTGAAAATAAAAGGAACCCACTTTCATTTGTCATGTGTTGTCATATTTTGATCTATTTTTATGACCTTTTGTTGGATATGTTATATCTTAAATCACCCAGCAAAGGTGATGGTGTTAATTTTTATAGTGAAAGTGTTCTAGGGTTAATGATGATTTTGTAGTGCCACTGGAAAGGCCTCTGGTGAAGGAATTCCTCGTCCCTAGTGGTTATCCATGTATTGCATGCATCTAATTGTACACATCAGATTTTTTAAGAAAAAAAAAAATTACACTGATCGTGTAGAGGGCTTCAAAACTCATGTATCAAATATGATACATTTGGTATTATAGAGTTAATTTTCAGGTCGTATACATCATGAATTAATCAGCCAGTCATGTATTACTTATTCTTTCATACAAATGCACAATGCCTGCCCCTGCATGAAAACAGAAATAATGGTAGCCTGCATTTATGTAGTGTTCGCTACTTTAGTTATAGCCAGTGCTTTACAGTGTCATTACCTCATTCACACACAGACAAGCACGTGATTTGCATTTAGACTTGTAAAGAGAAATGACAAAAAGGAAACAAAATCACATGTGTAACTTTGTGATACTTAAAATTGTTCATGATTGAAATGATGCAAGTCCTTCCTAGAGGAAATTCACAGGTAATCTTTTCTTTGGGCAATATCCTTGTAGTTCCTCTGTAAACTGAGCACACTGAGGAAAATCATGCATAATTTCTTGCTTATAATCAAATTGGCGACTCCAGTGGGAATTTAACGAATTCAAACAAGAAGATGCATTGTGACCAAGCTACAGGAATGCATATTTATCTTGTTCCTGATTTCTTATGGAATACAACTGATTAAATGAACTCGGTACAACTAAATGTTCTTTGGTCTGTATTATATATTCTACATGAACAGAAATATTCAGACACATCACATCAGCTTGTAGCACTTTACATTCCCCTTGATATTAAATATCATTATGATTATAATGTCCATGACAGTTGTTGTCAATAATCATGATCAAATCAATATTTTTTTACGGTTTAAAATGGTTCTGATTGGTCAGAACATGGCAAACGTTTCAGAAAGAGTCAGAACATTCAGGTTTAAGTTTATTCAGTCATCTTCCATAATACAGAACATACAATCATTCATTCATCTTCTATACCCGCTTAATCCTCATTAGGGTCACGGGGGTCGCATGGAGCCTATCCCAGCTGCTTAGGGCGAAGGCGGGGTACACCCTGGACAAGTCGCCAGTTCATCGCAGGGCTAACATACAATCAATGAAGTTGATTTTAGGTCAACCGACTGTGGATTCTGTTGAGACTGAACAGGCTAAGGCAAAAGCGAAGACCTTCTATATGTTTCACCTATGTTCAAATCAAAACCAGTTTTAGGCTACCAATCAATACATCAAAAATCCTCCTTGCTTGTATCCCCGGAAAATATCTTTACAAACCAATTTTGAAGTTACATTTATGCAATACGCAATGTTACATACATAAATGTTCAGTAAAATTAAGCAAAAATCAACTTTTATATACATGATTGTAAAGACAAAATAAAGACGTTTATAGTGATGATATTTACCGGAATATAAAATTATATCATGACATTAGTTTTGGTTTTGTCGTCTAGCCTGTTGGTAGAAATGAAACCCCTGAAATAAATGTGTCCCTACTTTTGTCCACATAACATACAAGAAAAATTCCCAGATCTCAGGTTTGTTTTGCTTTCTTAAATACATTGTTGCTATGATACCTACTTTACTATCACACAACAGGAATGTGTTTGAGAAGCTGAATCAAGAGGACATGTGACAGTTTTCTTACAGGACTCTCATCATGTTGATGGAGATTGCATTACAGTTCTTATCCATTGTTTTCTTGGTTCGATGGAAGAATTACTGAACAAGTCGGATGCTGCTGCTTAGATCGATACGGCATCATGTATGAAGGACGTGGGATGGCTGCATACTCAGATACCCTCCTTCACGCTCCACAGGGACTCATCATGGTCCAAAAGAATGGCATGTTACACAGTGCAAAGATATCATTGGCTGTAATTGTTAATATGCTCCACATGAAATATAGTCCGTTCTCTTGACCCAGCGCCGAGCTAATTAACTTATTAGGAGCAGAGGGGCATAGAATCCGGCATTCAGGGGTCCCTCCAGGAATTAGGTTTAACATCCCTGAGTTAGACCTTCTAACTCTCACCACTAAGCCTCTCACCTTTTAGCTCAGTATGCCCACCATCCAATTAAATGCAAAAAGCTATTTCTACAGCTGGGTAAAAAGGACCGGTGCAATCGCCGTGCTCAGCATGCTGTTGAAATGTTTGACATTTTAACATTGTCCCCATAACAATTGCTATTACTTGGGCAAACAAAAAGATCTGTTCTGCATGCGAACTGTTGGGGTTTTTGGTTATTAGGGGTCTGAGCGTGTCTCTGTGTGTTTGTTTGTGCAAGATTGCATTTGTGTTTGCATAAGACTGGGCTTGTATGTATTTATATTACTTAGTTTATATGCCTCATTATTCTGTGTGAATTTTCTAATCAGTTTACCCTTAGTTCAGCCTTAGCTTGTCTCTCTGTGGGTCAGTAATGAGTGTTGTTGTTCCAAGCTCACTTATCAGGGACCTTTTTATAAAAGTCAGCGTTTTTCTAATAAGTTTAAATTAAACAACTGTGAATAATCCACAAAACACGACCAGGCTAGTGTTTGTTATTTTAGTATATTAGTTATATGAGCTGGTAATAAACAGGAAAGCAGATTATTGGAGCAGTGTTTGATGGGTTCACCTGACACACACACGTACACATATCTTGTGAGATTATTTCAATACATTATGCATTATTGTCAGTGATGGTTGAGCTAAACAGCATGCATATTAAGACCGGGGGTCCGCTGAGGATGCTCCAGCTTTGAATTCCACCGGAGGAAACTCGACTTGAAGGCAGATGCTCATAAACAGCTCAAGTATTTAGAAGTATGTTTACAATGATTTAAAATTCCTTTGGACACTCCCTTCCTACCTCTCTTTTCCTCCGCATGCACACATTTAGTCTCGCCCACAAATATTTAGCTTTCTCCTATCTTTTTTTTCTGCATGCGCCCCTCGCTCTCTTTCATCCTCATACTGGTTCGTTTTGCAGCAATAATTTTATGCTCAGGGGTAAAATTCAGTTGATCCTAGCAGAACTCTGCTGGTCTTCCTATGATGACGTGCATTTGTCTGACTTGCATAGCAAGGCTTAGGGAGATGATGTTGAAGATCCACTCCACCCTCTTAGTTCCCCCCAGAAACCCTGCTGCGACACAGAGTACAGAGCTAATGACTGATGAGCCCTTTGACACGGAAATGCTTGACATGCTCCTCGGGGTCCAGACTAAAGACTTCCCTAACAAGCGCTTGCACACTCACCCAGGGCCGTATTAAATCCAAACTTTGGCACCTTTCCTAATTACTGAGAACATACCCGAAGCCAAGAGCCTCTTCCTAACCTGGACTGAACTCCCCTCTGCAGTGCAGCGTCCCTGGAGTATGCGATGATATATGAAAAGCAGAATTCAAATTAGGCTGACTGAGAGCAATTACTGAGGAAGGAGGATACCTTAGTGTTGGGGGGGAAAAAAACATCAAAATCCAGTGTACGTGAATGTTTTATCTTCCTCCGCCCATTCATATGTGCTTGGTCCACAACCCTCACCACTCTTTGCCCCTCTCTTTATTATCCCACTCTCTCTTACCTCCCAGGAGCTCAGGTCTTAGGTAATTTTCTGCATCTATTTCACCCTCCCTCTTTTCCTGTGTGCTATATATGCTGAAAGAATAGGTGGTTATTTCCTCTACACTGCCATCAATGGGGTCTAATTTATGTTGCCCATGGAGTAGAGAGTCCTATTAAAAGCCTATTTACAGTTGAACGGGAGGATCACCAAAAGCAATGGCGGCGCTTTAACTGCTGTTGACATCAACTAAACGTTATGAGACCTCATTTTGCATACGCACAGAGTGCTGGGTAAATAGCATGAGACGTTCAATTTCAAAGTCTTTGTTAAATGATATCTTGCAAATTATTTGCAAGTGTCACCTTTATTTAGTTAGATCTAAACACCATAGACAGGTACCAATGAATAATGAAAAAAAAAACCCTATTATTTATGACTTTTCCTGCTCTTATGGATTCCATTAAGCAATCAATCCGTCCATTTGCCCATCCATCTCGTCATGCATGTACTCCATTCACTCCTTTGGTCTCTCGTTAATGTATGGTACTACAACGAAAAAGGGAAATTAATAGATATGTGTAGGTTTTTGTGACGCTGAGAGCTGTTGATTACACTGCTGATGGGAAGGGTTAATTATTCCGCACAAGAGTCGCATATCTTTCCTGAATTAGGCTGGACTAATTGAAAGCTCTCCAGTATGTCTCTGTAAGTGGCTGTCCAATCTGTTAGTCTGTGTCCTCTCATTTCATCGTTCTATCAGCATGATCAGCCGCAGTAATCATCTACTCAAGTCTCCTCTCTGCTCTTAAAGCTTTTTCCATTTTTATATTTCTTCTATCATTAGCTTATCAACCCCTTTCTGCTTACATTATAAGAGACTTTGTTTTCTGAAAACCTTTATTGTAATGCACTTGGAAAATCTATTATCTGTCTGTAACCCAACACTTTGCATTTCCCCTCCCGTCTCCACTTCTTTGCTTCCTTCCTCTTCTCCTCCTGCTCTGACCATCATCCTGTTTGTGTGTAAGCATGTCAGAGCCATCAGTTGGGCTTTGTGTCTTATGTTCGCCCCAGGACATCTTTTTGGGTTGAGCACCAAATTCAATCTCCTCTCCCCAATCAGAGGTAGTAAAAATCCGTCCAATGCTGCAGCCTGAAAAGGGGCTATAGCCCTGCTCGGTCAGATAACTCTTAGTAGCTCATCCTTCCCTTATTTTCTTTTCATCCTGGACCCCCCCAGTGGCCCACATTAGAGACTACAGATGGCCAGGGGAGATTTGGAAGCTGCAATCTATCAATGTAATCTATGTAATGTAGCCTGAACCGCTGGACAACTGCCCCGCTAACCTCTCCTCCAGCTGGACTGGACCGCCCCCTTTCAGGCCCGCTTTGGCCAAACTTGGCCCACTTTTATCATACTATGGGTCTACTTTGGTTTCGTTATGCCTGGTGCCAAAATGAAAATCCTTCCCTTGTATTCTCGTTGTAATCACAGCTCATTCAAACAGCTCCCTCTTGACAGTGGCAGCTAATTCTATAAGGTCTGATGTGTGTTACTGTCGGATAAGTAAATTACATAAACACAATTTTGCAACACTGAGAATGTTTCCAGACTCGTAAAGATTGTTTTTACTGAAGAGTTTTTACCGTCTCCCCTCAGAGACTGCAAGGATAAACATTCGATTAAAGAATGATATTGTGTCAATCAAATGTAATGCTCTTCATAGCTGAACAAAAACGCAAAGGTTCTTTTGATAACCTCCTGACAAAGACTAAAAAAGACTATTTCAGACATTTGCATCTGCTGAGCTCAATTCATAGGGCTATACGATAATGTGCTTGCTACATTTTAACCATCGTTAACAGCTTCAGTGTGATAGATGGGTGCCAATTGCAGTAATAGAATATAACATTCATATTAGGTTTTTATTAGCACATGAGCTCCATGTTTTTGTACCTTGAAAATGAACTTCTTGTATCTGTAGAAGGAGCAGTTTGCCCTTTGTTGTTTGTATACAGCCATGTTTCTTCTGTAGGTCAGAACGGACATTCTCTTCATTTTTAATTTTTTTAATTTTCAAGCATCTAGCATTAAGATACCTTACTGTCACCTTCTATGTTTATACACAGGCCATAATATTAAAAATATTCCCTTGAATGTTCAATATATAACAGTTGCATTTGCTTGTGTGCCTACCTGAGGTTTGTGTTGGCGTTTCTGTTGCATTTATTGACATGGACCAACTCCACATTTAAACTAACAATAACAAGAGTTGCACAGTTTTGCCAGCAGAGAGGAGTAGAAGAGATGCATTGAAAACTATTTGTGGAATGACTCCAGTCCTTTACATGTACTGCTCAGGCTATTGTTATGAACAGAGACAATTGAGAGTAAATAATTCACTTAGACTCTGCGTTAGCTCCAGATGTCACCCAAGTAAAACAACTCCATCTAGTACAACAGCATACATAAGTCCTACATACTAAACCTATAATAAAAAAAACTTTTAGAACAAGGGTGTCAAACTGATTTTACTTCAGAGGCCACATTCAGGAAATATGATCTGAAGTTAACCAGACCAGTAAAAAAATAACAATGAAAAAAGTACAATTAAATATAAAGATGTTTACATCTACACAGTTTCCTTAAAAATGTGAATAAAATGAACTTGAAAAATAAGTTCATTTTTAAGAATATTATGCCTCTACATTACAACTTACAGAACACAGTGGCTCTACAACTACACAAAATATTTAGTAACAGGCAGAGTTTTATTTAAAACTGACTGAAACACCATTAAAATGACTTACGATGACTTTGGCACCATTGATTGTTAATATCTTCAGTGTAATTTTCATATTTCATAAATTCATCCCAGGGGCCACATTGGACCCTCTGGCAAGCTGGTTTTGGTCCACAGGCCGTATGTTTAACACCTGTGCTTTAGAATGTACAAATCTAACATTGGCTCTAACAAGGACTAATGTAGTTAGGTGAACAGGGGGTGGTAGTGACTTAGCTGCAATCTGTAATCTCACTATTAGACACTATTAAATATTACACAATGAAGGGCTCTTGTTAGACCCTGTTTGCTTCATCCATCCTGGGCTTTTTCCTCCATTATAAGCATATATTGACTCCATAAAAGTGGATGCCACCCACTATAAAACCGAAAGAGCAGCTACCATAGAACCATAGAGCACAATTAGGAATATCTTCTTCCACTTGTGCAAATATATGTTGTCAAAGCCTCCTAAATCTTGCACACTGGACCTTTAAGGGAAAGCCAGATAGACTGTGCTTCCCTCTCTCTGTGTTGCAGTCTTGATATTCTACTTCTGCAGTTCTTCAGTAGGCAATGAGTTTTGTTTTATCTGACGTAATCTGGAACTAAAAAACTCATTAATTTCAGGGGTTTGCTTATTTTTTTTCCCCCTGCTGTGATGTGATGTGTTCCATGTATCCCCATTTCTAGGATTGATAATGTGCAATGCACCACTTGGAAACAATCTCTGCACCTCTGGCACACCCCTCAAAATAAATGGTCTCTGTCCTGCTCCCGGCTGTCTGATAGACACAGAGTGAGATTGGTTCTGTTGAATAAGAGATGAATTTCTGTGGGTGTCACCATTCCGCCACGACCTCTGAAATATCATTATCTACAGGGGAGGGAGGTTAAGTTCTCTAATATAGACTGAATACAAGAGAAGGGTGCCACTAGTGAACATGATCCTGCTTTATTACTGATATATCTCAGAAAGGTGTGTTTTCTGCTTTCCTCTTGGTAATGTGAAATATCCAAACACACCTAATGCCATAATCTATTTGCTGCAATGTGATGTGCAGCCTAAGGGACAATTGCAGTGTTTCAGATAGTGATTACACTATGAAAAAATACTTAATCTTGTATGCGAACCATCCAATAAGTGCATGATACAGCACAGTGTGTTTAGCAGAAAGGAGTCTTTGCCAAGTCCTTGTGCTTAACATGTTTTGGGCAGGCTTTAGAGTTCTTAGTGTGAGCAATATTTGCATCAATAGGTTATTATGTCAATATTTTCCCAAGGATTTATGTTTGTATTACATTATTTACGGTACACTTCTTGAAATGTGTATTTTCTTTCCTTCATTTGTAATATAATGATATCCAAATAAATAGAACATGTACCGGCAGGAGCTCATTTACAAGTAAATTCAGTAAAATTGACTAACTTGAAAGTGTGCTAATATTATGATAAGCACATCATAGGAACACTTGTACATGAATAATTTATTAAGGTCCGATTTGGAATCATATCTTAATACATTTGTATTCCACTCAAGGACTGAAAGACCCTGAAACGGTAACTCAGAGTGGATACGGGCTTGCTGCAGGCGCTCCTCTAGTGGCTCACTGTTGGTTGGAGAAACAGAGAAGCAGACATGATATTGATATTGAAGAGTTTCCTTCAGTGTTCAAGTCTAATACTTACAATGAACTCTCCTTCTGGCAGAGATGAAGGGATTATTGTTTTATTTGTTGATGTTTCTTTGCAGCTGAGCCCACTGTAAACCATATCAGATTACTGTTGAATCACAAGCCTAGAGACAGATTTTTATCCATTTGTTGCACATGTATATGATCAAGGGTGTTTTTAAGTAGATACATAATCAATGCAACTGTCCAAGTTTACAATCTCAGATCATTTATGTCTCAAAGTAGTAGTAACACTGAAATCCTGAAGTCTTTTTTTTTTTTTTTAACAATGATTTGCACTCATGTAGTTCTGTCTTTCATTCATTCATTTTTTTCCCCAAACTGCTTAATCTTCTTGAGGGTCACGTGGATACTGGAGGCTAGCCTAACTACCTAGACACACCATGTTACCACTTCATCACAAGGATGACATATACAGACGATCAGCTGTTCACTCTCATATCCACACCTTACAGGCAATATGGATTTGAAGTGATTCACTGTATTGTTTTATAGATTTTAAGTCACTGAAGCTTCTCTTTTCTTTGTGCTCTTTGTCAGGGATGCACACAGTGGCCCCAAAAGGCTCCCTCTGTCCTGACGCCGACAGAACTTGCAACCCTTGTCTTGATGCCGCCAAAGCCTGCAATCTGAACGGTGTTTGCAAGAAACACCGCTCCTTCTACATCGCTACCTGCAACAAGGAGGACAAGGGTGATACTTGCAACAAGAAACGCTGCCACAAAGCACTGAGGGTGTTCTTAGATCGTGTGCCAGCTGAGTTTAGCCACCGGCTGCTCTTCTGCCCCTGCCAGACTGAGGGCTGCGCTGAGCGACGCAGGCAGACAATTGTGCCTGATTGTTCTTACAAAGAGAAGGTTAAACCCAACTGTCTGGAGCTACAAAAGGTCTGCCGCCAGGACTCTCTGTGCAGGTGAAAAAGGGGAACACTGGGTAATGGAGATTTGTGGGGTGGAAACAGCAGAGAAATGGTGTCCTGTGGTGTAAATATGCATGAGGATGGAGTGCTGGGAATACTGGTGAATGTATGCGTATGTGATTAATTCTTTTTGGTTAAGTTGATGGACAGATTTTAGTGCAGTGTGTATGAGATGAGTTACCACCAAACACATCTCAAGATTCATTATCATCTTCTTATATTCATAAAAAAAAGAAAAAAAGAAAATTGAATCGATGCATTTGAGAGAGTTCCTGTTTCGTGATGGCAATTTCCTTCCTCATGGCATTCTAAAGTTTTATGTTTCTCTGCTGTAAGTTTGCCAGCGAAGTAATTAGACTTTCAGGGAAGCCATGGCTATTAGACGCAGGATGAAGATGTGAGGCTAAGTTGAAGGGACAACGCTCAATTAGGCTGAACAAAACATTAGTGGATCACTTTGGCTGCATGGGGCCTTTATTGGATTCAAGCGGCCGGATTCAATTCACACCTACCCAGCCGTGACATGTTTCCTTGTGTTAGTGGAGCTGAAAGCAGGTGAAACACAGTGGTAGCAGTATCAACCCAATCAGCTGTCAAGATCTTTTTATCTCGCAGAACTATGCCCTGAGTTTGACTACCAACAGGCTGCACACCTTGAGGTCTAGCCACTAATTTCTAGCGTCTATAATTTAAAAAGTATTAAAATAAACTTGGAGATGTATAATTCTAAGCATTTCAAACCTCATTTGTGAACCTAATGGAGTTTGACTGTTAGACAATTGAAAGCCCACTCCTAAAAATAATAGTCAAGATGTGACAATTATGAGAAGTGACACTTTAGGCTGTTTCATGATGACAGATGATTAGGCAACTGATGTAGTTCAGTGACAGTCAGTGACTTTTCTGGATTTTCTCGCTTTAATACAACGTGTACTTGTCCAGTCGAAATAGGCGAGAATGACAGCGCCTATATGCTGTAGTTTGTAAAGTGCAATAACTGCCTAGAAATGACACCATCCTCTCTTTCTTAACTCATTCACTGCCAGGCGCATCTACAGAACAGCTTTGAAATGACGCCAAAATACATCAATGGGAATGAATGAGTTAAAAACAACTTGCAATTATTATGTGAGAAGTGTGGAATGCATTCATTGTGCATATTGTGACAAGTACAAAAATCAGCACTTGCCTAGAAAATGATTTGACTTTTTTTCTGAAGTGATGTGAATAACATGATGAACACAATGAATAAGAGACAGAAAGCACAGCAAGTGTGGAAATATTTTCACTTTGCTTTTCATTATTGTTTTGTTCCCTTTTGGATCTCATGCCAAATTCGTTTGTTGCTCTCTATATTGATGCTTTTTTCTGTTATAAACAAGAAGTTGGCCCAAATAATGAATTAGCTACCCATACCAGCATACAGTGTCTATGATGCCTCAGCTATTTCTTCTTTTCACACAGGTGAGCAGCCTTCAGGGTTTAGCCTTAATGGTAAAATCCAATTCCTTCCCATCAACACTAAATCCAGCCACCATGATGCTCAAATAGGGAAACTCTATTGCTTCTCCTCCGATTTATGATTGTCTTGATAATTACCTGCTTGGCTGTATTGTGCAATCTGTTTTCAGGCTGGCTTACTTTCGTTGACCTTTAGGCCCTCAGGTGTCTGTTGTGTGCCTCCTTACTGAGAAAGATGAAATAGAACGTTAAAGCTCATTATCTGTAATGCCCCGCTGAGGTCAACAGCTCGATGAGTGCGCACACACTTACAGAATATGGACACATGCTGGTGTGTGTTCTAACAGCCGGGAGCCACATGCACACTTATAACACTCTCCTGCAGTGAATTAGTGCTTCCATGCAAGATAATGTCACAATTCAATTAAACTGAGATGCCACTGGTGAATGCTGGGCTCACATTTTCCCAGGATATGAATTTGGCGTTTCCCAATCTATTGATAAGCATCATTGCAGGACAGTTTTATACCCTTGAAGACAATGTGCAAACAGTGATTTTTATAGTAATTTATTCATGGAATTAACCTTCATGTGATTTTAATTTGCTCTGCATTCTCAGTGTGACATGGTAAAGGTATATTAAATTTAAAGTAATTTTTATCCTAGTAAAAGGTTAAACAAAGAGATCAGAGCTTGTTTTGTGCACTCCCCAAACCCAGCTGAGAAAGTTTACCAAAAATGTCTAAACTCAGAACTCACAACACCAAAGGAAGCTTTCCTTTGCTCTCAATGTCTCTCGCAGAGATTTGTTGATAAAAGCAAAGAGAAGATGATTCAACGACAGGCCTGTCCTCCCCAGGGGACACCTGTCTCACTCTAAACAACGGATACACAGCTACCCCAAGCTCATTTCATTTTAACACTTAGGATGGAGCGAGAGAGAATGGAAGAGGGAGGAGGGCCTGACAGGGGGAGAGATAATGAGACAGAGAGAGGAGGAGGTAAAGAAGGGAGGATCATAGGATCGATCAGGGCCGTAAAGCTGCTGCAGTGGGTTGGAGGTCACTGGTTTGGACATACAACCACGGTTCTCAATCATAGCTCCTCTGATACTGGGAGGGTCATAGCTCGAAACACGCCAAGGCAAAAATGGATTTAAAAATGTACACTTGCCTATTTTCTAATTTATTTATGACTCTGAAAAGCCAGCAGTTCCTTGTTTTGCACAATAAAAAAATACCATCAAATGTGCTCTGTTTGGAGTTTCACATAGAGCACGTTGGATGCCAGGTTGGCGGGGATTTCACCTTTGGAGGCTGTTCAGATTGTTCCAGGTGGAGCCCGGAACTCAATCAAACACAAGATAAATATTTGAAACAATTTCAAATATATAATTTTGGCTTGGGCTTAGGTGGCATATTGTTCCTCAAGATTTCATTCTCTTCCTGATCTCCGTGGAAGCAATTGTTGACATACTCTAGAGGTGTGGGGACTGTGGACGGACAGAGAACAAGCATTAAACCAGCAGATCTGATTTCTTACAGCTGCTTTGACTTCTACTCCCATTATTATTTTATTTCCCTCTGTAATCCACAAACTGGCATTCCCTTTTATTAGTTTCTCGCATTTTCCCTCTCTTTGACGCTCCTCTTCCCACTGCCTCCCCACCTTGTGTTCTCACCATCCTTCCAAAGAATCTAACATGTATTCATGTGGGACTCCTGTGTCCGCAGAGTGACAATAGGCTATATTTGGATGCGCTTTTTCTGGTAGTGTCGTGTCAGTGTGTGTATGCATTTACACAAACAGAGTAACACCCTATCCATTTCCATGTCAGCTAATGCAAAAGAAGCTTAACCCAAAGAGCATTGAGTTGTATATGTGTAAGGTATTGATTGTCTGAGGGATCAATGCAACACTTCTATCTTTGATTTATATCCCTTGGCTTCTAGACTCACTGGGTGCTCTTTGATTGAACTCTTTGGCCACTGGTTTTCAAAGTAGGGAGCTAAGAGACAATCGATCACTGTACAGGTAACCTGACCCAGTTTGTGAGATGGGAGATGTACTTTACTGGGCTGCGTTTACTTACAGAAAGCTCACAGCCTCTCTCCTTCACCCTCTATCTATCTATGGCAAGTGCCTACACACACACACACACACACACACACACACACACACACTGGCCTAAATCAACAGTCTGCTCTGTAGTATCTGACAATTCAAGACTCCACTGAGAGGTAACAGTGTAGGGAGAATGAGTGGCCCAGATGGCATTACTCTGTAGCTTTTGAGATGAAGCTGAAGGAAATCAGGATGCTGTTGTACTTTTATCATCACTTCTTCTCACTTTCACCCTCCTTCTCTTCTTTTCACACGTATGTACAGCTCACAGCTTTGCTTCTCTTGAGGACACTCTATGTACTCCCTGACCACCAGTGGTCTAAAGACCACGAAATTACATTACCTGAGTACAAATACCATGACAGGAGTGAAAAGTACTGAGTACCTAAGTAAAAGAAAAATGAGTGTGTAAAATAAAAAAAAAGAAAAATGGTAAAAAGTAGCTTATTTACAGAGATGTATAAAGTACTGGAGTAGAGGAGTGCAGTAGAAGTACAAGTGCTATATCAAAAAACTGACTTGAGTCAAAGTTGAAGTGTTCTTTAAACATCATACTTAAGTGAAAGTACTAAAGTATTCAGATTTTTTTATACCTAAGAATTGCAAGTAGAAGTATGTAAAAAAAATACTAAAGTACTGAGAGTAAAAGTCAAATTTAAAGTACTGTGTATACTAAAAGAAAGCAGTCATAAGTTTCAGTATCTTTCTATATTTAATATTAAGGCACAACTTGTTTGTGTGAAGCAGCAGTA
>JAQQZY010000029.1:24037289-24048383 GCA_030068375.1 Ostorhinchus rueppellii
GAACTGGCGACTTGTCCAGGGTGTACCCCGCCTTCGCCCTAAGCAGCTGGGATAGGCTCCATGCGACCCTAATGAGGCTTAAGCGGGTATAGAAGATGAATGAATGAATGAATAATGTTTACATCAACAAAGTTTCCTTAAAACTCTGAACAATATGAACTTGAAATGTATTAAGAATAATATTCTGCCTCAGTTTATAAGTTTATCATTTATACATGTGCATTATATACATTACAAATACACAAAACATTTAGTAACAGGCAGAATATTGGTACAATTGCATATACTCCTTAAGACATTTCAGGTTATTTGTGTTTATTGAGGTTATTCCCATTTTTGTGAAAGGATAGTTTGTTAATGTAAATGTTTCCATGTAATTTTACTTTTTTATAATAAAAGGAAAACATTTGAAGTTTTCAATATTTATAGGTTATTATAATGGTATACTACTGCTCTGACCCACTCAAGATCCTATTGGTCTGTTTGTGGAACCTGAATTAACCCCCTTGATGCCTATTGATGCAAATTTGCATCAAACCACACCATTCCCCGCTCCAAAATGCAACCAAAATACTGTCTACTTGAAAGAAAAAGCGCAAGTCAAATTTTTTTTTCCACAATTGGAAATCCATTCAGGCATTAAGGGGTTAAGATGATTTTGACACCAATGATTGTTGTTTATCTTCAGTGAAATTTTTGCATTTCACAAATTCAAAATTGGACCCTTAGCGGGCTGGTTTTGGCCCCTGGGCCACATGTTTGACACCCGTGCACTAATAGGTTAATTGGACAAGCTAAAATTGCCCATATGTATGAATGTAATTTCAATTGTTTGACTAGCCTTCCTTAATGACATCAACCCATTCTTCTACTGTGATGTGAAAAGTGAAGGAGCTGTATTTTATTTTTAGTGCATATCATGGTCCAATATTTCAGCCGTCAGCATTCTGTATTTCATTTATATTCATATTTGTCCGTCTATTGTATTTTTTTATTTTATTCCTTTTTTGCCATTGCACTTTTTTCTGCATTGGTAGCATGCTTGATAAGGAAAACATCTACTTCATTTCATATGTTCATCAACTCACTAACAGCCTTAAATATAAGCTATCAAAGTGAAGTGTCCACTTTAAGCATGTGAAGCTCTGATTTTGCAAGCAAAGCATGTGTCATTTTGGTGACCTTTTCCTCATACATAGTACAGTTTGCTGCAGTATGCGGCTTTAATCAGTCCTCTGCTTTGGTAGAGACGTGCTCAGCTTCCCAGCTACACATGAGAGCCACACAGGGTGAAAGGAAATCAAGAGAGGGAGAGGAAGAGTAGTAAGTATTAACAGGTACGGTAGGAGCATTGAAAGAAGAGTTGTGCGTTTAATTCCAATACGTGGATTAGTATATGCCCATTTACTTTTATAGGTGTAATCTCTAAGGGAACATGGTATAAAGGAAAACTGCAGTCATTACTGACAAGGCCCTATTGTTTCCTTCACAATCTTTTCCTCCAATGCTACTATCAATTATTAATGCAAACATCATCAATAGGACTTATCTGCAGGAAGCTCAATGTGTGGTTTTGAACGTGTCAATTAGGCTCATGTCTTTCACTCTTTATGCTTCCAACTGAACTTTACTTTGTACTCCAGGAGGCCGCTGTAAGCTGCAGCGTGTACCCTTCTTCAAACTTTTCACACAGAAGTGTTTGCTATGTGGCAAGTAAAAGTTTAATTACTGATAATAATTGTTCTTCAACGTAGTGCCAGCTCCTTCTGTCAGTTTTTCAGGGAGAGTTCATCCATTTGTTTGACGTGTACACTGTCTGGGGGCTGGCTGTTTGCCTTGTTCAGAGTAGTTAGGGAGTTCAGATAACCTTGAATAATCTACTACTCACCCCTTACCAAACAGACAGTACTGGGTTGTGTGTGTTGCACACTTGATTAAGCATTCACTCCAATGACACAACATTCAGTGGGGGGTTGTAAGACATCTGCAGTGGGTGGTGTGGGGAAAAGCAGAGCGAGTGTAAGCAGTAGAATGTATTTTTTAAAAAAAAAAACAAACAAACAAACAAACAAAAAAAAAAACAATGAACTTCTAGCCAATTTTCTGGTCACAAGACAAGGAACACTGTAACCATGCATAAGTAATGACTCAAAACAAAAACTGGTCTAATTAAATAAAAACGCCAGCTCAGATCATTGCGTTATGTTTGCTGCTTAATAATGCAGAGGAGGTCAAGACACCAGACAGTTTTTGTTGTTTCAATTCTCTGCTGAGAAAGGGGCGAAAGGTTATGGCATGTGACAGCTAAGCTAAACTGTCTTGTGTTTTGACTGAATACCATCTGTCCACATTGCCCTTTTAGAGTATTGACTGGGAATCCCAATGAGTACTGTGCTGCCAAAAAAAGACTAACTCTGTTCTGGCACATTCAAGAGAAAATATCTGAGTCAACTTTGACCAGAGCAGCAGACTATCTTAGGGTTACCAACAGAAATCTGGGAAAGCAGAGGCAGAATGATGCTGTTGCAGAGTAAATTATAACACAATGAAAATCGTCTTTGAGTGTAAAAAGAGAGAATTAGGCACATTTAGACAAAAAAAAAATATTTGTAGTATATGAGTAATATATTCACAGTTCTGTATTGTTGGGCTTCTCAACAATATTGTCATGATGCAATGAACTGTTGTGCACATTGCAGAAAATTCTATATGACAAAAGAAAGTAATAGTCAAATCTCAGTGGTGCAAAGCTCCATTGTTTGCTTTGGCATTTAACATCAAGTGACAAAAGGACACACAAGGCTGTTGAGTCCTATTGATTCAGCCAGGGTCAAATTCCCTCACCATGAGTTTGCACCCATGGTGAGCACTTGAGGCTGCAATGACAATCAGTTAATGTCAGTGACAAGAGGACACTAATAAGAGAGGAGAGGAGATAATGTCAGGAGGAGCAGAAAAAAGGAGAGGCGGAGAAATGTATCAGTGAGAAAAAGAGATGCACAGCAGAGAGAAAGCTCTTTTGTTTTTCTTATTTGCTTCATGTTGTAACTGCTATTGTGTGGCCAGCTATTGTGTCATGGTTATTGCTATGATTTCAGTAGATGAGTGAGAGATATGGTTTCTAAAGGCTCACTAGAATGAAAACTGAGAAGAGAGATTAGAGTGAAAAGCTGTAATTTCACATTTACCAGAAATTATCATGAGCAGAAGTCATATTTGCAGGCAGACCGCAGAGGGGGAGTCTGTAAATTAGACTTTCAATAGTTTTAATGTAGAAAACAGGATATTAGAGGACTTTGAAGTCTGTAAATGTTTTTTCCTTCCTGCTTCTTCTCCTTCATGAGGAAATGGTTTCTGAGACTGACACTCATCTGATTTGAGTCACATTGTTTGTCACGGGCATCAAGTGATAGGAATAAGAATCCATATAAAAAGCCATTAGTTTTCTATTACTGCCAAGCTGGATGGACAGGCACTCAGTGCTCAGCCGAATCACTGTGTTTAAAGTGTCAGGTTGGTTGAAAGAAGTCTACCTCTGTGGGGGCTCCCCTGCCACTTCCCTGGGGGCTGAGTGGCTGAAATGACCATAAAACTCTGTTGAGCTAGACAGCCTGTAATTTCAGCAGCGAGTGGCGCTTCGCCGAGGTATAATGGAAAGCCTGTGGAAGCCATGAAATGTGCTGCATCCCGGTGTTGGAACACCATTGTCTGAACACTCAGGACACCTCTCTAAACTTTAAATTACTGTTTTTAAGCCATCATTGTCTGAAAGAGCTCCGCTTCTCAAAAGAAACACAGTACTTGTTCAGTTTCTTTAATCTTCTGCGGTCTTTCCTACAGAAATCTAAAGTTCACATTCTTTGTTAGCATGAAAGTAAAAGACCCCTTGGCCATAAGAAACAGAAAAATGGAAAATGTGGTGTTTAAGGTAGCATTATGGAGACACAATACAGTTGTTCTTTTCACCCTCTGACTGTATCTGTAGCATGACTGTAGTTACAAGTGTCTTTTCTGACTGTGGACTGGACGGGGCAGTGCTTTGAGTGAGGAGAACAGCTGTGACGAGGGATAGGTTTGTATTTGTGTGTCCTTTTTATCTGAATTAAGATTCAGTGGTATGCATTGCCATTTGAGTGTATGTTTGCATTTGTCTGCATCCATATCATCCCATGTCAGTCATGGTAGAGCAAGCATACACTCTGCTTTCTGAAGCAAGGCTAAGATGGGATGTTAGCAGCATGTCATGGCGAGAGGCTCTCCGGGTGATTTGATAGGAAGGCGGATGGAGATGGAGTTGGAGTAATGAAGTGAGTCTGAGTAGGGTTTGCTGCTGGAGGCCTAGACCCATCACACTACACTGACTGCATCACTGCTATGTTGAGAAACAGAGAGACAGGAACTGAAAGACAGGGAGACAGAGAGATTGTTACCTCATCACTCCAAAGGCCCCCCAGTGAAATCTTTGCCCTCCCGATTCACAGGACTTGAAATGCATCACAATAAACGCAACACTAGTCTTTAACTCATCAGATCTGAAGGCATTCCTCTGTGATCAACTGCATTACAGTTGTTTGTACGCCCTCTCTTAAGAGATACAGTGTTTGCATATAAACATGCAAGTTCAGTATCATTACAATGCATCTCATCTAATCAATTACTTTAGAGTCTTATGAAAAGACACAAAATGATGAATAAGTGATCAAGTAACACCACTACAGAACGTATAATAATACAGATACTGCTGCAATGCATATTTAAAGACAAGGCAATATGTAAATTTGCATGACATTAACATTCCACCTGTTTAGGCTACTGTGGCATGCAGCAGTATGCACTGTCAGCACTTTGTTGATTTTTTAATATGAAACTTCTGCTTAGTGCATGATTACAGTATGGTAGATGCAGCTGTCAAGCGTTTCCATGACTTCAGTATAATTTATTAAGTTCTGTGAAACTCCTGAGAGTTTTGCTCATCATTCATGTCCAAACATTAAGGTATACTGTATGTGTGTGCATTATGTCCAGGTGCAGGTGGGCACATGTCTGAAGATACTCTCAGTCTTTAAGAAAACATGCATATGTGTATTTTACTATCCGTCTGTCCGTCCGTCCGTCCGTCCATCCATCCATCCATCCATCCATCCATCCATCCATCCATCCATCACTAGAGCCTATCCCAGTTACCTATGGATGAAAGTTGTAGGCACAAATTGGGTAAGAGGATACTTCATGACTCATGGGTTAAATCTGTCGGAGTCCAGTATAGAGGGGGATTTATACAGTGACAAAAAAAAGACTTAGGATTTGTGTCATGTTCACCTCTGACCAAACTTTGGCACCAGGTTGGGGGAAAAAAAACTCATCATGAATATTGTATTAATTGAGAGGAAAAACAACATCTCCAACATCATCTTTTGAATGAAATAAAATCTGGCTCTCAACTGGGTGGCAACTAATTTCTTTATGGTAATTAAATGATGTCAAAGTTAATCTGACAATGATGTATTGGTATTAAAAATGCTCCTCGTGGCATCTTTTGAAAACACAACATGTCACCATGAGAAATTACACTATATAACAGAGACAGTGCTGTCAAAGCAGCGGTCTTAAAAACCAACTGCTTTTGATTGGCCACAAAAGTACCCAAAAATTACCCACCAACTAGATACCAGTTGATACCAGAACTGCACTTTTCTGCATGTGTTATAATTTTAATAGGGCACACTTGTTTGTGTTGGCTAAGGACATGACAGCTTGAGGTATGTTATACTACCTTTGAACTCTAGGCTAAAAGAACAGTCAGACCAGGTCAGAGCGAATGAGTCATGACGGAAAGACTGAGAGAGAGAGAAACAGGGAACTGTGCAAAGGATTGTGATTCACTTAGTGGGCAGCTGTGATGTGAACAGTACAGACAGAGCAACTTTGCACACGCTACTCCCAATAAACCTACTTAAGTGGATTAGCAATGCCACCCTGGGGGCCTTCCCAGACTTTAAGCTCTTATCACAAACACACACTGAAACAAAACATACTATTTTTATCAGTTCCTTTGGTTTGTAGAGAAAGTCAGTTTGGGAGACAGTTGAGATATCAGGATAACAGGGGAAGTAAAGACCGAAAAGGCAACAGATATCTTTCTCATTCCCACTTTAAGGCACAATCACTTGGTTTATGTTGCGTGCTGGAAAGATCGTAAATAGCTTGTTTGTACTGAGACGTGAGTGAGACCTGGTTGTTATTCAGGACACCTGTTATAGCAACCCACAGACAGATGTTACATATACAGGCTGGTTACAATTGGCAGCTGGTTTAAAGCGGAAATGCTGCCAAAAAATTAGGTTCATTGCTTTGATTTTATGTTTCTGCGTTTTTGTTTATGTGCTTGGAGTGTGTGACTAAGCCCTGCCTCTTGTTCTCTCTGCTTATACTGTTCCTCGTGTTTGTTGTGCAGGTCCAGACTGGTTGATTTCTACGTGAACTGTGTTGTGATTCCACACACAGTGAATACCTGCCCCAACCAAGGCAATCATCAGGCCTGCTTGGCCTCCTACGCAAGACTCATCGGTCAGTACAGCCAGGGCAGTGGCATGCAGAACTGCAGACTAACAGTGCCTAATCTCAGTGTCTAGACCAGAACACATTTCTTCTTGTAATTGAGATACATTGAGTGATAAAGAGATAATGGTAAAGGGTTTAGAGGTACAGTAGACAGAGTATTGGCTGTATCTTTACTTTAATCAAAGTCAACAGGCTGTAATTTTTTACCATCCTGGCTTTGTTTCCCCTCCAGTTCAATGGACATCAGTTCACTCCTATAAGTAATTAGGCACTAGTGGCACAAAGAGAGTGTTTACTTAATTAAAACAATTGATGGCCATCTGTTTGCTCATTGTAAATGTTGCTCAGACAATGAGTACAAACCAGTACATGCATATTTTTCAGGCCCAGCCAAGCTTTGATAACAGGACTTTGGTGCATCACAGAGCATACAAAGGTTTAAAATGCAAATTTACAAGAAATAACTTCTTCTGTGTAGTGAAATGTCCATATTTTATTATCAGTCGGTGCTTCTGTACAGTGTGACAAAAATTGTGTCGTATGAAGTGATAATGCAGTATGGAGCTTTCTGGATTCTCTGAAATATGCTACACAAAGTGCATCTAACACCCCCGGCTCCAGCTGAAAGCATTGACACAGACACATTTAAAAAGTAAAATGTTTGTTGTAGCAGCTCTATATGCAAACAGTGCACATAGTTCCTAAAGTACCTAGTTGGAAAAATATTCATAGGATAATGGTCTCTTAACAACCCAAACCAAGGCATTATAGGAACATTCCTGTGACTAACATCTTGATGCTGTTTCTAATAAATGCAGGCCATTACTGTCCATTAGTGACCCATCACTGTTGGTCTTAATGTATGCATGTATGTTTTTGTGCTCCCACAGGGACCGACATGACTCCAAACTACGTTGACAGCAGCTTCTCCAACTGGACTGTCTCCCCATTGTGCACCTGTGAGGGAAGTGGAAATAAGGAAGAGGAGTGTATGAAAATCCTGCGCTACTTCACTGACAACACATGTCTAAGTGAGTCACACAGATAGTGCATGCATCTGAAATGTGTCCGGCAACTGATAGTGGTCCAACAGTCATGTAATATTGATAAGTGAACAAGTATGTCATGCTGTAGTTACTCTTGCTGCCATGTATGAACACATAACATTGATCTAATGTAACTTTAATGATTTTATGTCAAATTCTGTCTTGTTGTGGTCCGGTAGAGGAAAAATGAAGATTGGTGGTGAGACGCTCTTTAGACTTCCCTACAATGGAATTCTTACTTCACTTTTATTAGGTCTACTTCAATTACTTTAATGTCACATTCATTAAATTTCCATTATAATGTAATCGCATTATTTATCAAATTATATTGAAAGTAATGGACACATTGTCTAATAATTATAATCTATTATTTGGTTTTTTAAAAGCCAGAAAAATCAAATAAGAATATTGATGAATAGAAATTCAAAAGAACGTTTTCCAGCTATTTTTGATGTAACTTATCCGCTGACACCCCTTTGCCCACTGATTAAGTTGGAATGAAATGTTCTTAGTTTCTCAGAAACATGTAATGGCTTATCACTTCTCATCCCTCCCTTCGGCAAGATTTTAATACAAAAGAAACCATTTGCATGTGATTTTCACATTCAATCTTAGAGAGTTAAAGGGCTTATCCCTTGCGGGTGGAAAAAAGTCATGGAAAGGAACAGATTTCGAACAAATGGAATAATACATTGAGCTAAAATATATATCATCTATACATCTAATACATAACACACAGGGTGCACTATGACAGAGTAGTTACCTCAAATATCCTCATGCTTTTTTCTCTTTAGAGTAAAATACAGCAAGCTCCTTACTAGGTATGAAGAAGCGAGCAGTGTCATCAGTGCTACAAGACACGGTTGCCTTTAACATGTTCCATTGTGTGGATAATGCTTTCAGACCATTTCAATAGATTGCCGGGGTAGCGTTTTAGCTGAGTGTGCAGGATGAAGGATGAGGCTGGGAGCTGAGGAGGCGTCTTGAAAAATAACACAAAATGCAGCATCTCCTCTCTGCAGTCAGGGGGAACAGGCGATAAATTTCGACACACCGGGGAGAAGAATATACACAAAAATGAAAAAAGAAAAACACTCACTGTACTGTACAACACATATAAACATACATTTATACAGACCAATTATGTTTCAGCCCCCCATGACTACAATCACCACCATGTTTCCACTCTATCATTTTCCTTTCAATACTTCTGTATCTGCAGATTAAAACTTTTTTTTTTTTTTAACACATCAACTTACAAAACAAATCCCCCGTAACTGAAAACTACGGGTTGGACAAATCCTTTGTTATCACACACTTCTTTCTGTTCCTTGCAGTTCAAGCCGCTGAATAGACCAACAGAACTGCAGTTTTAACATTTAATCAATTGTGCAAGGAGGCCAGAAGAAAATACAAGAGCGAACAATAGTCCAAACACAAACCTGATTCCTCTTCCTCTTGCTCTCTCCTCACTTATCTCCTTCTCCATCTGTCCCTGCAGGTAGGGCAATGCAGGCTATGCCCCAGGGTTAAAGGAAAACTTATCTGGAGTCATTAAAAAATTGAATTGCTATTGGCAATGAGCTTAATCACTCAGTGGAACATTTGGGTGCAGTAAAACATCCTGTGTGAACGCCCTCCAGCCAACTGGTTTGATTTATGACTTTATTCCCACATCTTACAGCATCTGAAGAGGGATAGCTCGTTACAGCCAACCCTGACGTGTACTGTAGCATCACATGTCCCAATAGAACTTCATCAGCTCCTCACTGATAACATTAGAGTTATTAGGTCTTAGCACTGAGTTGTGTTTCTGTGTTGTTATTTCACAACGTCAGCCCAAAACATAAACTGAATGAGAATCATGAAGGGTGCTTTTGTATGTGTTAAGTGTGCAGGTGCGTGCGTGGCTGTTTTTTTTATGTCTGTGTTGTTCAGCATGTCTACTTGTGTGTGAGCAACAACGTGTAGGTGGACAGAGGATGAGACACACCGAGTTATGTGGATGTGCAGCAGAGTAGAGTACTAAGGACTGTTTGTCTGATTATTCACGTGTGTTCCTCAGCTATCCCTGTTTGTCCTTTGTGAGATGGTGGGGAAATGCCACCTCTCCTTTGTTTGGGAATGTTTTGTATTTGATCAGTCACATAAATCTATTCAAAGTCATCTCTGCATGCTGACCTTATAATGGAGGTGGTTGCCAAGCAATTACATGGCTTGCCTTCTCTCTGGCTGAACAAAGAGAAACAACCCTCATGTTTTAAATGGATGAGCTGTGAAAAGGTACTCAGCCCCTATTTTACCATATCTAACTGAAAAGCTGAGTGAACAAGGGATTTATCACATTTTTGCAGAGGCTCAGACATGCATTTAAACACAAAATTACACACATGCATGTAGTACATCTGCAGGCTAATACCCATGCACTCATATGCATTCACATTGTTTGAGCTGATACATATGAGACTTTTAAAAGACTCCATTTCTAAGTACACAGCTGCCTGTAAATAAATCGAGGTTCATCAGCTTGAGTATGGATATTATGGCACTCAGTGGTTAGCTGGTTGCAGTTAGAGAACAGCTGTTGCAACATGAAAGCAACAGCTAAGGACATGAACCAAGGCTGTTGTGTTCAAAAATGTGCCCATTGTGGCAGCACAGGTTTCTTTTATGGAATAATAATCACCACCTTAATTAACAGGGAGAAAAAAAAAAACAATTCAAAGAAGGCGTTGCATATAATAGTAAACAGAAGTCTGTACTGGAACTTTATGAGACAGTAAAATCTTGAACTGCCTCCCATGATTTACAAACCAACTTCAAGATTGCTGTTTTTGATTAGTTTGCCGTACAACTTTTAAGCTTGCTGATGAATCTAAAAGACTGTCTCTCCTCAGTCTTTTCACTTCTTTCCCCCCACCCCACCCTCCTTAGTTCCCTTGGCTGCCAAAGATTGGGCAGGAGACCAAGAAGTTGACTTAGAGCTGTCTGTCTCCTCACTGGCTTCTTGCAGGAACGGCAGTCAAAAAAACAAAAAACTTTCTATCTCTGTCTCTGCAGGAAATGCCATTCAGGTCTTCGGCTACGGGACAGACAATAGAAGTACATCTGTCCCAGGCATCCCGGTGACGGTGAAGACACGGTCCGATATGTCAAGAACCACTTCAGAACCTCCTATTACAGCAAGAAGTGATGGCTACATTAGCAAGGTAAAATGTTTGCATAATAGTTTCATTCTGATTATTATATAATGGATGAAAAAAACGCATTTGGTTAATTCTGTTGTTTCTTATATTGTGTGGAATTAACCTTTTTTTATTAAATTAAGAGGGAAAAGGTTTAAGTACTGAGCTTCCAGCTCTGATGTTATTACCAGAGACTGAATCAGAATGACCTTAATCACCAAGTATCAGAGGTGGGTAATCCCAGGTTCATCAAGTCAAATTCCTGCCACATATTGGTTCCAACCTGTTCACTGAACACAGGT
>JAQQZY010000029.1:24069883-24081465 GCA_030068375.1 Ostorhinchus rueppellii
AGAATAGAATAGAATAGAATAGAATAGAATAGAATAGAATAGAATAGAATAGAATAGAATAGAATAGAATAGAAAGATTTCCAGATTTTTTTAACAGCTTCAGTCCAACATAAAAAAGAGGCCCCTCTGTGAAACACTGATGTGCCAATTACCTTTTGCTTTGACTGCAGACATAAGTGGAAAAAGATGTAACTTTCAGGAACAGCTTTGAGTCCAAAACATCAGAAAAGAAGCTGTGTTGCTGCACAAGTTTAGATAGATATGTTGTGATATGTATGTGCACTCATGCATCAAAAAACACTCAAAGTAGAAAACAAAGCAAAGATGAAAATAAGCTGCTGTATATGAATAAATAAATACAAGACGCATATATGGGTGTTCAGTTTTTGTCAATATACAAAAGCATGTCTATTGCTAAACAGTGGTGTGTCCATTTGCCATAATTCTCAATAGATATGTAGTGATATGTATGTACATTAATGCACTGAAAAACCATTTAAAGTAGAAAAAATCCTGTGTATAAACAAATAAATAAATACAATATGTTTGTAGAAATGACAGTTGTTTTTGTCAATATACAAGAATAGAATAGAATAGAATAGAATAGAATAGAATAGAATAGAATAGAATAGAATAGAATAGAATAGAATAGAATAGAATTGAATAGAATAGGGCATTGGCAGAATAATAAATAATATTTCAGTCATTACAGTGGACTTTAAGGGCCATGAGGAGCATCATGTCCACTTTAGAAGCTTTCATCCGAATTTCCAGAGGAGGGAAAAACCAAAAGGCAACAGAGCGAGAGAGAAAGGGACAGCACAAACACCAAGAGGAGACAGAGTATAAAATTCACATGACAGGTCTGGTTATCTTGAATGCAAATGCTGGCTGTGTGTTTGCTGGAGTGACACATTGGTTCTTTTATTGATAAATTGAGGACCGCTATGCTATAATGCTACCAATATACTTTGCAAGGGCCTAGGTAAAGAACCTGCTCTAAAGGCACAGATGATGACAGACTGTTGAGAATGCTTCTCATTACTCTTGCACCTCCCGTCGTGGCACACTCACATGTTTATGACGTACACATGGTGAAAGATTCATTATTCCTGCTGCCTGTTGTGATTTAAAACGGTATGGGTGGATTTTTGGATTACAGGACCTCTAAAAAATAAGAACTGGTTATTCTCCCAACTGGAATATTTGCATTTAGAGCAGATTATCCATCAAGACACCTCCAATGGATAAAACAAAGCACAAACATTTTTTTTTCTCTTTTAAATGCCTTACCAATCTGCATTCTAAGGGTTTTGATTACATGATTACGGTGTTTCCTTAATGAGGTGTGAGGAAGGATTAGTTACATTGCAAATCTACATTTTTCTTACATTCTTTAGTGACAGAAGGGGATTTTTGGTGCCAACATTTTCCAGTTCTTCTACATATTCTTAATAATCTAATTTTACAACTTCATCCATCCAAAACATCAGAATACATTCATACAAAGCCATGTAAGGTACAAAAATCCATTATTCAAATATATTCAATCCATACCCCTGTGTAACTGTGTTGAAAAGACCAGTAGGGAGCCTCTTTCTGTATTCTCTCTGTGGACATGCACATACTGCCAATAATCTTATGCAAGTGTCTTCCAGACTATAATTATATTTACATGAACTGTACGTATATCAGCAGGATTCACTGAGGGAGGATTTTGAAGGCCAGTACTTGTAAACCATGAAAAAGAAAAGAAAAGAAAAGAAAAGAAAAGAAAAGAAAAGAAAAGAAAAGAAAAGAAAAGAAAAGAAAAGAAAAGAAGGCATAGAGAGAAGCCCAACCATGTATATCTGTTGACAAGTACACAGAAAAAAAACATGATTTTCATTAAAAATTACAAGAATTCTAGTTCATGCTGCATTTCTTAAGGCATTTCACAATTCATTACGTTTCTTTCCCTTTTTCTTTTTCTCTGATGAGCAACTGTTCCCCCTCTCAGTGGATGCTGCAGGCCTATGCAACAACTTACTACCCCTCAGCCAATTAGAAAATTACTCAGCATATGAAATACAGTACGCTAGTGCTTCATCAATTACCGTAAAAACGGAGTATTTTGCTGCTCCAGCAAATCTGCTGCAACTGTGACAGTGGTCTTATTTATTTCCTAGTGTTAACAGTCATATCATAACCAACAGCAAATAATATTAATGAATTATAAATATTTAAGTGTGCTGTGTCACCAAAGGAAGGAGAAAATGTACAAAGGACTGGACTTATTGGATCATGGCTTAAATCAACATATCAAATAATATTGATAAATGTGCATTATCATAATGAATAGTGAACATTTTTCAGTATCAGCAGCTAATAAAACTGGAAATTGTAACTAACAATGTGGTATTTCAATATTGTACTACATCAGCTGTAACTGACAGAGTATTACATTTAGTTTAATGAGACAGAATGACAGTGAAAGTGGAGACAGAGTTTAATATCCACCTTAAAAACCAAATGATGTTTGATTTAAAAAAAAAAAAAAGAATAAGAATGTGTTAAGTGAGGGGTACGTAGTGGAGTGAAAGTCTGAATAACGGTGTGAATGAAACTGAGTTTAGTCCAAAGGTATGTTCTGAGAATCTCAGTGTGATATTGAAAGTGCATGTTTGTGTATGTGTAGCCTCACATAAGGGTGTGTTGAAGCTTGTATTTTTAGGTCTTCGCCCAGGGCCGTTGTACTACCCCAAGTCTGTGTACTTTATTTATGCATTGAGGCATAGACAGAAAGAGGAAAAGAGAAGGTGGTAGCGGTGGGGGAGTGGGGGATTAGAGAGCCAGAGATGACCTGGAGGTGGGAGGGATGAATAGGAAGACGAGATAGTGGTGAACCCCCATTCTT
The DNA here is from genome assembly GCA_030068375.1 of Ostorhinchus rueppellii. NCBI lineage: Eukaryota > Metazoa > Chordata > Actinopteri > Kurtiformes > Apogonidae > Ostorhinchus > Ostorhinchus rueppellii. The sequence goes on from JAQQZY010000029.1 coordinate 24,072,780, forward strand.
AGCCCCTCCACTCTTAAACCCCCCACCTTTAGTGGTGAGACCCAGGTTTGTATTCTGAATGAGTATACTGACTGGAGAGCCGCAGTCCACAACCAACACACCCCGACCCCAGAGGACCCCACAGGGCCTCCAGCAGCTGTGGATGGACGTGCTGAACAAACACAATGTCAGGTCAAAACACCCACTCTTACAAGCACACACTGGACAGGGCTGAGATAGAGACAGTGAGAAAGCAAAAGAGAGAGAGGAGAGAAAAAAAAAAAGAGGGGGGCGTGGGGGGTGGAGGAAGAGATCTGGACGTTAAGAAATAACGAGAGACTTGGAGGATCTGAGGGAAAATGAAGGAGGGGGTGATGTTTTACAGATAGTGATGAGAAGGGGGAGGCTTTATGTGTGTGCGTAGTGAGGTATCAGAGAGAGGGAGCAAAAAAAAAGGCCAAGAGGAAAAAAAAGGTGTGTAAAAAAAAAAAAAAAAAAAAATCCAAACCTGGCTGTAGACTTTTTTTTTCTACCTTCTCAGTTTTCTGTGCTCTCGTTCTCCCACTACAGCAGTTTCATGGTGAATACTGATACAGTACAGAAACAAACCAAAGTACTACACTTTGTAGCTACAACAGGAGGTAAATTTAGGTGGATCTGGGTATGTACATGGTAGCTCACTAACAAAGATGCTGCCAAAATAGGGATGAAGAGGGTTAATAGGTTTAGGTGAAATTGTCAAAATGTGATGATGGAAAGTGAATTTTAAAGGGCAGAGAAAAAAAAAGGGAGTGGTACTGAGAGTGTGGGCATTTCTCATGGGACCCTCAGCTTCTTGTCAGTCATTATTCCTATTGTGACAGTTGAGAGAAGAAGCAAAGAAGAGGGTTTGAACAGGAAATAGAATTGCAGCATGAGGTAAGGTCTTTGTGGCTGAACCTTGTAATGAAATACAATAACTTAATTTTCTCCATCTGCAGAAAATAAAACACACTATTTTGTACAATCCAAACTTGCACTCCACACTGCAAAAAAAAAAAAAAAAGCTTATTGTTGTCATAATAACAAGGACTATTAAGTGGATACAACACATGGGAGGCTGATTCATAATGAGGTGGATCAATGTGCCACATATTTCAGGAAATGTACATGTATTTATCATAAATGAATGCTAATATCCATCATCAACATTATTGTTCTAGTTTTTACAATAACATCAATACACCAAGGACCGGATAGAAGAAGAAGAAGAAGACGGTAAACATTTCATGGAAAAAGGAGAGGGGAGGGAGGTATTAATTGACAGGGTCAAGCACGCAGCATGGAAAGAAAAGATGGCTTGTTGATGCTTGCAGCTAATGGGGGAAGACAATAAGACAATAATGGACCAAACAAAGCTGATGATTTGTTCTCCTTGAAACGATTCCACCAAATGGTTCCCGTCAAAAGAAATGCAGCTGGGATTGCGTCTCTTTGGTTTTAAGGTAGATTTTGAAGCGGGTTCCTTCTGTTTGTAAGCATTTTCATCGCTAATACACTGCAGACCACATCCAAGGCCATGGCTTTCATAAACCCTCCATTCAACTTGTTAGACTCTCAATTAAATGATTCATTTAAGTGACATAATAATCTTTACAATGGTGGGTACATTTGGATGTGCTGCAGAATAAAAGCGCAGCAATATTATAAGATTATAGCAGCAGTATTCTGGGGACAAGAACTGCAGCATGAATATGACAAATACTATATGATGCATAATCAGATTGCAGAAGTGTTGGCTGGAATTGCCTTCTTGTGGGTATCTTTACTTTAATCTTCAGCCAACTGGGACATTCTGCCCACTGACACTGAAATAATAATGTGTCTTAGGGAATGGGATTGAAACTGTGAGGAGGTAAAGATGAGGGGGGAAAATCAACATCCCAACTAAGGTATTCAAATGACAATGACAGATTTAGTGTGACAGAGCCAAAAGCATATTATGATATTTCTTCTAACTCACTGCTTTTCATGTTTCACTCTCCGAGCACCCACATCTGCACATTGCAGTACAATAACAAGTGAAACTTAACTCCTCTCATTTCAGAATTTCAACAACTAGACTTGCGTGCAGTGAAGTTGCTCTTAGAGCGCTACACTTCCCAGCACAGTCCCCCCCTGCAGCACTCACATCTAATGAGTTGAAACGAGAAAAAGAGACCAACTGCTGACGTTACTGGATGAGCATTAGCTTGGACCAGGCCCCATGCAGACCCACTTATCTGTAAATCACCTGTGTTCGGCAGACTGTGTGGCCAATTATACTGAGCTAAACCAGTACACCAGAAACAAATCAGAGCATAGTGTTGTCATCCTCTTGTTTCTGATCCAGAGAGAATTTTGGTTATTTTATTTAACTTTTATCTACTTACAAGAGATAACAACATTAGGAAATAATGTATTTTTCAAGATCTGGCTTGTTCTTACGCTTGTCTGCACAGGTCAATCATCACTGCAGCTGGAAAAGAAAGTGGTCTGCAGAGTTTATGCATGTATAAATGTGTGTAAAGCTCCTCCAAGTCATTAATAATATTCTTTTGGTCTGATATGATTGAGTTTGTTTCAGTTTTGTGCTCAGAACAGCCTGGAATCAGTTCAATCTCAGCAGGAATTTTTTTTTTTTTTTTTTTTTTTCCAGAAGATACTTGGTCTGCTGGGGGAATAAAATGGTACTCTGTGGTCTGGTTCAGAGGGCATACAAACCAAAAACCAAAGAAACATCTCCCACTTCTGTACAGTCAAACAGCTTCTGATCTAAGCTCTGTTTAAACTTTTGGCAGTCAGCCTTAGCCTTTAAATATTACAACGCAGTCCCCTCACACAGGGAAATTGACTGCTATATTGATCTGCGATGTGTAAGAGGTAGAGATAACAATGACATGACATTATGTCAAGTGATTAATCTTTCGACTTGCGATTCAATGATTGACAGGAGAAGAGGATTCTAATCAGACTGGAGTAGCCTTACTATTCATCACAATTGTCAGTCATTGCATAGAAGTGAGAGTGTCCGTGCTGATAAATGGACTCTCACAGAGCCTGTTTGATGTTTGACTTAACTATGCTCTCACTCTAAGGAAGAGACAACTTAAAACAACTGACGCACCCCACGAATCAGCCTCTGAAACAAAATAATTACGGATATCAAGTTAAGAGTGAATGAGACATGTTACTCTCCTGCACTTTTACAACTTTTATGTTCTTTCTGTGCATGTGTGTGTACAGCTGTGTCTGCTCTTGTGCATGTATTTATGTTTATGTCCACTCGTGTTTCTGCTTAGTGGTCCGCTCAAATTACACACTCTATTATCTGGTCTCTCCAGCCAGCAAGCTCATTTGGAAATGAGATTTAAAACAGCAATAAATATAGAATTATGGAGCGAAAAAGGGAAAGGAGTGTGATTTTAAAATTGTTTTGTCGGGGGTTGGTCCAAATCGCAACTGGGCTTTGGAAAGAGGTAGATAGAAAGATGTAATGGCAGTGACTAACTGCTAGCCAGTGTTTTTGTGCATTCAGGCCCCCTTGCTGAAAGCAGTATTTTCTCCACAGTTTGAAATCCTTTTCCTAGGATAATTATCCATTGTAGATGCCCATCCTCAGATAATGACTGCCTTGCCACTGAGCTAGGAAATTAACAGGGACCCAGTATGCTGCAAGCACAATGGTGGGACTGCCCCTTGTATCAGCACTCAGCTAATTTTAACCAAGGAAAGAAAGAGGGAAGCTGTTGTTAATAATTCTCTCCTGCTTATATCGAATAACATAATTTCATTTCATGTATGATATCATCTAGAAGCAAGAGAAAATGAAAAATAATGCATGAGGAGACCTGAGTTCATGAAGGGAATGACAACAGTGCCCCCTTGTGAAACACAGCTGTTAAAGATTTGCAAAGACTCTAAATGTTTCCCTTCTTCCTCACATTAAAAAGCTGATTTGGTTCGGTTCAGCCTCATACTGTCAACACACCTTAGTTACTTTAGCTATGCCAAAAAGGATAAAGTGATCAGGGAAGATCATGACTGACAAAATGGGCTGCGGAAATGGGTTATGTAGAGTTATTTTAGGGTAGCAGCTTTGGAGCAGTTTGTGGCAGAGAATAAAAGACAGATAAAATACCAGTATGAAAAAAGTGCAATCACAAGCTGGTATTATGTCTACAGCAGGATTTTTATAAGTGCATTAGTGCACCCGGGTCTCCGTTTTAATTAGCATAGAAAGTATTAACACATTTGTTTAGTGCTGTGCAAGTGTTCATAGAGGCTTAATTATATGATAGTCAAGGCCATTTTTCACCAGCTTGGCCTCTTTGTAAAGTAATAACAGTAGGTTTACAGGCCACTATTTTTATGGTTCAGCTGAGACACATTTTTATACTTGGCACAAAAGTCTGCTGTAGGTTAGTCCTGATCAGAATTTACATATATTATGCTATTAATCCCAGGAAGATTCTAATGGAACTGATGAAATCATCATTTTGGGCTAACATCCCTAGACTGTGCTCTTTGAAGCAAACTGATTCTTGCAGGAGGAGGTGTTTGGGGTATTCAGCTATTCCGTTCACGCTACTTGACCGTACACCTTAGTGCAATTTATAGCTCTGTTACACTCCATATAATCCCTATTAGCAGATGCTTAAGACTCCTCAAAGCAGTTACTTGTTGTTAGCCTCTGAAGTGTTAACCACAAGGAGAGATGAATGGCTTTATTTGCAAACTTTATATTATGCACGTAACACCTGGGGAGCAAAATGGGTGGATCAGGGTGACTTTGGCAGGGATCCATCTGTAATGCATGCGACCACAGTCCTCCCATGTCTCTGTGCCTCTATCTCCACCGCTGGCACAGCACTAACAAACTGTGGAGACTACTGTGCCTCTAAATCATCAGTTTTTCTACCAGCCTCACTACTTAATAAGATTACATGCAAATCTAGACTGAAAGGTAAAGTAAGGGTGAAACAGCCATAAAAAAACACCAAACATAAATGCCAGCACTTTTGTTTGGTGGGTTTTGTTTAGCATCACTGTACTACCATTAACCTCGCACTTTTATCTACTTCCAAAGGGCTGAGGATAAGCACGTCAGAATGTGTCCGGCCCTATACTTTTTATCTGAACAGTTAATCCTTCTTTGTCTACGAAGACAATGCTTGCCATTAGCTTGTGTGGTTTCAACACAGAGAGTTCTTCAACAGAGAATATGTTGATGAATTAAAGCTTCATCACACTGTGGCTTAGCAGAGTTGAGCGACTACATTAAATCAATACTAATAAGCAGTCCATATGTGTTTGTGCGTGCGTGTTTGGTGAAAAATTCAGCGTCTGAGTATAGATTTCACCTGACACTCTCAACTTGTACCACTCATCAGGGGTGTGGCACAGACCGACATCTTCATTGTCCTCATCTAACCTGACAGGTTGTTACTGTGTGCTCTGACCGTTTGGTGCCAGGCTTATTTATATGCTGCCTGTGAGAGAGATCTTGTGGAGAGCAAATTGCCTTTGCACAGAGAGACAGCCATCACTGCTTTGAAGTGTGAGCATCTGTGTGTGTATGTGTGAGTATAGTTTCACTTCATTCTTTCCAACGGGCAGGACAAATTGTACGTATTTATGCCAGGGGAAAATAAAATCTGTGCTGGAATTTTATTTAGTGATGACAGGTTTATGTCTTGCGTTGTCTGTCTGGGAATGCTGGACATTAATCAAGTTCACCAGGAAGCCACGTTCTTGCAGGTCAACAAGCAGGTGAATGCGTCTCTCCCTCTTTCTAGTTCACAGTGTCTCTGTGGAGTTGTGATGCGCGGGACTCAGAGGGTTATCCTGCCCCTGCTGTACCAGCAGTGTAACAGAAGGTCTCTGCAGTGCATGAATCCCTGACTTGTGTCCCACAGTGCAGCAGCAAAGGATGAAGCGACCATACATCATAGGCAAACTGTGTCCGCTCAGGTGGTGACAGACAAAGCCAACATAATCAATAAAACCTTTGCTGAAAATCAACTTCCTTTTGCTCGGATCTCACCTCAGCCACTTTAGTTTCTTTTACTCAAATTACATACTTCTTGCTTGCTTTCTATTTTTTCTTAGTTTTTCTTTCCACTCTTGTCTTCTCTGGAGTGACATCATTTATCTGTGCCTGGCTACAACTTCTGTCAATATTATCTCTATCTGCCCTTCTGCTTAGCCCCAGGTGAACATGTTGATACACAGAGGAGCTGTCAGCCTTGACAGAACATAAAAAAAGAAAAGCACTTCAGAAAGAAAGACCAAGGCCTGAGGATTACCGAAGGCCATTCAGCTTGTTAGTGCAGCAGCACCTATATCAGACAAATGCATACTTAATTTTTTCAGAAGGGCTGAGTGATTCAAGCTCTGGGTGTGTGAATGTTCCACAAATAGACAGTTTAAATGATGGAGGGCCTTGTGTAGTACCCACAAACCATTTCAGACAGCAGTGGAAATGCCATTAGAGAGATAGAAGGAGCACTGGGGAGTAGTTCACGGTAATTAAACTGGAGCGTCAATGTCACTACTACCTGTTTATGACCCAAAAGAGTAGCAGTTTCCTGTGGTGAAGAGGTTTGGCTTTCATTTATTACTGTCGATTACCATTATGAAGTCCTCCCACAAAGGGCTCGGGTTTTATTTTGGGAAAAGGTACTTAAATTTTATGGAAAAAAATTCCCCACGTAGATGATTCTTCAGAGATAATAGCATGTTGTTGTGTGATTTGGTTATAAATGTGAGCCAAACACCAATAATCTCTCAAAGCTCCTGAACTTAATGAGAAAATGTCAGAGTGTACATGGTAAGTATTAGCATGCTAATATTATGCAATCAACAATTCAGCCCTGACATTCACTGACATTTTCAAGTTTGTTTGTTTCAAGGTTTATGCTGTTTGACATCTTAAAATGACAGTAGTACATCATGCAGTTGGTGTACATGTTTGCTCAGTGTGTGATACTATTGTGACTTGACATTGTCTATATAATCTCCAGTGTAATATGGATTCATAGTGGATTTATGTGCAGCTGCCTACATCCAACCAGTCTGCCAAAGCAGCGTATGTGCAAATATAGATGAGGCTTACATAAGAAATTGGATTTTTAAGATCCAGGCTTCGTATGAATATTTCTATGTCTATGTGTGTGCAGATGGGACCTTAACTTCATTTACACAGACATATATCAGGATCCAGCTGTTTTATGGGGACAAAATACAGGTTCCCTATCATGGAAATACATTTTTTGTGTTCCTGTTAGTTTAGTTGAAGGTTAGGGAAAGGAATATGTTTAGACATCATGTGGTTAGGGTTAAAATAGGTTTTTGCTTTGTAGGATAACAACGCAACCAGGTTTTGAAAGGAAACTAAATTGGAAATGTGAACACATATCCTGTCCTATGTGTAGTCCTATACAGCAGAAAAGTTTAACAAAGCAAATCTACAGTATTTCCTATTACTAAGATTCAGACTATTGTCAGTGGCCAATTCTGCATTTACTCTTTCTGTGTTTTCAGGCTTTAGACAAAAAAAAAATCTACCCAGTAACACAGATTGGAGCTAATCACCCGTGTTTCCAGATAGGTAGGAGGGATAAAAACATTACTGACAGCTATAATTACTGATTTCAGATTTAGTCATATGCAACTCGAACCAAGTTATTTTGCTATTCTCAATTATAATGAACTGTAGACAAGTGGATTCATTTTTCCATAACAGCATAAAATGATGTCAAGTCAACCATATTTACATTTACACATGATATGGAGCTGCAGGAGGAAGCTGGATGTTTACAGGGCTGGCTGGGGGTTCAGACTGGATGTGTGTATAACAGAGCTCATGTTTCTCTTAAATTTGAGGAACGTAAACCTGGATACACTCACAATGTAGAGATGTAAAGATAAAATTTCAGGGCTGAGGCTGCTTTATGATCAGGGTGACAGTTAGGATTAGATATGTTATGGTTTTTGATCATTTTAGCGTATGTAAGTCTACACCAAATGAATGGAAGTCTAAGTAAAGTCTTTTAAATATATAAAACCTTAACTGTGTGTTTATGCATGTGTCAGCACAAGCTGTGTCCAGCATATGACCACTCAACATTGACCGGGGTCAGTTTCTGAGGCCAGCTGGGTCAACATTATTAATGCAGGACTTTTTCATTCAACAAGCTATTGATCCACCTCCATGTGTTTATTTAGATGTGTGTCTGTGGGGGCGAGTGAAGATAAGCAAGGAGATGTCACTGGGCTAAGAAAAAGAGGCACGTTCTGGAAGAGTAAATTTGACATGAAATCCAATCAGTTGGTGCAGCCATTCCCAGTCTGACGGCCTGAGCTGTTCCTTCAAGTACAAAGACACCAAAGACAAAACTCACATGAGTTATCATAGTGGCTCATTCAGTTTGGCTAAAAACATAAACATCTCTTAATTGTTTTCGTGTAAGGCCATCTTTACAGCTTGGTTAGAAGATGCATCATATGCATCATATGACAGTGAGTGTAGGGCTGCAACGATTACTCGGGTTACTCAAATAATTCGAGTACAAAAAATGATCGAGGCAATTTTGTTGCCTCGAGGCTCTGTTTAATTGTCACGTGGCAATAAAATGTATTTATATTTTTTGTGTATCATCGCAGCATTCTCCATAGACTAGTTCCG
>JAQQZY010000029.1:24088965-24118735 GCA_030068375.1 Ostorhinchus rueppellii
GGCTCCATGCGACCCCCGTGACCCTAATGAGGATTAAGCGGGTATAGAAGATGAATGAATGAATGAATGAATGAATGCTTTGAGCTAGCATCGATACTACATCAACCGGGCTGTTAGCATCGAAGCTATTGATACAACGATTCGAATAAAGCAACAATATATCACAACTGAAGGAAATTACTGCCAAAATAGACTTACTTGGACAGGGTTACTTGCTGGTCCAGAGAGAGTTGGTATCGATCCCGGTGGAAGATGCCCTGCTAATCCACATCTGTATTGTCCCAAGTGGCTAAAACAAGTCAGTAAAATAAACTCTAACCACAAGCTTTTCTGTGGCTCGGATGTTGAAGATGAAAAAGGCTTTTGTTGTCCTTTGTACACTCAGGTACAGAGCGTTTTCTGTGTTTTTCTAGCTTCCATGTTGTCAGTTGTTTGTCGGTTGAATTGTGAGGTTGGAGTTCAGCCTGAGTTAGTGACGTATAAAACCGATCTGCCAAAACAGTCCATTTGATGGTGCTCTTTGAACTATGTTGACTGACACCTCAAAAAATGAACATTTCATGTCAGGGTCCCTTTAAAAACCCACTCTGAATCCTATGCAAATTATCTGGAGTTTATCCTTATTACCTTGGCAACAGCAACACAGTTACTAACAAAACAAATACTATGAAATATTTTGAATTATTTTAGTAATCATTCAGTTAAGAGGAGCCATATTGTGGTTATAGGTTATATATATGGAGCCCCTTTTACACAGCACTTCTGTTCCAGGAATATTTCACCTTTATTCCAGAACGAGTGTGTAAATGAAATGGTGGGATCATTCAGTACCACCTCTGTCACAGCTCTGTAACACCTCTGGAGATAGTAACAGGGCCATGATAAAGGTGGAATCATGATTCTGGAATGCTATGTAGGAGGAACACCTCTCCACAACAATCATGGGACGTTTTGATGAAGTATTGCATGTGCAACCCCTACGCCAGGGGATTTTAAAATGAGTGTAAGCTATGTACAATAAACAAACAAATCAACAGGGACCAGAAAGATATTGAACTGTGGATGGTGAGCTGTTGTCACTTTGGGTGGAGGACTGTATCCATGCTAATAAATGTGGCATAGTGAAAGACAGGCTGACTCTGGAAGGTTAGCAATACTACTATGCTCGCAGTATTTCCAGTGCACAAGTTATACGTCACACTATACGCTGTGCTGCATCGACGCCCCTTTGTTTCCGGAACACAGGTCCGCTGTGTAAAAGTCCAACCTGTCTCACCCCTGTTACTCCTTTTCTTGGTTGTGGAAATCAGTCAGTGGTGGCAAAAAGGTAGGATCACCAGCTCACTTTTTTCTGGGATCTCTGTGTAAAAGTGGTTTATGTCATGTTAATATTCCAACCCAGTAACAAGGGAGGAGATTCTTAATTAGAGTGCACCCATAGCTACCAGAACCACCACTGAATCAGTGCTTTGTCACTCAGCACATCTTTATTATGGTGTCATCATATTTTCTCCTTCAAACAGTTACTCAAAATAACACTTCTGTCTACACCCTTCATGTTCATCCTTCAGCAAGTTGTTTACATTATAATTATGTCTGTTTTATTTTAGACAGAAAATGGCCACAATAAAACCACAAATCACTTCTGTTATCTGTATAGTTTGTGTTGTCAATAACTGCACAAAAGACCTGTTTGGAATCATCCAAACAAGCTCAGAACAGTTTAGTCTGAACCATTGATTAACAAGCAGTGAACTTTATAGCTTCATAGGCTTCATAATCAAACTCATCAATAAGACAAATGTTGCAATGTGAGCCTCAAAACCTTTACTTTGGAACTGTGTCCAGTGATCAAATCATTGGCAATGCTTTTGTATCATGTTGAGGTTTTTCTTTTTTTTTTTTTTTTTACCCTGAGAGCTGTTTTTCACCAGGTCTCATCTTCAAGTCAGCCCTGGTGTCAGTTTTGATTGCCATGACTGACTCACTATTCCCTTTAGTGGTCACATATGTCGCATTTCTACTACGTGGTACCAGCTCGAATCGATTTGACTTGGCTCGACCTTTTTGTGTTTCCATTATGAAAAAGGACCTGGAATCTGGTACCTGGTACTAGTTTTTTGGTAGCACCTCCACTGAGGTTTGAATTGATACTAAACCATGATTTAGTAACACTGCAGACCACTGATTGGTCAGACAGTTCTTTCTGTGACCCGGCGTTTTACAGAAGACAGATGCGGAAGAAGACAGTAAATATAGCGGTACATTAATCCACTTGATGACAACCCAAAATTACACCATGGTCGGTCAAGGAGATTCAGTCTTTGGTGGTCGAAGTAAAGATTCAGATGAGACAACACACAACGAGCGAGTTTTCAGCAACTCTGAGCAGATAACACGGAAATAAACACGCCACATTGAAATACTGAGTCTAGCTGGTACCATATAGTGGAAACATGGTGATACATCTACAGTGAGATGCTAGCCCATGGCTATAAACACATTCATAAGCATCTCAGAGCTCCTTTTTCCTAAACACTGTAATGTCACTTTTAGGGACTTTTTGAATATTTAAAGTTGATATACCACATATATTTCTTTTAAAAAGTTTTAGGTTAAAGAAACTTCACAGATCCAGCACTGGCCCTGAAGAGATTTTCTAAAGGTTGAAATAACCCTTGTGTTGTCATTAGGATTAGATCTGGGTTGCATTCTACACATTTTAAAGAAAGCCTCTGTGGTGAGGATAAAGCAGGTTCAGATGATGAATGATGAATGAATGAAGTTGCATTGTGAGAAGTATTTTGGAGTTTCATTGATTTCACCTCTTCTTTTATCCACCAGGTCTTTCAAATGTATTGTTTAACACCAGTATCTGTATAAATATGACCTTCAGACTGTCCAGTAAATATAGTAAAACTCTGAATTCTTTCTTTAGAATTTAGTTAAAAGGCATACTTTACTAGGCACGTTGTATTACAATGTAAATATTTGTTTGTAATATTTATCAAAAAAAGAAAAGAAAAGAAAAGCTTCTGCAAGCAGATAGGTTTTTTTTGTGCAGTTTGATACCTCGAAAGTGTAGATAAGATTTAGTGTGCACTCGAGTCTGTACTCATAAACAATGAACAATAAGCTGCCCAGGACTGACCTAAAAAAACAGACACATTGAACTCGATGGATTACACATGCATCTGTTAGTAATTTCCATACAGACAGTGAGAATTAAAATGATGCCATCTGCCACAGTGGCAGTGTGGATGTACAGTGAGAACAGACGAGGAGTTTCATGGTCATTGTGATACAGGTATAAATCCTCGGCCTTTATAGTACACTGCTGCCTTCCACTGGCTGTGGTAATGGATTGGCTATGCTCTGGCTCCGCAAGTGTATGTCTGCTTCTGTGGGTGTGTGAGGAGGGAGGGCTATTGTCAGATGGTCTTGTAAGGGGCAGGGTTTTGTGTCAGCTCAAAAGTGACAGCAACACTCTGCATATACACACACACACTTTGTCCAGACACTGAAAAACATAGGCCAGTCAAATAATAGATTAGGTGAATGTATACACACACACGCACACACACCCTCATTCAATCTCACCAGGCCTTAACTCACCCTGCCCGCTACAAATCTATAAGGTCAGAACATTTGCAAAGCCATTGAATGTTTTCATCATTTGCAGTGATGAAACACTCCAAATACTCTTGAATGGAACTCTGTCTTATAAAGGTGAATGTGAAAGTGAAGCAGTGGGATCATTGTTCAGACAAACAGGCTCTGAAGTGGACCGGGACTAATCAAAGAAACAAAAGATCTCAGTTGATAGAACAAGTGAGCGAGGTCACTGCAACAGATTATAGTAGATTCAATAAATTATTTTATAAGTAGGTCAAGAGACTCTAAAAACACTTCATGGTAAAAGTGTAAGTATTAGGCAGCATGATGTAATATGACGCAAACTGTAGCACAATCTTGAAAATAATTGTAAGGTCATTTACCGTTTGTTTCTCCTACAGTTCTTTAAAGCAATTTCTTTATTGATTTTTGCAGGATAACGTCAGTTAATCAGTAGTCTTCCATCTAGATATATGGTAAAACTGTCTGTTTTCTTCACATCCAGAGAAAGTATATGCTTTTTTGTGACAAAAATGGGGTGGAAGATTTATACTTGTTTTGTCAGTGGCAGAGCTTAGGGGCCACATTTTTTCTGTTGTTGTTGTTTGTTCATTTGGAACACATCACCTTGTATATTTTCCTGTCGTGGTGTGTGATTGTATTTCATCCACAAGGTGTTTTGTCAACAGTGTGTACTCTGCGGGATGCTGAACGCTCTGCTGCCTTAGAGAGACTTGTACTCCAGCAATAAGTCTGTGTGAGAGTGGGCTTTTTTGTGTGAATGTGTAAAAGTGTATGTGAAAGATTGACTGTGTGTGTATATGTCTGAACAAACAACGTAGAGGCAGACTGGTGGTAAATCACTATAAAACTGAAGCTCTCCAGCCCTCTCATTGTGAGGACTAGTCATTTATTTAACACTCAAATATGGTCCTGGGCTGTTTGGGGAGAATACGTCAACCTGCACAGAAGAGTCCACACAAAGAGCGGCACACTTCAACAGACAAAGAACGAAAAGAGAGAGGGCAAGCGCCTTTTTTTCTCTTTCAGATGAAGTGCTGTTTGTTCAGGGTGGGTGCAGGGCAAGGAGTGGGATGGATAGATATGGGGAGGGACTGATGGGAGGAGGAAGGGAGGGAGGGAAGGATGAATGGTTATTACACAGTCAGTCAATGCAGAAATGGGGGGGGGGGGGGTGTCAGTGGGTGATAGGGTGGGGAGATGGGGATACGAAGGGGGGTGTAAAAGATCTTTTGTGAAAGCTGGGACTTAATCACTTGAGCGGCACACGCCGATTCTAAGGGAGCACATGTTGTACACTGGGTCCCCTGAGGGAAGCAGGCGGTCCCAAAACACACACACCCACGCACACGCACATACACACAGCTGAATTTATTTGTCAGTTATAATGCAAAGCTGGATACAGGCTGACTAGAAAAGCAGGAAGACCCACCCCCTTCACAGAACAGTTAGCGGACCCTCCTGACTGAGCTGATAGGGTGAGGTTTGCATTTGCTGCTGGTTCATTCAAGGATATAAACACACACAAGTGCACGCATGTCTGTCTACCTGTTCAGTTTCCCTTGGACTGGATAGATGACTCTGCAGAGGCCTTGCAAGAGATGGATGCTTAGTTTGACCTGGCAGTAAGTAAAATCTATTGTTTCATTACTTCAGTCTCGTGTCAGTGGTGAATGCTAATATCTGTGAGTGATAGTGAAGGCTCGGTTTCTGATTTAGCTGCAGACATCCAGGCACAACAGAGGCAGAGGCAATCACAGTCATGTCAAAGACTGTCAGACATGTTTTAAATCAATGATAAAGGGGAGCGTTGCTGCTTCATACTCTTGGGTACAAATCTGACATTATATACTATTACTTGGGTGTCTTCAGTGCAACATATTTCGATTTTCATCCTAAATATAACAGGAAATCAAACCTGAAGGTCTCCTGGAAGGGTACCATCACTACACTTTGTACTTACCCACATAGGATAACAGTCAGGCTTTCACTCTACTGCTGTCTGCCAGTCAAAATTCTCTTCAACGATGGGTCTCCTCCTTCTGTATTCACGCTGCCCGGTTTCACATGCCATCTATCTTTGATGCTCTCATTCCACCTCATCATGAAACATCTATTTTGAACATGTTGCATCTTGCTATACAAAATTTCCAAGCAAATGAAAAGTGACAGCCTTGATCCACTCTGGTTCAACATTTTGCTCTTCAGACATGCAGCACCTCAAGAAAATGATGCTGACAATTATGGATTTGATTCCCACAAACATCAGTGAGAATAACTAATTATCAGTGGGTGAGATAGCTATAATCTCGATATATGATGTGTTTTTTTGTTATAGTAACAGTACATATCACTGTTGTTCTGTAACTCCGTTTCGACTTTTTAATATAACATCTTCATCACGTACTTCAATTTGGAACTTCCATACAAATCATTTCTGTTTGGAATTGCCTCATTGTGTCATATTCACTCTTCTCTGTGTTGGTTATTTTGCCTTCATGCTTTTTTCCTGCCTGCATACATGAGGCACAAAGCTCTGAAATTGCTCTAAAGAGCGTTAGTTTTGACAAAAAACAGAAATGCTGAAGCTTAATACAAAACTGTACACATTTTTCTTCCATCATATACTGAATATTTATAATTTTTTATTATAATTTATAATTTATAATCATATCACACAACCCTACAAGTAATTCTAATAATTATGGATAAGCACCTAGTAAAATGCAATGTGTACATTAATGTGACTTACAGCAGGCAGTTATCTCGTTCTTTCTTGCTGTGGCTATTATAAAATGCTTAAAGGCTGAGGACCAGGTGGTTAGGGGAACCCACAGGCCTGATCAGCCAGCATGGAGCCCGTTCCAACTATGTAACTGCAGAGAGGACTTTTCCCCTGTGGGTTAGAGATCATGACTAATAGCATCTGGGGTCTGGTTGACTTTAAAAGGGAGGTAGGGGCAATAAAAGGAGAGCGTTTGTGCGACCTTTGTAAGTAGATGTCCTTGTAGAATAAAAGAAAGAATATTAATGAGAGAAATGGACCATGACCGCTTAATGTGTTCAATGCAATATTTCTGTGTCGACACTATTTCATAATCACACATTATAAAACATGGAAACTAAAATAGCAATAGCAATTCTGTCTGTAATAAATTCATGAAGATAAATATGACTTTAAATTGCATAGTGTTATTCTGATGGCAGCACCAGCCAAGTGTTGAGGAGGCAGTAAGTAGCCTAATTGCAAGTTTGTTTAAAGGAAGGGCACCCAAAGGGTTATTTGTCAAATTCAACGGCTGAGCCATAAATCTACACACACAAAGCTAGGCAGAGAGCCAAGGTATAACGTTTTTCAGTTTGTTTGTTTTGCAAATGAATCCAACCTTTCTTCAACAATGCATGTCTGGACTGAGCAGGAAACAATAAAGTCAAATAATACAAAAAACTAACAACCATCAACGGCTTGTAAGACATGTCTTTAAGACCTGCTGTATATTCCCTGGATTATGCCTGAATTATATATGTTTTCTTGTGTGATTATTCTGCAGATGAAACCACTGACGGTGCTTCTTCAGGGTCATGAATCGAGTCTTCCCTTCTCTTCTGTCTAAGTTGACCACCTGGACTTCAGTTCCACCCTGCCATCACTTATGCCTGCAGGACAATGGGTAGTGTCAGCAGTGTCATCAATGGCAACAGCCTCAACAGCAAGCACTGCAAGGCATCTGAGTTCAGGTTAAAAAAGGAAACAAACCATCATAGAAGAACTGGAGGGTGCAGCCTTGACGGTTTATTGAAGTGCGGCTTTGTTCAGGGCTCTTCATCTTCCACTTATCCCTCTAAGGGCCTTTCCCATTCTCGCTCAGGACGAAGTGAGGATTTTTTTTACATTAAGGTGAGCTCGCATGCCATTGGGTGCTATGACAGAACCATGCATGGTCATATATTCCACCAGAATGGCAATGAAAACAGGCATTGATCTGCTTTAACTATATTCCTCCTATTTCATACAAGGTGAGTCATAAACCAAGGTCAGTTTACCACAAAGGAGGGGCAATGGAGGAGCGTGCAGGTGGAGGAAACACAGAAGACCCTGATCGGAAACCCCAACCAAAACTGCTGCTAATGTCAAAGAAGTTGCCTGAGAGGGTGAGTTAACTGCAAAATATGAGTTTAAATACTTAAAATAACAGATTTTAGATGTTAAGCATTAATTATTATAGCCCCACATTTGTTTTTCTCTTCTGGAATTGTTGCTATGGTGAAGTGTAGGCCATTAACAGGTCATACTGTATAATTTTAATAGACTTTGACAGAAAAGTCTGCAATAAAACACCCATAGCAGGTAGTTTAATAGGCAGAAGCCATTCCTCATAACCTGTGTTGAACCTTCCCAGCTTATTAATCACCCCCTCCCAGATTAGTTGCCTAAGAATGCCTTGATCTTCCCAGAGAAGTCATTTCTGTGTCAAGAATACATAGGCAAACTGAGCTTCCTTCAATGGGTCTTTATTCCTCAGGGGCAAGATGAGGGAAAGAGAGGAATATGAAGCAGCTTTATGAGAGACAGTGCAGAGAATAGGAGAGAGAGAGAGAAGGCCAAAGTGGGTTTGAGAGAAAAAAAAAAAAAACGGCCAAAGCACTGCACATCCCAGTCATGAAGTCAGTGAGAAAGAATGCTGAGCTTACAAGCTTTACCTCTTACACTTCAGCAGTAGCTCATATTATTAATATCACAGAGAAGGGCTATTCATCTTCCCTCAGACAGCGCATGGGGGAGAGATGTGGGATGCAGAGGAGTGGAGAGGAGGACAGAGAGGGGAGGTATGGTACCGCTTGTGACGTTCTTGGACAGCACAGATGGGGCACGTGGAGTATAAGTTCATCTTTGAAATGAGTTTTCCTTTTCATGACAGTCGGGTGAATTTTACTTGCAACTACTGCTGGGTGGCTTTTAATACTGGCAGCTCGGAGAAGCAATTCTGTATGCTTCGCTGCTTCTATTTCGAAAATGAAAAGACATGATTGGGAGAAAAAAAAAATCTATCCTTTTCATTTGTACAGGATTGAAAACACGTGACAATATTTATATCTGTGAAAGACAGTCGTTACGATTTTCTAATGCTATTGGTGTTTGGCTCTTTGTACTCTCTGTAATTCTACGATCAGACCTGCTTTTTGCCCGGTCTGTTAGCAAGAGGATGGATTGAATATAAAAACAACAATTGTGAGGAGCATCCCTGACTTAGGTGTCATTTCCCTCCTCCAGACCTCTGCTGAGCAGTCATTGGTCCGTTCCACTGCCTTCACACCCGTGATTCCCAGGAGTACGTCTTCCACAGAGAGAGGCCCAAAGAGCCTGGACCGCATCCTCAGCCCACCAGAGAAAAAAACAAAGAGTCCAGACATTACTCACAAGCATGACACATTCTCAGGTCTTTATCTTTTAAAATATACAGTATGTGCTATTAATACATTAGTGACTTAAGATTCCATTATTTGATTGTGATGAGTGATTGTCTAAAGTGCCATAATTTCCTTTCTTTCAGGGACCCTCTCTGACTCCGGACGTAACTCTATGTCTAGCCTGCCCACCCACAGCACCAGTGGCAGTCTCAGTGCTTCCACAGGCCCTGTCAGTCACACTGATAGCAACTCACCTCCTGCGAACAGCCTCAGCAAGGGACTACAACCCAATTTCCCTCCATGGGTCAACGGGAATAACACTAACCTTGACTGTAGCTACATGGCTGGCTTAAACAGCAGTGGCTTGACATCTAAGGCTAATGGGGATGCTGGCTCCCCACTCGCTGCAGATAAGCCAAGCCCTCTCTGTGAAACTGCAGGTGGGATTCGATCCCCTATTACTCCAGATGAGTCACTGATTGAGCATTTGGAACAAAGGCTTCTGGAGAGAGAGACTGAACTGCAGGAGCTACAGGTAATGAGCTGTCATAAAATAAAACAAAAAAACTCAGCATGGGTTCCTAATCAGCACTCCTCATTAGATATTTCACAGCTCGGTGCCAGTTTATCACTACAATTTCTTTACCTTACAACAGGTGACATTTGAGGAGAAGGAGGCTGAAACCTGTCAGCTGTTTGACGAAAGACAGAGGTACTGCACTGAAGAGATTGAGGGTTTAAAGCAGCGGTGTTCCACAAGGCTACGACAAGTATCACAGATAGCTGCAAAAACCCAGCAAGCACTGCAGCTGCAAGTGAACCAGCTCCAGGTCGGTTGATTTTCCTTGACCCCGTCTTTCTATTACATCAAAAGCAAGTTATATTATATCATCAGACATGTAAAACTTACAGAGCCCCTTTGATGACTTTAAACTTTATATAAATGAAGGGTTAATTCTTGTGCAGGAAGAAAAAGTGAAGCTTCAGGAAGATGTTTCCAAGCTGACCCGGGAGAAGGACTTGGCCGAACTCAGACTGAGAACTTATGAGACACAAAATACGCAGTTGGCTCCAACACTTGAGGAGACTCAGTGGGAGGTAAGCTAACAATCAGCTAGAATCATTGACAGTATAACATAATATGATACAGCCTTGAGAATTACTGTAGAGTTGGACTTGATTGTTCAATCACAGCAGTGGAAAAACATTCAAGGTTTTTTTGTATTATGTTCAACAAAGAGCAAAGATGTGAATTGTGATGTGCAATTAGTACTATTCATAGTATTGTTCCATGATTTATAAATACAAACTATTGAAATTCGAATGACTGAATCTTATTTTTCTCTGCATGAATGGAGGTGTGCCAAAAGACAGGGGAGATTTTCTTATTGAAGCAGCAACTGAGAGACTGTCAGGCAGATATTAGCCACAAACTGAATGAGATAGTGAGCCTCAGGGCATCACTGAAGGAAATCACAGCGAAGATGGAGACGCTTGAGAAACAGAATAAAGACCATGAGGACAACTTGCACTCACGCACTGTAGAGGCAGAGGTAAGTTGTTTTATTATTCAACATCAGTTCACCGCACAATGCAATTCAAGCACGGAGATGTGAATAAAATGCCCACACACTGCTCATTACATGAAAAACTTCTGTGCAGAAATAATACTGGTTATGTGCTTCACTAGACTGTAACTTTCCGACTGTTCTCACTGTTCATGTTTTATCAGACTTTTATATTCACATGCTTGATGAGTCTGTTCAACATTTCCCATGATTAAACCTATTGTAACTGTCAATGTTGTCTTTTCAATTGCCATATTTTTTTTTCCCTTTTTTAGGTCTGTCAGAATGAGCTTCAGCGTAAAAAGAATGAGGCAGATTTACTCAGAGAGAAAGTGGGAAAACTGGAAAAAGACATTCAGGGACTGAAACAGGATCTGGCTGTGGCCAAAGAGCAAAGGATTCAACACAGTTTGCAACTTGATGGCCATGCCCAGACTCAGGCTTCAGAAAGATTAATTCAAGTCTCAAACTCCCCTACCGAGGGCCGCAGGGAGGAGAACAAGGGACATATGTCCACAGAATCCCTCCAGAAAGAAGTGGAGGCACTCAAACGACAGCTCATGGAGGAGAAGGACGCTCAAGAGAGACTGGCCAACAGCTTTGAGCAGGAGAGGCAGACGTGGAACAAGGAGAAAGATAAGGTTATTAAGTACCAGAAGCAGCTCCAGATCAACTACCTGCAGGTGCACAAGAAGAACCAGGACCTGGAGAGGATCCTAAAAGAACTGACCGCAGAACTGGAGGCCCGGACAGAGCTGGGCTCGGACATAACCTACGGCTCAGGGTTACAAACATATGATGATGTAATTGCCACAGAGATTTGACAGGAACACGACCACACATCCACCAAAAGTAACACTGGCACATGACTGTTTTTTCACCTCAGATATTTATGCATCTACACGATAGGTGACAGAACAAAACGACAGCTGGAAGTCATTTTCACCTCTCATTTCAGTTTTAGAAGGGTTTTTAATAGAAGGTGCTAAATGCAATCTCCAATACAGAATTAAAAAAAAAAAAAAAAACGACTTATTGGAGTAACTATTTGTTTAAAGTAAAGTCTAAGTTATTTAATGTTCAGATGATACTATTTTTATTTTTATATCACACTGCCAGTCTCACATAATATTCAGATTATGTGTTTTGTGAATGGCAACAACTGATTTATGTGTCTTTTGATTAATGTTTGATAGTAACACATGATAAGCATGATAGTGGCTAAACATCTGTGGTCCATACCAGCATGGAAATGACAGTGATGTATCTCCTGTGTCAACTCTGAGATCCTGAACCATAATTTACTCAGCTTTGTTTATCCACTACCATTATTACATTGTCCTTCACTGTTAGAGGTTTGTGTCTTTTCCATGCCCTGAACAATTTTTAGGGTGACTTTGAAACACTGGTGTCTTATATTTTCAACAGCAAAACATGTTATAACCAAACTAAAGTGTCATGAATTTCATCAGTTCACTTAACATTCGACATGCTGTGTTAACGTGTCCTGTAATTCACTTTGCAAATAACACCAATGCATGAGCAGGTTGGGATCCCATAGAACTTCTACCTATTTAAAGCTATTGTTTTTCATTCAGTAGACTGTGCATCCTCCTTTAAAAACAAGTAGAGATTATAAACTTCAGATCACTGGATAGCGTCACTGTATTTTTTGTTCAGAACAAACTCCAAGACTGAACCATGGAAAGAATTAAACCTTTATTCCACAATGATAATGTCATGTTAATCCCTGTTACCACACTCCAGATAATACAGATTATATTAGATAATATCTGTGACACACATCAAGGGCAAACACACATTTTGAGATTCACCTTGTGTTGTGTTTGAGTGTGCGGCTATGTATTATTTTTAATAAATCTCTTTAGAGAGTTCTTTGTAGGGAAGCACCTCCTTTATGGGAACGTGAACTTTGTCCTTATAACATAAATCATTACATTTTAAGGTTAGAGAGCCTCTAAACACACGAGAATATAACAGTGAATGTGTGTGAGAGAGAGACGTGGAGATTAAGAAGTCCAGGATAGCACACAATAAAAGCAAGGAAAGCACTGAAAAAAAAGCTGTACTGTCTATCTCTCTCTACATTGTTCATCCAACTTCATAAGAGTTAGCTGGAACAGCTCCACTCGGAGACAAACAGTTCTTCCTACCAGCAGCCCCGACCATTTGGCTCCAATATTTTGGAGATATTCCATTTCCCACAAGGGCAAAGTAGTTTGGGAAGCAAAAGTTTAACTACTCCACCCACTCAATACTCTGGAGCTCACACAGACTATCAGGGAGAAATATGCACACACTACGCTGGTCAAGAATGTGTGGCAGTCTCTGTAATGAGGCTGCTGGAGATTGCTCAGCTACCCACCATTACATTACATTACCACAGCAAGTCAGGAGAGATTTGGAGGCAGACAGGCTAAGCCGAACTCCAAGGTAAGGTACAGAAACCAGCAGCACTCAAACTCAAGTGGCTGATAAGTGTTTTACAATCCTAACTCTGGGTCTGGGCATAGAAAAGTGGAAAGGAATGTAGCAAATGGATAAGTAATACTGCAGCTTCAGCAACTATGAATTCACTTGGTGTGTGATGGTTGCAGAATATTATAAATAAAAACAAAAGCAAAGGCATTTTAATATCTTGGTCAAGAGAGCTTAAAAAAAAACAAAAAAAACATAGTATGTTAAGACAAACTGGAAGTAAATTCCAAAACACAAACTTGGGTCCAATCTCATAGGTGCTTCACTGTTCACTCCAGCATTTACTTACAATTGGGAATTTCTTAAATGTTTACGTATGACGGGTATTTTTACATACCGTATTACAACGGACCGACAAATTCCCTCAAGCTATTTTTGCAAAACACATTAATAGTCTAATCTACATTGCACGTCCTGCACTGAATGGTGAGAGAATTAGGGGTGAAAACCTTTGATTAAGTAAACACCGGCACTGTAGACAATGCACCACAACATACGGAGTAACAAAAAATTACAGGGGGAAAAGGTCATGAAAACCGGCTGCTCTTACTTCAGATTCTCCAGCAAATGTCAAGTTCAGCCCATAAATAAATATGAATCTTGTTGATATTTATTCAAAGTTATCTTCTCTCATAACTTTGCATTCCTCTTGGACATAAATAATGGGAAGATTGTTTTCTTCTCACATCTAGTCATCTCATTTCAGCCTTTTGATAGTGTTTCCTTCCTCATACAACAGCTCTTTCCAGCGAAGCTTCTGTCATAACTAAGCTGATTGGGCTGAATCAAAACTGAAATCAAATTAAGGCCCTTTGTCATTGCATGTGGCTCTGTTATTGGCATGAAAGGAGGACCACACAGAGGAGATAACAGGAAATTCAGACTCGCTGGTTTGACATGAAAGGAATCAACAAAGCTTAGTGGAGGGAAGATGGAGTTGGAGGGTTTCTGCCTAAAAATAACTGTAAACAGTACATAAATATATACAATAATAATGGCAGGTATATTCTGTTTCAAAGCGTCAACAATTAAAAGTAGACAGGTTTGAGTATAAAGCTGCTGATAATGTTCACTGGCAGAATTATACAAATATTTAGGCTTAATCAATAGCTTGTAATCATGTTTTTCACACCATTGGATGTTTTCACCAAAAGGGGTTTGAGGGAGGTCAAACTGGGTAATATATCAAATTAATGTTTTTGCTTCATGAAAATCATGAATAATGTCAGAATTATAAATATGAAGAATAGTGCATCCTCTACTCAATTTAGAGTGCAGCTCGTTTTAATGAACCCATTATCACCTCCGCCAAGGAGGTTATGTTTTCGCTGACATTTATCTGTTTGTCTGTTTGTTTGTTTGTGTTCAAAATAACTTGAAAAGTTCTGAACGGATTTGGATGAAATTTTCAGGAAGTTATGGTAATTGGATATGGAAGAAATTATTAAATTTTGGGGGGAGATCCGATCACCGTCTGAATCCAGGAATTTTTTAAAGGATTGTATAACATTGTGAGATAGGACTATTTTGGGCATTTGTGCATATAACTCCACAAAGAATGGTCAAAGCACTGGGGAAAAAATGCAGGACATGTTTCAAAGACTGATCCAGATAACTGAATAATTACCGCCGCCAAGGAGGTTATGGAATCAGTAGAGTTTGTTTGTTTGTTTGTTTGCTAGTTAGCAACATAACTATAAAAGGTATGGACGGATTTTGATGAAATTTTCAGGAAATGTTAGAAATGGGACATGGAACAACTGATTAAATTTCGGTGGTGATCCAGACCACCATCTGGATCCAGGAATTTTTAAAAAATGTTTCCTTATCATTGGGAGATAAGTCATGGGGGCGCTGTTCTACCTTGGTGGTGGTCTGCGCACTCCGAGTGCTTTAATAGTTTTATTTTATTTTTTTAACAATGAACATTAGACAGTCCAAATGCTGTTTCTTATTATTCTTGTTTGATCATACTGCACATACTCAGCATAAATGTTATACTGAAAATTACTTTTGAATTATGATTTATTTTGTGTTCATATAGAAAGACAAAATTAAAGTGTATCAATTGTATGTGACTGAAAAAAAAAAACTAAAAAACTTCAGCCATATTGTCCTACCCTGTAGGGACATGATGGGTTATGATACACATCTCCTGTATGAACTAAGCTGAACATACAGAGTTTGGGCCAAACAGATGTCTGGGTGTGATTGGACAGCAGTTAAGCAGCCACCAGAAGATACCGGGTGATAATTTAGCCAAGCCCTGCAGTGACATGATAATAACGTACTAATATCCTGCTGTGATTCCCGTGATCGGCTGGCAGTCAAGCACAAAAGAGTCTGAATTCATTAGAAATGGTGTGACGCGTTTGCAGACCTGTTCAACATGCAAAAATGCAGCTACAGTTTCATATTGACAGCCAGAACACTAATCATTCTACATCTTGAAGCATCATGTAAAAACTAGTTGTACACCTAGGAATGTTACTTTGTGCTTCATTTCACAGTCGACCCTAACCTCTAACATTATAATAAATATTCCACACTGGTAAATAATAGATGAGTCAATAACACTGTATCACTTCCTTCCTTGGCCTCATTACTCATTACACACTCACATACTCAAATGTGCTATATCCTAGCCATTCCCCTAAGCAATTAGCTGGTATAAAATATCAGGGGGCTAGTTATTCAGGCATGTATTTTATATTTTTATTGGTTTATTCAGAGCCCTGCATGCAGGCCGAGCTATAGCAAACACAGCCTCAGCAAATCCCCAAGCTCCTCCGCAGTCAGCAAAGTAATTGGGGAGGGAGTCCCAACGGGTCCACACACACTGCTCAGCCCTTTGCTACCGACATGTTGAAATGGCAGTGAAGGTAGATAAAAGTCAGTGATTGTGTGTGACTGCGGAGGATATGAGTACGGGAGCTGGCTGGAGTATTATGTGTGAAAAGGCCCGCAGTCTTTAGAGACTCACTGGTTGGCTGGGAAACCATCTGGTCCCCCAACCCCCCAGCTGCATCACCCATAGTTCCCATTTCTATGGGGATGTCAAATTCTGCCCAGCTTTTGGGGGTGTGAGGGTGGGGCTGCTGCTGAAAATTAGACAATTAACTCTGCAGAATTCTCTCGTCGGTGACTGTTCATCACAATCCAACTCTTTTATTTCAAAGCTTTGCCAACTTTGAGCTTGTGAAATTACCGGGAAAATTGAATGTGGAATATTAAAAAAAAAGTCTTATATGTGAATCCTTGACATTGTGAACACAGAGAAAATGGATTCATGCAAAGTGACACATTAAAAAAAAAAAACTGTACTGAAGCCTCATTCATGTCCTTTGTTTAACCTGTTTCTTTCCACCTAATTTGTGTTCATTTTCACCTAATTACCATACCAAGTACCAAAACCCATGACTAAAGAACCACAAGGCCAACATTAATCAATGGCACCTCATCTGAAAGGTAACAACCTCTAGTTTCAGAAAATTCCCTTCAGTATATGGCTAAAATAAAACCTGAACTACATACATTGGTCCCAGCTTCAATCCCTATTCAGGTGGTTCTTTCACTAATTATGTTTTGGTGTTCAGGAACACTGTAAAAGAATTAAACTGCAGAGGATCTAAGCTAAAACATAAGGTCTGCCTATGTATTTGATACAGAATAGTGACTGGATAGTTGGCAATCCAATGGGAATGAGAATTTAAAAAAATAACAAAACACCTTACATTAGTTATGCACAGTGTACCTTATGTATTCACGGGTATATGCTAATCAGACTCACAGGCCCTGTTCCAAAAATCTGATATGAGGAGGAGACATGTTTATGTGGTTTTGCATGTGTGCATTTTATCTTAACAGATATATGACAAGATTTATTGTATTTTTAAAAAAGAATTGAATAAGGCTATTAAATCTACAAAAATACACCATGAAGCTTTAATCAACATCATAAACAATCTGTCAGTTTTGCACACTGACCCGGTGCACAGAGGCAAAGTGATCATATCCTGAGGTGATGATAAAACGTAGGTGGGTTGCAGTGGTTCCATTAAGCTGAAAGACAGGTGAAAAATTAGTAAAAATTACCAATGTATAATCTGCATAATTTTACAGACTTTAGGATAATTATGTATTGACTTTGACGTACCTGAATAGAATTAGACTGAAGATGTCCCTCTGTCTGTATAAAGTCTGCAGGACAAGTAGTTTGTCAACACACAGTTTCAATTATGTGGAATTTGTGAACATCAGGCGCAGACTTACCTTTCTCTGCAACTGACTCAAAGTTAGAGGCATTTGATGAGTTATTTTGTTCTATCTTGAGATGTGTGACTGTAAAAAGAAAAAGGAGTTTTAAAAAACCCAGCTTTGCGCAACTGAAGGAATCAATTTGAACCAAAAGATGGAATCAAGCAAAAACAACATGAAAACAAATCGTAGTTTTTGGTGATTGAAACATTTCTTTCATTATTTTGGAGGAAAGGTTTTTGGTCATGTTGTTTCTTCATAAATGATATTGTGGGTGAAAATGGGAATGTGACGAACCATAACCAATTCACTTAAGTGCATTATTTGTTTATTCTATTGAAATAATCAGCTGATTTCAGCTCTTGGGAAGGATGAGAATCACAAGATTACTAGATGGACAACTAAGCATAAATATTTTATAAGGAATATAAGATGATTAAAAGGAAATAAGGTAAGTGAATGCAGTTATAATATTTTTTGAACGTTTAGTTTAACTTTTAGCTCCATTACCGATATTCCATCTGTCCTATACCAGTGGTTCTCAACTCCGGTCCTCGTGACCCAGTGTCCTGCATGTTTTAGATATTCCCCTCCTCCAGCACACCTGAATAAATTAATGATCAGCTCATCATCCAGCTCTGCAGAAGCCTGATAATGATGGAAGAGAGAAAGCTCTAATACATGCAGGACACTGGGTCACAAAGACCGGAGTTGAGAACCACTGTCCTATACCATGAAACAAGTATTTAGGTTAATGCATACAGCAACAGTAAATGTTTATATGAGGTTATGTCCGGTACAAATTATTAAAATGTTAAAGATTTGTAGAACTGGTCAATCAAACAAGGTTCTGTTTTGTCATATGGAGTCAGCAGTTCATTTATTTTGGTTTCGTCATGTTGTTTCTGCAGTTTGGGTTGAGTTTCAAAATATGTGTATCACAATGAATTCAAGTTTTAAATCAGATTTCTCTCTGACATATTGGGTGATATTAATCTGGTTATTTTGCTGGATTTTTTGTTTAGTTTTGTTTATTTTTGTTATTTAAAGCCACCTACAAAGATGAGTGGGAAAGGTTTACTGAAGCGAGGGGGCTGTGATATAAATATGTCTTCACTTTGTCTACTTTTCATAAAAATGCAGTTTTTTATTTGGGTTTTAGAACTGCTCATTTTTGCTGCAAAGATATATAATTTATGTTTGTTTGGTTTTTTTTGGTCAGCTTCAGTGTGACTGTGTTAATGTCTGATTTGTGTTTGTGTTTTATGTAACGTTTATGCTGAATAAAAATACAAAAAAATTATAGTGCTGACATCGATTACACACAGTTGCCCCGCTCTGTTGTGTACAGTTGCACCATTTTTCATTTTTCATTGGGGCTGTGTTCACATCCTGAGTGGTCAAAATTAAACTTGATCACTGAGGGCAAACTGCAATTAGTAGATTTGGGAAAACTCATTTTGTTTGTTTTGTGGCTCCTGACATTGATTTTACAGTAATCATTTATTTGTTTTAGGTGATATGCAAAATAACTGGAGTCTGTACCTAATATTAACACGAAACACCTGAATCAAAATGATAAAATTGGCATTGCATCTTCAAAAGTCTATTAACTTATCCCAGCTCATTTCTTTGATTATAGAAGATCCTCCATACCATTGTAGCTGTCCACTGTCACGGCAGTGAGCTTCGTGGGATCAGGAAAACGGATGATGAACTCCTGTGGATACATCCCAGTGGTCATCCAAAATGTTTTAGTATTTCTGGGAGACATGGAAACACACAAGCCATAAATCTGCAGGGGAGTTTTAGAATTATGAATGAATGTGCTCTTATCTCTCTAGAGCGATTAAGTTGACAAATACTTCAGAGGCAACACCATGGATGTGTAGTGAGAGTCCATGGGTAACACTCACCCATCAATGATGTTTTCTGGTGGGTGATTTTCGTCGTAGGATGTAGCGACGACAACCTTAGCACCCAAAGAGCTCAAAGAGGAATCCCCCATCGTAAAAACGTACACTATAATTTGAGTTATAATCTCAAGTACTGTCTTACTGTAGAAACTAGCAGCTGGTTCAACTCAAATACACAAAAACCTTCCTTTTTCACGACATCTGTGAAGATAGTAGACAACTTCTCTCGTTGCCAAGCCAACCGCCTCGTCGCAGCAATTTTACGTCAGCGTTTGTGTATTACGTCACTTTCTCGACGCACATTGCTCGTAGTTTCTTGAGCTGTTAGCTGCGAGTTATTCACATTTTGACATGGCAAATGGATGCAAAGACGTGCTATTTACACGCGGAACTGGACAAGTGAGTTACAGAGTATTACTGAGCGTAAAATTACAACACGAGTATGTTTGTATGTATGCTGTACGGTTTATCGAAGTCGTTAGTTGGCTAGCTATGCTAAGACTCTATGTTGAGTTCAGCTAAGTTGGGAAACAAAGAAGAAAGAAAGAACATGGGACCAGAAATCAAAACTTCACTTTATGTGTTGTGTTTATTTATATAGATATATACAGATGAATAGACAATATATTCACATATCTGTGTTTAAGACAGTTGTCACATGCGTTAGCTTTACGCTCTCTTCTAACACCGATTTGCCATCCTGAACATGAGGATGTCTATTCTTATAAACACTTAAGGAGAAAGTGAAATTGACTCCACGTGAATTAGATAGGACAGAACAGGTAACAATAGAAACAGTTAAAAACTACAATATGTACTAGGAAAAACTAAATAAAATAACATGATGTTAAAACCTACAAGCACTAAAACAATTCAGCTGTGATAAGGTTACGATTTTATATTACAGATGATGGCTGATGGGTTGAAATATCTCTTAAGTGTTTTGTCTTTTTATGTATTTTTATTTTTATGATAGGTTATCTGGCTGGATGAGTCTGTGGCTGAACATGCTCTTCAGCTATCTCATCTCAGCACAGAGAGGATGTGAGGGGCTGTCAGACTATTTTAAACTTCCCTCTCATCCTCTTTGTCACCCTATCCCA
Source organism: Ostorhinchus rueppellii (assembly GCA_030068375.1). Lineage (NCBI taxonomy): Eukaryota > Metazoa > Chordata > Actinopteri > Kurtiformes > Apogonidae > Ostorhinchus > Ostorhinchus rueppellii. Next base: position 24,109,354 of record JAQQZY010000029.1, read on the forward strand.
CTTCCATCCCAACTACAGTCGCAGAAAAAAGGATTAGACCACCCTTGTTTTGTTTTTTTGTTGTTTTTTTTTCCAATTTCTTGTTCATTTGCATGGTAGAACTAAAGGTAGATTTATTTGGACAAATATAATGATAATGAAAAATGGCACATAGTCGTTTAATTTAAGAGCTATCTATTCATTTTCCATGGTTTTCTTGATAATAACAAAAATCACATCAGTTCTTACATTAATAGCTATGACATTGTACTGACAAAAACTGTGCTTTTAGGCATTTCATGTTTTCTGTCTGTTTTAGTCACATGATACACACAGGAGTTAGTACTTGATTGCATAACCATTGTTTTTGGTGATTTTAGATGGTCCATGGCTGTATAGAGCTAGTCTCAGTGATCAAATGCGGGTTAAATTTCCTGTTCTTTATCAAGTCTTTACTGTACAAAATCTTAAATGCATCACAAAGTGTCTTTGTTGAGCAACATAAACCCAAAGAACATCTAAATGTACTGGCTTATCAGTCTTGCCTATTTTACAACTAAAGGAAATTGTCATGGGTAGGTAACTTTTATATACATTCACACTGAATCAAGTAATATTGCTCAGCAAAGCTTGTTAGTCAGCATTAAGTAAAGATACCTTGACTGTAAAAGCATTAGTATCTAATGTGGTCACATGTAACATCTTTCACTTATAAATTAAGATTTTTTTTCTTATTATAAGTATGCCGGTTAGGGGCATCCATAACATTTGTTTTAACATGTTTAATTCCTTATTTGTTAATGAGCTAAGGTAATGCCAATTTCTATCACTTAAAAATTTTATTTTGTGAAAAAGGGTACATGGCTGTAAGTTCACTGTCCATACTTATCCGACAAAAATTGTAAAGATTATGGGCTAAAATAATGTGTTAATACTGTAACCATAGATTTATCTTATGTTATTTAAAGGCCCTCAATAGCCTCCACTGCATGGATCCTAGTGCCTTGTAAATTCAGAAATTAATACTCAAAAAGACACAAATGTTGTCAAACATTAATTTCATACGTGCATGAGTCTACATCTGTTAACCTACAAGAGGATGAACATGCTTCTTCAGCCTTCAGGCATTATCAGAATACTCTTCACACCAGGAGTAGGCGCATTATCATATACTGTGAATAATATCAATCAGTATGGAGAAGATTGTGATCATATTCCTCACCCTATCTCCCTGCCCTGAGCAGAAGTCATTCATCATATGCAAAAACTACCTGCAGAGTGATCTGTGTCCAGTTTAAAGATTTTCCTGGAAAGCTATTTTAACATTTAATAACTAGTCTGGATGTGTATCATGAATCTACATGCTACAATTCTTCTATGTCAAAAGGAACATTTAAGATATCCACAATGATATTCTTTCTCTTCACAACCCTTATTTCAGATATCCACAACACTATTCTTCCTAGAACAAATGACATAAGTTTTGCCGTTACATGTAATGAGGTTTAAATTTCAGATATACACAATGGCAATTTTGATATCCAGACATCTGCAATGAAATTCTCCCCTGGAAAAACTCCCATTTCAGATATCTACAATCTCATTGTTACTAATCACAATTTTAATATTAGATTTAGTAAATGACAAACCATTACACATATCAGTAATGCAATTTAGAATATCTAAAATACATCAGAACTAGTAAAAATCTAATTAAAGATATCTACAATTGGCTAATAGGAACAATGCATTTGTAGGTTCACAAATGTATTGTGGATATCTGCAACCATATTACAGATACCCTTATCTTAAATGGGAGTTTTCCAGGAAGAATTCATGTCAGAAATGCAGAAGTGGATATTTGAAATTGCAGCCCAATGTACATGAAAAGCGACATTATTTGTCCTAGGAAGAATGATGTTGTAGATATCTGAGGTGACAGGTGTGGATTAGAAGGATGTGATTGTGGATATCGGAAATGTTCTTGTAGACCAAGAGGAAATTACACATAGATATAAGTAATAGGCCTATATATCCTGTCTGTTTAAAACAGGTGGACACATTATAATTATGTCAGGTACACTGTCAAAGGAAAAAATATGAATAATTAGCTGGAGGTAATTCTGACATTCTCTTTCTCAGAGTGATGATTCGGATATATGGGATGATACAGCACTGATAAAAGCTTATGACAAGGCAGTTGCATCATTCAAGGTAAAATAAGTGATTTCCATTTTTAGTGCAATACTTTGGCTTTTATGTCCCTCATTTAATTTCATATTTTGTGTGCCAGACTGCTCTTAAGAGTGAAGACGAGCCACAAGCCTCCAAGAAAACCCATCCTGGAAAGAAAAGGAAGAATAATAAAAAGAACCAGAGCAGAAAAAGAACTAATGCACCTCCAGATAAAGAGGTGTGTAAATTACATAAGGAACAGCAATACAGGCATTGCTTTTTTCCACAGCTCTTTTAAGTCATCTAGTAGAGCTCCATCCATTTTACAGTAATGTTGCAAGTAATATATTTAGACCAACAGGCAGAGAAAATCCCACCCACACAAGCTTCAAACAACCTGTGATGTTGTGTTCCAGTGGCAGGTTGGGGACTCATGCAGTGCTTACTGGTCAGAGGATGGCCAGCTGTATGCCGCCACCATCTCCTCCATAGATGAGAACAAAGGCACTTGTATAGTTGTATATACAGGCTATGGCAATGAGGAGGAACAAAATCTTGAAGACTTGTGTTCAGAGATTTCTGAACCTGATGAGGAAACAAATGTGCAGGTTAGTCCGAGTATTTAAATCATCCAAAATTGTTCATTTTATTTAATTTTTAATGTTGTTACTATTTGTCTGTCAGTTAACAATTCAGTATCCACAGTTTTTGCTTTTTTGTGTCAAGAGTTTATTACATTTTGGTCCTTGTAGGTAACAGATCTAGGACAGGGACAATTTCAATTTCTGGAACAATCTAGTGCCACAAAAGTTTGAGGCTAATGTCTCAAACTATTGGGTACAAATCACTATATGTCAAAATGTTGAACACAGATGTCTGTCAGATTCCATCTGTTTCTTGGGACCATTATCTTCCTGAGAGAAAAATGAGGTCTTCACCAAATTTACATATTATTGTTGGGAGTTTTCTGTTCTCAGGAAATTAGTACATGGTAAGAGGTTTCGACTCTGAATACTTCCTAGGCAGTGTTTTTATGACGGACTCAATACATATTTCTTTTTTGATCAGACATGTTACATTTTTGTTTATTATCCCATTAAAACTTACTTTTTTCTTTTTTTTTTCTAACTTGTCTTGTCCAGCATTACAACAGCAGAATGGTAGAATGGCTGCTTCTTGAAGCTGAACAAATTTGCCATTAAAACTTCAATGTCATGTGCATAGTAGTGATGCAGATCTATCAGCTGAATGTTGGTATTGGTCTATTTTTGCTTATAGCTGCATGTAAGATGACATTTCACTGATGATAGTGGGCAATATTTATCTGCTATGTTAACTTAATGTTTATCCTCATGTGCATGGGCCTGACATTGTCATTATAAATATTATATTGACCCAGAGTTTTACAACGTGTTCCCAGAATGACCACTGTATTGTATGTACAACATTAAAGATCACCCACTCAAAGTCGTCAGTTAAAATGAAAAATGTTACTAAAGCATATATAAGAAAGATGTAAATAAATGACAACCACATTATTGACATATTTAGATTGTTCTTATGTTTATATGATACAGAGATAAGTAATATACTGAGGTGTGGGTGTACAAACCAAATTTACACCGGTATTTCTTTGCACTTCAGATAGACAAAGATGAATCATCAACAGAAGAGAGTGACAGCTCACCCACCCCAAACCAACAAAAACAACAGCCACACAGTAAATCTCCAAAGTCCAAGACTCACAAAGAACATCCTCCTATGTGGACTCCTGGCTTTCCTGGATTTCCCCCAGGCCCACCTCCCATGGCAGCTTTCAGACAAGTAAGAAACAAGACAGAAATGCAAATGAAAATAATAAATATAAACGGCAACCTCTCAGACTTGAAACTGTGGTGGCGATCTAGTATTGTCTGACAAATCGTACTTTTAGTTACTGAGTATTTTTGAGACTTCAAGGCTTTTTCTGGTCTTTTGTGGGTCCTACCAGGGAAGAAGCAAACGATCAAGTGGTCACAGACATGCACCTCCTCCTTGGCCTCCTGTGATGCCTTTTGGGCCACCAGTGAGTCAGATACACTCATACATGCAACAGCAGCATTATTAAAGCAACTTAGAGGTTTTTAATAAGTACCGTCAGACTCAGGCATAGACTTAATGATCATAATATCTGTGCTTCAGATGATTCCGCCACCGCCACCAATGAGCCCCGACATGGTAGATGATGAGGCATTGGGCAGCGTCCTCATCTCCTGGTACATGAGTGGATACCATACAGGATATTACTTGGTATGTACATGGAGGGAATTAAATTCTTTTAGTTACATATTTCATTGCACTTCAATTTGTAGCCCTGAGCTGCATCTATTGTGGAGGTGTAAGTGGGTGGAGTTCAACCAACCTCACCGTCCCCTACGGAGACTGCTAGAAACACGAAACGCCCTCATTAGAGCCAGTACTGTGGGTTGTTTGGTTCACTCTGGTCATTGCTCAAACATGGAAAGGAATTGAAATGCACCTTAACGCTTGGGTGCCACCTACTATGAAACAGGATAGAAAGAGCACACGTCATTTCTGAGCTGTAGAAACATGTCTGTATAATGCGGTGAACTCCGAGGAAGAGCAAGCACTCCATCTGGAAATATAAACAGCTCATTCTAATGTAACAAGGAAGCAAAAGTTGTTATTTTCTGGTCTTTGTATACTAATGAGCACATCATCATAACATAACACAACATCCTATCATGTTGCTGCAGTCAGTTTTACATATTGAACCTTTTAAAAACCTTTTTTTTTTCTTTTTTTTAGCTGAATCTTCATCAAACTTGTCAGCTCCATTAAAGATGAGCCCTTTCAAAATCTGACGTATTAACATGAGATTTTCTTCTTTTATGTACAGGGGTTAAAACAAGGTCGCAAAGAGGCTGCCAACTGGACAAAAGTGCATCACAAATGAAATTACAGAGAAAACATTCATATTTTTGTTGCTGCAGTCGTCACCTGGTGCAGCAGCTGCCCTCCATGTTGTGCCTGGCGTGTCCTCCTCGTTTCAGAAGGAAATGTTACAAATAAAATGTATATGATTTGAGAAGAACGGTGATCATTTTGAAAGAGGAGTTTTATATTCTTTGTAAATAGATGAATAAAAGCGATCTGAGAATAGCTCGTCTCATTCATTTTGCTTCAACTTGATTTTCTTTACGTGTAGTTGGAGTTTAGCATTCCGAACATGTAGACAACTAAATGATCTGGTTGTAATGGCAAGTACTGTCCAGCAGAAGTCAGACTAGCATAATGTATATACATTACTGTAAATGAGGTTTGTAAGGTCTTAACATTGCCATGCTGTGTTACATCCTCTCATTCTACTAGTGTCTCGGCTCTTCTCTTGGCTTGCTAATACTTTTTATTGCACGTCTAGCTTGAGTCCTGCTTTAGTCCCTCTGGTTTTCTCGGCATAGTTTATTCAGAGCCTCATTCCACGCTTTGCCTTACATTCAAACATTTTCTTTTCCCTGAGGTGTTCCCCCATGCACCACCCAGTATAAGACCGCATCCATCATAATGTTTTTCTACTCACATCAGATAAGTGCATATGTCTGGGTGATAGTTGGCAGGGTTTCAGCTACAGACAGTATGACAAATTTGGCCAACTGAGCAGATAAAGATTGATATTCACTGACTGATATTTTGTCTAAATGTCCTTTATACCTGACAAGCTCACACTTGGAAACTTTAAGCTGTGATAAAAGCGTCTTTTATGGTTATAGAGAGAGCAGATGGGTTTTTACTATCAACACAATAAACACGGTGAACTTAAAATGGCAATTTTATATTTGGCAGGTTTGTGTTTTTCTGGAAAATGAATATACAGTGATGTTTGAGGTTTAATAATATAAGAAGAATAGTGGAAGCAGGGAGATGATTGTGAATACTGTATGCAAGTTTAAATATAGAATATAGAAAACCACATGTAATTGCAGTGGAAACAGCCACAGTTATGCTGCCGAGCCGCTTTCTTTCTGTGAAAAGGAAGCCAAACAGAGTTCCCATATTCCCTATACTGGTGATTTGCTGCTTGTTTACAGCCACTGCTCGAGGTCTACACTATTGGGCAATTGATAATAGAGCATGTGTGAGAAAGAATCTGGTGCTGCGGTAAGATGAAACAGCATGATTGTCTCCTGTTTTTAAAATCATGTGATCATCATCCAGCTGCTTCACTGCTTTCTGACTGAAGAGCAGTCCCTTTGTTTGCATATTGACTGTGATCTGCATTTTAGAACTCAGTGTAAATGTGCCAACGTTGACTGCTGCTTTTCATTCTTTCTGTAGTGGCCACTTTGTTTTTGTGTTGCTTGTGTGGGCAGCGAGAGAATACTAGAGAAAAAAAAGAGGAACGATAACAGGAAGAAATTTATTTTATGGGATTTACAAATAGAATGCACTACAAACAAGAGGTGATAAACCAGACCTATCTTTCCCTCCCAGATGGGTTTAAAATCTGCCACGGTGAAGCATGCACATACATAAGCCCATTGCTGCCTTGACTCTGCAGCAAACCGAGCTGCCCAAAGGGCTCCGCAGAGCCCAGTGAGGAGTTAAAAGGGGGTCAGACCCAACTCGGGAAAGCACCGCTCCCCTCTGTGACTGTCTACCCCCCTGTGACCAGAGCTGCATGAGGCATGTAAACATAATCTGCATTTCACATAGTCCCTTCTAGGAAACAGACGGACATCCAAGAGAGATCACATTGCTGCATGAGTTATAGCGCCTTCAGCTATTTACTCAAGCTTCCAATATCAACAAACATCCTGCTTTTAAATAAGAAACTTGAGGGGAGATTAGAGAAACAGGGGCTACACAAACCCTTTCCCTTCCTCTACACAGACTGAGCCCCTAACTCTGTTCTCAGGACTACAATCATCACTGCAGGGTTTTGGGTTGTTGTGTAAAGACTAATGACCACAGCTCTGATTTCTGACACAAGGCAAAGAAACACGAGATGAATTAATCATTTATGTTATAGGTTTGGAGTATATTTGAGAGGGGTTTTTGGTTTCTAACTGTTAAGCCACTGTGAAACAAATCAAGGGAAATTCGTTGCTGTTTATGCTTGTGTTCCCAAGGCCACAAACAACAAACACTACTCCAGACTTTAAAACTGGCAGCCACACAGCAAATTTGAGGTCAAATATGTTTATGATTGAGGCAGACAAGGACAAGACACGCAGTATAGTTCAACGACATGAACACAATCAGCCAACCGTTGCATCATATTGCTCGGTTAATTATCTTCTCAGCACCTCAGTTTGAAATGAAACGCTGTGGGAAAAGGCTCATGACATCACACTTATATTGAAATAGTTGCAGATCAGGGTTGTGGTTCCAGAGATATGCAGTAAACAGATGATTGATAGCTGAGGCTCTGTTGAAGATTGGCTTTTTGCTACAGTTTTTCCTCTTCAGCCTACTGCTCAGGGTGTCACTGAGAGGAAGGTGGGTGGAAAAAAGGAAGAGAAGAGTATTGACACTAAAGCTTTTCAGGTGAAGAGTACACAGTATCAAACAAAAACATGAAGTGTGTGAGGATATTGTGTGTGGGTTGCCTACTTGAACAAACTGTGGAAAGTCATAGAATTAAAAGCTGCTCTCCTAAGTCTCTCATAAGCCGGGTTTGAGTGAGTGGACGGTTCACGACTCTCTTCGCAGCTAGATGCAAGTCCCATGTGGATTAAGTGTGCCAATTACAGGACTTTACAGTGACACGGGGGCTGGGTCTTCTGGCTGGTCTTGTCACCGTCTTTGTGGAGGTGACCTCTGCCTCAGTTAGACTGATCTGAGATGACTTTCTGACCTTTCAGAATTCCAATCACAGCAGGACCACAAAATTCCCGGTGCCAGTCAGGGGCTGCCGCAGACCGTGGATTACATTCCTGCTAAATCCTCATGCTCTGTCACAGATGCTCATCATTAAAACGGTATTTAAATACCATTAACAGACTCCATGTTTGGAGTAAAGTAATGAGAGTTACTTTAACGTGATAACTAAATCCTTCCTAAATTTACAGGAAGCTTTGCGATTTGACATCTGATCAAAGTAATGTCAAAAGATGAAAAAGACATGTGTCATCACCCCACCAGCCGTCATCACATGCACAGATTTTTTTTGGCTTAAACACACTGTATTTCAATCAAGACCTCATGCTTTAAAGATAACTGAAATGTCGGTAGAACTTTTTTTTTTTTTGATGAAATGCTATCTGACATCAGTTGACACATGCATAAATCATAGTTTTCAAAGTGCACAACAGAAAAAAAACAAACAAAAAACCCTACCATAAGTGAAGAATGTTCTATCGTTAAAAGCTTCTACTCGGAATTGTTTTGTCAAACTGCAAGACATTTTTGCAGGATGGCATTCCAGTTGCCTTTGTTTACTATATATATTTTTCATTCTATTGCTTGAGCATCTTGTATATTATGTGTGTGGTATTCCAATGAAATGAATTCTTCCTATTATTATTATTATTATTATTATTATTATTATTATTATTATTATTATTATTAATAGAAGTAGCAGTCGTAGTGATGGTCGTATGGGAGGAGGGTACATGGTAATCTAAATGGATTCAACAAAACATCCACAAAAATGCACTGTTAGACTCTCTTTGTTTTCAGACACATTCCTCTTTTTATTCCTGTTAATACAAATCAGTAATCATCTTTGACCGAGTGCAATGATTATACACCAGTACCAGTTAAACTATCTATCAAGAATAACTCGCATTTTCACAATCATTTCATGAGAAGGTGTACAAAAAATAATTTATTTCAACTTTGTGGGCAACAATTTGCTTACTATTGTTGCATCTTGCTATGTATCAACACTTTATCTAAGTGTTCTTAGTGCACAAGAGGAAGAAAATCTGTGTTAAAGGTGTACAGCTTTTAAAAAGTATCTCTGTGGAGCAAATTACGTGTGGCGATAAATCAAATATGAAACATAATTATGTTGTTTATGGATAAAGTATTGATAAATATACTGTAATTATTGAAGAATGTTTAAAAAGAAATATGAATGTACTGCCATGATAATATTATTGTGCATAATCCAGTTATGGGGTGACACCATGGTGCAGTGGTTAGCACTCACAGCAAGAAGGTCCTGGGTTCAATTCCCACACCAGTCACTGGTGGGACCTTTCTGTGTGGAGTTTGCATGTTC
>JAQQZY010000029.1:24141570-24154268 GCA_030068375.1 Ostorhinchus rueppellii
GCACATGGCTACCGGAGCCGAAGCGCAACCCCCACTAGAGAGATGGGCGTGGCCAGGTGCAGCTCATTGCATTAAAGGGACAGGCCCTGAAACAGGCTGTTCTGAACAGAGGTTGTTTTTTGATGACTGACTTAGAGACTGGAATAAGATTTGATCCAAAGTCCATTTTGACAAATGCAGGTCTTTTCAGGACACATGTCTTTTACACACTTGATAACAATTTTAATATGTTGAAAAGGGGCATAATATGGGACCATTAAGTCCAAATTTCCATTTCCAGTTGTGAAAACACGTTTTTGTGCCAGTATTTAAATGTGATCATCTCTCATCAACCTAAAAACAAACTACTTTATTACCTTGAGCTAAATTGTGTCTCCTGGTTGTTTTTTTTCTTTTCAAACTTTCTTCATCATGTTCCACCACACAGCATCAGGTAGCATAATGTTGAAATAACTGATAGTATCCAGACTATACAGTTCAGGCTCAGTGTAAGAAGCTGCAGTTTTCATATAATTAATTAAAAGTAAAGTCACTTTATTCCTTTATTACTCAGTTATCTGTAGTTCATTTATCAGCATGCATGTTCTGCCCTTGTTAACTACAGTTTATTTCTGTCATAATTATCCATACAATTTATCAACCAAAAACTGTTAAAGGTCAAAGGAAGTAAATATGAATGTGTTTAATATCGGTCCTCTTTTTTTGCTTTTCCTCCAATATACATATGAAATTCTGGCACACCACCACCGGATAGAGTGACTCTCAACTATGACTCCAGCGTGTTTCCTCCAGCTGATTAGGTGTAAGCACAGGAAGTTTTCCATATTCCTTCACACTTCCGTTCAGAAACAAGCAAAGCACCGGGTATTGTTCGTCAGCGCAGTCCAGCCCCCTCTAAACATTTTATGGAAGACTGCGTGTGTGTGCCTTTGGGGGAAGTGATTTTATCTCAAATTTCATTCTTTTCTTTTTTTTTTTGTAAGGGAAGAAGTGATTCTTGTTAGCGCTTATTTACCTAATCCTCCCTGTTTTGATCAAACCTCACAGTTGCTGTTGGATTAAGTGGCTGTGTAATGTATTGCTGTTATTTCCCCCTCATGGCGTCCAATTAGCATATCTGGCTCTGATACAGTCAGACCGAGCTTTTAGTCACAAACTGCTAATCCACCATCCCATCAGTGGGTAATTACCATTTAACACAACAAAATCCCGGTCAGACCTAAGCTTTGAGGCCTCTCCACTAATCTATTTTTGCATACCTGAGTTTGCCTTGTCCTCAGTGGCTTCTGGCCAAAAGGTAGTTTTTGCGTTAGTTGCTTGGCTGCCTGCCTGCCAAAGTGCCCTGTCATTCAGATAATAGCTGTTTTCTGTCTGTTTTCGTTAAGCCTCAAGGCTTTTGTCATAAGGTGTCAGTCTTTAGGTTTGACTGCAGGGAGATTTACCTGTGAGCTTCTCTTCCATGTTTCGCTTCAAGGAGCTGAGTCTTGCATCAGTGTGAGACTGAACACATGGATTATGTGACACTGGAAAGATAAATAGCTGTTCTGATGTGCTCTGTGACTCGTTCATTCTTTGAAAACTTCAGAAACCATTTAATTTCTTTAAATCTACAAAAAAAGACCCTAAAAGAAAACTACAACACTTAAAGGTTTGAGATTATAATAAGACAACTCAATAAAGTGTTCAGGGTTTTTGAGGTTGTGTGTGTTTTATAGCTACAGAATTCTAAGTCAACTTCCAGAGGGAATTGACTACATATAAATATACACATATATGCACATAATGGTTTATACCATAGTCCCAGAATGCTTTGGGCACCCATTACTGCCCCTCTGTGCATTCACTTCAAATATTTCTCCTTCCACCTCATGAACAATAAATCTCTCTTACTGTGTGTATGTTGGTGTCTGAAGCAGATTAGCTGGGTGATTTAAGCTCCCAGGGTGGAGACTTTTCTGGGGGAAATGACCCAGCTTGCTACTGGCACCTCTGGTTCCTCCCCTCTGAGGTGAAAGGGCTTTTACAGCGTCCTTATTTTCACTGTTTGCCTGTGTAAAAGAGTGGAGGATGTGCTTCAGAGTGATGGAGTGCCATATGGTCATGAGAGTGTGTTAGGGGCGCCAAATGTCCCGTCAAAGGAAAGACTAAACAACCATCCTCAGACTTCTCCTCCCTCCAACTTTTTTATGTAAGTATAGGGATGTTGTGCATGATCAGAGGAGCGTGGTGGTAAATGGTGAAAAAGAAGAATATGGGGTTTAATCATTGTGCTTTAATTTGCAGTGCACGGTGTGACTTCTGTTTCTGGTTATAAGGTCAGCTTGTGGTTTGCACAGCTTGATCTCACCCACACCACAGGGACGGATACATGCACACGTGTTGTTTCTCATACACACCAGCTGCAGGAACTCCAGGATGAAGGAGGAACAGCATAGATGCTTCAGTCTCTGCCCTACTCCTCATATCTCTACTGAAGCATGAAAGCAGATTGGCTGTGAACCACTTCTACCCAGAACATAGAGAGCAGAACCAGCTTTAAATTCATATGGAGTGAACTTTGGGAGTCTCTTGTTTTATGTGAATAGGAAAGTGGGCCCCAGTGATGTGATCTGTGAGGGCTGATGGGAAAGGCTGTAGGACTTGCCTGGTGAGACTTTTAAGATTCATGCGTTACTTTAATAATAACTTTATTTTGTAACTGCCTTTATTCAACACTGAATATGAAATTGACGCGTTTCCAGGGGAATTATTGTTAAAAATGGTAGCCCAAGAACTGCCAAAAGACTTGGATTAATATTTAAAATCCTCAGCAATAAAAAAAAAAAAGTCTGACACTGGAGACCAGGCCTATGAAATATGTATGCGCATTGCCCGAATGCCGCTGACCCAGGACCTTTCCATGCACATTTCCACTTTATGCAATGATAAACTAAACGGTTACGTACAGACTTGATTTTGCAATTTATTCGTTTTTTAATCCATTGCACAAGCGAAAGGTACAGATCCTGGACTGGCGAAAGTCATTTACAGACTTGGTATTTTTAGAAAACAATATCATTGTTAATGTAAATCTAACTTAATGAATGCATACGTTAGTTTTTAATTGTTGTTTAACATTTGTGGGTGTTAATGTTTCACTTTGGTCTCCTGTGAGACGCGCCTGATGTGGTCTCCGTTTATCATCAGCCAGTAAAAAGAACAAAGCTTCTCCCCCTGCTATGCTTGTGTGGCGGTGCGGTATTTGCTATTTGTTTGCTCTAAAGGGCGTGGAGTCTGCTACTGTAATCTCTCTCTCTTTTTTTGTCGTTTCTTTTTATAAAGTTCATTACCATCACCAGAAGCGCGTCGTAGGGGTTAATTTAACGCGGAGTGGTGCAGCTCCAGGGCGCACACAGTGGACTGCTTGTGCCGATCACTCCCGCAGAGGCGATGCCCTTTTGTGGAGAGGTCTCTTGTCACACAGAGGACAGACGGCTTTCACAATCGGGACACAGACACACAAAGAGAAGAACTGCATTTTAAAAGAATCCATTCTTTTCCAGCTGCCGCTGGGTGTTGACTGTGGGTGTTTCAGAGGATCTTTGTTGTCCAGAGAAAGTAGAGAAGAAGAAGAATCAGCGCCGTGAACGAGTTGGGGGATTTTTTTTTTTTTTAATGATCAGGGTTACTACAGTGCGCAGAGCCGATGCTGTCATCCACTCCACCTCCGTCTGCCTCGGTGAAGCAACTATTCCTGTTTTGGATGAGGAGCTGAACTTTTACGCGTTGTCTTACGCACTCACTGTGGGAGAAACGCTTGTGCAGGAAACTGTCAAGATGTTTAGTGTCTCAGCAGTACCTGCCGGGTAGCGCTCTGGACCAGACCTTTAACTCACAGAAGGCTTTATCAGTGAATATCTGCTCAAAGGATGCCACTAGATAGATTCGCAGACATGGAGGAAAAACTTTGGATATTGGAGGATCTCAACATGATGTACATCCGTCAGATTGCTCTCAGTTTACAGGTAAAAGTTTGTCTCAGTTTTTCCTCTCTATACCATCACTTCTCTCTGATCAGATGCTCCGTTTTCATGTTCATCTTGCACTGCTGTCACTAGTGTTTTCACTCACATTGTGTCAAAGTTTTGGGGTGTATCTCAGGCAGTGTTACTTCATTTTTATTTCCTCGCTGATTATCCCTTTAAGTACAATCTGTTGAATCTATGAACTCTATTTTCAGATCTGCACCCCTCCACCTCCTAAACTACAGTGCATACCTATGTTAACTGAGTGAGTCTGCAGCTGTTCCTCAGTATGTTAGGAGGTTTACACAGTGGCTGGTTGAAGAATCTTTCAGTGTGACAAACAAGTCAAGCTGACACTGGTGTGGTCTCTTTACAAGCTTTACAAGGAAAGCTTTCACTGCAAGCAAACAGAAAACAACATCCCATGTCATTCATTTCTCTCTATCTCTGTATGCTCCTTACAAATGGGTTCACACATAGTCCACAGCTGCACATATGGGGCTCATAAGTCCCCATGAGGCTGTGTGTGGATGTGTGTTTGTATGTGTTATATTCACACCTGAAACAGACAGATGAAATAGTTACTCATGTACAAGTCTTTATTTTCATCTAATATTCTTCCACGTATGCTGTGAAGTTCTTTTTTTTTCTTCTTCCTGTAAATGGTTAAAGAGTAAATAGTTCCATCTCCTCCTTAAGACTCGCAGGGGAACAGAAGACACATGGTTATTGGAAAAGATGCAGGAATTTCAAAAGGAAATTCTAATATATTTTATTATGGGACCCATAATCTGACAATATATCACCAGTCTGCTTTGCAGCTGTGTCGAGGTGTAAAAAGCAGGCTCTTTTATTCTCGCTTCCAACTGGAAACTGGTCTAGAAGATCTCCAGCTGGGTGACACAGGGCTGTAAGTGAGGGGATATGACACACCAGTGCATTGTACCTATCAGCAGTTTGGCATCCTTCTCATGAATTAGGTGTTTCTTTGTTTATCAACCAGTGCCAAGTGCAAGAGAGCATGCCAGGTTATGTCTCCTTTGGCTGTTTATCATAAGAGGAGACCATGAAATAACAGTCACACCTGCCAACTATAACCTTATGTGTATCCTGGTCTTGCCGTTTCTGGTACTTGATGATCTGTTTGTTTCCCGCCAAACATTAGTGCCAAGGACACAGCGTGAAAGTAATTTTAAATCTATAAAAAGTGCCTGTAGACTGAAATGCACTGTCACAAATCAGCTATCACGAGGGCTTTTTACCAGCAAGTTGACGGTGCACTAATCGGCTTATTAGTTCTCGTCTGAGTTTTCTTTGAAGAAGTAACTTGTTTACGACTTGCATGTAGAAAAGAGAGTGGAACATTGTCTGAATATTGAATCTAGGGAATTATGTTGGAATGTAGATAGGATCATTGTGTTGTCTCAGCCTTAAATGCAATTTCAAGGATGAGAATGTGTTAAAACAAGATGATGAACCATTCCGCCCTGTGGGAAAAGCTTCTTGCCAATTCTCCTCCTTCACAGGGAGTTCAGAGGTCAGGGTTGGCTGCTGAGTTGCATTTTCGCTGCAATAACAAGTGAGAATTTGAGATTGCTGGATACAAAGTCATGCTCCGTAGGTCATGAGTATTTTTCTGGTAAACATGTTCTGATACTCCCTCCACCCCTCCCTCCTCCTATGTCTTCTCAGCCTGGGTGGGTTTACGAGACAGGGATTCTTTGTATGGGGCTGAGCTCAACGGGCCACAGTCTAACTGTAATTTCAGCAAGCTAAGGATGTGTTTGCTCCAGGGTCTTTCATAAAACCTTCTCTTGGGTCATTGCAACTTCGAGTTATTACACTGTAAACCCTCACGTCTTCCTTTTGTTTTTCCTTGCAGGGACATGTATGTGAAGGCCACTCCCACTGCATGAGCGCACATACTCTGAAACATTTTATTAATTTATACAGGAGCAGAACTTCTAAGTCTTAAACTCGCTTATCATTTCTGAAAATAAGAGCGTGTGGCATTTTAAAAAGAAAATTAAATCCTGAGAAGATCCTGAGCACATGGTTCTAGCATTCCTCAGACACGTATAATTGCTGTGTCAGGAGAAGAGAGAGCAGCCATTGTATTTTTTTTTTTCAACCTCAGTAGGAAGTAGCATTTCTGCTGTTCAGGTTTTAACAAGTCTGTTATAGCAGGAATGACTGCACTCTTAGCTCCATTGCGTTGTTGTCTTCCTTCTTTCTCTGCTCGCTTCGAAGGCTTATAAGATGGTCACTGCAATAATGTGACGCCGCCTGAACAAAGAAGTAAACATAGGAGATGGGAAACAGGAAATGGTCATGCATTATTACTGTTTCCCACTGGGAGAGACATGATGTCACTGAACCCCCTGCTATTCACAGACACACCATTTCCTGTCACCAAAGACCCGGATACACAGATATTTTGTTGGTATTTGCTCTTGCTGACCTGCTTTTAATGTCTCCTGCCCTAATTCGCAGATAGTCTTTGTCACCTCCCTGTCCTGTCCCGCTTCTCCTCATTGACAGTCCATAAGCCGTACATGGACACTTTCTCCATGGTCTAATTTTAGCCTGCAGATGGGCCTTGAATACATAGATTATGACTTTGCCAAAGTTAAATGTGACTGTGTGAATGGGTTTCTTAGGTCACTGATGCTTACTCTTGATATAAATACAGCATTTGTCATGAATATTTCACTTTATCAGACAGTCATTGTTTTTCAAACTACAATTCTTTCTCTGTGTGTGAGCGTGTATTTGCATTGACCTCATCGGGTCAGATTAACCCTGCGCTCCTTGGAACAGGGGTGCAACCGTGGTAACAATAATGATATCATCCATTGAAAGAGTTCCCCTTTTGAGTGTGGCTTCAGTGTTTGCATTACTTGATCTATTGGACCTATCATTACAGTATTTGTTTGGCTTCTTTAAAACACAAGCAGGGAAGTATATCACTAAGCCACTGTGGTTAGAAACTACAGCAATTTTCCAGTGCTGAAATTATTCAGATTTGATCACTGGAGCCTGTAATCTGTTTTGGACTAATCTACTTCCTTCTATATCAGATAATATTTGCTATTACATTGCCAAACAGCATCCCCCATCTGTTACATTGTGCATATACTCTGGCCGGTTTTATTTTATTCTTTTATTCTGTTTTTAAATTTATTCTTCTGTACAGCACTTTTTTCCACTGCGGTTCTTTTAAATTGCTTTACAAATAAAGTTAAAATCCATGGTATTCACTAGTAAATCCTGCTTATTTCCTTGATCTGAAATATCGACCTTAGCATGTTGTAGTCATGGTGGTTCAACCTTTGACCCTGACTGACTCTGAGCTTATATAGGGGTCAGGTGGGAGTTCCTTGATGTACCTCCCTGGACTCATGTCTGACCTCTCACACGCTCCTAAACTTAGCCATGGCCATGCCTCGGATAGTTCTGCAGACGCTGGACGCTGCAGGTCTTGGATATTCATTGGCCGGTGTTCATGCAGCTTAATTTGATCTGAGACTTGTAGATTGCTTGACGGTTTTTAATTCAGCAGTTCACCCACATAGATGTGCTTTACTTTTCACACTCCTGTAAATATTCCTTCTATGTGTTTCTTTTTGTTCCCCTGCATGTTCTATCCTCCGTCGGAATCTCTGTATCAGTTTAACTATAACGCTCTGAGAGTAACCTGGTCATTTCAACCCCCAGACCTCATGCTAAATGCAGGGAGGAAGGGTCAAAGGCTGGTATTTTCTCCTCCAGTCAGGCTGGATGAATGAATCTCTGCCTTGATGATGAATTTGTAGACAGAGCAAAGGTTAATCCTATTTGTTGCCGGGAAAAAAACACAACAATGCACATACAGTAGGACTATTTCTGTGTCTTTCAGCTTACCTTGTTTTTGCTGTTACCATTAATTTTTGAGATCATGCTGATAAATAAGCATGGGCTTTCAGCAATAGAAGCAAATGTACAGCAGTCAGCAAATAAGGTCTGTGGGAGTGTTAGTTCAGCTGTGAAGGTGTTTAGGTAGCCTCACTTACACCAGACCTGCGTGCTCTAGTGGAAGGTGTGCTCGAGCTAACAGCGCTCACTGTCTTGTAATACAGGAAACACAATAATATCTGAGCCAAAACGCATTCCTTTACAACAGACCACTTCATCGTACATTGCTCCCCACTGTGTTTGCCTGTGTGTGTCTGCGCGCTTTAGAGATTGTGTGAGTAAATATTAGAACGGAGGCATAAGTCAATACTATAAGCTATGTAATCAAGTGTACTGCTTTGATTTAACAGGGGGCAACAGGTTGAAGAGCTTGAAGTTTAACATTATTCCAGCTTTTTTTTATTGAGCTTTCTGCAGTTGTCTGTGCAACATTTGTAAGACGAGTACCTTAGCATGACACAGTGTCGCTATGTTGCCTGAAATGTGTGTAAATAGGCACATTTACGTACTTGTAAGTGTTGTGTGCCCAGGGTTTTAGGCTGTTTACTGTGCATATTTGTTGTGTGTTTTTTGGCATCCAAACCATAGAGAGCTTCAGTTAGTTCCAGGGCTAGAGGTGTATGCCAAAAGTAGGCATGGTGTGTGTGAGGTTTAGGAGAAAGAGGGCTTTGTATCACATCACACACACTCTCATTGCTCCACGCCCAAGACTCTGCTCCTTTTTGGAACCACACGTCTAGTTCCTAAACCTTAAGCATCTCTTCCAAGCCTTCCTGTCCCTCAGCCAGCTACAGTCCACAGGCTTTAAAGCATCTGGCTCCACACCTAAACTGCACCCCAGCGCTCCCTCTTGCCCCTGGATTTTACCACAGCACTGTACCCCCTATACCTTCCCCCCCCCACCCCACCCCCAAAGTCTTCGCCCATGCAGTGGTAGCAGTGCAGCTCTGAATAGACTCACTGTGTGTGCAGGAACCAGTTAGATGCTGCGGCCTGAGCCAGCTTCCTTTGAAAAACAGCAGGCATGAGCCAGGAGGAGTGAGGAAAAAATACCAAGCTCAGCCGAGAGGTGCTGTTACTGGCACATCAGTTTGACTCCCAGCACCTTCCCTGCCTTCTTGTCTTTTTGCCATTTGCTTCCATCATTGTGCTATCGCCACCTGAAACGATTCAATCATTTCACTCTGCTGTCTCTGTGCCCCTAGCTCAGCGTTCAGACACTTTTTTCCAAACTCTTTTATCTCAACCTTCTGCTCACCTTTCTTTAATCCCACTCCCCTCGTTCCTTGTGTTTTCACCCCCCACCCCACCCCACACACACGCACGCACACGCACACATACTGCACAACACACTTGATTTCACAGCTTTTGCTGTTGCAGAGAAAATTAGAGCCACTTAAGCCTTTGGAATGAAGACTGCAGGCATTATTCAAATCAGCACAGATTGGATTCAAAGCTATGTTTGACTTATCATCTCAACAAGCTCATAACTCACTGTTTTCAAGTGGAGGTATTAAAAATGCTGGACTCCTGCAAAACATGTAATTAAAAACATCTGACCATGTTTTAGAAGCAGCTGGAAGTACAGGCTGTTCACGTGGTTTGATTTGAGAGTGTGTGTGAGCAGACATTGTGTTAGAACGAACATTTGGTAATCTGTTTAACTGAGTCTGTATATCTGTAGATGCTTACCCATATGGGTGCAATTTATGCCGACATCTGTCTGATGTGTTTGTGCACTCTGCAGTGTGTATGAACGTGCACATGTTTATCACTCATGCGATGACTTTATTGATTTATCTTTGAGGTTTATGTACAGTGTGCATAGGAGATTTATATGTGCTTGACTAAGATCTGCCAGTTCCTGTATGTCGTGGTTTTTTTTGTTTTGTTTTTTTTTCTCTCCATTTCTCTTGACACTTATTAGCAATGCAAAGAGTGGCCTGGAACAGTGTAGGTGGAAGTCAGAGAGGCAGAGGACAAGCACAAAGCAAGAGCTGTCTCAGTAAACAATCTTTACCTTTAAAGCAACATATTCCCTGGTGCATAATTACCTGGAATGGATCGCATCATTAGCACCAGAAGCATCTGTGTGGCTATGATTTCATGTTTTGTGGCATAATGGGTGTATTTGTTATGTATGTGTATCAGCAGCACGCCCAAGTGTCTAATTGCATCACTGCACACTGTGTGATCCTTGGCCATCACGTTACTGTGTTTATGTGTGGATGTCACTGGTGGGTGTGTGTATTTGGCAGGTGGAACATCTCTGTCAGCATTTGGAGAGAGGCCGTCAGACCATCTGAGGTCCATTTAGTTTTCATCAAGGACAAGAAAGGATCTCGTGTCTCATTTATATGTACTGTAATGACGTTGTCTCTGTAGCTTGTCTAGCTTTTACAGCCACTTACGTCACATCAAAAGTTGTGTGTTTTCCACAGAATTAATATTGAATTCTCAGAAACTCTGAAACCAAGCTGAGCGGAAGGCTACACAGCATCTGCATACAACTTTTTTTATATCTGCATCATGAGTATTGGAAAGCAGGGCTAACTGGTGTTTCATGTTGCTTGTTTTGATCGATTCCTAACCTTGAGGAAAATTTATGGCTGTGCTGTTGAGGAAAGCCAAAAAGCCACAGGCAAACTGTCAAAGGGGAATTCCAGGTTTGGAGGCGGGTCAGCAGAAACTGGAAGTTAAGGTAGATCTGAGGGGCCAAGGCAGCTGAAAGGAGCCTGTTGTTGTTGTATGAGGCGCTGAGAGGCATGACTGAGCTGTTAAACCCCCAAACAACACCCCCTCCACAAAAAACCACCTCTGTGTCTCACCATGATGAGATCAGTGGAACAAATGCTCCAACTGGATGATGTCATCAGTGGGAGTCGGGGTCAAAAGCTCAGGGTCACGTTGGGAAAAGCCTTATATGTGGAAGGGATTTGCACAACACTTCAAAAGGTATTAATGTGACACAGACGGTTGTGCTTAAGTGTTGTGATTGTCCCTTAATCATCACTCAACTGTCTTCTTGCACATACAAAACACACCCAACTGCACCCTAAGATTATTAAAGTTTATGAAAACTAAGGATGAAAGTAAAACTAGCAGTGAATATAGTATAGTATAATATACTGAATACATCTTTCATTTCATTTATTTCATTCATGATTGTGCATTTCATCAGCAAAACATTCAATAATCATCATATCTATATATATGTTCTTTATTGAACCGGGTGAAATCCTCACTGAGGTTAAAAAATCTCTTCCAAGAGTGACCTGGAGAGAGCAGCATAGACATAGTTACAGCAAATCAAGACACAACAAACAACTATTGTACAGAATACAAAACAATACAATATAGTTATAGGACCAAGATTTTTTTTTAAAGTGAGAGTTCAAAAATGATTTTGGTACAAATTTAGAAATATCACATTGACTAAGTGTATTATTGTCCTAGTCTTGTAAAATAGACTAAACCCTCCAAGTAACACATTCAGTAGTTTCAAGCCTTCTGCAAATCATGACATCATCAGTTGTTTAAAAAAAAAAAAAAGATGACATCACAAAACTACAATGAATAAATGCAACCTAAAATAAGATGAAATAGAATAACAGAATTGCAGGTAAAATCTCCTCTGTGTTGGTAAACAAGAATAAAATCTTGTACAAAATGGGACCTTTTAATAAACATGGTTTTGCATTATATTTGATGTTACATGTTATTTCACCCTGTCTCAGCCTCTATTAATAACAACTTCCCCAAAAAAGACAAACACTGCAACAAAATTAAAACTTTGCTAAAACTGTTTCAGTTTCAGTTTCTCAAAATGAAAAATAAAACTCACAACTTCTGCCCGACTTCACTGAAATGAAGGACTAAACTGAAAAACACTTAACATTTCCAACCTATTTTAACATACAGTACATTTGACTCTTGTGCCCTATGTGTCCTGCCTCAACCCTTCCATTATTGAAGCTATTAAAAGCTTATTGAGCCCCCTCAGGACGATTACCCCTCAGGCTGACATGTGTCCATACAGTATGTCAGTGTGTGTTTCTAATCTCGACATCACTTGGAGCTGAAGAGGTTAATCCATTTTACCTTTGTTGGGAGACACTGGGAACCTGGATGGTGATTTCTATTTGTTAAAAGGAGAGGCAGATGTAAAATGAGTGGCTGATGCTGATATCTACAGTAGCCTGAAGACCCCTATAATCCCCAGTGGAGCAAGCCCCTCTGCAACACTGTGTCATTGGTCAGTATGTCACTAGACACAAAGAAGCTGTTGGCTGTTATGTAACTACACGTGTAAGTTTACTAATGCAGTATTTTAAGCCCTCACAAAAAACTCAACTCATGTCCTCACAGTTGTCCACCACAGCTGTCACCCAAAGATCCATTAAGACTTAGTCAATACAGTTGTGCATATATATAGCTATGAATAATCACAGTTGTTTTTTAACTTGTATAATTGCCATGAAGTGGTGACATAAGTGTCCTGTGATGTTGATTATATTTCCGTGTCGATGAAGCCGGGATGACAGATGGCATTTTCAGGTCGCCTTGTGACATAGATAAGTAATGGTACGCCACAGTTATATAGTCTACTCACATAAGAGTAAAATACATGACTATGTGAACTACAGAGGTGCAAGAAGGGACTGATTATCACTGTCTTAAAGCCAAAAACAAGTTTATTAATTGATCAGCCTGTCCACAGCTGCGATGTGTATTTACATA
>JAQQZY010000029.1:24164552-24182198 GCA_030068375.1 Ostorhinchus rueppellii
ATATGAATGGACACACACTTACACACTGACACACACACACACACACACACACACACACACACACACACACACACACACACACACACATACTTCATGCTTGTACTTGCCAGGTCTGTGGCGGTCTAATGTAATGGATAATCCTCTTGCTCCCATGGCCCTCTGACAAAATGCTGAAATGGCCACATAGAATCGATAATAATATCAAAGATACAGCTTTAACCTCACTCAAACACACAAACACATCATGTTCTGCACAGATCATACTGCTTACAGGATAACTCAGTTGGATTTAGATGTTGCCAACAGAGAGGGTTGTGTGTGTGTGTGTGTATGCAACACGTGCTCGACACAAGACACAAAACAATTCACAAATTAGTTTCACCAGGGAATATGAAAGGCCTGTTGTGCACACTTTACTTCTGTGTCCCAAATGGTGTGCTGTTACAGTTTTACACATTGACTGTTATTTATCTCCGTGTGCCTGTGTGTTCATTTGTTGGCGGAAAATCATGGAGCCCTTACACTGGGAAGCTAAAGCAGCGTGACCCTTGTTCTACATTTGTCCCACACTGGAAAAACTTGACCAATACATGACAGTTTTCATATTTTTAGAACAAATCATCCAGTATGATGTTTACATAATTTTTTTTAAGCTGTTTTTTTTTTCCTGCTGCATGCTGTGAAAGATGGATTAACTGTAATTAACATTGCTTCCAGATTATGTGATCACAGCCAAAAATATGTCATCATAGTTAGGTCTTGATACAGCAGCCTTACCTTCATGAAAACCTACTTCAGTATATGTGTATGAATGACCTGTGTATATTTTATGCTTTGATAAACTATCGTACTATATTCCTCTCAGCAGACAGAAGTATGAAGGATACATAGGCCAAAGTCTGAAGTATCATAGAAAACCATCTGATCCTCAGACTGCATCTACTTGAACGTTTACATATCTACAGGAAGAGGTTATGCATGGTTTATTTGTAGCTGAATGAATACTATGTAAAATAATGATCTCTGTGTGCAGAATTAGTAACTAGGTTTATGAGTAAAAGTTGTATGCAAGTTTGAGCACAAATATGTAAATGAGTTGGAAGGGTTTACTCTGTTAAAAGGGTTTAAAAGAAAATGCATATATGCGTACACACCTGAAGCTATTAAATATATTCCTCATTTGCTTCTCAGTCTCAGTTGCTATTGCACGTATTCTTGCGTTCCTGAATTAATTTTCTCACTGCGTTTTCTCAAAATCTACTCGCATGCCGACACACTCGTGCAGAATATACATGCATGCAGGTACACGAAGGGTTAATGTGGACCATTAGTAACCAGAGCAGCCTGTAAGTGCTGTAAAGTAGCAAGGGGGGGCGACTAAAGTGACAAACTCAGAGATTGCAGGAGGGTCTCACCTTACATGTGCTCCCTATGACTTTAATGACCGTTATTAATTAAGTTGATGAAATGAATACTATTTTTACTATTCAGCAATAACAATATTGTTTGGGTTTGGCTCTGAAAATACAGCAACCAGTAATTCATAGTTATACCACGGGGCTGTAAAGCTGTTCTTCAGTATAAAGCAGGGAGTCTTCTCATATCGTAGTGTGAGTCTGCTGGTCACTCCATATATACTGTTACACTGGCGCTGATACATGCTTTTATCAGTGTTTGAATACTCCCTTTTACACACACACAGAAACACTCAGACCCCTTCTAGACATGATTCATTTGCCTCTTCTTCAGTCATTTTACCCCGAGGGCAAGGACTGAGGGTCAATTCAGTAATATCCAGCTTTGCTTATATTCAGCTCTGAACTCTTGCATCCTCATGAATATTATAATGAACCTCATCCACTTCAGGCCTCTCTTTAGTCGATAACGATTCAAGGACACGCATGCTGTACGATGATCCGCGCATACTCTCAGCTTCACTATCTGCTGCTTTGTCGTAGTGCATATTCGACTCATTCTTTCTTTTACACCTTCATGGCGAGCGGATCAAAGCCCCACCTACTCGCCATCAGATCTCACATGGGGGCTGTACATGTGGTTATATATACACATGTGGTCATATAGTCTATATACGGCAACAGTAGGAGGGGTGATGAATAATACAGTCATAAAAGCAGCTTCCAACTACAGAGCCGGTGGCTACATAAGGGTGCAGAGAGAACCCATCAAATGAGAGGCTAAGAAAACGACCACATTTACATGGATTGCAATATCTTTGTATTGATTTAGACAGTAGAAACTGTATGCGGCATTGTCTTATCTTTTTTTCTAATATAGATCTTGCTATATAGGCATAATTGAATTGAGGTGAACTTCAATAATGAGAGATTATGAAAAGTTGAGGGTGTAGACGTACTAGAAAAGGACTATGTGTGTATATACGGTGAATACTTCCCTAGTGATGTTGATAGAAAATCCAAATTAGGTGTTCTGATTTAGTTTCAGTGTAAATAAATGCCCTTAGCTCTAAATTCTTTGGATTAAATGCACTTCCTCATTTGTGTCTCTGCTATAGACTGGTACAGTATAGGGCACAGTGAGCAGTGTCAGAAAACAGCAGGGCGGAGAATTTGGCAGGCTTAAATGCTAGTTAGACTGGCTGAGCTAATTAACCCCGTTTTCCTCATCCTGATTCAGACAAGGAGGAAAGCCAGGGATTATCACGTTGAACACTGTGCGCTTCTCACCAAAATGGCGTTGGGCTGTTGAAACTGTTAATCAGCAGGGGGTTTGGGCTGTGCTTATTTGTAAAAGTCAGCTAATGAGAGCTTCAGAAATGTCTTACATTTTGATGCGCAGTATGCGTTTGGAGAGTCTTGTGTGAATGAGATAACTGTTCATCCCCTCACCCCACTATGGAGGCAAAGGAGCTTAATGGTTTGAGAGCCAGCAGGGAGGCTGCTCTCCTTTGGGAAATTGTGGCACCGTGACCTCTTGGCCTCCAACCCTTCATTTGGCCCTGTGGATATTTTTGATCTGCCATTTGTCTGTTTCACTCCAGCAACTCTGCAGTACAAAGCGTCCTCTCCAAATGTTTTTCATCTGATTATACCTCTGGTTCATTGTTTGATTTAAGGCTTTAATTAGTCACGTATAATACCAGCATCATTTTTTTTTAGTTTCATAATTGTATTTTAGCTTTGATTTTTCTTTCATTACAGCAGGTTGGAAATGTTGATGTGATTCTGAAATTATGCAAATTCACCAAATAAACTTGGCATGTTTTCAAAGGAATATTTTTATGATGAGAAAATGCTAATATATTCCCTGCAATCTGAGTGTTTTGTATTTTTCGTGTATTCGTGCTTCTTGCTGTAGCTTATGTGTTCCATTTGCAAATCTCACAGGATAGAGGTATTGGCTAGTTTGAGACTGTGATAGAGGCTGGTTTGGCCAGAAACACTTCACTTTATTACATTTTCTTCTCCTTACTTCCCCGTTTTTACCCAAGGTGTGAATTTACACGTTATAATGAGAGCTGTCAGTCACCATGACACCAGAGAGATGAAGAGGGAGAGGGAGCGCATTAGTATTTTTGTGTTTTTTGACAGTGTTGTGCTGCAAACTCCACCCAGTGCCTTACAGCCATACATATCAGTACAAATGATCAGTGTCACAGCCAGCTTCTGTTCGCACACTAACACCTCTCTTCAAACTGTAATTTTATGTGTGAGAGAAAAAGAACCGTTAGGCTGGTTGAGCTTTAAAAAATTCCAGCATGAAGTGGATACCAGAGTCACACCATAGATTTTGGTCTCACGTGTATCTTTTCATATGATTAAATCCACTTAATTCCATCAATCCACTTAGGGATGTACAAGAAGAGTGTTCTCATTCAGAGAAATCACAGCAGTCTTTGATCAGGGGCTTAGAAGGACCTGCTTCATTCCCTCCCCATTTCTAAACCCTTCTCTCCTTTCTCTCTATTTGCCTCTAGTTTACAGGAAAAGCAGCTCAAACAGTTAATAATACAATATCAACATGTCTAACTGTCAGTGGCTTCCAGCATGGTGTGCACAACACTCAACTGTGCCAGTGAAGTTCACAGTTCTGCTGTGTGTGTGTTTTTCTTAATTCATTAATTACCTCTTGGAGCCTCTAGACAGTCCTGTCTGCCAGTTTCTCTCATTAGGGTTTCTCCATTACTTCCTTTTCCAAATTGATTGGAAAAGGAAGCTCATTGGGGACAACTTTGGTTCACTTTATACTTCTACAAGTGGTGAAGAGCTCTTTAGAGCTTTGAAGCATGCAGAAATATGATTCTGACTTCCTTGTAGCTTTTTATTCAGTGTTTTCACAAAAAGTGTAGTCTGTTTTGCCGTATTTCTGTTTCCATCAGTGAAGATTTACAACCCAGTCTGTTGTGAGTGCAGCCCAGTTCATTCCCCTGGTCCTCTTCGAGATGGAAAGGAAACAGGAGGGGGGCTGTTATTAGTGTTTTGTGCTGTAGTTACTCATAATAAACTACCCTGCAGGTTGAATCTATATTTTTTTCCCAGCCCAAAGATATTTATGAGTGTGAGTCTGGAACCTGTATACAACATTTCATAAATGCACACTCTGTAGGCTTGTTGGTTACGTACTGACAGACCACACACAGTGATAAAGTCGAAATAAGACACACAGGTGCACACATACGCTGCTTGTCTGAGCTCCCACTGTGCTACTATATGATAATGCAGAGCCGATGTATTAGGCTGAGTGTGCACAGCCGTGTAAGAGCCATCAAGCGTTAGTGTGCCTATAAATTGTTGAAGTGATCACTACTTGGCAGACTCTAAGCTCCCTGTGCTCTCTCCTAGCTCTAAACAAATTTGTTTTATAGCTTCAAATTCACTCTACTGTTGCTCTCCTTTAGGCCACGAGCCAAAGAAACCAATGCACTTGCAAGAACAAAGTGCACGCACGGAACAAATATGCAATGAGACGTTTGCATATGTTGCCATGCACACACAGACATATTGAGTCACTGCATGCATGTACACAAAATTTGATTTAAGACACCCATGCATATTATTTGTCTTTTTTGCACTTTCTGCCCTGACTCCTCCCTTCGGGTGCTGGGGCCCAGCTGCATTCAAACACACTGCCTTTGTGTGAGAACAGCTGGCTGCAAAGTCATTTGGACACAAGCACGCACACACAAGCATATGTAGGCAAGCACACACAGATACACACATAGTTTTCCATGCAAGCAGAGCTGAAACAGTCTCTATTGTCAGCGAATAATTGAATGCATAAGCTGTTGGAGAGGGGAGGGGGCTACTGTGCTATAACAGCACGTTGGTCCACAGTTGAAACTCAATAGCGATCACCTCAATGATGACATAAGCAGGTTGGCACCTAGAGGGGGGTCTACAGAGGCGTTTTGACATATGAGAAGGCCCATGGAGTGTGTGCTACTTGTGTCCTGGCACCAACAGACATGAGCTGCGTTTTAGCCAAGCTTTAGGGTCGTAAACAGTGAATGCAAACACTCCACCCGGTTACTGTTTCTTTTTTACCGTCCCTCAGCCTTTCATGACCAGTGCCCAACCAGTTCCCGCAACTGTTTTTTTTTTTTTCTTCTGGTTGTGCCCTGACTTTGTAGCAGCAGCTGCAATGAGAGACTCTGTAGGGACTTTGTTTGGTGAATTGGAGCATTGTTTGGTTCAGTCGTGGTTTGAAGGTTTTGATAGGACTGTTGACTGTTTTCTGTTTTCTCCAGCTCAAGGCATGATCTGTAAATCATTGTCATGGTCCTCTGATATATTTTTGGACTTCGCTGCAATGCCTTAAAGCAGCCTGTCAAATCTTGTAAAAAGTCTATTTCGATGATATTTTAACAACACAATGGTGAGTTTTCACATGGAAATAAATCGCTTATAAAGAAATACTAGTGATAAATTCAAAATGTTCTTGTTTCAGTGTTGGTATGTTGTTAAATTATAACGAATCAGACCCAGTAGAGACTAGTGTCAGAGATGGATGACTGCTCCTGTCGTGCTGAATATCTGATCTGATCATCAGTGATAGCAGTCAAACCTAATCATTATGCATATCTGTAATTGCGTGTGTGTTGGTATGATTGTGTTCATGTGATACTCTGCTCCTGTGATTCGCACCAATCCATCCTTGTCACTTACTGCTCCTTCCTTCTCTCTCTTTATCGCTCCTCATTCTCATGTCGTTTCTCTCATTGTCTAACCACCTCTCAGTTACTTGCCATTGATTTTTTTTCTCCCGTCTTCATTCATCCCTCCCTGTTTCTTGCACTCTTGACTCTTTGCCCCATCATTAACTACAGCCGGGCTCTGGGTGTGGGAGAGCAAGAGGGAAAGTAACGGAAGAGGGTGGAGAGGAAGGCGAGGCACATAGTTGTGGCTGGCTAATTGAAAGCCAGCAGTTCGGTCAGTAAAGTCCCGATGTATTGGGAGTGGTCAGGAATTTGCAATTTTTGCTTTTTTGTGTGTGTGTCAGTATGTGTGTGTTAAATCAAGACAGACACCATTTGTGTCACTATTAATGTCTGTGTCTTTACTCATGATGATTGACAGATTGCTTGTGACTGCATGTTTGTCTCATTGTCTGTCTGTGTTTATAAAAGACAGAGCAAAGGTCTTTTTCTCTGGTTGTTTTAATCCTTTTGTTGTTGTTCTCCATCATCACCCTCTCAGGTTTCTCTTTCCCATCTCCTTCTGTCCTTCTGCTTTATATTTAGATAGCTGGAAAAGTGTGTTTAAGGAGGACGCAAGCTCAGAGGCAACCAAACTAGAAAGGCATTCGGAGAGCACAGACCTCCGCCAAAGCAGCTCAGCACCCCCATGCCCTATCTCCCAATGATAAAGAAACATTAAAAAAAAATTCCTGGATCCAGATGCTGATCAGGATCACCACCAAAATTTAATCAGTTGTTCCTTGTCCCATTTCTAACATTTCCTGAAAATTTCATCAAACAAACAAACTCTACTGATTACATAACCTCGTTGGTGGAGGTAATTATTGAATTATCTGGATCAGTCTTTGATATCTTGTAGAACCTTTTGGAAACCTGTCCTGTATTTTTTTTTTTTTTTTTCCCCCCCAAGTGCCTTGACCATTCTTTATAGAGTTATATGCACAAATGTCCAAAATGGTTCTATCTTGCAATGTTGTAGAATTCTTTAAAATATTCTTAGATCCAGACGGTGATCTAGATCACCCTCAAAATTTAACCATTTCTTCCAGATCCCATTTCCAACAATTCCTGAAAATTTCATCCAAATCCATTTACAACTTTATTAAGTTAAGTTATTTTGAACACTAACATAACAGAACAGAACAGAACATCCTTGGCGGAGGTAAAAAGCTGTCTTGTTAGTATTGTTCCTGGGGGAAAAAAATGCATAACTTTGTCGTTCTCAATGAAAAAAGTGTAATCTTTTGCAGTTGCATGTAGCGTCATCTGTTTAAGGAAAACTACACATTCCTGTTCATTTCTGTGGAAGTTAGATGTGCACACAGGTTTACGATACACTGCATATTTTTGAGGATACGTTACAGCTACTGTGATAGCCAAGAAAATGTGTTTCCTTAATTTTAGGAATTCCTTTTTGAGCTGTATTGCAGATGCGTCATCTCAGGACCTTTAGTATCAGTTTTCTTGCACAATAATTTATCATTTACACATGATTTAGCAATAACTTCTCTTCCTTCATTCTGTGACTCACTTTTTCCTAGGTGTTCTGAGTTAATACAGACCTGTTACATAAAGCAGACGGAGTACATAAATCGAACCCTTTGGTCTAACCTCATGCTTTAACCACAATCGTCTGGTCTGTAAGAGATAGGTCAGAGGTCAAGGGTCAGTGGTCTGAACAGGAAAGTCTACTCATGCAGAACAACACATCGTAAACAAACCATTACACACCATCTGCAGTGGTGTCAAATCCTCAGTTGCCTTGTTTGTTTGTGTGTACCGTATGCTTGTGTAGGTGCGTGGGTGTGAGTGTGTCTGTGATCACTCCCACAAGTAATCAGCACCTACCTCACACAGCCAGACAGGGACAGTGAAGTGACACAGGAAGTAACCATCTGCTATTCACTGAAGCATTCAATTACCTTCTGAAAGGTTCAAACCTCCTGCATATTCTGTAGTGTGTCATACAGTAACGCTGTCAAAATAGACTTTTGGTTAAAGCAGACGGTGTTTTCTGATCTGTTTATTGAAATACTTAGTCAGTGTCGATCATATCAGGTAATTGTCCCAATACTTGTGTTTAGTTCATTTACATAGTGGCATATAATAAGGACCTTTCCTGTCCAGAGTGTAACCTTTGTTTTTAAGGAGAACTACTTTCTATTCTTTCCACATGTGCTCAGTTCCCCTGCAGAAAGATACTCTCACCCAATTACTTCCACACCTGCTCATTTACAGAACTTTATGCTTCATTACACCGATAGGAGGATATGCACATAAACTCATAAAACCCACCTCTCCTATTTCTATTGCCTCTATTATTTCTATTATCACCTCCCTGTTGTTGTTTTTCCCCCAGTCATTTCTTATAAGATCAACACCTTGTTTTTCCTTCCTCTTGCATGTCTTCCCCATTGTCCCTTCAAGCTATACTTGGCTTGTCTGTTCACACTTCAATCTTTTTCTTTCTCTCTCTCTCTCTCTCTCTCTCTCTCCAACTGCCAACTGCAGTCTTCCACTTGCGACCTATATCTCATCCTTCCTCTGGTTTTCTTTTTTTTCAGAAGCTTATCCTTTTTTTTTTTTTCTTTGACAGCACCAGCCCTCCCATGTGTCTCTTCTTAATACCCACCATGCACTCCATCCTTGTCAACCGCTCACCCTTGCTTCACCCTTTATCTGGCTGCAGCCCATGCTGCCACCTCGATAGGCAGCCAGCCACTCTGGCAGTGCCCACTGGTCTAACACCTGCCGCTCTGAAGGCTCAGTGTCTGGATTCACTGTGATTATGTGTGTTCAAAAGAGGACATGTGCACATTCACAGAAGGTGATAAAATAGTATTATCCACTCTTGATCGTGCACTCTATCCTCCGCTGCCTGCCCTGTGTTATTCGGTGTGTTTATTTCTTTCATCCCATCTCTGCGAGGATACATGCTCGCTTGTCGCGCTCTTGAGGCCAGACACACCCGGACACGTGGATTAGAGTTAGATCTAGGCTGCTTGTCTACTATTCCTAGATCCCCCGCAGGAGAAGCCTGTTGATTTAGCTGCTATAAATACAAGACCTCCTCTCAGCAGGTCACTGTAAGATCCACTGCTTGAGACTGGACTGTGGTGACCGCTTCTTTTCTATGTGTATAAATATATATGTGTTTGTGTGTGTACGACGAGTTCCTTCAGAGCTGGCTGGTCAGACTCAGGGTCTGTGACGGTTTTTGGAACATGGTTTTTGGTGCATTTCAACAGCCTGAACTGGGCTTTCTCTTTCTTTTAATCGTAACCTTTTTCTCCCTCTTCTTTTTGCATTCATTTGCTTTGACAAGTCATTTGCATTTGCACCCAATAATCTTGTTGTGGTTCAATAATATATCAAGAGGGCTGCACCTACAGACTGTTTTCATAGTTGATGAATTTATTGATAATTTTCTTCATTAACTTACTATTTTTTTTCGTTTAGAAAATGTTAGAAAAATGGTGAAAGTAGTCGATCACAGTTTACTGAAGCCTATATGTTACATTCTCAAATGTCCTGTTAACTCTTCAACCCAAACATGTAGATTATAATTTACTGTGACAGAGGAATAAAAAACCAAGAAATGTTCACATATGAAAGCGTAGAGATTTTTTAAAAAATTAACTGGCTGCTATCCAATTAGTTGTCATTTAATGTATTAATTCAAAATAAATAATAAATACAAGTCTAGCACACTCATTAGTTGGATACAATACAAAACCTACAGGTCAGTGCCTTTTACTTAATAATAGTGCACATTTATCTCAAAGAGAAAAATCTTGACATGAGAGAGCCTTTTTTAAAAATGATTTTTATTATTAAACTAAAAATATTATTAAAAACAAAGATTTGGGTGGTTATTTTTCATGTTTGTTCTCAGGGCACAGCAGATTAAGTGCTCTTTAATGATTCAAGTCATATAAAAATCCCACTTTTCTCCCGTTCTCTGTCTCTAAAGCAATTTAATTCTCTTTCTCTCTCTTGGATAAATAAAAGTCCACTGACTCCTAGAAAGAAATATTTGACCTGTCAAATTAAAGTTTCTATGCGTATTTCACAAACACCCAGTTAAGTGTTTCTGTGTCTTTTTACTGGTGTCATAATGTGATCTGCTATTCTTACACACATGAGAGATCTATAATTGGTTTTCAGTCAGCAAGTGTTTATTTAAGGACAGGCTTGTATTTGTAGCCATATTGTACATAATATTCACAGTGTGGATTTTACAGGATTCTGGTGTCATCATTATGGCCAATAATAAACACAGTGCAGTATACTCCATCATGCTGGGTGTAATGATCCTTTGCTGTGGCGGTGGCTGGTTTAGAGAAACTTAGTAGTAATTGGCTTCAGTCCTTTTAAATGTTATCTCATGGCACTGTAATGCATGTAAAACTTTTATTAGCTGCATTATTTGTTTATATGTCTGTGGTTCAGTTTAGAGACAGAATCAGATATACAGGTTTTTGTTTAATTACAACCACCATGTGGATCTCATGTGGTTGCTTTACCAGAGACACATTATCATTTCTCATGGTTAGCAATGAATTTGAAGTAGATGGAACTTCATTTTTCAAGGGCACTAGGTCTAAGCAAAAATCTGTGTCCAAATGTGGACTATTATGTCGAAGCTGCATTCATTTTTCTCCTGCTGTGCCTCTGTTGAACATGTGCAAGGCTCGTACCAAGTGAGAGACAGGTAGAAAGGAGAAAAGGGTGTGGAGAAGAAAGAAAAGCCGATTGAGGACACTGAACTGGAACGGATGGAGTATGAGAGAAGGCGGATGAAAATGAGTGGTGAAAGTATAAAAGCTTTAAATCAAAAGTATAAAAAATTCATGAGAATAAGGCAGAAAGAGTGAGAGAGGATAAATTAGAAATATCGTAGCAGAAAAGGGAAAGGGGCATTTGTCAGGCAGACAGATGGGTAGGGAAAAGAGGGCAAAGGGAATGTTACTGGCGAGAGTGTGAGTTTGTGTTATTTTAGAGGACAAGAAAGCACACGTTCACATCCCTCAGAAGTCCGAAAACCTATCCTGTTTGCCCATTTAGTTATTTTAAACAGAGTTGACTTAATATTTTCTTGGTTTGTTGAAGCAGTTTTGTATATATAAAAAAAAAACCAACAAACTTGATGACCAACACCACTAGCAAGAAAAAACATCCACAGCCAGAGAAAAATAGCTCTGGCAGCAACACTCAAATGTCAGTGTATATTTGCTTTTGCTTGACTGTCGTTTGATTCCTAGATGCCTCCATCCTGTCCCAACCCTCTCACCCCATATGCTAGATTGTTGTTTTTTTTCCACAGTCTGCTATTTTAGGTTAATGCATCCAGTATTTCTCTTATGCTCACAATGTCAAGTGGAGCTTTGGGATTTGTATAAACTCTGAGGAGCATCACCTCATTCTTTGGAGGACAGAGCCAGACAGTTTGAGAGCAAGGAACCTTTACTGTCTACATGTGTCATGTGTTCTTATTCAAGCATGCATGCAAGCGTACATGACTACACTGTCTTGGCCCAGATTAAACAGGCCATGTAGTTTTTTTGTGTGTACAAAAAGTCAGTAAATGTCAATACCTTCGTGTGTCTGGAATTTCTCATTTGGCCTGCAGATGCCTAATGTTTTACAGCCCCATTATTTTTGTATTTCTTATTCTCTCACTTGAAACAGGCTACATCTTGTGTGTTCAGTGAGTATATTTGTACTAAATGATTCAGTGTGTATGTGTCTGCTCAGCAGGAGAGTAGGCTCTGTGCCTCAAGGAGCAAAAGGCCATGTTTTAAAGCACCGTCTATCCCCAAACACATGCATCTATTTACATAGATTCCATGGGGTTTTCAAAAACACACATTTTTCATTTAAGAAAGAAGACAAAACTCACTACAACAATACACTCTTGTCCATTTCTTACGTATTCCCCTATTTGCAAAGAAATTGTATTTTAAGCTGTTTATGATTGAACTTTCTCTCTTTTTCCCTTCTGTTCTTCTACAGGACAGCGACATTCAGAAGAAGATTGATCATGAGATCCGAATGCGCGACGGGGCCTGTAAGCTGCTTGCTGCCTGTTCCCAAAGGGATCAGGCTTTGGAGGCAGCGAAGAGCCTGCAGACTTGCAGCACTCGTATCATGGCTTACATGTCAGAACTGCAGAGGATGAAAGAGGCTCAGGTGATGCAGAAGGTTACACGGAGGTCATCGGATGCTGGGCCGATGGATGACAGACTCCCATGTAAAGGAAAAGTGGCCATCTCAGGCAAGTAACGAGTAAACCTGTAATATTTATGAAAGGGTGAAGCTTAAATGTGGTCATGTGCTGATGTAAGACCTACCAGTAATAAGCAAAAGAATTAGAGAGACTTTTTACTGTTCACTTAGTACTAGAATTTAATGCAGAGCAGCTCTTTCTGGCTGAGAGCCAGTTCTCTCTGTCTCTCATAGAAGATGCTTAATTCCCTCTTTATTGGCTTTGAACTTGGTGACTTGTATCTACCGCCCATTGCAGTCAGATGAACAATTATAGAGCAACTTAGTGTGTCACACATCCACTGCAGTGTAATAACTCACACTGAAATGCTTGGCATTATGGTTGAAATGTTTTTTTTTGTTTTTTGCCATTGCTTCATTGTAATTTTGCACATGATTAGAAGGTAAAGAAAGGAATATTAATTAGCTCTGGGACTCAGAAGCATTTGCATATCTTCATGGTGACACTGCTGCGTATCTGGTACCCAGCTGGAGAACATACACTTCAGCCAATGCAAGCAGCAGGGGCACACACAGCCAAAGAGATCACACATATACCACTTAAACAGAAACAGTGGTTATTATTTTCGTGGTCTAATCTCCTGTCTTGTTTTTGTTACAGATCTCCGTATCCCTCTCATGTGGAAAGACACAGAGTACTTCAAGAACAAAGGAGGTGAGGAGCCAGGGATGTTAGAAATTGTGTTGTCGAGTGTGGGCATCCTCATTACAACAAAACAAAAAGTACCTTTTATCAACAGCAGGAGGGAGAAACGCTGATGCAGACTTTTAGTTTCATATTCAATATCACGCTCCCACTGAAACTGTTGACACTCAGTATAGTTTTTCATGCTTTCCACTGCCTGCATTACTAGTTCCTGGAGTTTTTTATGAGCACTTAAAACAGATTACTGTGAATTCCACATGAACAGATTTTTAGACATGTGAAAACCCTGGCAGCACAACTTGACCCACTGTTCAATCCTGGTGGCTTTGCCCCTTGGCTCTGAAAAGGAGCGACATGTGAATAACCAAAGTAGGTCATTATTAATGGGGCAGAAAATACTTGGAATAAACAAATCATATCTTTGTGTGTTTTCTTTTCACAAGTGGAGTAGCACTGTTAATCAGGTCATTTTAAATGTTGAGATATCATTTCAGAATCCAGAGGGTCACTGATAATGCCCTGGAACTCTTTCCATTGATTGTTTTGTGATCCCGCCTCCTTTTGTCAGAGTCAATGTGGGTTAACCCCTCAGCAGTCATTACAAGTCTCAGTGCGCCATTTTCTCCCATGGCAACTTAAACAGAATTAATCTGTATGACCTGTGCATATAAATGAGCTCCAAAGACAGGTAGTAGACTCTTAACAAAGCTTAATGAGACTGTTAGTCAAGGTCATTAAGCACACCGAGACGTCAACTGAGCCCAAGAGGCGAGGAGGAGTAGAGCGTGCTCATCTTTCACATGTGCAATCATATTTTAAGCCGAGTGTTGGACTCGCACTTGAATAATAGGTTTGAACATTATGTGTCAATGACAGGTTGATGGGAAGCACATAAATAGAGGGGGCTGTCCTCACTCAGCGTTTGTCAGTCATAACCGTGAATAGTTAATAGATGTGTCAAACAGTCATCCTCGTTAGTTCTGAATTAAGAGAAGAAAAAAAAGAGACACCCACATACCAAGAGTCAAACTACTAACAACAATGATACTGTTGATGATGAGCATTATTTTATGGATATTACAATGTTGCTCCTCTGTGCAACGAGTCACAAAGGGTGTATTGGCTTCTACACAAAGCCTGATTATTCTTTGAAATGGGTGATTGGAAGCAACATATTGTTAGCGAGGTATCACAAGCTGCTGCAACATTTAATACCTTTGTGCTTTGGTTCCAACAACAACAACAACACAACACTTTATATGAAATTTTAACGTAGCTACCCACTGCAAAAGCCGAAATGGAACAGTGAAAGTACTTGTCAGCTCAGTGATCTTGTGTGAAATTGTAACTATTCAGGTTGTTTGCCCTCATAAGTGTGTAGTTCACCGTTGTTAGAGCAGCCACCTAATGTACTGTTCATTCGCAGGCGATGCTATTTAGCAGCTGAAAGAGGGTTTTCAAGTCAATCAGCTGAGTGAATGCTTTTAAGATGTCTTAGAAAATGTGTTCTAAAAGTGCTCACAGATACTATTATCTCACATATTTCTCCGTGCTCTGCTTTCCCTCATGTACCTTTTCAGAGCTTCATCGCTGCGCTGTGTTCTGCCTGCTGCAGCTGGGGGGAGAGATATTTGACACAGACATGGTCATAGTTGACCGGACGCTCACTGATATCTGCTTTGACAACACCATTGTATTGTAAGTGATTCGTAACGCCTGTAACTGAACGACCACATAATCCATGATAGCAATGGAAACGTGTCAAAAGCGTGGGAGTGACACTGATAGCTGTATCCGTCATGTGTGTCCGTTTTGCAGCAACAATGCAAGCCCAGTGTTTGAGCTGCGTGTCGAGCTGTATAGCTGCTGCTCAGAGGACGATTATTCAGCAGGGAGCACACCAAGAAAACTTGCCAGTAAGCTGAGCTCCTCACTGGGTCGATCAGCAGGGAAGAAGCTCCGGGCTGCTATGGAACCTGGGTCATGTAGTCCCATCAGCAACGGAGGGGCAACTCCTCTTCTGCTGCCAGTTCCATCTGTACCGTAAGTTTATTATTTAGCATTTTCACAAGGAGACATGAAAGACAGGCGGGAATGTTAATGTCAACTGTTTTTCTTCGTATGCATGGTCAAACACTGAATAAAACTGTCTCTTGTGTGTTAACAGCGGACCTAAGTACCACCTCTTAGCTCATACCACGCTGTCACTGTCACACGTCCAGGACAGCTTTCGCACGCATGACCTCACCATCTCAGGCAACGGTGAGTGGCAGCCTCCGTCAGTCTGTCTCCTCACCATCTTTCTCTTTTTCTGTGCCAAATCGGCCATCTGTCTGTTTTTGTCCTCCTCTCACACATCCGACTGTCGCTCCTCCTCCTCTGCATTTGAATAATGTTCCTTAAAGCATCAGCCTACTCCTGCAGCTCTCTCCTCTTAGACCTAATCATTGACTGTATATAAAGATGGATGGTATACCACTGTTTCATGGAAGAGAGAAGTCAAAGGATCATGTTTTGAGAGATGCCATGTAGATAGGGGTGTCCAAAATTATCGATGTGAATCGGTAATCGGTTTGAACATTAACGATGCGACTACATCGATGCACATATGGCTGGACCCATCCAAAATTGCATCTGAATCGGTTCAGTCCAAAAGTTATTTATCAGTTCACCGATTTTTTATTTTTATTTTTATTTTTTTGGCATTAAATAAATAACCTGCTGTGGAACTCTGAACTTTGAACACTGTGAAAGTACAAAGAAAAAAAATAAGAAACAAAAAAGCTACCTTAAGCGCCACATCTTTCCTGCGGCAAAAAGCACAGATCTCAAAGCCCACGTCTGTTTGCATCGGACTGATAGTAAACTTGGAGATCTGCCTTTTCCTTTTTCCTCTGAATCGAATCATAGTCCACGTATCGAATCGTCTTGGAAAGGAGAGATGCACACCCCTACATGTAGACACATACTCTGCACAGTAGAGACCCATTTGATGGAGGTTATATGTAGTATTGATATTCTGTAAAGCAGGGGTGCCCAACCCTGGTCCTCATGAGCTACTATCTTGCATGTTTTAGATGTGTCCCTCTTCCAACACACCTGATTCAAATGATGAGCCTATCATCAAGCTCTGCAGAAGCCTGATAATGACTGTCAGATGTGCTGGAAAATGGAAACATCTAAAACATGCAGGATAGTAGCTCATGAGGACCGGGATTGGGCACACCCAATGTAAAGGGTGACACAATTGTGCAGTGGATAGGGCTCGTGCCTCACACCAAGAAGGTCCTGGGTTCGATTCCAGCACCAGTCACTGGTGGGACCTTTCAGTATGGAGTTTGCATGTTCTCCCTGTGTCTGTGTGGGTTCTCTCCAGGTACTCCGGCTTCCTCCCACAATCCAAAGACATGCATTGATAGGTTAATTGGTTGATCTAAATTAAGTGTGACTGTGAGGGTGATTGTTTGTTTGTCTATAGCTGGCGACTTGTCCAGGGTGTACCCTGCCTTCACCCTTAAGTAGCTGGGATAGGCTCCATGTGACCCTAGTGAGGATAAAACGGGTACAGAAGATGGATGGATGGATGGATGGATATTCAGTAAAAAAAAACAAAAACAAAAAATACAGGACTATCAAAACCAATCCACAGACTCTATCACTCACTAAATAAAGTATAAAGGTCATCGTTTCACACATCTGTATTATAGTATAATCAAATTTTCATCTTCAAATAAAATTTTCCCAGCTGGTCAAAATAACAGTGGCCTTCAAGCTACATGTTACATCAGCTGATAGTTTACATTATTGTATCTAAAAGATTTTTCTTAGTGGTTCTCATCCCATCTTGACACTTTCTGATCCTTTGGTCAAAGGCCATGTGGTGTTTGTTTTCCTTATTCTATTTAGCGGTCACATTAATATGAAAAATAGCTCATAATAGTTTAATTTCAGAGCTGATGTCTATCCATTTCCATGTTTTCTTGATAATAACCAAAATCACTTCAGTTCTTACATCAGTAGCTATGGCATTGTACTGACAAAAACAGTGCTTTTAGGCATACCATGTTTTTTTCTGTCTCTTTCAGTCACGATACACACAGGAGTTAGTTCTTGATTGCTTAACCATTGTTTTTGATGACTTTTGATGGTCTAATAATTCTTTCTGGGACTGTAGATAGATACAGGAAATCTTTTTCATAACTTGAGATCTCTCTATTTATCAACACTGTAATGATAATTTTAGGCCATTTTTATATATTCATAAGTAGAGATACTATATATAGTCTCTTTAGGAGCAATTTAGACTATTCCTATCTCCTCTCTATCTATCTATGAGAAATCAAAATACTTTATTTTCAAACCACTCAAATTACAATATCTTGAAAGGTTATTTTGGTATTTGTGCCAAATGATACCATAAAAATACAGCCATTGAAACTTTCACATAAGTCTAAACACATCGCGCGGGGGGGGGGGGGGGGGGGGGGGGGGGGGGGGGGGGGGGGGGGGGGGGGGGGGGGGGGGGGGGGGGGGGGGG
>JAQQZY010000029.1:24182298-24206816 GCA_030068375.1 Ostorhinchus rueppellii
CATAAGTCTAAACACATAGCGCACCCCCCCCCGCCCCCCCCCCCTCCCCATCCTGTCTGTCCTCCCATATTCTCTGACAGACAGCCATTGTCAAGGTCACAGTAATAAAGGCTGTGCTAGTGAGGTGACTGCTGTGTAAACCTGTAATGATGTAGGCTAACAAGGGCCCGGACCCTCCGACAGACAGGCCCCTAGTGTTTTATTCATTGGCCCTTCAGCCTGCTGTAAAGTTTCATTGCTGCACTTCATGACACTCCCTGCAGCTGCCAGTCTTTTACACCCTGGTGGCTTGTTTTGTGTGTTAAAGGGGGTTAAAGGGACGGAGTATGATGTGGAGATAAAATGTGTGTATACGCTGGTGAATATACAGGCTTGTCCATGAATGTCACCCGAACTTTTTTTTTTTTATTAATGATGTTTATTTCTGCCCATCTGTCTGTCCTTGTAGAAGAGTGTTCGTACTGGCTGCCACTCTACGGTAGTATGTGTTGCCGCCTCGCAGCTCAGCCTCACTGTATGACCCAACAGATGATGAGTGGATGTTTGAAAGTTAAGGTAGGTTGACTGGTGTTTGCAGCAGTTCTATGGAACTATTAGTCTCATACTTTCAATGTACCGAGGCCTTTGTTATGACACATTTCTGCCTTTTTGTCTTCCTCTACTCCTCTTCTCTCCACCTTCTTCTGCTATTGTTTTGCCTTGTGTTTCTCTGACCCTCAACACTGAAAACATATTTATATCTATTTCACAGCAATTAGGAGGTGACACTCAGAGTTGGACAAAGGTGTATGCTGTTCTAAAAGGAACGAGCCTCTTCTGTTATCACCGGCAAGAAGATGTGGAGGCTAATGTTGAACCAGCTTTCACTATCGGCATCAACAAGGTCAGCAGAGATCACATAAAATTGGGAAACTATTTGGAATGAACCCAAAGGCTTCTGCTACGGAGGCTTATCCAGCTTTAGAGAGCTGTGCTATACAGTAGTATTTTTTTGGTAACACCTAAGGCATCCACAGCCTTGATGGTAAGCAACTGGCTTGGTGCCATTCTAAATCTAAAGCCAACTAGGAGACGCAGCCAAAAAGGTAACCAGGACATAAACTCTTTTCTTAGCTCCTGCTATCAAGATGCCCTTGGGCAAGGTACTTACTGTAGACCTCAGCTGGAGAGTTTCATAGTTGCCAGGGAAAAAAATAGCTTTGCTGCACAGTTTCAAGGTGTAACAGCAAATATCTACTGGGACTAAATACGAACATGTAAGTTTGGATAAAAGAATTCCATTTAATTTGCACACGTAATAATCAATCGGTAATCCTGTCAGCTCCCATTTTTCACACCTCAAAGTAAAAAACTCTATCAACCATTCAGGTTTTCCGATCTAATTTCCTGTCTAAGTGCAGATGCATACTGGACCTCTTGTTCTTTCCAGTGACTCATGTGAGTCTTTTGAAGCTGAACGTCTGCACACATCTGACTTAGAGCCAAGTCTGTTAGATAATATCAGATCTGTATTATCCTTTGTTGTCAGCTAAGCCTTTTAGCTCTTCCAAAGAGGAAAGAGGGGGGACTGGCAAATAAATGAATGGTACAACACTGGCATCTAGTGGTCATAAACAGTCAGAGGTACATTTGGCGTAAAATAGGGAGGTGGGAATTGGGAGTCTGTACCTTTTGTTAGATAATTGCTGAAGGGAAATGGTTCGTAAGAGCGCTAATTAGTGGCTTTATTAGTAAGGACTATTTTTCAGTAGGGACTTACAATTGAAATTAATCACTTGGTGCAGCACATAATTTTGTTTAGTTAGAAGTACTGGCATTCCTATTTGATTGTCAGTATTTTGGTAGATAATTACATTTCATTTTGTTCTTATGTTTCAGGAGACCAGAATACGTGCATCAGAGAAAGACCCTCAAAGTAAAGTTCAGAATATCTGTATCAGTAATCAGTATGGAGGTGAGGAGGTCACACACACTCTGACAACTGACAGCCGAGAGGACACACACCGGTGGATGGAAGCTTTCTGGCAGCATTTCTATGATATGAGTACGTGATGTGTGCTGTAACACTGGAAGAATGTGTGATTTACAACTTATACTGTACATATAGTCGCCCAGATATTTTACCAGAGCTGTTAGAGAGCTGTCAAGAAAACCCTGAATTTGACGTTGACAGCTTGTTTTCAATACACATATACAGGTCAATGGAAGCAGTGCTGTGACGACCTAATGAAAATTGAACTACCATCACCACGGAAACCAGCCCCTGCCACGCCAAAGCAGGGTTCTCTATATCATGAAATGGGTAAGATCCTCTCCTTAATTTCAATCATATGGAAGGCATAGTGGAAAAATCCCTCGAAATTACTGAAAATATAAAAGCAATAAACAGGACGGTCAAAGAAAGAAAGAAAATGGAGCTGTCTTTTTGTTGTGCCTGCATTGCATGTGACTAGCTTAAATTCTTTGGGTTTATGTGCCTGAAAGATGCTATCACTATTAAAATGTCCTCTTCAATATCTCAAACTCACGCAACTCACTTTTCTTCTCTGCACAGTAGATAGAATAAATCTTATCGCTGACAGACTGACTCACTCTTTTGTCTTATGTCTTATG
This sequence comes from Ostorhinchus rueppellii, assembly GCA_030068375.1. Lineage (NCBI taxonomy): Eukaryota > Metazoa > Chordata > Actinopteri > Kurtiformes > Apogonidae > Ostorhinchus > Ostorhinchus rueppellii. The sequence goes on from JAQQZY010000029.1 coordinate 24,184,912, forward strand.
TTTCTCTGTTCCTCTTTGTCCTTTTCAATCTTCCTTGTGTGTCTTAAATCCATCACTCCTTGGCTTTTTCTTTTTTGTCCTTTTTATTATGTTCCTGTGTCCTCATATATTACTCATGGCCAACATATTTTTCAACATTCACCATTAAATTATATTGGGTGACTCATCTTTACCCTTGAGTGGGTCTTTATTGTTTACTCCATCACACATTTAATTTCTTTAATAAACACAATTATTCATTCTCATCTTCTCCACCAACACATGTAACGCCCCTTTATTTGTTGCAACGTCCTTCCTTGTTTTCCTAACACCTCCTGGCAGCCCCCCTTGCAACACCCTCCTGTGAGGGTCTTCTGCTGCAGGATAACGCTGTGTCTGCTGAGATTCGTGCTCTGCTCTCATCTTATTACAACGACAGGTGAAGTAACAGGAGGAGGATTCTGCTTAGGTAGAATTAAGCAGTCCTATAAAATTATGCAGTCTTGGATTCCCTGACGCAAATGAGTAGATTCTGCAAAAAAATAATACAGACATGCTTCATGATGAATTATCATTTGTAAAGAACCACCAAATGATGATCCACTTTCAACTTTGTTGAATCAGGTATATTTCAATATGATTTTCTTCGAACTGCTTGAAATCATTAAAAATCCACTATTTCACTTGCTTTAGGTGTTCTTCCATTTTGACTTAAAGCTTTCCTACTTCATAGCTTAAATAGTTTTTAAATTGAGAAACAAGAAACAAGCATTTGGAATCTCATATTTAATTCAGAAGTGCTTTAAAAGTGGCTTGAATCATATAAAATGAAGTAGGATGATAATGCATTTTCCTTCTTCTCTCCTGCAGTTATTGAGTCATCTGATGACCTCAGCAGCACAGTGTCAGACATCTTGGCCCGGCGGATGCAGGAGCTGGAGCTCCGCAGCCAGCTGGGCACCTCTCCCACCTGGATGTCTATGTTTGAGGAAAACATCCCCAAAAGCGCTGGCCGCCCTCGCCCCTGTACTTCCCGCCTGTCTGGCCACAGCCCTTGCACCCCTCATCGACTGCCCAGGAGCCCTGTGAGCGTCCACCGCTGCCCACAGCTGGGTCTGCTGTCATCTGATGCAAGCCTTACCTCAGACAGCGACAGCCACTGCAGCACCAGCCCCTGCACTCACCACCACATGTGGCCCGACCCTTCTTCCAATTTCTCCCTCCTGTCTTCGTCCCCCTCCCGGCTAAGGCCGCGCACTTTGTCGTTGGATGCTAAGCTCAGCACCCTTCGAGGGAGGGGTTACGGTGGAGCCGGGAACTTGCAGTGCCCCTGCCAGACTCCTGCTTCTTCGCTGCTAACCCCACTTCCCATGTCCTCTCGTTCACCTCTGTCACAGCACAGCACACAGACAACCCTCTCCTGCTCTAGCTCCACCTCTAGCAACAGCTCCAGCAACAGTGAAGGCAGCCATAGCCCTGAGTCTTCAGAGGGAGCTCCTTTTTCAAGGCCCTCCCCAGCTCGACGCAGCCTCAGGAACCTACGGGCCAGACTTGATCCTCGCAACTGGCTTCAAAGTCAGGTGTGAACCTGTCTTCCCTGACAGACATTACACACTGGGCTAATGGTAACAGTGCTCATTAAACTGCAGTGTAGCTGGCTTAACATCTGCGAACCATCCTCGGGCAATTTGCTGGGACTCATGCACAGTCCTGGGGACCGGCTGCATCTGGCCTGCCCCCTGATGGCAGACAGATCATAGAAGACCCCCCTGGGGAAAACTGGAATGTCTTCTAACACAAGAAACAGGTGACAATCACTTCAGGCTGCTCTGCACTTTGCTGGGTTGCCAAACTTTGGAGACAGCCCAAAAACTAAATGGGAGGTACTGTGCGTGTTCTGAGAAATGATGTGTGGTGCCGTTTGGGAGATCATGTTTCTGAGAACGAGAGACTTGCTAAAATGAACTCATCGCAATAGGCCAACTCACTGAAACTGGAAAAGGTTTATCTTTTTCTTCTGCCATCCTGGCAACTCAAAATCATCTCTATTAATGCACTAGCAGTACTTTGATGGGGTATTTCTTTAATGTATTTTCAAATCAACTTTTGCAGTGTTTATGGTATGAAAGCCAGTAAGCATGTGGCAAGAAGAACATGCAATATGAAAATACGGAATAATCTGGGTTCTCAAGTGTTCAATGTGGAGGGAAGGGTTAATGTATGTTGCCTGTACTGTGATATCTACTTCAGTGTACTTGTCGTCTGCTATCTACACAAATTGATCTTTGTTGTTCTCTTAAAATGACTATGCATCATTTTTCCCCCCCTTTTTGCATGATTTGGGTCATGGTTAGGATGCTGAACTACTTGAGATCATTTCAACAATGAATCTGGTGAAAGTGGTGTAACTTAATGCAAGTGCTCATACTTACTGTACTGGTTATTACTGTGATCTCTTCAGGGTAAAAATTTGTGCTCTGGTCTTTACCTTACACATTTATCTGCACTTGGGCAACATAACAATAACGTAATAGTAATTGTCTTAAATACATAGAGCAGTCCTAGAATTTACAGAAGTAAGTCAAAGCTTGGAAATAACTGAAAACCCAAACCGTATTTTTAAATGTGCTCCACTACAGTATTGAATTCAATAAGAATCTAAGAATGTGTTTTTAACAACATTTTACAAACGTTGTATTGTGGGTGTCTATCAGGCAACCGTATGGAATTCAGTAATTACATAAAATCTTAGTCAACAATGATTTTACTATAGTGAGATCAAGAGAAAATTATCCATTTACACTTCAATGTTATTTAATTAAGTTATTTTCTGAACAAATCTGTCATTTAACAAAAAAGAAATGTTATAGGAGAGTCTGTGTCTCTTGTCAGTGCAGTAAAGCCTCTTCTGTCTCTCTTGTTTACTGTGGATTTCTGGTAACAGTTTCTCACTTGGGGCTCAGATCGTGGGCAAACATTTTTACTAAGCGTTAAAACTGTCAAATGCTTGAAGACAGCATTTGTTACTGTAAATTAATTTTTATAAGTTAACGAATAAACCTCCTCTCTTTGTATTTTGTTACATTATTGATTTTTGTTATAAATGCAGCTATATTGTTTGTTATAAAGTTAACAGATGATGTGCATATAGATAACATTGAATGTTATAACCTTGCAAGAGTTTCCCGCGTTAGCAGGCTTTGGGTTCTGCATGTACGCTATCCCAGAGGGCAAACATCATATGAGAAATGTCATTTTTATGTTTAAATAATATAACATTAATTATAATAAATGTTTTATCAATTAACAAATACCTCAGTTTCTTCACATGGCTGTATTAGTCTGCTCTACATAAGTAGTTTCTTAGGAAGCCTCCACCTTTTATGTCATAGTATAATCACAGGTAAGTCTCCACAAAGGGCAAAGCCTATTACATTGCAACCATTAATGTTATCAGCAGTTGAACTGTTTTATAAAGACATCCTACTCATTACACAGTAACACAGTATGGGTGTAAATAGAAATATTCAGTTGTTATCCCTATTTGTATCCTTTCCAGCAGACTAGAAAGCAAGCTTAGAAAACTATTTTTATTCTCTGCCTTTTCCTGCAGTCGAAGTGCTTTCTCAGATCAGATGAGTGCTTTAGGTTTTCTGCTCCTTGTACAGATGATGGATCATTATCTATCCATTTCTCCTCTTCTTCTATTTCTCCCTCCTATAATAAATCTCACAGGAGATGCTATCGTAGGTGAATGAATATCAAATTCCAAAGAAACAACCATACAAACGTGTAGAAGGATCAAGAAATGCAGTGAGAACATAGGCTTTATTGTCAATGTTCCGATAGCAAAGCCTTCGAATTGTTAATAGTACAAAGCCCTGTTACAAACATAGGAGGTAGTCGACATTTTGTCTTCACTGTAATATGCATAGAGAAATACTATGGCCATACTGACTCACTTTCAAATGTTTCGGAGAATCGATAGCTCCCTGCTTTATGTTTGAAGTCCAGAGTTGTACCATTGTTGTGCTATTGTAGCTTTACAACTGCTTTAAGTATAAAAACCATATATTTAATCATACTCAAACAAAACAAAATTAGTATATGAATATACACAATCACATTAAATACTTTATATTATATGCTCCTTATGATACTGATTATTGACTTATGTAACCCAATAGGGGCATTTTATGTAGTTTGGCAATTGTATGATTTGTGTTGGATTACATAAGTAAATGAACAATGTTACATTGAGTTGCAGATAAATTACCCCACTTATGTCCATCTTCATACAATATATTGTGCAGTGTAGTGCTTTCTTCTCTTCCAACATCCTCTTATTAGCAGGCACTCCGTGGGTTGAAAGCTCGCAGTGCCACTCCAGCAAGAGTACTCCAAGCAAATGTGGAGAACTTTGCAGGACAGGTTTCAGCTCTACTGACATATGTGGATGCAATCCGATGGAGCCGCTTTGCACCAAAGGTGTTGTAGTGTCCAGGGAGGACTTGATCAACCTGAAGAAAAAGATAGTTTGCATTGCCATTTATTCAATACACACTGAAATCAGAAGATAATATAAATCAGGGAGGAACCAGTTATAGCCTGGTCTGTCTCAGTATTACCTGTTCACTGTCTACAAGACCAACCAGACGCTCACAGCTGCCGATGTAGTCACTGACATGGCTGTAGGGCAGCCAGTCAATCATAGCGCCATCATACACCACATCTCCACTGAAAAGTAACTTGTTCTCACGATCATGAAGGCAAATGCTGCCCCGAGAGTGACCAGGCATGTGAAGTACTGTCAGTTGTCTATCACCCAGGTTGATGACATCACCTAGATAGAACAAAGGGCAGATGGCAGCATATTGTAAAAATCATTCACATGCATTTGTATTACATTTTATTTCATGACTGTATCCACATCAGGCTTCAACTTCAATGTACATCAATGTTCTTGTATTTGTTATAAGCTTGCTGGCTCCCCCTCTTTATCTCATTTCTCCATGGTATTTAGTTCATGGTCAATTTGGTCTTGACTAGATCTAATTTGGACAGTGTGACAAGACAGTAAAAATGACAGACCACACTATGAGATCTTCTAACTATTCCATTCTAACTGCACTGCAGTAGTGGCTCTGACACAGCAGAACAAGTTGGTGTATTGACTGACGGTGCAGAAATTACACCCTGCAAGAATACCAAAGAGGATAGCAGATAGAGTTTTACAATTTATTGAGTAGTGAAGGCCAGGAAGTTATTTATCCAAATTATTATGAAATTGCTGAAAAAATAAACTCAGTGAATGTGAGTTTACTGTGTAAGTAGTTGTGTGATAGCAGTACAATAGGTGATGGCTAAATCATTGTTACTGATACCCTTCGCTTTCCATAAGTGCAGTCTCTGTTTCTCTCCTTGTTTCTTGTAATAGAATCCATCAAAGTCATCAGCAGAATGGCTTAAAATAGAGCTGCTCTGCAAATACAAATGAACAGTGTGACGATGGGAGGAAAAATTATATCCTCTTGCCCCATAGTGACACAAACTAAAACTATGGTTTACTTTAGGTCTCCTCTTAACAGATGACCTGACTCTAGTGTTTGTACAGCCTTCCTCTCATGCCTGCACTTGAACTACACCTTCATCTTTTACTGTAACTGTCAGACCAAATGCACCGTCCATTATGTAACTGATGAAAAATGCTTTCACCACCACCCTTGTCTAAGTGTTGGAACTTTGTGCATGTAATGCATGTGTGCATTCATTGAGCAAGCCCTTTCTGGTCCCCTGCCAAATTCACTGTGCAGTAAAATCCTGTGGGGAAGGGGAGGATTCTGTATAGAGCACAATGTGGAAACTACACAGTCCTGGTGCACCCATTAAACGTCTAATGGTATTGATCGTGATGTTTATCTGCAGTCACATAAATTACAGCTGATGACCTAATCTTTGATCACAGACCCACTCCCCCACATCCATCATATCTCCACAGGCTGCCTCTCCGACCTACCCTCCTGCAGGATGTGTGTCGGCTGCACAGCTTTGACTTTGTAGTGCCTTGCCCTCCATCCTGGACTTGGAGCTTCGGCTATCTCCCTGTCGCTGAGCCAGGTGACCGTTTCGAAATTATCCCCGTTGGCCAAGGCATCAACCTCGGCGCTGTGGACGCCCACCTGTTGGAACTGATGCAGACCGCCCGAGTGGTCGAAGTGGGCGTGGGTGGCAATGGCCAGCAAGGGGTTCTTCCTTTGGGGATCTTTGCCAAGCAGCCCCTTTGCGTCGATGTAGTCAGGTAAGCTCCTTAAGCCTAAACCTGTGTCTATGACGACGTCTTGGTGCGAACCGCGGAGCAGCCAGATGTTGGCCCTGTTCTCCGACTGGTAAAACCGCTCCTGGATCCAGAAGAGTCCGTCTCCGAGCGATTTGTGGGCGTACCAGTCGGCCGCAGACATCCCAGTTCATGTACTTGTCGATGGAGGGTTTGTGCTGTCAGGTAATTTTTCTGCGTTTACTAGCCTGATTGCTAGGTGTGATATCTTTCATTGAGGTTGATATGATGGTGGACGCCGACACGCCCTTGTAGGAGGAGACGGTTGTGATTGGATGAAAATGTGCGTGACGTTAGAAAAACGTGCGCTTCAATTGGCTGTAAATAAGCGTAGTGTTTTTGACGTTACGGAAGGCGGGGCGTGTTAAAGGCACATAGTGCACGCTGTCGAGGGGTCGTGGGAGCGATGGATATCCACGCCGGCTGTTATCACTCTGTCCTGACAAGTGTTCACTAGCGTTAGATTTAGATTTAAATGTAGTTATAAGAGGAATGTATTGAATTATCAACTACAGATAAAACAGTGTAGCTTGAATGTTCATCGCAAGTTAAAACATGCCGAGTCAGTAAAAATTAAATGCCGCAGAACAGGCCTGAAGTCCATAGGCTTTTAGGATTTCATCAGTTATTCGGAGAAATTTACTAACAGTCTTCTAGTGAGTATAAGGCTTGGAGTACCCTCTTGTGTAACGCTGCACTGTGAACTAACACCGCATAACAGTAAAAAAAAAAAAAAAAAAAAAAGCAGGATGAGAGGTTCAGTGTGCCTTCTGTGTGTACACGTGGTGGACTATGAAGTTGGCTCAAAGTCATGTGTGTTTTGTGGACTCTGCTGCAGGTACACAATTGGCTTGCAGCCATGGCAGGCAGAGGCCGTGGAATTGCTGCCTTCACCTTCAACATTGAGGCTCTGGGAATCGGCAGAGGCAGCATGCCAGAAGCCAGGGTGGGGCCCAGTCCGCTGTTTCCAGTAAGTAGCATCCAGTCACTCAAACACACACACACACACACACACACACAAAGACACACTGACATATCAGATTGCAGTACATCAACTTTGCTTTTGAGTGACACTCAGAGACCCAGGTAGAGATAATCTTAAAAGTTTTCAATAGCTTGATCAAGTTAAAGATTTTATTATAAAGAATGATGTATTTGCAGGGCTTATTAAGGCAATTCAACACATTTTCAATAAGATCATGTAACTGTATTTACCTATTTACATCATTCATCTGCACATATGGAATTGCACCATTGACATTTGCACTATTTTTTTAAGTCCTGTTCTGTTTTATTATTTCTCTATTTATACTTGATAGAAAGAAAATGTCATTATGTGAACAGCATAGCAAGAATTTCATTGTTCAGGCATCATATTTTCTCACTGTGCTTATGGCAATAGACACTTAAACTGTTGGATTTTTGAATAACATTTTACTTGTAAGAATGTTAACTCCTCAGTGCCTGGTTTCTTTGTAGTATTTGCATAATGACATTTTTGGGGATACAGCATTTAAGTTGACCCCTTTGTTAAATAGTTTATCTAACTGTCCCCCCAGCACATTCACTGATTTCAGAAGAAAAAAAACAAACAAAAAAACTCTTATCTGTCCCAGCAAAAATCACTTTGCTGAGTCACTCAAAGTTGGACCTTCCAGATACATCCCTACACATCAGTGACTATGGTATGTACATTAGTTTGAAAATATTGCCTCTAAACATCATCACATGATCTCATTTTGTTGTCCTCCAGAACACAGACTTTAAGCCAGTACCACTGAAAGCTGGTGAGGATGAGGACTATATGCTAGCCTTAAAGCAGGAGATGAGGGGAGCGATGCAACGACTGCCACACAACATTAAACCTCAGTCCAACAAGGCAGGTGAGGAGGAGTGTAGTCGGTGAGAAACCTGACATCCAATAGAAACGATATGAGAAGACAACTGGCTGCTGTGAGGGATGATAATGCAGCACTTAGGAACTGAGACATTTAATTAGGGTCATATCTGGAGTAAGGGGAGAGGCAGATTGAGTAAGCATATTGAATTAGAGCTGTAGCTGTATCTGGCTTTAATATGATTTTTATGGCTTGGCCTGACGGGCCTTTTTAGAATTCCCTTATTCAGCTATGATGTAAGTATATAAATTGTTATTGGTGCAAATGTCTTCAAATGCACAGTTTGTGTTGTTATAATAATCTGCATTTCAAAATTTTACTTTGCACCTTGATGGGTTATTTCCATTGCATTCACTACTTTAATTTTGTCATAAATGGGATTATAATCTGATACTCATGTCTAGTGAATCTATTTAAATCGGGAGCATGAGGACACATAACCATCTGCTTTGATGAACTGGGGATACTGTGTGTAAAATGAGTCATCCAATGAGTGTACTGTAGCAGAACTTGCTCTTTGTTTACATGAAACAGAAGTGGAGAGGTACACAGAGAGATACCTGAAGCAAAGACAAGTGGAAGATGAGCAATGGACTCCAGGTACAATTGTATCAGTCATAGAACTAAAACCAATGGAAACAAAAATATAATTAAACTCCTCATTATGTTTTAGATTGGAACCTTTTTCCAAAGGAGTTGATGCCCCAAAAGAAGAAAGCCCGTCCTAAATCAGGTATAACAAAATCATGGTGGATTTATTAATAGAATAGTTTTTTTTCACCATAAGAATAACAATAAAATAATTAAATCCAACAGACACAAAGAAGAAAACTGTGAAGTTGTCACGCAAAGATGCAGAAGATGTGATGAGTAAATTGAATGTAAGCTTCTACCAGGTTTTTTTTCTGGGTTTTAGTACTTACCATTAGAAGCATGGTTAATTGTCTTGTCTAATATCATTTATCAAGCATCAATATATGCAGATGTACCATCTGCACAGTTATTGTATGTGTTCCTCAACTTGTGTTGTCCATTAATTTAACATGAATATTTCAGGACTTGGAAAAGAAAGACGGCGATCAAAAATCAGATGATGAGACTGAAAAGAAACCAGGGAATGAGGAGGATGAGGGGGAAATTGAAGATGAAGAATATGATGAAGAGATTGAAGAGGTTTGATTATATATTGTCCTCTTGAATAAGTTAAAACACATTTGTGGGAATTTTAAGCAAAGATGATCTACTTTTGTCATCTTTTCCTTCTCTTTAGGAAAATGACTATATTGACAGTTATTTTGACAACGGGGAAGACTTTGCTGCAAACAGCGACGACAATATGGATGATGAAGCGACATACTGACACTCGGCAAAGGAAATTCAAGCTTGTGTGTTTTTGAAGTGAATATTCACTACATTATTTCTAATAGTTTACTGAAAGTATGTTGTGTCTGGCAGAATATTAATTCTGTTACTTTGTTTTGAGAGTTCATGAGGTAATTTTGTAAATAAGAAATGCCAAACTATGTGTGCAATGGCAATAATTTAAATAAAATAGATTTATTTATTCTCTGACCTGTAGCATATTTCCACAGGTTGAAAGGCACATACTGTCAACAACACAATGCTTTTCATAAAATTCTGAATGAGCACAGTGATAAAATAAACAGGGCTACATAACAATTTGAGATTTCACATAATTACAAGTATGAGCCTTTGTGGAAATGACACACATTTCCCAATTTCCTCAGAATGCTGTTGGAGGTTCACTGAAAAGAAATTTGCAGCTTTCTTCAGGCAAGCTAAAGGAATGACAATTCAAGCAACATGAGATTTAAAAACAAAATTTCTTAGGTTCTAATACTGATAGTGTAAGTAAAACATGCTGAGTAGTTCTGTAATAAATTAATGCTATACTGTACACAATGGAAACAAATTTATCTTCACAATTAAGTGTTTGAAAACATACTAATGTGAAAATGGCATGAAAATTAAAGTAAAATAACTGTATAACCAAATTCAGAATTAATGGTTCTCTAAGCTGTGTCCACAAATCACTGCACAGAAGACATGCAATAACTGTTGCTTTATGTCTGTCTTTCAGCTCGAGTCTAGGTGTAGCTCCTCAAGATTAGTTGATGAATTATGATAAAAACATCATCTCTGATACAGTGCATATTTACTACACAGATGACAACTTGAAACCTTGCATTAAAGGTGTACCCATCTTGGCTTCAATTCATTCATCTGGCAGAGATTTATGGACCTAATGTCAACACATGAATGCCATTTACAAAAAGCAAATAAATGTAAATCAACAGACACACCCTTACTCTTAGTCTCCATAAAAATGACTCTCCTATATAAAGTGACTGTCCCAGTCAGATTGCTTTAAACCATTAGGTTGATAAAAACTACTGTATAAATGTGGAATCCCCACCCAGCCATTTTACATCTGAGGTGGCAAGCGGCTAGTATGTAAAAATGGAATTTCCTGCTATGTGTTCTCGTGGTCTCCTGCTTTGTCCAATCCAAGTCCATTTGGATGTCCAGCAACATTTCCAGCATTGTGTCCAGGGCCAGCCCCTACATGGCTGTCCTCTCCAACATGAATGTCCAAATCATTGCGATTGAGATGTTCATGAGGTACACTGCCAGGTGGTTGTGTGGGAGACCCATGGTGGCTGACATCAGCTTTCATAAGAACCTCATAATACAGCAGATAAAACACAGGTGTGACAATACCAACAACAAGCATGATGGCCACAGCAGTCCACCATCTCATACCCCAGTCTGCCCCATAATAAGGGTCCTTCCTCTGAACCGGTTTGTAGTCGGCTCCTAACAGTGGTTGTTGTAGTGTTAAAGAGGACACAACCTCATTCAGGCTGCTCCGAGATGGACCAGTAGATTTCACCAGCCGCTCTATGTCTTTGTCCTTCTCCAGGAGGAATCCCTCCACACTGTCAGTGGAGGAGGAAGAGTCTGTTGAAGACTCAGAGGGAAGGGAAGTGGAGGTAACAGGTGAGACCTGGGCCAGACGTCGGGTCCCAGTAGGGGAGGCAGATGAGAGAGGACCAGTGCCATGAGTCTCGGTGAGGATGCTATAGCGCTTCACAGGGATTTTTACCGACCTCAGGGCAAAGAAGTCCTGCTCTGTCAAGAGGTTGTTGGCACGCTTAATATCAGCCACCTAGACAGCACAGAAAAAAAGTTTGTGTTACAAACAATGTTTTCTTACATCTACATAACTGATGGAGTTACTGTGAAACATGTTTTCCCTTTCAAGCAAAACATGCTATACTTATGTGAACCAAGAAAAAACTACCATCTCTGTTACTGCAAGACAGTTTAGAATATAAGAACCTAGAATCACAATGATTTCATCAATCCCAGGGGGAAGTTATTAAAAAAGGAGGTTTGTTGCTTACATAAACAGACTAGAACAAAATGAACGTGAAGAAAAAGACACAATTAAGGGTCATACCGAGCAATGATACTGCAGGGCAATACTGTTCAGGGTGTCCCCTTCCAGGATGTCTTTGGCCAGGTAGATAATATCGTCCATCCTCTCTCTGGAGGGACTTCTCCGCAACTTCTCTCTGCCACGCGGCCGAAGTTCATAACTCTCTGCATCTTCTTCTGACAAGTCGTTCTCTGAGCCATTGTTTCCAAACAGATACATATGGCCACCATTACTAGGCTGCACCATGGTGGCTGACTGTAAACCATAGTGCTGGCTTCTACTGGACATTGTTTCCTTCAAAACTAGGAAAAAAACAGAAAAAACAGATTTAGTTGTAAATCCTTTTCATGTATAGTTTAACTTCGCTAAATATCTGGTGGATTAAGCTTTAACCTCAGGTATGTCAGAGAGGAAGTCTGTCTGAACTAAAACTAAAAAGAAGCTGACTATATTCAAATATTACCCTCACTGGGAGGATCGCTTTAAACAAACAAAGGTCAACACTGCCAAGTGCATTACCTTTACATAAGGAGGAGAATTTACAGTGGTGTAATGTAACACCACCTTAACTATGAAAATTTGGTCAAACAAACAAGCAATTGGTCATAATTAAGTTTGGTTTTAACACTATTTGGATGTTTAAAGGGGAAATAATCATTACTTCAGCTAATCTTACAAAAGCTTAACATTTCCAAATATCATCATAAAAAGGCAACACTATTTTCGTGTTGAGATATTAAAGTAAAACCACAAAAAAAAGATTAAAAAAAAAAAAAAGATCACTCGGATTTATTTCTAGAATTGGCGAATTAACAATTTTTTAACTTAGCTCTCTGGAGATCCTGGGAATACTAACTACAGATCAACAAGATCACTTTATCTTTTAACCCTCTGCCTTCATAAGTGACGTTACAGATAATGCATCAGTTTTCAAGATGTCAAGGTCCTCTATTTATGTAACATTACCAAGTGAGACAATGCTAACCTAGCATTATCGACCACAGCTGTGATTATCCCATATGTGCAAAACCAAACAGATTTTAACATAGTTTAGAGGCTAAATCGAACGATTAACTATTCTTAAACATGGAGCTATGTAACTAAAGGCTGTGCTGTGATTGACTAGCCAAGAGTATGAGAAACAGTTATTAAAAGCCATTTACCATTTAACTAGACGTTAAGTGAAGGTAATTACCGCTAGCTTTTAGTCATGTCAACGCAACACGGCTAACACTAATGCTAACAGCAACACCTCATACACTCCGACTCTACAAAGTCCACTCAGTATCGCTCCTTTTTCCAATGGCTATAACAAGCAAAGTTGAATACATGGGCCTTAAACAAATTAATTTCTAAACAGAACGGCTGGGTTGGTCATGGATTAACATAAATTTACGTTAAAGGCTGAAAGCGCATGCCTGCAGTTTAGACAAATTAGGAATAGGAAATCTACACAGGCTAATGCTAGTTAGCAATCATCAATGTTATGCATTTAGGAAGAAGATCTGTGCATTTTAATCTTCTATTGAATACAGATGACGAACATGTGTGAAGAAAGTCATCAACTGGCACTTTTACCTGAAAAGGTGGACACCAATCGATCAGCTCTCTAGAATAAAATCCATCGCTACCACGGGATTATCTACGAGCTCACCTTGCTGTCGCTTTTCCGTCTACCTGCTAGCTACTGTTAGGCTGCTACCACTCACGCCACGTCTACAGAATATTTACGTAATGACGTTCCTAAAGACGCCTCTAATGACGTTCTCGCGCGAGTCACCAGATGGCGCTATGTACAAACTATATCGACACTGCTAGCCAACGTTACCAAGACTTAGAATTTTCAATGCATATAAATACGTACTTAATAGAGTACATACACTAATCGTCATATTTACTAAGCGCATAGATAGTGAAGTGGCTTTGGAAAAAATATGGAGTTTGTAGGGAAGTAGAATAAGTGATAACATTGTAGTGTAAATCGATATAATGCAGTCCTAAATTACTCATTGCTAACTTTGCTTTGGATCTGTTTGTCGTGAAAAACATGTAAAATGTGTTTGGGAGAATCAGTCAACACACATAAAAAGTAGGTAAGTCTTAAGAAGTTGAAATGGAGTGACTACAGTGGAAATATGCAGCCACTGGGTGGAGCTGTCCGCCACTACATTGAACACCAGAGAGACAAATGGGATTAAAACATCTAGTCTTATTAGGCAACGACCGGGAAAAGGAGCCGGAGTGCTTGAGTAGTTGCAAACTAATCTTTCTGTGGGGTCAGTGAGTCGTGTGTACAGTAGTGGTAGCTCTCACATGGCTGCAGACGCTCGGAGCTGCGCACAGATCACAAGGTCCTGAACAGACTGGAGTAGAATACCGCTCCGCATTTCTTATTTCTTCTGGCTTCAGTCCCGTTAGTTGACATACGTGCTCCATCCCATGGTGTTCTCCGGGAACCCAAAGCTAAAGGAATAAGCGATTCCTAGCGGGTTTATTTCGATCAAACACTACTGAAGGATGCGGTTATTAGCTGCTGTTTAAGAGGAGCTCAAGATCTCAAGAGCGCGTATCGATGTTATCCTCAGCCACAAAGATATTATAGTCATTTATCTTGGACAGAGCCAAGCAAGGTGTCAGGTAAGTTGGCATGATTTATTTGATTTCTCTTCTTAAATATCATATTGTTTGTCATTGCGATTGTAAGGATTATGCGAATGAAAAAGGATGGATGACCAGCAAAACTTAGAAAGACTTAATAAAGATGCGAGATGATGTTCGTGAGAGATGGTTACCGTCCGTGTTTTAGACAATACAATAGTCTTAGATTTATTTTTCAGTAAGTGAGTCAGTAATGATCTGTGACTCCAACCCAATAGTAGACCTAGATTAATAGAGCAGAGAATAAAACAAACAAATGAGAGGCGATACTCCTCATCAATTATGCCGGACAGCTCAAGCAGACATATTGTATAACACTATAAGAAAACGATTAAAAGTGGTTGGCCGCTGCTAATTTCTTTTTGCGCTGTGCCAAAAATCCCCCTCGGTGCAGCTAATAAAATTGAAAAGCCTAAATATTGATTCAGCGCAATCAGTAAATGAATGGCCGGGTAGCCCATTGAGGACGAAGACAAACGCTTCCATGGTTACATCCAGGATCTCCAGTGTGATTACTGCGCTTTGTCTGGGTTTTCTCTCTCCCACTGAAATAAAACAACAATTCAGGGGGAACTGCCACACATGGTGAGCCGGGGACCCTCTTATAAAGGCTCCGTTCACTAATCTATAGGCTTACTCTGGACATAAGTAATCTTGGCACACTTTGAGTTGCGCACATGTGCTGCAACTGTTAAATAAACGAGTGTTGCCTGTAACCTTATTGTGCTGCTGTTTCTTTGCGTATTTTACGCAGATGTCCAGGCTCCATAATTTACAACTGTTGACAGGGTGAGGTTTGCAAGCATTGAATAATTGAGTATGTCCACCTTATCTCTAATTGATTTGACATGATGTCATCTTCGTGCGTCCTTTGCAAATCTCTTTTGTTGCCTTCTCCGTGGTGCCTCAGCAGAGTTAAATCCTTTTCTCAGTGGAGAGGAAGGGAGGGAGCTGTTTCTGTGTCCATTCAGCACTTACACCTGCTCTTCCTACGCGCCAGCCTTCACTGTTAACTGTTTCACAAATACATGCATCTTTGCATGAAGAAGATGAAGAAACACTGTCTGCCCCTTTTGTCTGTAAAGAACACACTAAATTTGAAATGTGTCTTAATTTCATTTCTCATGCTAATTATTCTTATTTCCATCAGTGAGAACCCACAATGTCAACATGTCATTCACATGTTTTTGTAGATGTGGATCCTCTATAAGCTCCCCTCTTGCACAGAGCTCTGGTCCTTTGTTTGCCAGTGTTTATGTCACAGCCTGGCAGGGGTCAGCCCCCAGTCGCCTGTGTGGGGGTCTGAATGTGATTCACTGGGCGGAAACTGTTTTACTGCCTGCTCCTCTCTCCTTCTGTCTCACCTCCTAATGGTTGCACAGTACAAAGGGAGACAGTGCCATAAACAGAGCTAGTTCACTGATGAGGGCTGCTGAAGTGTTGCACATTGCAGACAGGATGAGATTGATGAGTTTGCTGGGGATGAGAGGGCTTGTCTTCCCAGTGTGCGGGCACAGAGGAAAATAGATGAAGGCTCGGCCCTGTGTGTACACTTCACTGCCCTGCAACAGGCTGCCTGCCTCAGCCGATAGATCCCTGTTGTGGGCAAGAGTTGTGATAGATCGCTTCATCTGATGAATGAAGGGCATTTATAAAGATGAGCTGGAATGTTTCATGGCCTGATAGTTACTGGATATGTGCAGATATTTGTGTTTCTTTTCATGATCTAAAATAGTTTCATGTAACTAATTCATAGAGTTATCGTCACTTATTAGTCAAAGTCAAACAAAATATTCATTTACAGTGGGTGTTTTTGTGTAATAGCTTCAGTGTCATTTGTCATCATGTCATTTTCAAGACTGACTGTAATGAAATCATCTGCATGTGATCACATTGACATTTTAAATTATTTTCAAGTATATTAAAAGAAAGTGCCTATATTTTGTGTTCAGTGCAATGCATACAATTTACATTCTGCATTAGTGATTTCAAGACAGAGCCTAAAACCAACAGCATGAACACTTCTTATTAGTTACAGACTTTTTTCCCTGCACCTTGAGAGGATAAAATGTCGCACCTACTTTCACACTTCTGTCTCAAATTACCATTTACTTTAGGAGTACCATGCAGTACAACAATGAATAATCCCTTGATGCAAGATATTCCAGATGTGTACTATAAACCTGCTGTGACGGCAGTGCGATGGACACTCACTAAGCTGAATAGTTATTAATGAACCTTTAATGTTTAGAATACATCCAAACGTATTTTCACTACAGATAGAAATGAATCAAGGAAAAGGGGCAAATTAGTCAGATGGCCATATAAATGTATGGCTGTTCATATAAATGTGTTACCTGCATGCACAAAGGCATGATTTATATGGATAAGATGGCAGATGGAATCATTAAGGCTCTCAAGGCTCACAGAAGAGAAGGAGCATGGAATATAGTCAAAGAAAATACAGCTGTTGGGAATAAATTAATACTTCTCTATAATATTTATATTTATTTATCTCTACAGCACATAATAAAAGGGACTGATTTATTACTCAAAATCAGCAATCAGATTGTCAGATGTAGCTTGTCTTGGATTACAATATTCTTTGCAGTGATGTGTTTAAAATGAACCATCATTTCTGCAGCACGTCTCATTGTTTTTGTAGTATTACCTGATCCGATACCACCATTTCTGAAAAAAAAATATTTATTAAAGATTTGGTGAATGGACAAATTGAAATCATAAATAATAATTCTTATAATGTGGTCAGGGGTTTCAGTACCTTATTTTTGAAAATCATTTGACAGTACATGCTTATGCAGAGAAGACAGTAAAATGTTTTAGAAGTTGTAGTCTTTGGAGCAGAGGGACAGGAAAAGTGGCGGGGCCTCAGCAATGGCCAACAATCCTGAGGTCTCTTTAGTGGCCCAGACCGACCACATATTGTTCCCGGTGAGAGGGTTCTAGTACGGTCACTGCAATGAACCCTTGGCCATGACCTCACTGTCAACTCTCATAATCACACACTTATGTGTACACACATGCATGTCCACATACGCTCAGACATATTGTTATAACTTGAGCACCAGAGGGGCCACAGTGAGCCCTCCCACAGCTACCCAGCTTTTTCCTTCAAGTAATAAACCTGAACTTTGACACTGGGTGATGTTTGTAATGCTGGTGGCCTTACACAGGTCTTACCTGCTGTGAATATAATAATGTGACCAGCTTCTGTATCTGTATCAGTCCAACTAAGAACAATCACCAGCACCGGAATACTTGAATGAATAAGTAATTTAATTTGTAATTTTACTAAAATATATTATTATATGGCAATGGCATTTTAGTTTTGTCAAAACAGTGCAGTTTTGCTTCTTTTTAAAAGTGCAAACTGCATGGAAAATCACTGTAGGACGAACTCAGAAAAACATCCTTTTGTTACATATCAAAACATAGTGAAAAGTTGGAGAACATTTTGGAAGGGGATTTCCTCTGGTTCAAATTTGCTTGGCTAGACTTTGTGCAAATTTAATTAAGTTTCACGCATTTTTTCATCCTTTAGCCAAAATCTGCGCCACAGCCTTGTTTGATAACTGAACACACTTTGCAGTTGATTATTTTACAGGCCTCCATGTGGGACCCTCTGGTTTGAACCTCCTGTTTTAATGTTTTTGGGGAGCCATGTGGAACATATCCCATAGTGCCCCTTGCTTGCTGTCCTAATTTTGAGGATAAGGTTGAGTGGGTCACACTTCGAGTTCTGCTGGAAGGACATTATCCATCCTTATACTCCCCTGCCTCTTAGGACTGTTTTTATGTCTGTGTGTGCTTGTGCATAACATGAAAAACTGAGGACGAGAGAAAAAAGTTGTAACCATTTAACAAGAAAACCTTTGATGCAGATCATTGAAATTTAATCACATTTCATATTTACCTTGCCTTGTAAACCAGTGCTACTTACTTTATTTTGTTGTCTTCCTTTGTTTATCTCTCCCATCTTTCATTATAATATAGTTAGTCAGAGCAGAGGAATTTCTTTAATAAGTGGAGTTGGTCGATCCAGCCCTGGTTGGCATGTGTTTATTGTTTTAAAAAGATGTATTCAGTCTGTTTCTCTTGCTTCCTTAATTTGAGATCATAGCTTTATAAATAACAGAATAAAAAATGCAATCTCTTGGCTAGAATAAGGAAAGACTGCATCTCGGTGTCTGTTCATGTATGATATGTCCCAAACTCTGGAGGTAAACTGAGGTCAGATTGAAGTATGAGTTTATGCAAGGTAGAGGGGAAATAGTTTATACTTTTCCCTTTGATGATCAAAATCTGACGACCACACTTGCTCTGGGATTTACGTCCTTCTGCCTGAGTCCTGCCATCTGGTCCTTAGTGTTCCAGCACTGGTAAGGCTGGATGGAGGCACTCTCCCACAACTACTGTACGAGAGATGTGTGTGCGTCCTTGTTTTGCAGTGATAGAGTAGAGCTGAAAGAAAAAGAGGGACTCTGAATAGGATGGTTTGGATTCTGTTGGAGAGGAGGCCAGCATGCCAAAAAGTGGGAGAGACAAAAGAATAGAGAACTGTGGCAATGTTAGAAATGCACACAAAACACAAAAAGGAGCATGAGTGAACAAAAGCAAGCTCCTTAAAATTGTGTGCTGGTCAGTGAATCGTAAAGTCCCGCTTCTTCTCCAATGAAAATACACCCCCGTTCTGGGTTGCCGCTCTGTTTTTTGGAACTCCTTTGAAATGCAATTAGCATTTCATCCAGGCCCAACCAGTTACATGCAATGAAGTAATACCCTTTCTAATTTAGCCCTTTGGTCTGCAAGGCTATGGAGAGCACAACCTTATTTAATCCCCTGAGAGTGCTTTTCTGTCTGCTTCCATCACTGTGTGTCATACAGGCTAATCAGTCAGCCAATGCTGAAATTGGAAAACGCTCTAAATTCCTCAGGAACTGGTTCCTACTCAATTGGAACTACTTTCCTTTTTCTATATCCCTTCCTTCGCATTGTTTCCTAAGGTGGGGAAAAAACTTTGCTTTTAGTTTGAGGGATACAGGACGCCAATGGCCCAACTTAAGAGCAGCCGACCACAGCTGAGTGGACAATACCTCAGGAAAACTCTCCCTCTCTATGTTTCTTTTTTCACAGTAAAATGCACACTTGATTGGCAGCCTCTTGCCCCTCAAGGAGAAATGCCTGGTTTGAAAAGTATCATCTGACAATAGCTGGGAGGCTGACCTCATGCATTTTTGTTCTTTGGGGAGGTACTCATTCAAGTGTTTTCAAGATCTCCTTATGTGAAATGGCATAATTCAGTTGTGATTCAGAGCTTTGTGATTCTTATTTCCAGAAAATCGTTCTCTTGTTGGGCTAATGGTAGGTTTTCTGTTTTGCCCTCAGAATAAATAGGAATCTGTTTTTTATGCAGAGCTCTCCAAAATAAGCCCAGTGAGTAACACAGAATTTTTGTCAGATTTAATGATGTATGTTTTAGCTCTACTCGCTTATTAAGTTTCTTAATTTCTTCTGCTCAGCTTCTCTGTATGGCGAGAACATTAACTGATCTAAAAATACCGGCGGCAGAAAGTACATGTGAAGTGCAATTATGGGCTTGTGAGTTGACCGGGTATGGCAGCCGTGGCTACGCCGGGCTGAGAACGGACGGTGGGTGGTTTCTGAGGTAGGATCCAACACTCGTTGGAGTGGTGGCATAGCTTAGTGCAGCTCAAACAGAAAACAAGCCAATAAACAAAGCACCACGTTGGCCAAATGCATAGCATGACACTTAACTGAACTAATACAACTGTGTTTTATGAAAAGAAAAAAATGTACTTACGTAAAATTTTAGATGACTACCTTAAAGGACCTTTTTGCTGAATATTTAGAGTGACTGTTCAGACTACTTAAATTAGACATTTTTCATATTTGGTCTGAACCAACCACAGACCACTTCCATTTTCCAGTGTTTACAGCCCTGAAGGATTGGCATAGCAGTCTCTCCTTAATGCTATATGTCCAGTTAATACAGATTGATGTTCATGAAGGCTTATTATCACTTCTGTCTGTTTTGCCTACCACAGCATCTGTATTTGTGTGTGACGGGTGTGATGGTTTACATTGCTTTGCTTCTGTTGTAGCAGCCATATTGTTTGTTTGCATGGGTGTTTTTTTAGTGTGATTCTGCCCAGAGTCAACACACAAATCTACTAAGAACACTCTTATATTAGTTGATTTTAATGACAGAGTAGTTGCTTTTTGTGGCCAGACTGACTCCAGATCATGGACCAAAGTTGTAAGATTGATAAATGAGCTCCCACTCTAGGCCTCCTAGTGTGAGACATGGAGATCTGTGTATGTGTGTGTGTGTGTGTGTGTGTGTGTGTGTGTGTGTAACTGCCAGATATTACCACAAGCTCTTCACCAAGGGCGTCTCTGGACCAGGGGAGCCTCAGGGCAGGGATGCCGCATGGGAAAACCCTTGATTAAGAGTCTGTTATCCCACACACTCCCTTCGGAAAGGGAAGTGAGAGTATTGCTTTACTCTTTTAAAGCTTTGGTGTTTTCACATTCAAATGGGAAAGGCATAGTTTTTATTATAATTATAGAGTCTGGAGGTTTACCTTGAGAAGGACCTCTCAAGCATAGCAATTTGTGATCACAGACTGTATATTTTAGTGGGGGATCACCTGCGTAACCAGCAGCACATGGTATGTTCTATAAGGTGAATCCTGGACACTTATGACCATCCTCTTACTGTGAAGTCTTAGGTTCACAGTGAATTATTGATACTAAAGATTACAACGCAGAGGCCTCTGTCAGGAGAAACCCTAGAGGCATCAGCGTTGAACACTGACCCCAGAAGCAGCCCTGCAACCAGACACTGCCTCAGCACCTCTGACAGGGCTATCCAATAGATCAGTGAATGAGTGTGTATGTGTGCGTGTGTGTGACTGCAAGGGGTCTGATGTAATACCTTTTGTGAACCAGTCTCCCAACACCAGTCGGCTGGTTAAAGAAGGTCTGACAGGTGAGGTGACAAGGTCAAACCACCACAGACAGCACTGTTGTCACTCTGACTCGTCATTGTGCTTATCAGGTTCGAGCTCACTGGGGAGTCCATCTGGGAATGAGCGATCCATCACATAGATATTTTCTTATCTCAGAGAAAAAGGAAGTGATAGGGTTATTTAGAGGTTCTATCAGAAGATAAGGGTGAGTAACTGATTGCAAGAGATACTGAAGGGGCACTGCTAGACCTCTCACAATTATTACATCATCTCCTGACCACAGTTAATTAAACTGATTGTGATTATTTTGCACATTTGTTAGGACTGTAAGGATTTCCCTGTATAAAAATACATGGATGAAGCTAAAAGGTATCCTCCCACCACTTATTTTACATCATTTTCTACACTTTGTGGGTTTGACGATGTCATTTTGTTGTGGCCCTTTCTTCTACTGCTATTTGTGTAATTTAATTCTCCAATCAGGTGATGAGTCATTGCCTTAAGTCACACAAGTTCAACATGTGTTTGTTCCAGTCATAGCCCGTGAAGGCCCTGGTGAG
>JAQQZY010000029.1:24211480-24226651 GCA_030068375.1 Ostorhinchus rueppellii
AGAGGAGAGGAGAGGAGAGGAGAGGAGAGGAGAGGAGAGGAGAGGAGAGGAGAGGAGAGGAGAGATTTATCATTTACACATTAAATTCATTTGGACCAGGAGAATAAACTCAACAATAACTGATTTAACAGTTATAACAGCATGATGACAACAGCTGTTGCAATTGAAGAACAATTTTATGAACAATTTACACCACAATGATCATCCGGCCAGGCAGTCGGTTTGGCTGCACATGTTCAAAAGCTGTTCTTCTGAACATCTGGACACTCAATACTGTCTCGATTTAGACCGTTTTAGCTGCAATATGTAATGGCTATATGTATTTTTAGTTAATAGCAACATGTGTGATGAAGAAGATCTGATTTTATTCATTATATGGTCATTATGTCTTTGTTATATGATGTTATTCATTAAATGTTTTCACTTTGCATATGGTGAAAAATGATTCATCCTTGACAAGATTTGTCAGTTTTTTTTAATGTTTTTTCATTAGTGCTGTAGTACCAACTATTTACCAAGGATCTTACTTGTGTAAGTGGTGGTTAATAAGTGTGAAGTAAAATATTTGTACCTCTTCTTATGAAATGATTGTGACAACGTGATTTTTTTTCTTGATCAAATGTAACTGGGATTAAATGTGTAATCATTTCACCTGGTCAAATGTAATTACTGATGTTTAACGAATAAGAATAAAAACAGGTATGCATCTAAAAATAGCAGTTTATATTTCCTGGCATTGTGCATAGTGTCAGTATGAAATATTTTAAGTAATAAATGATTTCCTAACCTCTGGTCTTACTGGAGCACCTTATCTGTAATTGCCTCATTTTATTACACTGAAAATGTATGAAACATTTGCAGAAAGGTTTATTTATAAAACTCTTCAACACACACCAACATTGATATCCGTGCTACTTAACTATGTACAAAATGTTGTTTTTTTTCTTTACATTAATTTTTCATGCCTTCGAATTTTCTCCCTTTTTCACAGGAATGCACCCTGTCCTTTTGCTAGCTGGACTGATTCTGGCTCTGTCCATCCCTGACACTGTGTCTGAGTCGGCCACGCTGCATTTCCTGGGCCAGACTGACTTTGTTGTCAACGAGAGCAACTCGTCTGTGGTCCGTCTGGTTGTGGAACGAGTGGGAGACCCAATAAATGTAACAGCTTTGGTTCTGGTAAGACACTGAATCAGCCAGTCAGTGCTGACTTATAGTTTGCTATCTTTTTACACTACTACACTGACACAGCAAACTCTTCAGCCTGTTAAAAGTAGGCATTGAGCTGTTGCTGTTCCATCCCTTTACTCTGTTGCTGGCCTGTCACCTGCATGTCCAAAACTCAGTGAGCTCTTATTCTATGGCAGATTGTCGTGATGACATCAAAGACGCAGTGTGTCTGCAGAAACTGTTGGACATCACAGAATGGGTTTTGGCTTTATGTCCTCCACATGGGGGCTGGTGTCAGCTGCTCACAGTTGGTGTCTGGCAATAAGAGCTGGCCATGCAGTGGACTGTGGTTACGGGGGTTTCCGAGGTTTCTTGATGTCTTTACCATATTTTTAAATTTAGGTTTTAAAATATTACACTTGTACCATTAATAATTTTATGAAATGCTCAGTAATATCAGGACACCCTCAGAAAGTAGTCAGACAAAATAAAGCAGATAAAACCACCAGAAATGCCTGTAGTATATTATATTATATTATGTTATATTTGAAGTGAAATGCTCAATATCCTTCCATGTTTATGTTTTTGATGTTGTTGTTTCCATGTGTTTTTCATTCCTTTCTTAATTGTCAAAATTTTAAGCTTTCAAACTATTTTAAGGTGTTTCTCATATGCTTCCTTGTACGCAGCTTGAAGGAGTTGATACAGGGGATTTTCATGGTACCAGTGCAGCTGTCTTCCTGCTGTCTACTGAGTCCAGTAAGACCATCTTCCTTACTGTAAAAGATGACGACTTACCTGAAGCCGATGAGACATTTACCTTCAACCTCACGATTCAGGTAATGGCCCATTTTATATCTTTAAGTTTATGTTTTTTGGTTTTTTTTGGCCCAGTATGTCTTGAGTGTATGTTCCTTTGTTGTCCGCTTTCCTGTATAACTCTTTTCTTGTCCTCAGAGAAGCTCCAAGCTTCCTCTCAACAGTCTCACTGTTGTAATTCTGTCCCTTTCTGTATTAAACCTTAACCCCAGCTACTAAGCAATAGGGAGTCACAGTAAGCCTTAAGAGGCTTTGAGTGCAAGGTCTTTGATGTGTGTGCACTGTGAGGACTTTTTCCACACTTGGCCTGGGTGGGGCCAAGTGTTGCATGTGTCTGGAGGTTCCCCACTAAAGACACCTTTGTGAAATGAAATTTACCCTGACAGCCACAGCCTCACAATTCATTAGATTAGAGTGATTCTTTCTCTCTCTGGATGCATTGACTTCGATGGGCATGTCTGTTCTGTGGATTTCAGTTCTATAAATGTTTTGTGTTCACCACACTATTGTAGAAAAAAGCCCAGTCCGTTCCAGTGAATGGATTCACAACCAAGCACATTAAAATGATCTCATGGGTTTTAAGACGTTTCTTGAGATTTCCATATCCTACCCTCAGAAAGTGCTATTTCTTTTTTATTTTAGCCCAAATAACATAAAAACAATTTTTTTTCTTTCAATATTTTTGGCATTTCATTGAGCTTTTTCAATTTCTCCTACATCTTGTAAATGATAGGTTAAGAAAAAAGCTGAAAAAATTATTTGTGAATGCATTGTTGATCTTTGTCAAAATGCCCGTGTGTTGCCTTCAGAACCAAGGATGCCTTACGCCAAGAACTTATCACCCTGGGTTCCTTTAGTCTTAAGCTGTCAGGTTTGATTGATGAGCTTGGGGGTCTGGTCTCGCTGTCTGCTCATCTTGTCCTTCACTGAAAGACGTAAGACAATGGTCAATTGATCGCCCATTCACAAAACTGCAAAAACTTGCAAAGGCTGTCAGTGAGAGTGACTTATAATCAAAATATTTTCAATTCGATGCTGTGTTTTTGTGACACCTGGTTGGAATCCAGTAGCAGAAACCCATATTTAGCCTGCTACTAGAGTGAAACACCAGATGAGGCCCACTTAGCACTTCTGTTTACACTACAGGAGACACAAAGCTATGGCCAAATGCTACTCTATCAGCTTACTAAAGGGATGTCTGAAGGATGGATGTGCACTATATGAGGGTCATTGATCAAGGACACCTTAAAAACAAAACATTTATCAGGGTATATATTTCATTTGTGATAGTTTCACTTAGTACTATATAGCGTTACCTAGAAATGACCATTGCAGAAAAAATATGGTATAGAGAGAATAACAGAGAACACTGTTGAGAACAGCAGGTTCAGGCTAATGGAACCAAAGAAAACATTAAGTAGGTCCTGGATTGGTTCTGCATTTGTCATAAATTTAGTGCAGTGTTTCAGTGCATATGTGGACATTATGTAGCTGGGCATACATTAGTCTGTGTGGATACTAGTGGCTCGGCCTGTGGCTTGGCTTTGTTTGGATTCTGTGTTGTGAGGTGACCGCTACAAGAGCTCACCAGTGAAAAGAAAGCTCTTAAAGCTGGGAAAAGCCCTGTTTGAATAGAAGGATGAATGCAGAGAGTCTGTGCACTTTCTTTTTCTTTGCTTGTTCTCACCTTGGAACACACGTGCACACACAAACATACACTGGTTTTGCTGATGGGTTTCAAGTTAAATGTGTTTGGCTGGAAAAAGAAATTCTATAGGAAAATGTTTTGAAGAAGATATGTTGTCTTTGTACACCATTGCCCTGTTTTCCCATTTAATAGAATGTTTGCACTTGTACAAATTAGTCTTTTTTCCAGATGTTTTTATATTGCAGGGTGAGTTGTGGAGTTTTTGCAGAAGCCTTTGCATTCAGACTCAGACACCAGAGCATAGTTGGTACTGGAGATGCATATGGAAATACTGGTACTGTAGGCTCATTAATGGAATCATTGGAAAGAAACACCAAATAACAAGCCTGTGGTCTCGAGAAAAGGGAAACCCTCTTTGCACAGTTCACAGATTATAGTCCTATTTGTTATGTCAAAAACTCACAGTGTGAGGTTTAGGAAGTCAGTTTGTGATTTTAAAGCACACACAGACTTCGAGTTTATCAGCGCTTAGTACCGAATCACAGAACACAGCACAAGTCCTGAAGAGGTGTCCTGCTGAGGGCTAACCTGACAAATAGTTGAGCTGAGCCCAGTACTTCCTGTCTTTGTGTCTTCCCACCAGGACTTCTCAGTGAGAGTGCAGAAATGAAGTGAAGATTGGGATAAGGCAGGCGTTCTGTTTTTTCACACGAGCTTGAGTGCCAAAACCAGTGAACAACTGGGGGGGATGCAGGTGTGTTCAGGTGTTTTTGGTCTAGTTGAATATAACTATGTAATGTCTCCCTTCTTTCCAGAGCTCTTCAAATGGCGTTACTCTGGGAACACCGAACAAGGCAACAATCACTATTCTCTCCAATGACAATGCCTTTGGAATCATTGCCTTCAACTCAGTAAGAAACCCCTGCCCTTCACATGCATCGGGTCTTTTTTTCACAGTTCTTCAGCTACACACACAACTGCAGGGAAGTTATTGTGGAACATATTTAAAAGCTTCATGCACAGGTCTGGAATAAATCTAATGTTTACATTGTCATTACATGAAGCTACTTGGCCTAAATACTGAGATTTCCATTATTTTCAAAGATCTTATCATATTTTTATTTGAGTAATTTAACATTTAATCAGTGATCTGTCAAAACCTGACAAAAACATGGTCAATTTGTTCCAGCTGTTCAGGATAGATGAAATGTGTTTGTGAGTATTAAATAGTGGGAACAATCTAAGATTTTGGGTGCATTTAGTGTAGTGTACCTTTTTAAATCTTTATCAGAGACATTTAGCTCTTCCATATTCAATGTATCAAATTCATGTATACTGCAATATAGTTTTAATTTTTTTGAGATTTTGCTTCATTTCATTGGTTGACTGTAGTTGGGAAGAGGAAACAATATTGATATGTATTAAATATAATCAACTTTTGTTCTGTTTCTCTGTTTTTGTCTGTGTCACTGTTTTTCTCAGACTGAAGAAATTGTTGTCAGTGAACCAAGAGGAAGAAGCCATTATGTGCCTTTGACCCTGATTAGAGAAAAGGGAACATATGGCACCGTGACCGTGAACTTTGAGGTGGGAGGGCAGTGTACATGCCAGCACACCAAAGACCCATCGGTGTTAAAGAAAAACACACAGTGTAATCTGTATAGTTGAAGTTATTTGTCATCTGTACAGTATCTGATAAACAGGACTGTTTTATATTGTGTAGTTCTTTAAAATTCTGCGATTAAATGTTTTCATGCCTTTAAAACCCCCCACAACACTTGATAATAAAATAAATTCCACAAGTGTAACTAGAACCTCTGTCTTCAGATTTCAGGGGGTCCGAACCCTGCCATTGAGGACCTCAGTCCAGACAGAGGAAACATCACTATTCCTGTCGGACAGTCTGTTGTGCAGTTCAGCATTCGCATTAAGGATGACCAGGTATGTGTAAACCAAATGTCTCACTTATTAGATTTTATATTTGTCATAATTTGGTTGAGTAAGGATGATGGATGATAAAAATCGAAATGAGAGGTAAATATTTCCAAGCTTGTTTGGAGCTAAGCCTTACAAATTTCTATGTAATTGACATCAAAGAACATCAGTGTTTTATGAGCTGATTATGTGCATCTGACCTTCATAGAAGTCTTCATGGTTACCGTGTTTTTTTGTTTCTCCTAAGCTTTATCAAGGGTATTACTGTTTGTAAATCTTTTTCTTTTTCTCTGTGGTTCAGATTCCAGAGGATGATGAGGTGTTTTCAGTCAAACTGACAGATGTAGCTGGTGGAGCCCTCCTCAGGCCCAATGCCAGCAGTGTCCAGCTGAGAATTCAACGCAATGACAGCCCACTGCGCTTCTCCCAATCCATCATGGCAGTACCAGAGTCTGCTGGAGTAATTGCCCTTAATGTGACCCGTGGTCAGTTGACTGAGGATGGGCCACTTGTTGGCTCTGTTGACACAGAGGTACTTTTCTGTTAATCTAGTTACTTTTTTTTAATCTGCTTACATAACCTTTTGACCTTAGTGTTGTATTTTTCTGCGATGTAGGTCTCTGTCATTTACATGGTGGTAAGCAATGGAGGATCAGGCAGCGCCACACCAGCTGATGATTTCCATGACCTGCAGCAGGTCACAACAGTGACATTTCCTCCGTTTGTCTACCACACCAGCCTATTCTTTAACATCAGCGATGATGCAGTGCCAGAAATTGCAGAATCCTTTCATGTAGTGCTGCAGGAGGAGACCATCAGAGGCGATGCAGTACTAGTATCACCCATTTCTGTGCAAGTGACCATCGAGCCAAATGATAAACCTCATGGTGTTCTGTCAATCAGCAGCGGTGCAGTAATTCAGCCATTCAGCATCAATGAAGACCTCACACAGAGGTGGATAACTTATGAATACTTATCTCACTGGATGGTAATATACCATCTTTCATGGTTCTCATGAACACTGTACTGTCTAAATACTGCACATGAAAATATCTTGATAAATATGCTAAAGGCCTCGATTTTTCCCCTATCCTACAGATTTGAAGGCATCATTATTGTACGAAATGGAGGCAGCTATGGGAATGTGTCGGCCAAATGGACCATAAGTAGAAACTCCACTGACAATGTGCCAGTATCAGATGATCTGTCACCAGACTCTGGAACTGTAAAGTTTTCTGCTGGCCAGGTGACCGCTGTAATTCCATTAAACATTGTGGAAGACGATCTCCCTGAAGAGGCAGAGGCATTTGTTCTCAAGCTGCTGCCAGACACTGTAACTGGGGGCGCAGAAGTTGACGAACCCATGGAGGTAAGTTTAGAAGAGATCTTTGACAGACCAATATAAATCTATTCACTGATGTGTTTTCTCTGTTGTAATGATGACTTTGATCAAAGGGAGGAGTGAAACAGTGGCTACACTCATTGGGGAAAATACCCTCCAGATGGTGTGCATGTGTTTTACACGTGTAGGTATGTGCGTGTGACTTACTGTAAGGTACAGTGGCAAACTTGGCACATTTCACTAAAGTAGACCCTTGAGTCTGTCACTTGGCTCTGTGGGTGTTCCCTTAATGTGGCTGAATCAAAACAAAGCGGAAACAGCAGGCATGCTCTGTGTGTGGTGTCTGTGTGTTTTTCTTTTTGGAAAAGCGTGGGTGAAGTGGTGACAGGTTTTTTATAGCATCCATCTTTGTCCAAGCCCTCTGGCTATGTGTGAAAGCAGTGGGCAGATCTAAGTCTTGCTTAAGTTAAAAGGCATTAGATGCATTCATACTCTGCTTTGGTCACATACATAAACACATCGACACATCATCTAAATTGTGAGGTTGTAGAGTCTGTTTTCCATCTGTGCAGGAGATGTTGATTCAGCAAAAATTAATTCAAAATATAGCATATGACTTGTTAATCAGGGTGAATGTTGCAATGTATATATGACACACACACACATACACACTCACACACGCATGAACATGACACTGAACTCTAGAGTAACTCCTGTACACCCAGCAACTATAGATCAAGTGGTGAGTTGAATGAGCCTCTGTTTAAATGCTCATAAAAACGACTCTAGCAGTTTTAGCAGAGTTAATTAAAGAGGATGCTTCTCTAAAGTTAGCTCAGGGCTGTTTAACTACTCTCAGTCTCACTTGTTTACTTTCTTCTCTCTGATCTTCACCTATCCTTTCTTCTGCCCTTGAGAAATTGGATACAATCTTAGTAACAGAAAAACAAGATACACAACACAATCCCAAAAATGCACTGACAGGAAATCTGAGCTTCATTGTCATTATCTCCTTATAGCCTAAATATAATCTAGTTTCCACTTGAATTTGCATAAGGTTGCACAAAGACGGACTTTGTGCCAAGTGAAGTGTACAGTGTTAAGTAAATATATTTTGAATTTTTAATGAAGTAAAACTGCCTAAAACAGCATTTCGGTCATTACATCATTCATTCAGAGGTGTCTTACTAAGTGGTGTGAAAAATATTTGCTCCCACAAGAAAATCTTTGTCCAGAGGGTGTGTTTTCAATCATTTCAGTTTTTAAAAATGGAAAATTATTTTAACTGATTTATGTGTTTGTTTACTGATATTTTACCCCTTTGCTTCATTTGGCCTTCATCCACTCTCTCCTCAGTTGGTGCTCTACATTCAGGACAGCGACGACGTCTATGGTCTTTTTCGATTTGATTTGGAAAAAGGGCAAAGCATCCAGAGCCTACCTGAGGGCCGATTCCTATCACTAAACTTCTTGCGGGATGGTGGTACTCTGGGAGATGTGTCCATGACTCTTACAGCCCTCTACATTCCTGCTGGCCCTATTGACCCAGCATTGGCCCGTGACCAGATCCTGAATGTCAGCAGGACTGTTAATGTCGTGTTTTCCCGCGAGCGTGAGGCGCACGTGATCCTGCCAATCAGGAATGATGCTTTTCTGCAGAATGGGGCTCATTTTTTAATACAGGTAAGTAAACAAGCACGGAAGATAAAGAGTCACATCTAATTTTTATCAATTTTTGGCAACTTTTATTGACGTTCTGCTTTTTAAAACATTTGTATGGACATAAAAAAAAAAAAAAAAGAAGTGTGTTCTTCCACTTGTACTTCTGACCAATTCAGTGCTGTCCAACATTTAAGTGCCTCATTTGCATGTGCGAATCATTAGACACTGGCATTCAATTCTGGCATGTTGTATGGGAATGGCCCAAATGTTCAAATTAACAACACCAACTCACTTACTCTCAGGCCAAAAACTACCAGTACTTTATAATTAACAGAGTTGTTTTCTTTGGTCTCTCTCAGTTGAATTCACTGGAGCTGGTTGATATCACCCCCCCTATTCCTTCAAACAGCCCGAGGTTTGGGGGCCCCCTCAACCTGACCCTGACTGTAACATCGGACATTGCTAATGGTGAAATTGGCTTTACCAGTAACACTACAGTTGTACTTTATGAGCCAGAGGACAGCAATAGCAGCATGGTAAGATGAAATCCCTATTTTTAGTAATGAGTTCTGTGATGTTTGTCATTCGCAGTTTAGAAGAGATACTGTAAATGTCAAAGCGAGAAGTCAGTAATTGACAAAATGAAAAAAGATTCTACTGTGCTGAAAACATAAAAGTATAGCCTTCATTTTACTTCATTTGAAGAAGCTACTGTAAATCTTTGGACAGGAGTGTTTTAATTAATTTACTCTGATCTCATTTTGGTTCAGTGCAAAGTTGACCATAATTATAATGTATTTAGAAAAGTGCTTACTCATTAAAATGCCATTAATTCTCATGATATGTGTTCCTAAAGGTGACCCTTCCCCTACGGCGGGATGGGACAGATGGTCAAGCTGAAGTGTTCTGGAGTCTCCGCCCAATCGGTGCCAATCATATGGATGTTACTACTAATGACCTGGAACCTTTTAGTGGCTCTGTTGTCTTTCTCTCTGGAGAGAGCGATGCCTCCATCAACCTCACTGTGTTGGCTGATGATATCCCAGAAGTCAACGAGACCTTACTGCTCACTTTGGATAGGTGAGGATACTGAAATACAGAAAAATGTTCTAGTAGCTGGCATATTTAATGTGTGGCTGATGGATCGTTATTAAAGCGAATTAAACCTTTCTTTTTTCTGATAAATGTAGCTTTGTTTTTTTTTATACGTATGTATGTACGAGTCTGTGCATGTGTGGTTTTTGTAGGTGTTATCTCCATCATCATGAGGACATTATGACCATTATGACCAGTCCTCACAACTTTAAATTGCTTTTTGATGGTTAACACCTTTAGAACTTTCTTATCTTAACCGTGTGTGACAACTACCTTCTTCAACTGTTGAATCTCATTTGCAAGAGGGTTCCCATATCACCAACGCTGGCCCTATAGAGCTGCTCCTGCACTGAGTTTTGATAAAAACCATCAGTATAAACTCTTTTCATCCGCCTTCGCCCCTAAGTAGCTGGGATAGGCTCCATGTGACCCTAATAAGGATAAAACGGGTACAGAAGATGGATGGACGGATGGATTTAATTATTACACATTTAAAATGGAAAAAAGTTCCAACACATATGCTTTATAATACAATAAATTCTTTTATTACCCATCATTTACTACTATTTATGTGTATTATGAAAATGTATCTGAATTACATAATTAAAACTAGAGTTGAAGGTGTCAGTTATATAAAATGCTGCTGACATGATGACTATATTATTATGAAAAGGTCTTTTACCAGTTTATTTTTGCTCAGAACTACATACCACTCTCATCCAAAAGGCTCAGGTACGTGTTCACTATACGAGAATCTTTTTTTTTTTTTTTTTTTTTTATATAAATACGAGAATATATTATACGAGAATCTGTTTCCAAAGAAATAAATTGTCATGATTCAGTGCATTTCAGAATAAATGCAGTCAGTCAAATCTGCTTTTCTGTTTATTCCAAAAAGCACTTTCAGAAATTATAACAGGGGTGTCAAACTCATTTTAGTTCAAGGGCCCATATTCACCCCAGTATGATCTCCAGTGGGCCGGACCAGTAAAATAATAACAGTGAATAAAGTCAAATTATGTTATGATAATGTTAACATCTACAACATTCTCTTAAGAATCTGAATAACATGAACAACTTGAAATGTCATAAGAAAAACAAGTACAATTTGACTAATAATCTGCCTCAGATTATCCATTTAACATTTACACATGTACATTAGAATTTAGATTATCATTACACAAATATTTAGTAACAGGCAGATTGTTGGTAAAAATGCACTTATTCCTTCTCAAAAATTTTATATTCACATTTGTTCAGGTTCTTCACATTTTTGTAAATGATAGTTTGTAAAATGTAAACATTTTCATGTAATTTTACTCTTGCATCAAAACAAAGACAAAATTAGCATTTTTCATTATGTTATTCCAATAGTATTTTACTGGTTCTGATCCACTTGAGATCATATTGATGTGTATGTGGAACCTGAATTGAAATGCTTTTCACACCATTGATTGTTTATATCTTCAGTGTCATTTTTAAATTTCACAAATTCATCCCACGGGCCAGATTGGACCCTTTGGCGGGCCGGATTTGGCCCCCGGGCCGCATGTTTGACACCTGTGGTTTAGAATATTGTGCATCCACCTCTTTACATAAACATGAGAAAAATAAAATGTAAATCCCTCGGTTGAATTGCTTGATGATATATCATCTCATTGCATCTTTGAAATGAGCGATTTTACACATCTAACTGCGGTGAGGCCTTGGCCCAGAAATGCAGCCTTTGCGTTTGTTCTAACCTGTGAACATAGTTCACAAAATGATATCAGTGGGTTCTTTGTCATATACAGATGAGGTAAACAGTGCAGCCAAGACTTGGTTTTACAAAATAAAATTTAGATTCATCCATTTAGTTCTAATGGTTAAGGTTATAAAGGCTAGGGAACGTCTGATATCAAGTGTTCTAACTAAGACTTAAGAGCATGAATGTGTATGTTTGTGTGTTTAGGACAGTGTTTAGGGGGTGGGTTCATTTGTTAGTCTATGTTCTGATGAGAACGCCAACTCTTACTCCCGCCTACTCCTCTCCTGCAGGGTGGAGACCGCCCGCTTTATAGTGTATTTTGGGTAAGTGGAGAGTGAAGTGAACCTGGGGCTTTTGTGTGGTGTGAATCAGGACTTTGTTTTTCAGAGAAGGGCCTACTTCAGGATTTCTGGAGTCTTTGGTTGATGTAGGGATGAGGGGGATTGAGGTGGGGCTGGGGGTTTTGTGTTGGTGTGAAAAAAGCAAATCCTAAGAGAGTGGTTGTGGGGAGTAAATAGAGAATCTTCTTTAGGTTTCACTTTGATTTAACCAGGACTGATTTTGTATGTTTTTAAAGATGTCAGTGTTTGTATGCATGCCATGCCTTGGCTGTGACTGTTTGTTTTGAGTGCTTTATTCTGCCCCATCTTTGTCTCTAATTACCCATTATGTCATGCTTACTTGGCCTCAGTTTTCTCAACACACACACCCCTGTGGAGCAGTAAAGATGCAGGCATGTCATCGATTGACATGTTAATGAAAGTGGTATGAACGCTGGGGATTCTTTGTATGGAACCAATGATAAATGAGCACCATACAAAAACAGGAATGCATTTAGAGGTTTTGATTAAAGTTGAGCCTTAATGTTGTGACAGATCAAAATATGCAGTGCCAGAAATGCAATAAACTTCATTGATCCCCAGCATCATATAGTATTCATATTTTATTCATTCTTACCCTGACAGCAATTTAACAAGAATTCATGAAGGAATGTGCAATGTCCAACACTACAGTTAGTCATCTGGAATCTCAAATATTGTATACGTGTGTTTCCCAGGAGTAATGTCGAAAACCAGATCCTTAAAGCTGGATTCACCAGTCGAGAGATTGTCATCATGGAGAATGATGATCCAGGGGGAGTGTTTGAATTCGCCCAGTTCTCTAGAGGTCCTTGGACGATGAATGTAAGCCTAAAGCCGGCATCCCTACATTAAACTCTGCATTGTGTTACCTTTTCCCATGCTCGTCGTATTGGTTGTAAATTTTCTTTACTGTGCAATTTCAACTAACCTAAGACTTGTAACCCTTAGGAGGGCGAGGCTGTGGAGCTGCACGTGGTTAGGACTCAAGGACAGTTGTTGACACAGCTGATCCGATATTCTCTCGTACCATCGGGCAGTGCTGAGTTCTATGGTGCTACAGGCATCTTGGAGTTTAGACCAGGGGAGAGAGAGGTGGTGGTGGCGCTGGTGGCAAAGCCTGATGGAGTGCCTGAGGTAGGAATATGGCCAATGTAATACTATAAATTCACATTTTATGATATACTTGACATAATATACTGTACCTTCACATCAAACTGCAAAATGCTTCCAGTGAGACAATATTGCTTTCTTTCTTGTGCCTCCAGCTGGATGAAACTTTCTCTGTAGTACTCTCCAGTCATAGCACTCCACCCAGTCGCCTTGGCAACCACAGGGTGGCCAACATCACTGTGAGGAGGAACGATGACCCGTTTGGGGTCATTGAGTTCATCCAATCAGAACTGACAATAGCCATTAACGAGAGTAAAGGGAACAAGACACACTTGGGTATGTAGCAGCAGCAGTCCTTTAGATGCTAGTGATACTTGTCAATGTTAAGTGGATACTAATGGACTCTTAAAATGGAGCTAATGGGACTGAATCCCATTACAGATACAGTGCATGGAGGATGTGCTAGATAATTCTAGAAGTTTGCATTTGAGTCGAGTTTTACATTT
The DNA here is from genome assembly GCA_030068375.1 of Ostorhinchus rueppellii. Classification (NCBI taxonomy): domain Eukaryota; kingdom Metazoa; phylum Chordata; class Actinopteri; order Kurtiformes; family Apogonidae; genus Ostorhinchus; species Ostorhinchus rueppellii. The sequence continues at coordinate 24,224,877 of JAQQZY010000029.1, forward strand.
TATTTAACAAAAACAATTCACGGGGCAACACGGTGGTGCAGTGGATAGCAGTGTCGCATCACAGCAAGAAGGTCCAGATCTGTGTGGAGTTTGTATGTTCTCCCTGGTGTTTGTGTGGGTTCTCTATGGGTACTCCGGCTTCCTCCCACCATCCAAAGACATGCACTAATAGGTTAACTGGTTAATATAAATTGCCCACAGGTGTGAATGTGAGAGTGATTGTTTGTCTCTATATGTCAGCCCTGTGAGGAACTGGTGACTTGTCCAGGGTGTACCCCACCTTCACCCATTGGTACCTGGGATAGTCTCCAGTACCCCCTTATGACCCTAGTGAGGATAAAGTGGGTTCAGAAAATGAATGAAAAACAGTTGACTTGAAGACAAATCCACATGTGATGAGTTGGAAATCCATTATTCTAAACAGATAATGTTCGTAAATTCTTCTTGCAGCAACATACCCTGTAGTAAGAAACAGGGGTACTTTCGGAGAGGTGTCTGTTTCTTGGATTCTGGAGCCAGCCTTATCTGGAGACATCAGCCCAGTCCAGGGAAACATCACCTTTTTGGAAGGAGAATATCTGAAAAACCTCACTCTTTTTTCTGTACCTGATGAGGTAAAAAAAACAACAACAACAACAGTGGTTTCAAAATGTCTTTCCTATGACTATTTTTAAATTATGGTTTATATTTATTTTAGATCCCAGAAGACATAGAAAATTTCACCATCACCCTGGTAAATGCTACAGGTGGAGCAAGATTGGGAAACAAACTCAATGCCAACCTGCAGATTAATAAGAATGATGACCCCATTTATTTTTCTGGTAACGCTTATCATAATTTTTTTATGAAGAACACGGAAAAACTGAATTATTACTGCACGTCATGATATATCTACAAACACTGATTCCTCTCTCTTTCCTCCACTTCTCATCTGTACCTCAGAACCTGTGGTTGTGCGACTTCAGGAAGGGGGAGTGGCCAACTTTACCATTCTGAGGGCAGGACGGGCAGACTTCGTTGCCACAGTGATGTACCGGGTGGAGTATGGTGACGCGTCACCAGGTGACCTGACCCTGCTGAGTAACGACACATTATTGGTGTACGATGTGGGCGAACGGATGAAGAACATCTCTGTGGCCGTGGAAGATGATGACATACCTGAGACGGATGAACCCTTTTACCTTGTTCTGTACAATGCCACGGGTCAGTGTGGGCTTCTTTTAACCAAGTTCATATCTGACTAGGGGTTCACCAATGGCTTTTTTAGTGCCAAGAGGATAACAGTTCTTAGTAGTCGAGGGTGGCTGAAAAAGAGAGTTGAAAGTAATATAGAGTTGTAGTAAAAAAAAAAAACTAAAAAAAAACCCAAATGACTGGCATTCTGACAAAAAGCCTTATTGGACATGACCTTGAAACAAAAAGTGCAGAGAGCTCCCCCTAAAAAACTGATTAGTAAAATTAAAAAAGCCAAGTAAAATAAGCGTAAATAAAACTATTTCAAAGAAGCAGAGTTCTTCAGAGTGATAAGCACAGAAAAACAACGCTAGCCGAGCACATTGTTAAAGGTCCCATATTATGCCCCTTTTCAACATATTAAAATAGCTCTAAAGTGTGTAAAAGACATGTCTGCGACCTGCACTTGTCAAACTGGACTTTGGATCAAATTTTATTCCAGTCTCAAAGTCATCAGAAAACAACCTCTGTTCAGAACAGCCTGTTTCAGGGCCTGTCACTTTAATGCAATGAGCTGCACCTGGCCACGCCCATCTCTCTAG
>JAQQZY010000029.1:24234960-24271712 GCA_030068375.1 Ostorhinchus rueppellii
AGTGACTCTGACTTTCTTCTTCCATCCTTTCGCCATCGTGGTAAGTTTCCCCTTCCCTTTATTCCCTTTATTCCCTTACTCCTTTTACTGCTTCTTGTCTCCATTCCTCCATTCCTTTACCCCCAAAACTATTTTGATCCATCTTGAGACTCAGTATTTATTATCTTTAGACAGTATTTGTTTATGTTTGTATTTGTCCCACATATATAAAGATTCTGGCAGTTTGATTTTGCTTGGATAAAATAAAAACATTTGGAAAATTAAAATAAAACCAGATAATTTAGCTCCTGTGTCAAATGTTCCTAACACTCCACTAAACTGACTTCTCCAATATGTGAAATGAAATATAGTAATAGCATTAACAATCTGGCTACAAGCCTCACAAAATTTCACCAACCTACAACCCTAAATCAAGTCTTAAATTAAACATAGGCTTAAACAATATAGATGAATTCTCACCAACTCTGTGTATTACTCTGTGCAAATGCATGTATATGTGTGCTTATGTGCACATGCAAGTGCACATGTCTCATTGTGTGTGCTATTTACATTGCACTGTGACCTCTGTGAAATACGCAGAGAGGGATGTGGGAAAAGTAAATAGCCTTTCACAGAAACTGGTGGTGAGTGTGTGATATGAAGTGTTCTTGACCCAAGTACTTTACCCTAGCAGTTTAGAATTCTGCCTTTCTGAAAAAAAAAGTTTATGTATGTAAGGCTGCTTTTGATACACTTGACCTCATTTTTATGTAGTATTATTAAATCATCATCATTACCATGAAACCATATTGAAATCACCTGCTTCACATGACTATAAAATGACCTTCACAAATCCAGTGCCATCAAGGTTTGCTTTTATGTATGTCAAACTGAACATTTTTAAAGTAACATGGGATCTGATACTTTTTTTGTGTAGCCAGTTTGGGAGTTGCATCACACATCACAGTGACGATTGCTGCCTCTGATGATGCCCACGGAGTGTTTGAGTTCAGTCCTGATTCTCTGTCTGTTGATGGGACAGAACCTGAAGATGGCCGCAGCTCTGTGTTCCTACAGGTCCGTCTGAGATACAGTGTAGACTTTAAAATACACACCACATAAGTAGATAAATGCTTCCTTGTCTTTCAACTGGCAAATAAAGATGATGAGACACTGCTCTAAAATGTGCCCTTAAAGTATGAGAATATGAGATTGTTCACCATCATGTTAAATATATTATTTGTTTGTGCTCTCTCAGGTGGATCGGTCCTTTGGTGACCTTTCCAATGTCACTGTTTACTGGGAGGTTGATCCCAGTTCAGTGGGGGAGCTCGTCAGCAGTTCTGGAAATATTACTTTTGGTGTAGGTCAGACAACAGAAAACATCATCATCGATGTGGCCCAGGATGAGATCCCTGAGCTCGACAAAAGCTTCAGAGTGTCCTTGGTTAATGTCTCCAATGGCCGTCTGGGTGTCCAGACATCTGCTACTCTGACTGTCCTCGCCAGCGATGATCCTTATGGTGTTTTTGTATTTGCTAATGTAACAAGGCCAGTCCGTCTCCCTGAAGCAGACTCATCTGTCAGCCTTACAATTCTACGACAGAGAGGATTGATGGGGGAGGTGAGATAAAACACTGAAGATTTAGGATGTTTATGTTATTTGTGATAATATTCTCTAACAAAATTAAATAATTTTATATTGAAACATATTTCCCAACTTTCAGGTGCGTGTCACATATGGGACACTAACTGAAGCGGATCCAGCTCCTTACAGAACTCCTGGGGTGGGACGAGCCACTGAGGGACGGGATTTTGTTCCACTTTTAGATTCTGTTGTGTTCTTGGCCAATCAGAGTGAAGCGAACATCACTCTACGAGTCCTTGATGATGAGGATCCAGAAAGAGATGAGTCAGTGTTTGTAAAGCTGATCAGTGTTCAGCTCATCAAAGGAGAGCAGGACAGACTGAGTAAATATTATTTAAAATTTTGCTTCACAAAGCAGTAACGCATAATAATCATTCAACTTTGTTACAAAACACTGATGACATCCTTTTGCTGTCATTTCCAGTTTCCAATTCCCCGTCTCTGGGCTCCAGGACTGACACTGTAGCCCAGGTAATAGTGGAGGCCAGTGATGATGCTTTTGGGGTTCTCCAGCTGTCGGCTTCTGCTGTCAGTGTGACCGAGCACTACGTTGGCCCAATAATTAATGTCACTCGTGTTGGAGGGATTTTTGCTGATGTGTCTGTCAAGTTCAGAGCAATACCTATAACTGCCAGAATCAGTAAGTGCTATTAAAGTTCTTTTGTCTTTCTGTTTTGTGTATATGCAGGACAATCACATCCATGTTTTTGTTTGAATACCAACAGGTGAAGACTACAGTGTAGCATCCACTGATGTTGTCCTACTAGAAGGGGAGTCCAGTAAATCTATACCTGTCTATGTCATTAACGACTTGGTCCCTGAGCTGGAGGAGACCTTTCGCATTGAGCTGATCAATCAGACCACAGGAGGAGCTCTCCTCGGCGACCTCACACGTGCCATTATCACCATATTGCCTTCCGATGACCCTTTTGGTGCCTTCGGTAATATGCTAATATAAATGTTGGAGATGTTTCACCCTTTTGATCTTACATTCAAGATATACTTAGTACATGATGTTGGAAGGCAATTTGTCATTATTAATCCAGATTTATATCCACTTAGTCTTCCAGGCTGATCCAGTGACTATAGAAGAACCAGGAGCTAACTCTGTTGAGGTCACTCTACCAATAGTTCGCAACGCTGGAACTATTGGTACAGTGGTTGTGCATTGGCAAGCTACTGTCAATGGTAAATTAGCAGTTGGGGACATTAGACCCACATCTGGTGAGATGAGGTTTGCCCCCGGAGAGACCATGAAGACACTGAGAGTGGAGGTTTTAGCAGATGATGTACCTGAAATCACTGAGGTAAGAAACTGACTCTAAAAGTGACAATATACATTTGAAATAGGACTTCATTCGGAAGGAATCTTCCAATGCTTATCATGCTCTTGTCTTTTTAAGATAATCAAAGTGGAGCTTACTGGTGCCAGTAATGGGGGAAGCCTTGGAGCCGACACATCTGTTAATATTATAGTGCCTGCCAATGACAACCCATATGGGACAGTCTACTTTGAACAGTCTGTTTACCGCATTCAGGAGCCTCTGGAGGGAGTTTATAGTGCCAACATTTCTGTACGCAGAAGGTACTTTTACATTTATTGAATTTGTTTTTTAGCCTACTGATTTCAATTTGTAATTTCCTCACAAAAGTACTTAGATTAACCCCCTTTCTCTTTCTGTTCTTCAACCTTTGTCAACTTCAATACTATCATTTCAGAGGGGGTCACTTTGGTCGATTGGAGATCCTCTACAGCACCTTCGAGATTGACGTTGTTGGCTTAGCTCAAGCTGATGGCCAAAACCTGCTGATGTACTATGATCCCCCCAAGCCAGGTGTTCCATCCACTGGCCCTGATCGGACAGTGAACATCACAGGTCAGAGTGACCCACTGGCTGCATGTGCAGCCGCTTGTCTGAGAGAGCCAGCCTGCCAAGCCTTTTCTCTGTCATCAGCCGTGACACCGCCATCCTGCACTTGGGTGACTTTGGTTGCTGAAGAGTTGACACCTGGTTCTCAGGTCATGACTTATGTGAAAAATGTCACTGCAGCGGCTGTTCTGTTCAGCGCCCAGGCTGTGGCAGGGAGTGATTACAACCCTGTGACAGCTCAAAGCGCATTCATGGAGGATGGGTCAGGGATTGCCAACCTCACAGTGCCAATCCTGACTGATAAGTTCCCTGAAATGGATGAAAGCTTTTCCATACAGATTCTAAAGGTAGGCTACATGGTTTTTAACTACTCTGAAACCAAAGATTAGATGTTTGGTAATTTTATGTGCCCAATGTTTGACTACATAAGAAAGTTTTGGGGCCATAGAAATGTTAAATAGCTATTAATATGATGTATTCTGTATTTTACATTAATCTGCAATATTATATTTTATATTATGTGCTGTATTGCTGCAGAACTTATTAAAACTTAATAACCATGTGTTTTTTGAAGGTAGAGCTGATGAATCTTACTGTGGAACAGAAGAATCTGCCCTCCATTGGTCAGCCAGACAAAGCTGTGGTTACCATAGGAATGAATGGAGATGCATTTGGCGTGTTTGTGATATATATTCTCAGTCCCAATGCTACTAATGAAGGACTCTATCTAGAAGTACGAGAGGAGCCTATGGTTGTAGTACCTCTGGTTATAGAGAGGCGTGGAGGGAATCTGGGGACAGTAAGTGTGGAGTGGAGATTTGTAGGAGGAAAAGCCACACCAGGTGTTGACTTCACTGGCACTGGAGGGACTCTGGTGTTTGATGGTAGGTTGATCAGTTTATGTTATTAGAAATACAAACTTTAAGAAAAAAACTTAAGTAGGAAATTTTTAGTTGTTGCTCCATGATGATAAAATGATTGTGTTTAAGAATAGAAGGAACATTGTATACATATAACCAGGACTGTGTGGTCTGTTCCTACAGGTGATCTGAAGAAGACAATAGAGATAGTAATCAGAGATGATATTGAGCCAGAGGACAACGAGAGCCTCATGATCGGCCTTGTTAATACAGAGGGAGGGAGTCGAATCCTGCCCAGCTCAGACACTGTAACCATAGAGATACTGGCCAACGATAATGTGGCTGGGATAGTGGGATTTCATCCAAACTCACGCTCTGTCGTTGCCAGAGAGGGTGGGTTGATGCTTGATTTCTGTTGCATGTATTTATTCAGTATACTCTATGGAAAGTATGTATGAGCGCATTGTTATTGTCTATAGTTTCTGTTGTTGGGAAGTAATTCAGTAAAGGTGTCTGCCATTAGCAAAACATGAGCAGCTGAAGTTGCTCATATTTAATGTATTCAGTTTGATACTTTGAGTTCTCTCCGTTCTAATCTATTTATAAAGGGAAAAGAAGAAATATGTAAAACAAGCACAATACGTCACATTTCTTTTTTTTTCGGGCTGACAGTACACTTTATGCCACAGGTGAGAGACTATCCTTATTAGTGGTGAGGACAGTTCCAGGTCTGGGAAATGTCACCTTGAGCTGGTCTGTAAAAGGACCCAGAGTGGACCGAACATTCACCCAAACCTCAGGAATGCTTTTCTTCACTGAGGTAAAAAACATGGGATCATAGTCACAGATTGGTTGGTTGTTTTTGTTTTTCTCTTATGAGTGATCTCCAGCAGAGTCTTATTGTTATTTTATCTGTGATTTGCTCCAGTACAAATAAAATAATTATTATGTACTTCTACAGGGACAGCTGAATAAAACAGTAGTCCTGCAGCTTCTTGATGATGCCACACCAGAGGATAAAGATGAATACAGGGTTTCCCTATCCAGCATTCAAACTTTTGGTAATAAAGCTGGTGTTCTATGCTTGATATGAATGAATACTCAAAAGATGCAAAAATGCTTAAAACAAACACACTCTTGCACAGTTTAAATTTCCCTGTCATTTGCACAGGTGTTGTGGCGACAGGTCATGCTGCTTTGGATGTTCAGGGCAGTGAGGCAGTGATTAGTGTTGATACCAGTGATGAGCCTTTTGGAATGTTGACCATAGCACCGTCATCCATCAAGGTGACCACAGAAGAGCGTGAGCATGTTATAAACATCTATGTCAACAGGGAGTTTGGAGCCTCAGGTCAGTGGTTTAAGTGTAAAGACAAAAATTGCCATTTAGTAATGTAATTCTGCCGATATGGATACTTACATTTAATACATTTTGAAATGAATATATACTTCAGTTTGACCTAATATTTTTTTTGTCCAGGAGCTGTGAACATCTCTTATGAGATCCTGAGAGGTTCTCTCCAGAACTTGTCCCAGGTAGAGGGTGCATTAGCTGACCCGGGGAAAGACTTCATTGCTGGAGCTGGCTTTGTAATCCTTCAAGATGGACAGACTTCTGTAGCCATTCCTGTCACCATACTTGATGTAAGGATTTAATGTTATTCTGCCTGTTTTGTTGACACGTTCTTTGCTTTTGTGAAGTCAATCAAACTTGGTACTTGAAGTGGAGTTTTTATTTTGAGGCAGTGCAACCTTTCCTGCTAACGGCAAAACAGCAGGATGCCAACAAACAAACAAATAAAAAATATGGCACATTTGGAAACATACAGATGATGCATCTTGTTGATAGCTTCAGTGATGCCTTTATTTTTGGAGACGAATGTTTGAGATGAAAAAAGGAAGTTTTTGTTCAATTAGAGCTCCTCTGTGCCTCCTTTTGCAACAGTGATTCCATTTTCATTTGTTCTGACAGGACGACATTCCAGAGTTACAGGAGTTTTTCTTGGTCAACATAACATCAGCGGTCCTCATAACAACTCTTGCCACTGTTCCTGAACTGGGTAAGCAGTTCTGCAGCTTAATAACTTCTGTGTTATTACTTACTCAGTTTAAGGTACATGAAAAATTATTATTGAAATCCTTCATTATTTCTCTCTGTTGGTCCTGCTGTATTTTCCGATTTTGTATTTTCTTAATTTTGCTAAATTGCTTTCTTCCTTTCCAAAATTCCAAACCATTTGCTCTTTTTGATGAGTAGAAGTTGCGTATTGCACATTGCCAGGTAAAACATGCATTCATACGCTCATATGCTTTGCCCAGAATGTCATGTAGCTGGATGTACAATAACTCTGTATTGTACATTGAACTACAACATTAATGCACCATTGCAATGTTTTGTAGTTTTCTACTGCTTTTGTATAATCCAAACCACAGTCCGATTTATGAATGAGTAACTTTAGAAAGTGATGAGTAGACAGAATACTACATGCAGGGCAGCACTTGGGGGCTCCCAGAATACTATGGCTGGAGTCACACAGTAAACACACAGCCGCTCTTTTGGCAACAGTCATTATGTGGCTTGGATGGTGAGATTGATGCTTTCCATGATTGAGGAAGCCTGGGGATTTGGTGGGAGCTGAGTAGTACCGTGTGGTGAGCAGAAAGAAAGCCAAGCTAAACCTGTAGCTGGCTTGGCTGTAGAATGAATGGGAGAAGACTATTCAGGGGGTCATAAATCAGTCCACCCAAAAGACTTAGCTGCTCAGCCACCCAAGCCACTTACAGAAAACGCTTCTTAGCTGTAATCCTTTGCTCAAATGTAGCATGACAAAAGTTAGATCCAATGCAGTTTCCACTTGCATAACTTATTGTTGGTGCCTATGCTGTAGTCATAACCATGAAGTTCAGGCTGATGCTACTGTTCACACTTTTACTTGGAGCATTTTTGAAACCGCTGATAGGCTAAAGGTCATCATCTGTTTTCCTCTGTTTTCTTTTCCCAGATGTTCAAGGTTTGGTGGCTGAGATTATCATTGCAGCAAACGATGGAATAAGGGGAGTCATTGAATGGACAAACACTAGGTTAGATACTCCCCATAATTAAAATATCATGTTGTTTTGCACTTGCACACATGATCTTTCTTAATCTATTTATATCTCCATTTCTAGGTTTGAAGTGAATGAAACGTTAGGGGTGCTGACTCTAGTCGCCTACAGGAACAAAGGGACATATGGGAATGTCTCTCTCTTCTTCTATGCTCAGAATCTGGAAGCTCAGCTAGGACTGGACTATAACACCAGCGAAACGGTCAGCTGGGAGTCACATATCGGTTCAAAGACATCACATGAAATAATAACATGACTGTATTGACTGTATGATTTCTGTTTTTTCACCCAGAGGCTGCATTTTGTTGATGGTGAGAGGCATAAATTTGTAGAAGTCCAGATCATTGATGATGCCATTCCAGAGGGAGCTGAAAGATTCCAGCTGATTCTGTCCGAACCATCGAAAGGACTGGAACTGGGCACTAATACCACTGGTAAATAAATAGATAAATCACAAAACGTAAAAACAAACAAATAAAATAACGGAAGAATTGCTTTGATCAGTATGAATGCTTTATAGCAGTTATGAACTTCTCTAGACTTTGGATCCACTTACTCATCAAGTCATAACCTTTTATAGTATTAAAGTCACACAAAAGTGAATATGCTTATAAACTGAAGTTCAGTGTCATTGCCAGTTTTTTGTTTGTTTTTTTTTAAACAAGATGAAAACACTACTCCAATAATAAAGATAGTGAAATTTTTGCACAGTTGAGTTTGTGCACAAAATATCTAAGACTTATAAAACAAGTTGTTTTGAAGATACATAGGGAAGAGAAAAAAACATTTGTTTTGGCTTCGACTAACATTTCAGTTTTTACTTCTGACATGTCACACACTCAGGTTTGAGTCCCTTTTTATTGTCAATGTTTGTAAATCTATATTTAACTCAGTCAGGGTCATATTTGCGCTGCATTTTTCCTATAAATATATTTCAGTCAAATGTTTTTCTTCTGTCAAAACAACACTTTGATATTTAAATGCATTTAAAGGAATTAAAACTGTTCTTCACTATTCTCTTTGAAATTCACCTGACGAGCTCAGAAAGCAGTCTCTGTAGGATTTCTGAGAAAGTAAAGATCCTATTTCAAGCCAAGTCAAATACTGTTCCACTTCCAGAAATTGCATTTCATAAAATCTTTATGTAATTTATGCACACTGATAGAATCAATTGCAGCAGCGCTTATTGCTGCTTCACTATTTAATGCTAAACATTTTTTAAAAATTTTTGCAGCAACTGTCAACATCCTGGCCAGTGATGATGGACATGGTGTCATTTCCTTTAACACCAGCGAACACTTCTTGCTGAAGGAACCCACGTCAGTGTCTGGGCTGAGTGAGAGTGTGGCCACGCTGTTTGTTGTTCGAAACCCTGAGGAAGGCACATTTGGTACTGTAACTGTTCAGTTTACCATCACTGATTCCAATGGCAGCCTAGCAGAGGGTGACCTGAGGCCCGCTCAAGGGTTTGTGGTTCTAGAAGATGGAGTGAGGTTTAAGGTGAGGGACATACACAAGATAATTAGCAAAGATCTAAAATTATATCATATAATGCACATTAGTTAGTGTTTTATTGTTTTTCTTTACAGATGCTGGAGATTTGGGCAGTGTTGGACGCTGAGCCTGAAGCAAATGAAACTTTCACATTGACCCTGTCCAGTCCAACTGGAGGCGCTCGACTTGGGGACCAACTTGACATACTCATCACTGTTCTGGAGAACCTTGCTCCATCTGGCTTATTCCGCATTGTACCCTCTATCAACAGGTTTGTACCAAGAGGGACTGAATCACCTTTAAAATGACTTGCAGTTAATGTCATGAACTGCATGTGTATTATTGAATCATGGTCAAATAAACACAAGGACATGAACATGTAACACTAACACAGTGACTGTTTTTGTGTGTTTTCATCACAGAACTAACACAGAAGTGGTGGCTGATGAAGGTGGCAGAACAGTCTTCCTCACTGTGTCTCGAAGCAATGGTCTTGATTCATCTGTCAGCGTCGAGTGGGAAACAGAATCTGACACAGCTATAGCCTCTGGTGGGTTGATATATTTTTACCAACATGAAGTAATGGTGAAAAAAACAATCTAAGTAATTCTGTAATAAACAAATAATTCTGTAATAAACCATAGACTAAAATGAATTATACCAATAAAATGGATAAAATAACAAAAATTATTAACACTAATAAAAAGCTAATAAAATATAAGGTGATGACAAGGAATTACTACAATGGCCAGATATAAAACATGGTCATTTCAGACATTTAAAGTCAACCCAAGTTTATGAACAAAGTGTGTACATTTTGCCTATATTGTATAACTAACAAAACTAGAGCTAGAAAGTTAGTTTAGTGTTTGTGTTCCTTCCATTTAGTTTAATTCCTCTACCTCTTCCCTTGTAAGTATTGCTATCATGATTATTTTCTCTATGGTTATTTCTTCCAGAGGGTCCTGTGTCTGTGATGGGTGTGTATCAGAGCTTTGAGGACAAACCAACTTCTGCTTGGTGCTCCCTCCCTGAAAGAGAGTCACTCTTGGCCATGAGGCTGGATAGGAAACCTGCTGTTGGATCCTCCTACACATTGGCAACTCTTTATCAATGGCAGGGTGTTTATGTGCCTGTAGAGGTATGCCAGCTATAGTTTGGTCCAGCACAGAATCGGTTATAAAGACACATTTGGTTTAAAACTAAAAAAGAATGGGTTAATATGAGGTGAATTCATTTAGGTTTAAAAGTCCTTCTAAATGCAAAAACTTAAGCCTCCAAGCAGTTAAAATACTTAGTTTTATATGTGTGTGTGTGTGTATATATATATATATATATATATATATATATGGACAGTTTTGTAATAATTTTCAAAGTCATCAATCCTGGTGTTTGCCGAGTACTTGATTATGAAATGTTACTAAATACAATTAAACGCATGTGTGTTAATATAAAAAAGGACAGGATGATGAATATGTTGAGTTGATCCCACTATAGGATGAACCTTTAATAATTAATTAATGAGCAGCTTAAAAACACAGCTTAAAGAAATTAATTCCCCTCTTCTTTCATTCAGTCTGTTAGGATTCAGAACCCAAGCTCTTGTGTTGGGTTTGCAGTTAATGGCTCCACCTACGTTGGCATCACACACAGTGGGCCTCCCTTCAGCCCTGCTGCCAACCTCAGCATCTTTAAACTGCAGATGGGCCTTAATATCACACTGGTCAGTTGAACCCCAATTCTAGTCCTGTGACCTAGTGTTATATCCATGTCATCTTTTGGTCTAGTATCTAAAAGCACCTCACATTTTAATATTCACCTTGTTATTTTCTTGTGATTTCACTTATTTTTCAGGAACAAACCTTAGGCGTTGAAGCATTGGATGTGAAACACTTTTCCAGTGAAGGCAGAGATTACCTGATAGCATCAAGTCAGGTGAGGCAAACAGTTCTATTCACTCCTACAACCCAGTAATACACTTTACTAGTTTCATTTGTGTCAAGATCATTGAGCCTAAATCTTATATTGATGCAGATTTTTGTTTGGACTGGAGGCTCCTTCACTCTCCTACAAACCCTCAACTTCGAGCAGAACATCCTTGGTGTGGCTGTCTTCACTCAAGCATCTGTTCCATACCTGGTGGTTTGCACTGATAACCCCACCACCAGCTGCTTCCTCCTACAGTGGACCAGTGGAAGATTTCAGAATCCACAGCCCCTCCCACTCAACGGCAGAGTCACTCAGGTGGAGACAGTCCACACTATGGCAGAGGATACTCTCCTTCTAATTCTTAATGAAGGTGACTTAACTTGCTTAAAAAGAATATACACATTGTCATGGTTATTTTCATGACATTTGAAGACATGATGTTTAGAGAGAGCTGAAGCCCCACCCCTTCTAACCTGTGAGACCTTACTTCGAACCCCTTTTCATGCCATCATTTACACTTCCGATGTTTGTCAATGTAAGATGTAATTTCAAAAGTTAAGAAAATTGTGGTCTGCACTAAAACTATCAAAGTAGATCAAAGATTGCAACTACTACTACCTACTGACACGAAAGTCAGAGAAGTGATGTCATTATAACTTTGTCTCCATGACCTGTCACTGAAGATGTCTTTGCAGCTTCAACGTGATTGGACTGTAGTGAATTTGACCTTTTTTTAAAAAAAAAATTTTTTCACCTGATTCTGGAACAATAAGTTAAAATGTGCCAAGACAGCTGCTGTTGTAGTGTTGGTGATTTGTATCATGTGTGACAAAAATGCAGTCCATTGAGCTGTTTAACACACATCTAAAGGTTTCTTTACTATCTTTGCCATGAACCCTCACTTTTTTGGCTTATAAAATGATGCTTTACACTAACAAACATCATATGTACAAATACTTGTACAATTCAAACAGAATTAAAAAAAATTACTTGTCTTTTTTCAATGACCACCATTCATATTTTTTCCTGAAGTTTGGTCCCATGGGGCACAGCAGAAGGTGCGGGACTTCACTCCTCTCATGGACCCTGTTTCCTGCCCTCTCTTTGCTTTAATCCATCCAATAAGTAGCACTTTATATTGCAATCAGCGTGTTCAGCATTACCTTGTTGCTTATTAGCATATTACTAACACATTAGCTTTTAATTAGTCATTATTAAACTTATTGATGCCTTATTCTGTATTACCAAATTTTGTGTGTATGGGTGGTAGAAATTCCTTACTAAAGGAAACTCAACTCAGCTGAAAAACATAATTTATGCCCAAAAACATCATTACTTACTATGAATAACAAATAAGCTGAAGGAGAGCTGTACTTATATACAATATACTGAATCATTATGCTGCATAAGGGATTGATAAGTGCTGTGTAATGCACTATTGTGGTGCTATTATGTATTTTAAAAAGCAGTGTGATCATACAAAATAATTAAAACAAGTAAATAAATACAAAAAACTGTTGTTAGACTGTTGCAGAGATTTCATATTTAGAAATGGCATTGAAAAGGAGTCAAGTGCACTTAATCTGCAATATGGTAAAATGATGGTTGTGTGTTTGACAATAATGAGATGCTATTTTCTGCGGTTACATTCTCTGTGTACTTTCTGGTGGATTGTGTGGCAGTCCAATGTTGGTCAGGATAGTACAAACAAATCACAGAAAGCTTAGAAGTCACACAGGCATATTACAGACAAAACAGATTTGTTGTCTCAACTAAGAAGACAAAATTCACAATGTTGGCCAGATCATATATTTATACTACGCTCTGTATATTTTGATGAGACATAATCTCTCTGAGTCTGCAAAGTGGTGAGTTTTCTTGGTTCAGACTTGTTGCGGGTTTACTGGAAAAGCCTCAGTGTGGAGCAGAGCAGAGCCACAGAGGTTATAATTTGTAAGTCTTGGGTGTGGCAGACAGGCCAGTCCTTACTTTACAAAACCATGCTATTCTAGCATTAGGGGACATAAATTTGTGTGTGTGTGTTTATGTGTGTCTGTGTGTTTCTCCAGATCTCTCTCCATCCTGTGAAGTGTTGCAGTGGAGTTCAGGGACGCCTTCTCCACAGCCGTCTCAGTCCATTCCTCACCCCGACCTCACCTCTATTCATCCCTTTACTGATCCTTCAGGAATGAGTGAGCCAAACATCATAAACTAGTTTCTGTGTAAAGAAATAACACCATTTGATATTTTAAAACAGTTATATTCGTTCTATATCATTATAATATATCCTTATAGAACTGGGAACTGAACTTTGGTAGCTTTACGGAACAGTTATTGTAGCATATGTACTGCCTTATACGGTTTTGCTATAAGTTTACGTACCCTGACAGAATGTACATGGGATGGTCTTGGATGTTCCAACATGGCAGTGACCTAAAACACAAGGCCAAATTGACTTGTCACTGGCTACAGCAGAAAAAAGTGAAGGTGAAGGAGTGTCCATCTCAGACTCCTGACCTCAGTATCATTAAGCCACTTTGGGGAGGTCTCAAACATGCAGTTCATGGAAGAAAACCCAAAATCTTAAGGGAACTGAAGGTGTTTTGCCAAGTAGAATGGGCAGCTTCACCATCTGGGAAAATAAAGGGCCTCATCCACAACTACCACAAAAGACTAGAAGCTGTCATTGATGTTAAAGGGGCTGATACAGAGGATTAAGAACTAGGGTGTGTCAACTTTAGATCAGGGTCATTTGGATAGTTTCTGTTAAAAAGAGCAAACACATTGGTTTAATTAATAATAATAAACGGCAATAATAACCACTAGCCATGAGTGAAAGAGAAGGTTTTGTATTCTCTTTCTTGTTCTCTGAAAAATGGCCAAAGAATCATATATTCTGCTAAGGTAAGTAAACTTATGAGCTCAACTGTACATTGTTTTTCCTGAGAAACCATAAATTAAACTTTTTAAAAGTGTATATTTTTTAAGTTCTAAAACTGGTTTGGGTGGTAAACTTCGACAGTGCTGAAATATAAAACTTTAGCCCAAGTACATTTGTGATCTGAAATTGCTTTGAGTTTATAAACATGCAGTTGATTGAAACTATTTGTGCAAAATGTATAGTTTACATTTTATTTGTCATCACCAAAATTGTTTGGGAACTGGTATTGAAGCCAAGGTATCAGTATTACAAATACCCAAACGAATTTGCTTATTAAATTGTTCATATTATTTTCTAAGCTTTTTTTCCCCCCTTATAGCTTATGTACTGCTAGCTGGAAGAAATGGCTCATCACTCTACTCCTGGAGGTCTGATGTCAAACTGTTCACCATGATCCTGAGAGCCCCTCCAGCCATTAGCTTTCTTTCTCTCACAGTCCCCTCCCTCAAAACCAACAAGACTCTCTTGGCCTCTGCTGAAGACAATAGCTCTACTGTTTATGAATTCACTTCGGTCTCCAACCAGTCCGACTTCATCCCCAGGTACCTAACGGGGATTTTGTGTATGTGTATAATAATAATAATAATAATAATAATAATAATGATTTAAACACAGAGAAAGCAACGTGTTGTATTGAGTTATTTTTTTTCTTTCATTTTTCTTTTTTAGTTTTGGGGAGTTGTTCTTTGCACCTGGTGACAGTGAGCTGGAAATAGCAGTGAATGTGATAGATGATGACATCCCTGAGGTAGAGGAGCGCTTCCAGGTTAGCCTGAAGAATCCAAAGGGTGGAGCTGAGATAGGATTTGGTGGTCAGGTGACTGTCATTGTCCCGACCAACGATGATGCACATGGAGTCATCGGCTTTGCACCGGTAAGCAGATAACAAAGGTAGAAGTATTCACACCATTAACTTAAGGTAAAAGTAGACTTATCAGTGCAGTTAATGATCATGAATTCACAGTGTTACATGACAGGTAGCAAAAACAAAAACTATATCATCAACAAAATTTAAAGAACTTCAAACCTAAGATTCATTATGTGGAAATGTTCCTTTCAAAGATGTTTTGTACACTTCTAAAAATGCAAATATTCTCTTTAAATACTGTCTTTTAATAAATCTTCTTTTCCTCTCACTACTTGCTAATAATCATGCTGATGTCAGATGTAACGTGCATTTTTTAAGTGCAGCCGTCATGTCATAGCAGCTGTAAACTCGTAACATTTTGTTATCGTCTCACCCTAGGATTCCCTATACATGGAGGTTGAAGAGTTGCTGCAGAATAATCAAATTTCTCTCGTTGTGGAGAGGAGAAGAGGTACTTTTGGGAGACTGACAGTTCACTGGGCTGCTAATGGCAGTTTAACAGACATTTATCCCACTTCAGGAGTGGTGAGTCAACTTTGCCTTTCAATAATCAAAAGACTCATTACGCTAACTCGTGAAATGCTTAATAGCTGCAGACTTGTAATGTGTTTTACGATTCACAGGTTAACATTTACACATTAAGCAAGCATTTCTTTTCTGTCACAGGTCACGTTTTCACAGGGCCAAACCATAGCCATCATCTCACTGGCTGTGATAGCAGATGGTGTGGCAGAGCTGAGCGAGAGCGTCACTATCACTGTCATTGATGTTACAACTGTGGGGCTGCAGGACCTAAAAAAGGCTGCAGTCATTGACAAGCAGCGGGCACAAGCTCTGCTCACAATCCTACCAAATGGTTCTCCCTACGGGGTCATTGGATGGCATCTGGACTCCCAGTTCACTCTAGCAAATGAACCACAGAGTAAGTTTCTGTTCTTAAAGCTGATTAAGATTGGGTGATTAATCGCTAAATATGCATTGTGACGTAACTGACTGATATTATTACTAATCTTTTCAGAGATACAGCTCTCTATGTTCTTTCCCTTGGTCTGAAACAGTTACTCTGAGCGGGTCTAGTTTAGTCGTGCATATTTTTGGGTCGGATTTTGAAAGGGTTACGGTAATCACACTTTGAGAATTACTGTAAAGAAGATGTGGGCTTCCAGGATTTGAAGCAATTCAGGATTTGTCTTAATCTGTGCTTTGGAGTCTGGCCCAGAGAGGTCCACAGACTGGAGTAAGATACCTACGTAATGTCCTTCAAAAGTCCAGCCTGTATTGGATTTCTGCTGAGTTTTATTGCCATCTGCCAAATCATGACAGGTCTTGTGAGTGTAAAAGTTTGAAATGTGTTTTTAGTGCTTTATGTAACTTCTCTGTTCTCCCAATCCACAGAGGCTCCAATCAATGTGACGCTTACTTTAGTGAGAGAGCAGGGCTTCTCAGGCGATGTGGCGGTCCACTACCAAACAAAGCCTGCCCTTTATCAGCCACCATCCAACCAGGCCACCGCAGGAGAAGACTACACTCCCAAAACGGACACCCTCATCTTAATAGACAGTGCGACTGTCGCCTTCATCACTGTCACGATTCTGCCAGTAAGAATGGAATTTAAAGAAGAATTGAATGATCTTCATAAAATTAATGCAAGGAACAACAACTTTAATAATCCTGTTCTTCATTTTACATCTCCCATTCATTGCATTTTTCTTGCTTTATTAATTAAACCATAAAGCAAATCTGTGATCAGTAAATGAACTCTAAACCATCTACATTGTCCGGTACTTGAAATAGTCTTCTGCAAGAATTGATCATTTCTCTTTCTCCATTTTCCTCATTATTTGTCTATTTATTCATGAAAAGGTAGGTAAAACACAGCTCTCAACAAGGATGAATCTGACTTTCTTCACAGGGACGTGTAATCACTGTTATTTCATAGCTCCTTTAAATGTCTGAGCTCTTACAGAGGGACATATGTAATCAAAATAGACAGTTTTCAATAAATACACACTGCACTACAGAAATACAAAACAATGAAATACATAAAACAATACACGTTTTTGACTGAAGCCCTTTTGTCATGCTTTCTTTCTTTTTGGCTTCTTCTCTGCTCTTTCCTGGCCCACTCCTGCTCAGTTTTCAGTGTCACTACTTGGCCCAATGATGTTCATTCAATCCTCCCGCTAATGAGACTTTGATTATGTTGTGTGTATACAAATAATGTGTCGTACACAAGTTTAATTATGTAGAGCAGTGCTGTATTGATGTTGGTACAAAGAGGCAAAGCATATTTATATCAATATTGAAAAACATTGCCAGTGTCGCTGTCCCATGTTATTTTCTACAGTTGAAATAAGACAAAATTTAGCTGATAAGATCATGACAAATTGTAAATCTCAGAGTACTGGGTCAGTCCTCTTGTCATGCATTGAGTAGGCGTCCAACTCACTAACATGCATGTTTTTTTTTTTTGTTTGTTTGTTTTCTTGTGTTAAGGATGACATCCCAGAGCTGGCAGAGAGTTTCCTGGTAAATATCACCAGTGTGGAGCTCATTAGAGGGTCAGTCGGAGCAGGTCAGCCCACTTTGAAAAGACCCGGTATGGAAGTAGCAGAGGTGACCATCCAGGAGAATGATGACCCCCGAGGGATTCTACAGCTCAATATATCTGAGGTTAATTTCTCTGACTTGGACCAGAATTTATCAGACAAAAACACTTGCATATATTTGGTGATGAGCTTCAACAGTAACTATATTAATAAAGGATTAATGTAGATTCTTACTAAAATGAAGTCCTATTTTTCTTATCATCACTCCACATCTTGTCCAGGATACTGTACTGGCCTATGAGATAGCGCCACCAGACAACGTCCTCCATCTGTCTGTGGTGCGACTAGCTGGTACAACTGGAAGGCTGGTCATCTACTGGGAGGCTCAGACAGTTACAGCTGATCTTGATGATTTCAGCCCCATCTCAGGGAATATCACCTTTCAAGATGGCCAGGTAGATGGATACATGGCCCAGTACTAAAATAACCTTGCATCAAATTACAACAAGCATTAAGTGTCCACAGATCAATGCTTAAAGCTTGTAACTTAAAGGTGTATTATCTTTGGAATTTAAATAACTTCTTTTAACTTGTCTTTTCAAACCCTAATATCTAGGGTGAGGGCATTATTGCCATCACCATCGTGGATGATGAGCTGGTGGAGACTGCAGAGACCTTCACAGTAAATTTGCTCCGTGTGATTGGGGGTGCTCGGCTTGGAGATGTTACCTCTGTCACTGTTAATATTCCTCCTAATGACTCACCTCTTGGACGATTTGGATTTCAAAACCTGGAGGTTAGCTTGAAATACTGTACCCACAAATAACAATACTGTACTTTTCCACCACCATATTTGGTCATCCAGTATGACACATTACAACACAATAAAACACTGACCAAATCTAAATTCTTTCCCTCTTCTATATTTAAAAAAAATAAAGCACAAACAGTAACTTAAAGATAATCTAGAGCAATGGTTGATTGATTTCTTTCCCGACTATTCACTGAATTCTAATCTATTATTTCAAATAATCGTCTTAATTAATCTCCTCTTAGTTTACGATCAGTGAGCCAGAATTTGTGGATGATCCTGATTCTGTGGCAACGCTGACAGTGCAGCGTAGTCCCAGCGGCGTAGGAGCAGTGACACTGGCATGGCAGCTAGAACAAAAAGCAACCAAAGACCTCTCACCTTTCAACGGAACCATAGTTTTTACTGAGGTACAGTAAAGAAATGATATCATGTTTTCATCCTTTCTAATTACTCCAGGGTAACCTTTTAGTCAGAAAGGATAATATGCCATTATATCACTCATTACTTCTTTTAGTATCATTTTATGTAATAAATGTCTTTGCATAAATGTGATCTAAGTTTCCTCAAGACTAATCCGTACTTTTCACCTGTTCCAGAATGACTCCATGAAGACATTTGTGATTAGAGCCCTCGCTGACTCCATTCTGGAAGGAGAAGAGCACTTCATTGTCCATCTGCTTCCTGCTGAGAGTGGTGCTGTCATTGATCCCTTAAGTGGTTAGTATTTACAATGACAAAGTCAATAGGCAAAAACATTGATTGGTGTCCTTGTCTGGACTGTCGGTCATTGATTGATTTTTTTTTTTCTTTCCCCTTCTTTGTCATGTACTGTCTAGGCTTGGCCACCATCACCATCCGGGCAGAAAAATCTGCTTTAGGGATTATTGGAATTGCCGAATCCTCCAGAAGGATCATCATGGGAGAACCCCAGAGAGATTATAATGGGAGTGCTGTGATCAGGTTAGATACATTGAACATCACAGACATGGGGAATGCCTCAACCAAGAATTTAATAATAACATCCTCGTGCATTTGTATGTTGTTTATTTCCCAGTCTTGTGCGAGGTCCGGGTGTGTTTGGGGAGGTTCAAGTCTATTGGAATATCACTCCAGCTGTGCCATCTGTGTTTGTGGAGATTTCTGGCACTGTGACTATGAAAGACAGACAGTCGGATGCCACCATTATTTTGAGGGTGTGTAGTAGTGTAAAATTGTACAGGTTCCTGAATAATACTGTCTTCATCCCAAATATAGGCCTATATGGATCATAGCAGTGACTTTATCTGCACTGAAAGTAATGTCCCTGTCATATTTATCATAACATCAGGCTGTAGATGATGAACTCCCAGAGGAGCGTCGTGAGTACCAGCTTACACTGACCTCTGCCACTGCCGGACTGGATGTCAGCCCCACAGCTCAACATGCTACAATTACTATGGCAGCCAGTGATAACCCCCATGGCCTGTTTTCATTCACCCAAAACCAGATCGCAGCAAATGAGGATCAGGGAATGGTAAATTCAACAGAATGACATATTACAAAAAAGGCAGAAGTTGCACTAATGTTACCTAAAGTTGTATGATTCTCTTGCTATTCCTCAGGTGAATGTAACAGTGAACAGATCCTTGGGTAGTTTTGGCAGTGTGTGGGTGACTTATGAGTCCTCTGGCAACACAGCGGTCAGTGCAGAGGATTTTACTCCAGCTTCAGGACGACTGCTGTTCACCCCAGGCCAGACCTCACAACAGATCACTTTGCGTATCCATGATGATAGCCTTCCAGAGGGTCCTGAGGAGTTTTTCCTCAACATCACTGAAGTGGAGCTTGTCAATGTCAGGTAAAGTAAATTACTTGGGATATGAAATACATTTTGAAGTTTGTTTATTAGAATGCAGAGCAGAAACAGTACAACATTTTTTAAAAGTTTGTTCATCAGGCAGTCTTCATGCGTACACTCTGTGCTACAGAACCATAACTGTGTCCACATTGTGTTGAGTTGAGACTCTGTCAGTAATGCTTAGTTCTGTGTCTCCCTCTGGTGGTCAGTGATGTGGACTACACAGTGAGAGAGTCAGGTCTTCAGTTGGATCAGGCTCCAGAGATTGGCATCATCTCATCTCTGTCTGTAATCATCTTGACGAATGATAACGCTGAAGGAATCCTGGAATTCGGCCAGGACTATGTCAATATTACAGGTAAAAAGCCACCATTTGCCAAACATGATGCACCATATGTAGAAGAATTTGCCATGATACAATTGATATGAAGAGATGTCGACAGAAATTTTTCTCTCTTTCAGTTGAGGAAGATATTGGCTCGCTATTAATTCCAGTGGTCAGAAAAGTTGGCTCATATGGAACAGTTTCTGCTCGGTACTTTTCTAGAGGCCTGAGTGCAACCCCTAATGTGGACTACATCTTGTCTAATGGTTCAGTGACATTTATCCATGGACAGAACACCAGATACATTAATGTCACTATTCTAGATGACCTAGAAAGGTGAGAGGATGAATTAAGAAATGGTGACTTCTATGGTAATAAACTGTACATCTCCTTTCTGTATGGATTAGAATTTTGTTAAATTAATTATCAAAACTGACACAAGAGAAATTCCAAAGAACTTAGCAAGTGGACATGGAAAATGTACACTGGAGACATAATGTACGTTAATACTCATTTCAAATTGAAATTGTATTTATCAGTGAATATGCAGAGATTTTTGAGGTCCTGCTGTTTGGAGCGACGGGGGGTGCAGTTCTCGGTGCTCAACGTGTTACCTGGGTAACCATCGCCAAGAGTGACTCTCCAAGTGGAGTGGTGCGATTTGTCAATGAGAGCCAAATCACTGTCATTAATCCAAACTCCACACTCAAAATCAGCCTTGTTTTGGAGAGAGCAGGAGGTCTAGTGGGTAATGCAACGGTAAGACCAGCAATATCTTCCCCCACACAGTGAAATAATACCATCTTGGTCATATTTTAAACTATTTTTATTGTTTGACAGGTTGCTTGGATCATTCGGGGTCCAAACAGCAAAGAAGTCCTTCCTCCATCCAACACAGACATTAAGGAGCCTGTGAACGGTTCCTTCTTTTTCATGGATGGAGAGGAAGGTACACGTACCATAGAGCTGCGGATTCTTCCCCATGGGGAGGTGGAGGTGGAGGAGACTTTTGTTGTAGAGCTCAGCATTCTGTCCGGAGAGATGGACATAGATTCTCAGGCTGGAGCTGTAACTCTGAAGGTACCTGTGTGATTGCACTGTTGATTTTACCTTCATGAAATAAATATGATAATTATTTAATGGTATAGTAAGCTGCAAGATTTCAATTCAATTTTAACATGCAGATTGTGTAAGATTAAGGTTATTTTAGGATTTGATAAATTGGACCCCTAACCTTTTCAGCTCGACACCTAAAAGACACACAATTAATTGATATTTTGAGTCTTCCACTGTCACACGACTTAAAGATTTGGTTTTGTTTAATTTTTTGACACTATGAATTTTCTTCTTGTTTCTCTTACATTGTGTTTTTATCCTGTTGTCTGTTTACATCATTGTAAACTGTCTTTTTTTTTTAATTTTGCCTCCAAGATTGAGAAGTTTGGTGACCCAAATGGGATAGTGCAGTTTACTGAGGATGCTCTCAAAGAACATGTCTACAATGAATCTACAGAGGCAGAGGGCCCACACAATGTATCCTTGTTGATTACACGCAGAGAGGGTGTCATGGGGAACATTACGGTAAGAGTACATCAGTATGTTTTTAACTGCTCTATATTGAGGATCTGCTACAATATGTCAATGAGCAAAAGAAAAGTAAAACCACCACTAAAATCACTGGAACACATCCACTTCCACTACTATCTATTTAGCTAAATAAATGAATAAAGCAGTGGTGCTACTAACCTTTCTTTGTTCTTTTATGCCCAGCATTAATATGTCACTTTGTTAAACATGTACTTTCTTCTCATCCAAGGTCCACTGGCAGATAAAAAGTGAGGCCGACATCACAGGGGACTTCCTAGCTGTGACTGGTTCAGTGATTATCCCCGAAGGCCAAAGGGAAGCAGAAATTGTTCTCAGCCTGATGCCAGATACAGTGCCAGAGCTTGAGGAGCTTTATATTGTCCAGCTCACAGCTGTGGAGGGCGGTGCCACCCTGGATGCCAACCCAAATTTAATCAGCACACGCATCAGGTTTATTGTGATACTTTAGCGACATACTGTTTGTTAGCTTCCATGTTAAAAATAAGTGTTAAAAATAAGTCTTGTTAATATGCATTGTCTGTCACTTTAGGGTGCGAGCCAATGATGAGCCCCATGGTGTCTTTACTCTGAACCCTGAGCAACAGTCCATAGAAGTAGAGGGGTCAGGGTCAGAGGTCAGAAGAGTCCTGATAATGAATGTGACACGACTTGCTGGGCTGTTTGGCAATGCCAGTGTGGGTTACAGGATCAGAGGAGCCATAGATGAAGTGATGGACATTGATCAGATACTGGGAGGACAAGCTGAGGGAAGGGTGCTGTTGAGAGATGGAGAGGCCTTTGTTACAGTGACTGTACCCATCAGCAACCAGGTAAGAAATGCTAAAAACTCTGGTGCATGTATTCAGTAACAATTGTAAATGCAATGCCGAATACCCAATAATGTTGTGTATTTTATACATACACCACATTTGTTTTTTCTCTCTGTAGGTGTTTTTGATAGTGGGTGAGAGCTTCACAGCAGAGTTGACTGATGTGAGACTTGAGAGTCCACTCCAGGGTTCTCCACCTCGACTCCATTATGACTCCAGCGTTGCTACGGTGACTGTACCAGAAGAAGCTGCCAGCTCTGAGGTAAGCCAAATTTGAGGAGTTTTTTGATTTATATATAATTTATCCCTGAAGGAGAAGCTCATTTTTTAATATAATGCAGTAGAATCTCTGTGTTCAAGTAAAATTATTTTACTTTTGTTTTTATTTTTTTAACTTGTCTTGTCCATCATCATAACAGCCGATTGGTAGTCTGGCTGCCTTTTGGTGCTAAACAAATTTGCTTTGCCAAGGGAAACTTCATAAAGTATATCAGGCTTCCCTTGATATTCTACTGTCTTTATTATGAGTTTTGTTGAACCACATTTCGATGCCGGACCTGACATGAAGAGACAGGGGGGAGGAGAAGAGAGGGGGAGGAGAGAAGGAAGGAGTGAAGGGAAAAGGAGGAAGGAGGTGGCAGAGACCCTCACAAGAGAATATCAACAATAACAACAATAACAGCCATGATGATAATTATTATGGGGACAATAGCTATAACCAGAACTGAGTAAACTGAGCAATGAAAGAAATTACAATGAAACAAAATAAATAAGTCATATTAAATGAGAGAGATATGAATGGAAAACATGAACAATATCATAAACAACAAAATTATTTTACTCTCAGTGTTTCATGGAGACGTATCACACACATATCTGTTGAGGTGGCATATAGTAGCTAGTCCCTTAGAAACTCATTTTATACACTGTTAACATTACACATTAAACAACAGACAATACAACAGTATGGATTTTTCTTCAATCCAGGAGAGAAATTAGATGGACAATTGATGTAAGAATCAGTAAACATCGATTTGTTTTCTACTGGAGAACAGTTTTTGACTACAACACTGTATTTTTCTCATATATTTTAAAATTTGCTAACTTAATGTATTATTCTTTGTTACCAATGACATAATACAAATCCTCCTGGATAGTAAACCCTATATGCATACACACCATTCAATTAACTCTTACAAAATCCATGTTTAGAAGTATTTTAGTTTGTATTTTTTCATAGGTCAGTGTAATTTTTGGAATGAGTTTTTCTGCTTTCATAAGAAGCACAATCTACTTAACTGTCTTCTGCTGTGCAGGTTGGGTTTGCCTCTGTAGCTCTGAAGGTTTCAAATATAGAAAATGGCACTTGTGAGGCAGTGGTAACACGAACTGGGCTGTTTGGGGACATCATGGTGCAGTGGAAAGTTGGGTATCCTTCAGGTCAGACCCCCCCTGGGTTCAACCTAGGAACTGTCATCCCAAGCACAGGTGAGAATGCCAAAATGAATATATGACAGTGCATTATATCCTTCTGTTTAATGGTTCATGGTACCATTTTACTATTTCCACTTACTAATGTATTAATTAGAGCCCTGATCTCAGTTTACGTCAAATGGCAACACAGAATATTCAGTGTGTGTGTGTGTGTGTTTTAATTTTTGATAATGTTCTGTGTTCTTTGTCTTCAGGCTCACTGATACTTGCCCATGGAGAAAGAACTAAACCAATATCTTTAACAGCCATTGCTGATACTTTAGAACCAGCTGCCTATGCTGTACACCTCACTGCTGCCACCTCTAGTTCTGCAGCCGCTGGTTCTGTGAAACTCAGGTAACAGTTATACAGTGGTCTGATAGGTAAATGTGTCTGAAAAAGTATGTTAAAAGCAGTTTTCCTAACATAATCTACTAATTTCTGCTTATTATTAAGGAGAAGGAAGAATGATTTGATGTGTTAATTAATGCATGACTGTCCTTGAGGTCCTTCCACCTTATAGGAGCAATGCTAAGCAGTGAATATTATATTAGTATAAATAAGTAGTGAT
The DNA here is from genome assembly GCA_030068375.1 of Ostorhinchus rueppellii. Classification (NCBI taxonomy): domain Eukaryota; kingdom Metazoa; phylum Chordata; class Actinopteri; order Kurtiformes; family Apogonidae; genus Ostorhinchus; species Ostorhinchus rueppellii. The sequence continues at coordinate 24,259,642 of JAQQZY010000029.1, forward strand.
TGGGAAATCATTGAATTGTTTTAATTAATGGTTGAGTAATTAAAGAAGATGCTAATTCAGAATAAAGCATTAATAAGTGCTTTATAATGACTTACAAAGTGTCAGTTAGTTCATGGAGAATAAGTATATGCTGTGTTAGGCTGTTTGTTTAGACTTGGATCACTTGATGTTTGTCCATGTGGCCTCACTCAAGGGTCTGTGTCTTTGTACAGGTCAGGATTCACTGTAGCTGAAGTGGAACCTCTAGGGATTTACCAATTTGCTCCTGATTCCCGTCAACTTGTCATTGCAGAGGACATCCAGACTATAACACTTTACGTCCAGAGACTTTATGGTTCCCGTAGCAACAAGACTCATTTGTCCTATACAACAGTAACAGGCAGCGCAACATCAGGACAGGACTTTATTGCAGTCTCAGATGGACGCTTGGTCTTTGACTCCCCTCGTCAAGTTAACACTTCTTTTCACATTTCAATCCTTGATGACTCCCTTTCAGAGCCTGAGGAGTACTTCCATGTCAACCTTACAGATGTTAATATTCCATCTTTGGACACATTCTGGGCAGATACTCCTCCCCGTCTTAACCCTCAGCACAGCCAGGCTACTATTACCATCCAGGCTAGTGATGTGACAGGTGGAGTGCTAAGTATTGGGCCAGGTGTGGTCCAGGTATCTGAGGACAGGGATATGGAGACCCAGCAGAAGGTGGTTCTGAGGGTGCGCAGGTCTGACGGCCTGGCTGGATCTGTGAGGGTTCGGGTTCAAGCATATGGAGGTTTGTCATTTGCTCACTTACACTATACTGTATTGTGTTGTAATTTGCTGTCATGTTTTACGTTGTGTTTGGTTGCAATTAGATGGAAGCACAAGACCTCCACCCTTTACTCTGGAACCTACTGGGGCCCTCGCAAAAGAAGAACAGGACTTCCGCTTAGAGTCCACTATCGTGACCCTGCAGGCTGGTGAGAATGAGACGGAGGTCATCCTCCTCATCCTGGATGATGAGGAGCCTGAGGGACAGGAAGTATTCTTCATCTATCTCAGTGATCCTGAGGGAGGGGCACTCATTACTGACCGCCCAGACCAGGACTTTGGAGCTTTTGCCAAGATCACCATCCTTGGTAAAATGAATAATTAAAAATATCTTTAGTTGATTCAGATTGAGATTGAAAAATAAAGTTGTTTTTTTTTCCTTTTTTTTTTTCTTCAAGGTATGTTTCAGTTTCTTTGTAGCATTTTATTTAATCCAAAATATGTCTTTTGGGCTGGATTAAATGTAACTGCCCAGATATATGTCTGATCCTACTCAGTCATTGTAGTTGATGCACTTAAGTTTCACAAGTCATGAAGATTAGTCACAGTAGAAGTCATCTCTCTCTGCTGCTTTGGGCTTGTTGGGACTAAATCAATACTTATATGATCATCACAGTGAGCACTCTGTTCACTTATTCCACATGTATCACCGATTATTGAATGAAGTGAACTTTATTCTCATGCAGTTTATGTGGCTCTTTGAACTTGTGCAGACATAGTAATGCAAGCAATTTAATTACCAGAACAAAGAGATTAGGCCAAGTAACACTGACAATGTGTTTGTTCAGTTATTTTATTTTTTTTTTTAACTTGTCTTGTCCAGCATCCTGACAGCAGAATGGTGTGTTTGTTCAGTTATGAGCAACTAGTCTTCTGCATCACTGATTGTCACTGTTTCTGTTTCGCTGTCTTTTTTTTTTTTTTTTTGTAAATATGTTTTATTGATTTTAGAAACAAGAAGAAAAGAATTATCCCTCAGTTTGGAGGGATACAGTACATTATGGCATTTTACATATACAGTATGCAGTCATCTCCAAAGTACTGAGGTCTATTTCCCTCTGGTACATTGGCATGTTGAGTGATTCCCATCTTCTTGCTGTCTTTTATCCAGGGAGTGATTTCCATAATGGTATTATTGGCTTTAGTCTTAATTCTCTAATGGGCCAAGTTCTGGATGAGGACTCAGACAACAGAACTACCCTGCTTTACCTACAGAGACAAGAAAACAGGTGATAACACTAAACCTTTCACCATGTATCTGTTAGACTGTAGTTCAGGTTTTTGTTTTGTTTTTTTTGTATTGCTGTTTGTAGTTATTTACGATACTTTTTCTCTGTCTATTCAGAGCCTTTGAAGATTTGCAGATCTCCTGGAGAGCTACTTTCAGCAAAGTGTCTCCAAATCTTATCAGTAATGGAGTCAATCTAACCAGAGAGCTGATGCAGACCTCGGGGACTGTACTGTGTAGGAAAGGAGAAATAGTTTGTTCTTTTACTGTGGAAGTCCGGAATGATGAGGTAAGAGAAGTAGACCATAAAGGTGTTTTATCCAGGTTATAGGATAGTTTTCACAGCGTTACAAACAAATGAATCCAATACAGTGATGAAAATTCCTCCTTCTGAGTATTGCAGTGTTTCACAAAGTTAAATGTCCACTCTTCTGTGTTGTTTTAGGAACCAGAGTTGCAGGCATGGTTTTTAGTGGAGATCTATCATGTGGGTGATGGTGCTAGCATTAATGAGACCACCCGCTTTGCCAACGTCACATTAGCAAAGAGTGATGACCCACAAGGCATTATGTACTTCGATGTGGGTTATAGACTTCCCATTGCCACCTTGACTATGACAAGTCTGAGTCTTCAGGTCATCAGACGTGGAAACACAAGCTCAGTCATGATTGTACATTATCGCACTGTGGTAAGTAATGTTATTAATTACAACCACCTCCTCTGTGTTTACTTTTGTCTTGAAGGTACCATTCTTTATTTCAGGATATGTCATATTCATCTTAGGCCAATACAAATTCTGATCAAACAGGAGTGTCAAACTTTGTCAGTCAGATTTATTACTGAATTTCAGCAGATACAAATGAACTGTTTTACTGATGAGTTTTATTATACTTGAAACCACGTGCTGACTCGCATGTAAATTAAAGCGAGGATGCAGCCTCAACACAACAAGCAAAATAAAAGAAAGACAAACAAGATAAGATAGTGCTTGGATGTGGCAGCTACATACATGACATACAATACATGCTATGAGAATATATCAAGCAAATAAAATAAAACAAAAACCCATAACACTATTTAAATTTGACTTCAACATTTTAATGCACCATGCTTTATCTGCTACAAGCGAGCATCATCACACTTTTAGCAAATATTCCAAGAAAGAACTTCCTCCACTTCTGTTATTATTGCAAAGGTGTTTTTGAAGTAGAGCCATGAGCAAAATCGAATCTAGCGTGTAGTCATTTGATGTTTGTCCTTAGAAGATTTCTGTCTGTCCTTCAGTTGTAGTGTCTACATGAATGTAATAGTATCAGATTGATTCATTTATTGTAGTCATGGTTTATTTATGCTCATCAACTTCAAAGAGACCAGAGGTTCTCCTTTTCATTTCATTGCCAAGCTCTCTTTATTTGAGGAATCGCAAGCAGAGATATTTTGGCAAAACTCAGGATGATGTTGTATTCACCTGCACACACATTATTTGATAGTAGAGATCAAATGAAGCGAGTGTCTAGGGCACTCAAAATATACCCAGACACAAAGGCAAGCCATCTCTTTTCATCTATCAAAATGAAACTAGGTTGTGAGACAAAAGCTTTGATACATAACACCTAAGTGATGTGCATTTTAATTGTTTTCTCAACCTTTTGCACATCCGTCTTTCAAGTAATGTCTGTTACTGTTTATCTGTTTAGTTACAAATATGATTAAAATCATTTGATTTTACTGTGATGGCCTTCTTTAGGCTTTTAGTGTTGAACAAAAATATTTCTTGTGTTTTTTACTATAGGAGCTTCCAAGAGGAGATGTAGTGGGGCCTTTAATAGTTCGACCAGCTAAAGAAGGGAGGGATTTTCCTAAACAGGAGGGCATCCTGACCTTCAATATAGGCCAACGGAACACGTCATTAAATATTAGGTTGACCCCTGATGTGGACTCATCATTGCCCACACCGAGACGTTTCCAGGTGGAGCTTTATAATGCTTCAGGTGGTGCCAGAGTGCATCCTGTGTTTGGACGGGCTAATGTGACTCTGGTGTCAAATGCTCAAACTTTAGCTATATGGACCTTATTGGAGCAGTTATTGGACCAGCCTCTTACAACAAGTGCGCTGGACGATGTGTTGGAAGAACTGATCGATGAGGTCACCACACCTCTCAGTCTTGAGCAGATTACTGCCCTGCTCGACGCTTTGGGGAAGGTAAGTAGCTTGTGTTTTTAGTTTTGCTAGACGGAGCTGCACCAAAAGAGCATACAACATTAGTGCTGTACCACTGTGACAGATCTAAAACCAGTTTGTCATCTGAAAAGGTCTCGCTTGTCACTCTATATGAGTACTGCTATCACCACGCTGCTCTGATGTTGGAGTGTATATATTACATTTGCTCAGCCTCCAGACAAGTGGAGACACCACAGTAATTTAAGATGGGGGAGGGCTAGAGAAAGAGAGCAGAGATAGACAAAATACGTTTCAGAGCAGGAGATGTGGAACAGGGGGAAAAAATGTCAAAGCTGATAAAAACAGAACACAACAAACAAATTCCAGACTGTTTTACTGAAGCCAATTTTTTTTTAAAGTGATAAAACTAAACTTCAGATTGTATTACATTGTGTTACACACTTTTTAAGACCTTTGTCTCAGATGTCACTTTACAATAAATCTGTTTCTCCTGGGACAGGTGCTGACAGAAGCAGAGAGAGTTCCATTACACGAAAGTAGCCGAAATTTGACCTATGACCTCCTGTGTGCCTTGGCCAACCCCAGCAGATCTGACACCCGAGGTCTCAACTACCTCGCAGAAGTGACAGAGCGATTTGCATTCTCTCTTCTAACGCAAAGCCAGTGCGAGAGGTACGCATTCCTGAAGAACAATATCCAAAATTTTTGTGAGATATTCTGCTGTGAAATGTTGATGCTGAGTTTTGAAGATAAGCATGACTGTCCACTGTGTGTTATGTCAAATCACCAACCATTTAAGTTTTTATTCATCATTAGATTCTTATATTTGATAATACAACTGTGTATTTTTGTGTCTTTTCTGCAGAGTGGGTACCGTCTTGAATACATGTCCATACATGTCCATCTCTGCCTTCCAATGGTATCCCACAGAGATCAATGGACACAAGTTTAGGGGTCGTAATGGAGACTTCTTCCAGCTGCCGGACACTTTACTGCCGGTTCCAGCTGGCCTTACTGTGGACTGTGGCAACCTCAGCCGGATTCAGCTGACAGAGTACAGAACTGAACACTGGTTTCTCAATGATACAAGTACAGCACTCAATGGAAAGGTAAAGAGAGCGTTGTCGTCTGAAATCACACCAAATTATTTATTTTTGAGTTCTTAGAGAATTGTCTACCTAGTCCACATCCAATTTAAAATAACTTTTTCAATACTTGCTTAATCTTGTTGCACGTTAGGCTTTAACAATAGAGGATGTTCAGAGTTTGATACTGAGGATTTCCTCACTTTCACCTCTGCTCTCACAAAAAAATCTGAATATATTTGCAATCTAGTGAGTAACTTTTAACAGGATTGGAAGTGAACTCTTATTGATGTAGGAAAAATCCAACGTCTAAATTAATATTTGACTTTTCAGAGATTCTGATGATAGAGAAGATATCATTTTGGTTTTATTTTAAAAACATAATAAACAGAAATTCAATGCAGAGTATGTGTCTTATATGTATGTCTTATACCAGTGGCTCCCAACATTTTTTGGCTCGTAAACCCATTTTAACATCACAAATATCTGGCAACCCCAGACTTCTTTTTTTTTTTGCTAAAATTAGTTTTTGATCATGTAATAGTTTGCTATACTATGTTGTAAATAAAGGTTACTTTTAGATGAGATTTAGTTTATATAATATTATAGACAGAGGCAGAAAAGCCAGGTTCAGATTACTGCACAAAGTGAGAATTTGATTTTCCTTGCTCAGGATATGTACAGTCAGTCCAGCTTATATTTACAAGACTGACAATTAATACTGAACAAACAATAACTCAAAATATGAATTATGAAAGAGCTGCAGCATCTGAAACCAGCCACAATGAACATTTAACGGCTAAACAGTACCACAGTGCTTCAGTTTCAGCTTCACAGTTTTGTCATATCTTTTATGGATTGGGACTGACTCTGTCAACTCACCATTTATTTTTTATTAGTAATTTTTTTTTTGTTTCTATCAATTACTAGAAATTTCAGGCAACTCCTTCTGAATTCCATTCAACCCCAGGCAACCTCCCACTCATAGTATGACTGAAGATGATTTTGAGTCCATTTAATTTCCAGCAGCAGGTGGCAGTGTTGCCCTATTGTTAACCGTTCACTTTGCAGCTAAACTCTTTCCTTCTTTTTCCCCCCATTTATTTACAGATATTCTCAGTCAGCCTGAAAGACAGAAGGTCACGACCCCTGGATCAGGGTAGTGAGGTGGTGTATCGCATCCACACTTCTGGAGAGCAAGTGAAAACAGGCCAATCTGTGTGCCTTCTCTGGAATCAGACCACTGAAAGGTAATCCACCACAGATGCTGAAGAATGAAATAAAAACAGTTTTTCACTATATTCATGTAAAAATATAAGACTTTCTTTCCTCCTCTTAACATCTTCCTTCTTGTTTCTCCTCTCTGCTAGCTGGTTATCAGATGGTCAGTACTGCAGGGTAGTGAAAGAGAGTGAGAACTATGTGGAATGTGCCTGCTCCCACTTGTCCATCTACACAGCCTACGCAGAGTTTACCACTGTTGTCTCCTACAACGAGGCCTTCTATGCCTCAGGATTTATTTGCATCTCAGGTACAAAACACCTTATTTCAATTTGTCTCTCCTCAGCATTTGTCTTTACTTCTATTTACTGTGGGTTGTCTGCTTGCATCTTCTCTCTCTCTTTCTCTCCATCCTTTTATGTTTTATATTGAGCACCATGTTTATAAACTGATGGTCACTTGATAATTAAGACTCATGGGTAATATGTGTTACACCTCCTCAGGCTTTGCATTGGCCATTTTATCCCATGTGCTGTGCTCCCGTTTCCCCATGTTTGCTGCCAAACTGCTGGCTCACATGATGATGAGCTGCCTTGGAACCCAGGTAATACAGTTCTGCTAAGTTTTTCTTTTGTAATACCTAAGTACCTTCTTGCACGAACAATCCAATGAGCTGAGAATGTGATACTAACATACTTCCTGCATAACTTTCTTTGTCATTTTCATCTGCCTGCATCCACTGATTCTTCCTGCTTAGCTACATTATACTGAGACAATATGCAGTGCACTATAAGACACAATGTATATACGCTGACACAACTAATGAAAAAACACACAACATAGATATGACACTCTCACAGATGTCATTAGTTGCGTAGTTTGCGGGCTGGCGCGTCCTGACAACACAACCATGCCCACCGCACCCTTGCCCATTTAAAACTCAAGCTGTCATATAAGCAGTGAGCGTGTGTTTGTGCATGTGTGTGCGTGAGTGAGTGCGGGACTGGTAATTTTCCACTGGTTCCCCCTCTCTTTGGTTGACAAACACGAGCCCCTACTAAAGCAGACTGTCGTTGGGGACTGACCACCTCGGGCTCAACCTGTTTATGGCCCAGGCAGAGCCCCTGAACCTGAAAGGGTTTTGGATGGAAAATTCCATCCCGTTCAGTTTCCTTGTTGATACTGTATTATACGTTAAGGCCATCTTCATCCTGCATGAGTCTGAACGTGTTTTAGTTTAAATGTTTCTTCAGCCTTCAAGCCAAGGCCGGTCAGTGACGGCTGGCTTGAACTCCACACTCCCAAACTGAAGGTCTGACTGAACACTCAGTACCTCTTAGTGGTCATCCGGTCCTGCTGAGAAGATTTTGAAGGTAATGATGGACTCGTAATGATGGACTCACAGTGCAGGATGTGCAGATTTAAAATAGACCAGCTGACGTCAATGTCTGCACTTAAGAATGCATTTTATCTTAGATCTGAGATGGGGAATAGAAACTAAAAAAAGCATAATTTCCTTCTTGTATAAACAAGAAGAAAAACTAATGGTGCCATTTAGAAAATCTCAGAGCTCAGGATGTGGTGTAGTTATATGGCTGAAACGTGAAAACCTTTACAATCATACAAAGGTTTGTTGGTCTCTAATTGGGAGGATTTATATTTAAAGCCTTAATGAAGATGAGTCAATGCAGTTCTTTTGTCTACATGTTATCTAGGTGTCTTTTTTTTTTTTTTTTTGTAACTGCATCCCCTAAAACTAAATAATACTGTCACGTCCAAACTTGTGCTAGAGTCAGTTTGAATTTATAAAATTCAATGACACCCAAGAACTTTTCTATTAATAATAAATGCCAAAAAATGAACAATGCCCCTGGGGTTTGGACAAAGAATATTCCTTTGTTCTTCATTTCATATTTTACGGATACTTGGTCAGAGTATTACACTAGTGACCAATTTATATTTGATGAGCTGATTTGTGATGCACAGCAGGTAATTCACATCTGAATACATTTTCATCACATTCACGTTTTTGTGTTTTAAAATGCTCTCCACCATACATTTAGAGACAAAGGCAGGAATTACAGAGGCATTTGGATTATTTTTCTGTATTTTTAGAAGGCTTAGGATCTTGAGTCTTGTAGGAGGTGTAATTAGTAACAGAAATGTCCATCAGCGGAGTTGTTGGTCTCAGCCTTGCTCGTGCCTCAGCACTGACTTGAACTGTCAGGTCCAGCTCCAGCAACCTGTTACAAAAAGGGCTCTCCATCTGTGGTGCCTGGGCTGTAATTAGTCACTGACGCCGCCCTCTGTGGGGAGAAAATTAAAGCTGCCGGTTTGATTTATTTCTCTGCACAACAGCTACAGTCAGTAGAGCTAGAATAATATCTCACCCCTCTGTGAGACTCTGGGAGGGTTAGACCAAGTGGAGGAGATGGAGAAGGAGCAGGCTCATGGCTCAGTTTCCATACTTTGTGTCATTGTTTTGATTTGTTAGTTTGCATGTGATAATCTCACAGATCTATGTGTGCAACAAGGATCCTATATCAAACTGGTAAACAGCTAACCACAGTAAGATAACAATAGTATGAGCATGAGCTGAATGAGTGAGCTTAGAGGAAGGAAAAAGAACACTGAGTTGCGCATTTGAGTGGAAAAAGTACATTGTTGAGATTTAAAATTAATGCTTTGGAGTGAAGAGGGTTTCAACTAATGTGTCTTGGAACACCCCCAGGGAGAGAAGACACTGACAATTACACAGACTACAGACCTCCTGTGGGGTGAGGGGAATTATTTGTCCCATCCACGACCTCAAGGGATTGTCCTCTCACTGTGGACAGTTGTTGTTTATCACTGTACGTGTGTGTTGGTGTACTGGATGTGTTATACTGGGAGATGAGGGTTCTAGAGACAGAACTATTTTTATCACCAGTGGGGAACAAATTGTACCCCCCCCCCACCCCCCAATAGTGATTTATGCAGCTTCACCAACAGACCAAAAAATACCTGAAACAAAAAGTAATTTATGTGCTGCACCATGACAACAGTCTGTGGTGCAAACACTAATGATATCAGGAATGGATATTCATCTTATATTTGTGAGGGAGACAGATGACGAAGCTTCTTTTTTTCAATAATATATTTATTAAGACTTTTTTACAGGCAAAATATACAAAATTGAACCATGTAAACTGTCAAATAAACAGACAAAAAGGTACATTTAAAATCAGTGCTTGAATCCATGAGAGTCCTTCCAGATGATGAATAGTATTGTCAGAATACAGCATATGATTGTAAGTCAAATCTTTGTTCTCAATATAATTAATAAAACTGCCCCACACTTTTTCCAAATCTGTCTTGTTTAGATGGCACAGCGTCTAGTCTACATGATAATCATGGTTTTTGCTGGTCATGATCCATGATCCTCCAACTTTTCAGAAAGTCATCATGCACCAGCAGTCTATTATAAGATAGAGTCAGCCAAATCAAATATAACAAAAAGAATTCAAAGCAGAATATATTACCTATTATATATTACACATATTACCTATAGGTCCTCTGTTGTTAGGATGGAGGGGAAAAGAAGGCAACTAATATCTCAGGCTTAAAAGTTAACATCCCATCCTCTGAGATCACAGACGGCAACAGCACTGGGCAAGGCTTACTCTCACAGATGAGCCAGTTCAAGGTGTTCACTTGCTCCTATCTGAAAGCATTCCTGCAAATGCATTGGTTAAGGTCAAGGTCAGAATTTTTTCATCAGAATTCATGACTATATTGGGCTACAAGTGAAATGCTTCTGGTATAAAAGCACTGAAACTTTATGGATGATTTTGGACTTTTTCGATGACTAAGAAAGTCAAAAGTGCCAGATGGCAGGACTAGATACAGTATTTAGTCAAAATTAAAAACAAAAAAATGTGTTTTTAATTGTATGAATTAAAGAGAAAAAGGAAAGGAATGTTTTTTTCTGGGCTGCCAACCCTGTCTACATATTAGAATACATTCATTTTTCAGATTCTTTCAAATGTAAGATTTCTAACTCTATTAGATAAGCATGCATAAATGTTTGTTTATATGTAACTAAACTTTATCATACATGCTGAAAACATTAGACACTCTGCACTTTTGTCATTTGTTTGCAGTTCATTTGGTCAAAGTATGTAAGATTTAGTGGATTTTACCTCTGAAGCAGATAATTTCCAAATAATTACAGACTAATGTTATTCTAATAGCCATACTCAAAGTCTATTTAAGTTGATTGTAGTTTGTGATTTATTTTCATGAATAATAACTCAGAAACATCCCCCTGCTGATTTTTTTTTTTCTTTTTATAAATTGCATATGTGTGTATGGTTATCACATCTCAGGTAGTTGTAGTGGTGACAGGTTCTGTCTGTGGCCAGCACTTTGCCCTCCCTCCTCAGCAAGACAACTGAAAATTGTCTCAGTGGAAATTTACCCAGTGCATATGTACTGTAAGTGAACCTCACCTGGGTGTGCATGTGTGTATGTTTTATACGTACATGTGCAGAGGTTTTATTGTGTATACACAATTGATATATCAATCGTGTTAGGATCCAGGGATAAGAATGCACATTGATCGGTAAACAAACTATGTGCTCCAACTTACAAAATGACCAAATGTTTGATCAGTATTCATGCTGTTGTGTGTCTCTAGAGCCAGATCACCATTTACTCTGCAAAAGATCACAGCAAGATCACAATAGTGATGGATGTTTAGAAACTTAAAACTTTGTGATTCAGGAAGTCTGTTTTTTGCACCGCCCTCTCTTGCCATCTTATGTACTTCCATCCCAGTGGTCTGTATGGTCCACTATAGTGGTCACATGTCATAGTACCTTGTGTTCTGCGTCTGTCAGTGTTACTACACAAACTGTAGCAGTTACAGTTTGATTTGGTATATTTATTGAGATAATCACACGTATCAGCTTTGCCATGTAAAGAGATACAATATAACGTGTTAATGTCAATGTCAATATTAGACCATTTAACTCTGCTCTGACAGCTGTCTTTATCATTAATCTAAACCAGCAGTCAGAGAAAGTTTACAGTACCATTTAAAAATAATATAATATTAGTGAACAGTAATGTTAAGAATGTTAAAATGTTGATTTCCAAATAACATTCAACACTATATTTAATGGTTAAAGCTACATGAGCCAAAATTTTCAGATTTTGAAAAAGCATGCTTTCCTTCTGCAGGTGTTTCCTCTCAGTCCAAATGAAAAGATTAAAAACTAGAAAAGCACTTGGAGAGCGCAGACCTCCGCCAAGGTAGTGTTTGCACTCCACTAGATGGCACTGAATGACATCATATGCAACTCAGTGCCGTCATGCCCTATCTCCCAATGGTAAAGAAACCTTTAAAAAAATTCCTGGATCCAGACGGTGATCTGGATCACCACCAAAATTGAATCAGTTGTTCCTCGTCCCATTTCTAACACTTCCTGAAAATTTCATCCAAATCCGTTCAGAACTTTTCAAGTTATTTTGAACACAAACAAACAAACAAACAAACAGA
>JAQQZY010000029.1:24282440-24292993 GCA_030068375.1 Ostorhinchus rueppellii
CAGCACTTTGGTCATTTGTTTTCTGATTCATCTTATTAAACGATGTAAGATTTAGCACATTTAATGTCTGAAGCAGAGATTTTCTTAGACATTGTAGAGCAGTGGAATTAGCAGGTTCCAGTTTCTATCAGACTCAAATCACAGGAAGTTTGATTACATTTTTTTCTAGAATAACCTGGTTTTTGACACTGAGGTCCAACACAGAGTATGTGAGCAGCTTAGTACCTCCAACAAGGAGGTTATGTTTTACTGTATGTTTGTTTGTTTGTTTGTTTGTTTGTCTGTTTGCTTGTTTGTTTGTTTGTTACCATCCGACTTTCTTTGTTAGCAACATAACTCAAAACGTTATGGACGGATTTTGATGACATTTTCAGGGTATTTCCATTCTGGGTCAAGGAAGAAATGATTACATTTTGGAGGCGTTTTGAATCAACATCTGGATCCAGGAACTTTTTAAAGGATTCTTTATCATTGTGAAATAGGGCATGGTGGCACAGAGTCGCATATGAGGTCATTCACCGCCATCTAGTGGAGAAAAGTACTAACACTACCTTAAAAAAATACAAACACTACCTTAAAAAAAACAAAAAATACAAACACTATCTTAAAAAAAATACAAACACTACCTTTAAAAAAAAGTACAAGCACTACCTTAAAAAAACAAAAAAAACAAATACAAACACTATCTTGGTGGAGATCTGTGCTCTCCGAGTGCTTTTCTAGTTTTATACAGTTTTTTCTCCTGAACTCACATGATTTGCAAACTTTATGTCTCAAAGCCAAACAGTTCAATAAGCCTGAACATTTCAGTGGAAAATCTTTGCTGCTTTGGTGCACACTATGTAAAATAATAAATGCTTCAGAGGAAGATCAATTTTCTGTGTTTATTTGAAGACTCCCAGGACAGCCTGAATGTGTCTTAAAAGATGAAATTACCCTTCACTGCACTCTGCTTTTCTAATGAACTGAAGCCTGAATTGTCTGTTTATTAACTTTAAGAACACAATGACTTGGTTAGAAAATCAGCCATATGGAAATACAGTATCTAAAATAGTTTAAAATACATGATATGATAGCTTATTTTAGACCTTTTAAAAGAACATTTTGATATGTTGATAGCTCTGATCACATACAATCTTTATGGAATGATTCATCCAGTCTGGTTCACTCTTTCAGCCAGATACTTTTTTGCCATGGGGCAATGAAGACACAAACCCACAGACACGCACATCTGGAAAGAAAAACCACCTGTTTGAGAGTCTATTCACCACCCACACGCTCAGTCTAATACGTGCAATGTCAACATTTCGCCACAGGTCAGTAGTTTTAGTGGTTTTGTGGTTATCCTCGTGTTTAAGGGTTGTCACGAAACGCTGCGTTAGTTTTTAGTGGGTGTTTTGGTATTGACAAAACCAAAAGTAATGTTAAGTCGGTGTTCAAAAGGGAAGAGCAGAGCTGAAGTGAGTGGGAATTTTGTTACTAGTTTTAATAAACATGTTGATCATTTATTCTCCCACCTTCATGAAGCCCTGGGGTGCACTCAGTCTCAAAAATACCTGCCTTCCTCTTTGTGCATTGGGCTTGAATTCTTGAAATCAGAGCCTGCGTTGTGTCATGCTGTGCCTTTGGCGTCTATCCACTGCCAAAACACACATAACACGGCCAGATATCCTCTGTTCCCATAATAAGCTACCTGACTAGCCTTTTCACTCGGGCATGATTCCAGGCAATTCAGGCACAAGTCTTCTTCCTGTGCCATCTCACCCACACACACCCTGCAGAGCTTGGATGGGAAACTGACTCAGGCTTTTTTGTGTTTTTAAAGGCCTGGTCTTTTCCCCTTACTCATGGCTAACAGGGTTAGTAGGCACTGGAAAGTCCACAAGTGGGTATTTTGGATTTTCCAGCTAAGTTACCAGAAAAAAATGAATTATGAAACAGTAAAGGAAAAAGAAAAAGGGTGTGGAGAGAGGACATTTGAGGAGTGAAAATGGTGAGATCCACTAGCTCATACAGACAAGATTACAGTGTCACCCAAAGGGCATGCCACTTAATATCATTCTTTATTTAGAACTACTTCAACACAAAGCAAGTCAGACAAATAAAAGCTTTGTGGACATTGTGTTCCTGATGCATCCTTTCCACAGTTACTGGGTCAATGACGTGCCACTCATTTTTTGTATGTCTACGTGAACTCAATTTAAAGGGGTTACGGATTTAAGATAAACACACACATGACAGGGTTGCACTCATAATCTTCAAGAGTTTAGTCTAAAATTTTAGGTTTTGACATATTTTGAGAATATTTGGGACAATTAAATGTCATAATTTGATGTAAGTGTAAAAACTGTCTTTGGCATAATATTAGATTAGATATACTACAAATAAAAGAACATTATAGTTGAGTTTAGTTTTAGTTCATACATACTTTAAGTTGTTTTAGTCTTACTTTGATGAGGCTAGTTTTAGTTTTGTGCTTGTTTTTCAGTTATTATGAGGAAGCCTTAATTTATAGACCATAAAAAAGTTAGGATGAACATGGTTTTCTATGCCATGAATATGAATAATGAAGTTGATTTTACCTGCAATGCTGTTCAGATTTAATTTGTTTTGATTTTTAATTGTACTTTTAAGCTGTGAAATCATAGAATCTTTGAATAGGCTGCTGTGGCTCAGCAGGTTGTCCAAAGGGTTGGTGGTTTGAATCCTGGCTTCGACTGTCCACACGCAAGACACTGAACCCTAAATTGCTCCAAATAGGGTCTTGCATGGCAGCAGCTGCCTACTGGTGTATGAGTATGAGAATGAGTGAATGTGAGGCCTTCTAAAGCGCTTTGGGCACCATGAAGCTGTAGAAAATATGCAGTATAAATGCAGTCCATTTATCATTTAAATGAAGTAAAATACCCAGATATCAGTGAGGCTGGAAAACATCATTTAGACCAAACTACTGTATGTCTGTTTACCTGGTTACCAACCCAATATTAGTCAAACCAAAGCATAGTATCAACAGATTCAGATTCATACTACTTTGTTAATCCCCAATGAGCGATTCAATTCTCAGTTACCCCGTCTTATTGAACATCCAATTAAATAGGGACAAACAAACAAATGCAAAACAATATATATCAGCATATGGCAGCGACATACACATTCACCTGTCAGTACCATAGAACAGCAACAGTGAAATGACTCAGATGATAGAAAGAATAAAAAACACAATAAATAAGTGGAATAAATAGCAGTCAGCTTGTTTTGTACCTGTGTCTTCACACCTTGACAACTGAGTATAATGGACATGATGTAAGCGGTATCTGACATCATGCTATTGTCCTTCACTCATTTCTCGGCTCCTCCTGTCTCTCTTTTATCCTGTCTTCGGTGTGTGGCACTGGCAGCGGTCCAACAGGTTACGTAAGAGTCACCCAGCTGTATCGGCACCGCCATCCCTCAATGCCAGAGGTTAATGAAGCTCTCTGATGGACAGTGGGCCGGCAGTATTTTTGCCGCCCTCTTGGGTTTTCCACGTAGTCCTGCCTCCGGTGACATAAACTGAATTTTTTTTCCTACCTACGAAAACCTCTCTCCATTCTTTTCTGGCTGTCTTTGTCTTTTCCACACAAACACTTTCCTCAAGTTTTCTGCAGTGTGACTCTTCTTTGTCCTTTCGTCTGTTATTTGGAAAAATCAGTACCCACACATTTGTTCAAGCCTTTGTCCGTGTGGGATGATGCAAAATGATCATATTTGTCCATGTATGGTTTGTTGTTGATTTTTTTTTTTTGATTTTTTTTTTTATACATAACCCTGTTTGAAGGTATTCTTGCAGCTGGGTGATGTAACAGGTCTGCAGTAATTGTTTTTCTCTCTGTTGCGAGGGGAGGGGGCTGTCTGAATCCTGCTGGCCTCAATGTACATTCCAAAATATGTGCAATAAATCCTCATATGCCCTACTGACACTGCAGAGAGTAATGCGCCTGTGTGTCACCATGTTCTCAACAATACCAAATGTGAACATATGGTATTTTGTCATCCAAAAGTGCTTGTGGTGCTATTAGACTAAAGGATGTGAGGCTAATTTACACACAATCGTATCTGTGAATTGCACTATGTCATAAATTCTCTTTCTCTTTACTATTTGTTTTCAATTTTTCTTGCCTTTGTCTCGTTTTCTTACAGATCTGCTTCTTGGTGTCAACTTTCCGAGGTCGGATGTTTTCAGAGGACAGCTGTGCTGCTTTGGCGCTTTTCTCTCACTACTTCCACCTCAGTCAGTTTTTCTGGATGCTCATTCAGGTAAAACCATTTTAATAAACAACACCTGAGACATTTGATTATACACCTTCTCGGCTACTTCTAACCACTTTCCTCTTTTCTTGGCACAAACAAGGCTCCCCTTTTTGCTTTCTTTTGTTATGTGAAGCATTTGTTGTTTTTTTTTACATAACATGCACTGGGACCTCATTTCCCCTCCACGTGGGCTTTGGCAGGTTTTCATTAGAGATGAGAGGAAGGGACCCGAGTGCTGCATGACGTGACTTTTAACCCTGGACTGGTACCACTTAGTGACACCTCAGCCCCCCCCTTTTTTTTTTAACCATCTGCCCCTTGTTTCATTTGCTTTACTTAGATGGCATAACAACCCAGAACAATGACATCAGACAAAGACCCAGGTTGCAGCTTAACATGAAAAAACAGGTTAAGTCTGAAAGCCAGGATTTAAGCAACATCAAAGTGTGGCAGATACAATTTGCATCACGACTTAAACACAAAAATGTTTTTTTTTTTCTTTTCCTGGTTTAATGAATATAGCGTATAGCACAAATAAGAAAGTAAGAAGAATGGAAGAATATTAATTTTTGCTTGTGGTGTAAGTCTTGTCTAAGCCAATTTTAATCCCTCAGAGGGACAGAAGTTGACTTGTGACCTGCTGAGAGAGAACAGGAATGTGGACCAGCCAGGAGAAGAAGGCTGCCCTGGGGAAATACCTTCACATCAGCTGATCCCTCTCCTCTAAATCCTGCTTTATTTTATATCCTTATGGATGATAAATTAAAGGTGTACAGCCCTGTTAAATAGTGTGTTAGAGGCCAGGAAGCATAAAATGAATCGAGGGGATCCAGCCTTGGGAATGATCAGCTGAATAAACACTACCGAATTCATGTTTTATTGTTTTCTTTAGATTTATTTTTGGTTATGTTCTTTCTGTCTAAAAATAAAGTACACACCATAAATATTTCCAGTTCTCGGTGGAAAACGGTAGCCATGGTTTACATCGTACCATACCAGTATCCCAAGGAGACCTCTCCCCAGATGAACTTTCCCATTTACCTCTTTTTCCTTCTCATTATTTCTCTTGCGTAATTCACTGGTAGTCACTTTATTTCCATCACACCTCCATTTTTTGTTTTTTGTTTTTTACAAAATGTGACGTTTCAAAGGGAACCTAATCATTTTTTTACGTGGTTGATATAATCTGTCCTGGCTCAAACGTTATTATTGGTGCAGTATAATAAGATTAGCCTTTTCTAAGCTAAGAAGAAAGCAATGCTGTACGTGCAGAACATATACCGAGGAGGATTTTTTTTTCTTTTCAATATATACATTCACCAGATGATCTCTGAGATATTTTAAGGGATAAAGGTTTTCATGGGGTTCAAGAAGTGTTAGAATTTGGATGAGAAGAATAGGCGGTGGCACGAGGGGTGTTTTGACGTAAAAAGCAAGTTTGGACACATGGTAGTGCTTAGAATGGCTTTACAGCTGATATGATCTGGTTCAGGTAAACAATCATTCACCCAAGAGGGAATTTAAGACATTGTTTGGGGAAAACAGTTTTTCTAGTTTTGTAGAGTCCATTTCAGGATTATCCATTTTTTTCCTCAAACATTTCCTCACCTTTGTTTTTCTTTTCCTCATATTATATTGCTTCACTTCTGCAAAAATGCATATCTAGACATATCTCCGATGTCACCAGCTACACTATCTGACAATGAAAATATTGCTGCCACTCTGATTTTTATTAATGAGCGCCACTTACACCCGTCTGTCCTCACTGGCATCTCACTATCGACTCCAGAGATGTCTCACTGCTCATTCTCCCCCTATCAGGTAGCTGCTTTTCAGCTAAGTGCATGATATGAGCGGGCGCCAGTAACCCATCTCAGACCATGAAGAAGACTTAAATCAATAAGAGCAGTGTGTGAGTGGGAGTATGTGTGTTAGGATGGATGTGCGGACGTGCAGGTCCAGTGGTCGGTCAGGGAAATATACGCTGACATAATGCCAGAAAACAGTCAATAATTCAATCACCCTCCAGTGCATCTTTTTTTTGCTTTTGGCTGGCAGACTTAAGCTAAAACTAACTATATAATGTTACATAACAACAGTGATCTATTAGAGCAGCTTTAGCCTTAGCCTACAGTGTGTTTACCTAGTTTTACTGTGCCAGGTTTCCAGTTTCACAGCTTTTTAAGCAGGGATTGCTTGCCAGTGTTTTGTTGTTAGAGACATGTATTTTTGGATGCAAGATAAAAAGGTGCCAATCAGCCCCGGTGGTAAGTTTCACTGTGGTGCTGAGTTTCCTAAAATGGCTTTGCTTAATTAACAGTGACAAAGTCAGTTCACCCAAATTAGAAAAATATATTTTCTCACCTTTTTTTTTCCGTGGTGTTTTTCCCTCCTGATATTTTGTAGCATCTTTAATGTAACCTAGAAAACTGACTGAGCTCATTATGAACTTGCTCTATATGTTTTTTTTCTTCAGTTTAATTTCAGTGATAGTAAGATTACTGAGATAAACACTAATTATTTATTAGATTATACAAGAAAACTGTCTGAAATCTGTAGTAATCTAAACTCGACCTACATGCTTCTAATGGTAAATAAGATTAAAAATAGATTTTTTTTTAACCTGTAAGCATGCAGGTGTATCTCAGCCATTTACTCTATTACCTCATATAAAGACTGCAGTATCAACAGTCAGTGAAGTCTGCAGCCACTGCAGAGCAACAGCTCAGCACAAACTTACCCATAATACACTTACTGTTGCTCACAGTCAAGGAGAGTTAGTACTTGAATGTGACTGACGTTACACTATTTTTTCAGTGCAGTGCAGTAGAGCTGTAACCTTAAAGCTGTGTGTGCTTTACACAGCCGTGTTTGTTGTGTCAGTGGTTATACAATGTGGATATGATGTTAGAGGCGATAGAGGTTATGTGAGGGAGAGGTCAGCTTCTCTTCATCTCCCATCATTAGTTGAATCATACTGCCCTCTGTGCAAATGTCACGCTGAAGTGTTTGCAGACAGATGGGCCGTGACAAACATCAGCTGCTATTAATTCAAACTGTTGCATAAATGCGGATTACAAAAGTGGAACTGATGATATCTGCAGGTTTTTGGCTACAAATTGTTATATTTTTTTCTTTTTAAACTTTGAAAAGCTTTGAAATAAGGTTAGATAATCAGGTTATTTGGGGTAAATGTTGTCAAATCTTTAACCATAATCCCACAAGGCCTAAAAAAAGTAACCTGTTCTCCTTACTTCTCTCCAGTAGCTCACTACCACTTCCAAGAAATATGCTGTAAATAGTCTGTTGAGGTCTTCACAGAGTAAAAAAAATATTGTGTCTATCTTGCACCCAACAGGTGTTCAGAAAATCTCTGATGTAATAATGTATGGCTTAGCATATCAGATGAATGTGACTATGAAAGCCTGCTAGATTACAGCCATTGTGGAGTGATATGAAGTGTGTTTGTGTGTTCTAACTTTAGTAACTGAGGATAAGATGCTCTAGCAGACACAGAGAGATGAAATAATTCTCCATTGCCCTTTCTTGCATGACAAAAACAGCTGGTAGAGGTTTAATAAAAAAAAAAGATAGTTCATAAATTGTTGTTTGTGTTGGTAAATGTCTGCTTTTCTGTTCTCTGCTGCTCACATGTTGTTTTCTCAAACTGTGCCCCCAGGCCGTGAACTTCTGGCAAGTGCTGGTGATGAACGATGAGCACACAGAGCGCCGGTACCTGGTCTACTTCCTGCTGGGCTGGGGCCTTCCAGTTCTAGTCATCATCGTGCTGGTTATAGTCCTGCTGGGAGGTTTCGGCTGGACCATACACACTGTATACGGGCTGGTGCGAGGAGATGTGTAAGTTAACGTCATCTGTTTTCACAAGGAGATTTGTTGGTGTTTTCTTTTAAACCGGTCTGAGTCGGTTGCTCTTTTCAGCTTTGGCAAATTCCACTTCACACTCAAGTAAACAGAAAACACCTGAGCCAGTGACATCATGTCAGGAGATTGCTTGTCCAATCAAGTGAATGAATAAATGAATGAGTTTCAGTGTTTGCAGGCGTCTCCCCACATAGAAACTTGAGTCTTTTAACATGAAGGTGGAGACTTTAACGCAGAAAGAACCTCATGTAACCCACATTTTGTATCACTTGTATGTTATTGAGAGAGAGAACTATAAATAACCATCTGTCATCTATATATAGAACACCTGAAGGCTATAACGCTACAGATGAGGTCACTTTGTAAGGTCCTGTTAATCATCTGCGGCCAGATGTTTGTGTGTGGTAATTATTGAGGTAAACTTTTCACATCACGACAAGTGTGTGTTACTTGTGAATGTCAGGGAAGGGCGAAATGAAACACAGATTAAGTCACAACCCTTAAATGACATCTAAAATTAGCCCGTGGTCTTAGGTGTGGCTGTTATCCTGGAGATGGAGTGTGTGTCTGTGTGTGTGTGTACGTGTTTCCTGTGGGTGGACGTGAGACAGTAAGTGTATACATGTGAGATTCAAGGATACAGAGCAGTATTCAGTTTCCCTGGGAAGCTTACCTTCCTCTTTGAGGCTGTGAGGCAGCCTTTGAGTTCCTTCAGCACTGCCTCTCTCCTCATCTGTGGTAAAGAGACAGAAAACAGGCAGCCGCTTGTTGTATGTCAGCTTAACCTGTCTCTGGTTCAGGCCTCATGTGAGAAGATTCATTTATGTATAATATTTATGTTCTGAGTAATGTAAAATATGTTTAAATCCTGCCTTCATACATATTGCATTCACCTTCTCGTTGCCATGATATCGTATTTAGTTTTTCTCTGTTGTCTTGTCTACTTGTTGCTGTACTTGTTGCTGTATATTTTCCTGCTGCTAGGTGGTTCTCACATTTTGTGGTTTTGCAGCTCCAGTTACACCTTTACGGACAAGGCTCATTTAAATTTTAAAGTTCTCTTTAAATAAAATAGAGACACCTTTTAAAGCTAGGTCGTGCGTCTTTAAGATGACGCACGGACTGAACAGAAAACGTGACGGTAAATAATACATTGACTGATACAGTGATACAGTGAAAATACAGTGATTTAACTATTAAATAATGAAATTGTTTTGAGTCATTAGCCAATATGAAGATTTGTTCCGTGGAAAAATCTGTAAAGCTATCCATTCTGTTAGTTGGGGTGTACATTTGAGCAAATTATCATTTTAACTTTTGTATCTTTGGGTCTAAAGTGAAAAAATGTTTTGCCTTGTTGCTCTTATTCATGGTTGTTTTACGTCTTTATTGCCTTTTTTTGTTAAGTAGTTCAAACCTTTTCCTGTAGGTGTTTACATTTCAACCGGATGTATACCCTTTTCATGCAGTTTGTTTAATATTCTCACTTGTGAAAAAGTAAACTTGAATGTCCTGCACACATGTTTTGCAAGCTTTGGAGTATTTTTATTTCCATTGCTTTATATAAATGTATCTAATATGTATCAATTTGAAAATGTCACTAGAAAAGCTCCATAAAAGGCTTTACCCTCTTCATTTCACCACCATGGATTCACTGAAGTGGACGTCTCTGTAATTTTTTTTTATCCATTTCAGGAATCCCTGGGATTTCTTTTTCCTGTGAGACTTTGTGTGCATTAAAATCTCATCCACTCACAAGGCCGCAGCCGTACAACTATTCCTATTACACAGTGTTTCCACTGTCATCGTCTGGCTCATTTTCTGGGAGAGAATGATGCAATGCTTTATTTGGCATACCTCATGTTATGTTATGACTAGCATGGCTCAAATTATTTTTCTGCCATCACTCAGGACTGTGGTGAGGTCCTATCCATATCGTATGCTCCCACAAAACCAAAGGCCAAGTTTGTTTTGTGAAAAGGACACAGTCACACGAGTATTTCTGATAGTTGTTTGGCAGTTACACTTTCATAGGAGGATGTTGACTTTCCCAGAGACAAACATTTCTCTTGCTCTTTTTTTTAATGAAGGTAAACTGCAACAAACTGTTCAAAAGCTGGAAAACGTTCCTGAGATTTCCCACAAAATCTGTTGAAACAGAAAGAGTCAAAACATCTGATGTACAAACAATAACAAAATAACAAAAACATACAGTAGTCATAGAGAAACTGTAAAAAAAAAAAAAAGTTATATGTGAACCTTTTTTTTTTTTAATGGAAACTTCAATGAACAAAAATGCTGTAATTCCACTGCTCTACAATTTCTTAGAAAATATCTGCTTCAGACATTAAATGTGCTAAATCTTACATAGTTTAATAAGA
>JAQQZY010000029.1:24349481-24382940 GCA_030068375.1 Ostorhinchus rueppellii
GCACAGTCTAATGGACAGCTGAATTTATGGCAAGCTGTGGTCTTTATTTTATAAAAGGAATAAGTAATAATTTGAGGAAAAAATATGTTTCATTTGTTATATTATTGTGTGCTATTTTCATCCAGAATTTTCTCCCTGGAATATACACTGTTGACCATAAATTTGTTTTCAGACATATTTGTCTTTTTTTATTCTTATTTTGTACTAATCAATATTGAGTCCCAGTTACGCTTTATCAATCAAGAATAAATCATATTATCACAATTATTTCATAGGAAAAGGTCAAAATGTTTTTTTCCAATTTATATGGGTAACAGTGTTTATTTACAATCTGCTAAAATAAAGCTATTGATTCTAATGAGTCTAGCTACTGAGCTTGTTTATTTTTATTATTTATAAAAAAGTTTTCCAGAAATATATTAATAACTAAAAAGTAGACTTACCAGAGTAGTGAAATAAAATGTTTTTTCTACTATATAGCTTATAAATTCAATTTATATGATATATAAAATAATATTTATTTTATCAAATGTACTTTTGTTCCAGACTGTAACCTAGTGAATTTGTAGCAATAGAACTGGTAAATTTAATCTTTCTTTGTTTCTCATAGCCTCCTTTCTTCACGTATCAACCTTCATATAGGTAGCCTAGTTTTCAACAAATGTCATGTTGGTGTGTCACACTTTAGTTGTACTTAGTTCATGCAGTAATTCAATGCAGTGTCAAATGATGTGTATTAATGGGGATTAAGAAACACTTGTTAAATATAATATGGTGCCTTTCTGCATTTGATTTATTGTTTAAAAAAAAAAAAACTCTTCAAAAACTCCAGTTTTAACCTATATTTCCGTAAATGTGTCATGTGTTTTTGTCTTTGTGTGTGGTCCAGTAATGTGAAGGACATCCACTCGGTGCTTGAGGTCACCGTTTACGACGAGGACCGAGACAGAAGTGCCGACTTCCTGGGAAAAGTGGCTATTCCTTTACTAAATGTGAGTCAAAGGCAGATTTCTGTGTGTGTATTTTTTTCTTTACTCCTGGGAATAACAGCGAGAACATAGAGGAACAGAAAGAAAGAAAACACACAGTGGAAGATATAAAAATCTGAGGTTATTTTTGCAACTGCACAGATGAGACTGTTATTATTTCACAAAGAGAAAGAGATGACAGGAAAGAGTGAAAAAATGAAAAAAGGCCAAGAAAAAAGAAAAGATTGATAGTTGAGAAAAAAGAAAGTGAGGGGTTGAGAGACGATATGAAAATGACACTGATCGAGAAAGAGAACGACGCCATTTAGAGAAAAAAAGGCACATGGTTTATATATTTTTAAAAAAATATAGATAGTAAGTGAAAGAACTGTGTCTAATATACCCCTGCTCTGCTACAGTACAGTACGATTCCCCAGGATAGTTAATTTCTATTTGACAGAGCCGAGCTGCAGTGGGTAATGAACAGGTACTTGTCAGAGTTGCCACAGTTGTTTTGGGTTCCCTGTCAGCGCCAGCAGCTGGGGTTCAAAGGTGGCCCGGGGAGCCGATTCAGCCGGGTATTGCCAGACAGACGCCTGTCATGTCCCTCTCCCACAGATCCAAAATGGAGAACGCAAAGCCTACGCCTTGAAAAGCAAGGAGCTGACAGGGCCAACAAAAGGGGTCATCTTTCTCGAAATAGACGTGATTTTTAATGCTGTAAGTCTTTTTTTGCTTTTTTGATTCTCCTCCCTGATTTTTTTTTATTTTGCCCCCCACTCCCCATTATCCTTCTCTTTTTCTCTCTAGCAACCCCCATCCCACCCCACCCCTTCCCCACACTACTGTTGTCTTTATTCTGTTTGTCCCTCCTCCCTCCCTCGCTTCCATCTCATCCCTCGTCCCTTGTCCCTTGTCCTCGTTTTGGCTTTAATTATCGAAGACTCCCTCTCAGCAGCTTTTGTTCGCCCATTCACCATCCCTGTGTGTGTCCTATAGCGGCCATCTTGCAGCTTTCCCTCCCGCTCTCTAGCCTCTGACATGGGGCATGCTTTATGCAAATGCTGCTGTTATATCAGATCGAAAAACGTACAAAATCATCGAAATGGTGCCCCACCTTTTGTTTTCTTTACATGTATCCTGTATAAGTTCCTTTCGCTCTCACCATTTGTTGTAATCGTATCTTTACTCCATCCTCCAGGTAAAGGCTGGTCTCAGAACATTGATTCCCATTGAGCAGAAGTACATTGAAGAGGAACCTAGAGTGTCCAAACAGGTACATCAGCAGCGGTTCTCTATCTTCTACCATTTTGTCTACGACTGTACCCCCCCCACTCTACTTAACTGTCTGAACCAAAACCAACAAGCCTGGAGAGTGGCATCTTGTAATGCACAACAACTATGTGAGCAAGATACAACAGGATGATTGAAGGAAAAACAGCATTTCGTGTTTTGTTTTTTTCTTTCCCTCTTTTCTCCCTTCTCTCATCTCACCCCCCTCGCATCCACTCTGAGTGGTGAATAGAAATGTCAAGCTGTCAGCTCTGGGGTGCATAAGTAGATTGGCCATCCTTATAGTTGGCCCTCTTTGCCACTGCTGCTTTGCACTTCATTGTCACGCCGCTCAGTGTGGCGGCACCACAAAGGGCTGAATAGCAGGGGCTGGCCCACATCAGACATGTCATATAAGTGACCGTTTGGGCTCAGCAGTCAATGCTGCGCCATGCACAGTCGAGCACAGCCCTGCCCAGCGTAGAACGACACTCTCACAGTGGGTCCCATACCACCCTTTTGTCAGCCCTCTATCCACTCCCTTTTCCTCAGTGTCTCTGGCCTCTCTGCCTCTCCATCTCAGCCCACTCCACGCTTTTCTCCCAAGTGCAGAATCCTTTTTTTCATCTTCATTTCACCTCTGACTCATAGAGATGACCCATGTCAGCGTCTCGCAATGATGATGTCACTGGCTGCTTTGGAGGGATTGCCCCGTGAGGACTCTTTTGTGAGGTAGCAGCTCCCCTGCTGTAGCTTGCTGCTTAGTGTGCAGAGACACACAGAAAAAAATGTCCAAAAAAAAGAAACATAAGCTGCCTGCCAAACATAACCATTTAATTGTAATTACGACACTTGACTTAATAAATGACTTTTCCACTATTCTGAGTGTTTTTAAGGAATTACTCAAGGCACTCTATGCAATAATTCATGAAAAATGAAATATCCTTATCGTGGCAGTTACAGCCATAATGAGCCAAGAAGAGTACAGCATGTACATCAAGTGCATGTACTGAGGAGGAATGTGGAAATGGATGATTCACAGTCTTGCTGTCCTCAGGGTCTGTGTGTCCCCAGCAGGACACCATACACTCATCCTTAGTTTGGCAACAAAAAGCTGCTTATAATTATACATAGAGACGGAGTGATCCTTCTCTCATCTAGCATCAAAGAACCTAAAACACCCCTAACTGCTTGCAAATCCACCCGGAAACACACATAAAGTAATACAGTACAGACAGTACACTCTGTTGTCGTTCTGCAAACACATACTGTGCACCCACAGAATATGCACATCGAAACGCTCACAATCTTCCAAAGAATAAAATAATGGCCTAGAATTTTTTTTTTTTTTTTTTTTTGAAGAGTGATCTACAGAGACACTGTGTCCTTTGGGACCACTTTCTCCTGGTGGTGACCTGATTGGGTGGTTGGCGTTCTCTGCTGCTGTTATGCTATTCCCTGAATGGTTGGCAACCCAGGGGGAGGACAGCAGTTAGCCAGTTCTCTCTCATCTCTGGCCAAATGCCTGGAGAACCCTCAGGGAGGAGAATCCAGGGACTGTGTTGGAAATTGTTATTATTGTACTTAACTTTATCACTGGAACAGTAGACTTAAAGAAACATTGTGAGTCAGCGTGTCACACTTTTAAGTGGCCGTTTGTCCTAGACTGTAATCCACATCCATATATAGCTACCCAAAGAGGGGAAACTTACATGGTCACTGTGCTCTAATGTAGTAAAGGCAACAAATCTCATAGTTCTAACTGAATATTCCTGTTAAATGTACACACAGCATATTAACACTTTGTCAGTTTAACTACTGCTCAGTTGTCACCAATTCACACTTTAACTAAACACCAAGGAAAGAGAAGTTTAATACACAACAGTATACAAGTGGCACTAATGTGGAAAAGTCATAAAACCTTGTTGATGCTCGCTACTTGTCACACCAGAACCCATCAGTTATCTGCATATTCACGGTACTGCATGGCACTACGTCTTTTTTACTGACTCCCCATATGGTTATGTACTGTTGACTACTTTCACAGTGGTGTGATAGATCATGTGTAAAAGCGAATAATGTCCTTCTCCTCGCTAAAGCATGTTTATGACGTTTACCATTCCCTTGTTTAAAATGTTCATTTGTCTCTTTTCCAGCTGCTGTTGCGCAACTTCAACCGAGTCAGACGCTGTATCATGTTCCTGATCAACACAGGCTGCTACATCAACAGCTGCTTGGAATGGGACTCTCCACAGAGGAGCATCTGTGCTTTTGTGGTACGTACAGGTACACTTACATTATTTTGTCCTACAGTCTCAGAAATGATGTGGATGTACTCAGGTAGATCTTTTTGAGACTAAAAAACAGAAAAATACTTCAACAACTCTTCTAGTTGAGATGAAATTCAATTATTAGAAGCATCATTGATGAAGTATGGATGCTTCACTTGTACTGGTACACTCTCAGACAAGAGATCGTTGGTGTCGCAAGCACAGTCGAGCAATTGTACGTTCTCACAATGAAATTCCACACAACAGGCTGTTAAGTCACACTTCCAAACTTCTTGATATGAGAGTCTCAAATATTTTCTGGCTTTAAAATTAAATGTACACATGGTAAATGTATTGCGAGTCTGTTTTGTCACTCATGCTGGCGGTAAATGGACAGTTGGTCTTGCAGCTTATACACAACAGTGTAAATGAGGCTCCAAGACATTCAGATACTTAAAAAACACCGTCTACTGAAGTGTGACAAGCTGTTCCTGCAGACAGTGGAAATGGCAGATTCTTTCTCCTTTCTCCCATCAGCCTCCTCTTCATCCTTTCTCTCCACCCTCTCTCTCTTCTACCTGTCATGTGTGTCTGGTATTAAAAGGTGAAGTGTAATTGGACAGCAGAGCTTTCAGTAAAAGACATTCTGCGGCAGGGTGGTGAGTGGCTGCACGCAGGTTCCTACCTTAAAGATGACAGAGCAGGCATTTAATCGTGTCTGCTTTAGTGTCTTGACTTAAGTAGCTACAGGACAGGTGGACCCGCCCCAACCAAGCCCTTTACCATGGGGGCACTCTCCACGGTAGACATTAGACATTAGCAGCATTTGGCTGACACCAGTTTCATCTCTGCAGAGTCTGTGTGTCTGTGTGAGTTCGTACAGCGGGTCACAGTGTCATCTCGAGACATGGGTCAGAAGAGACAAAGTATTGATCAGTTAACATTTTTCCAATGTGTGTGTCAAGACACGCATACACACATTGCGTGCTAGTAAGTGTGTAGGTTTGTATTTTCTCTAGTGTAAGGCTGTCTCCAGATGCGAGTCCTCATGCCTCATATCTTTTGGAAATAAATGAAAATGTCAGACAAAAAATGTCAAAAAAAAAAAAAAAAACAGGGTCACTTCAGAATTGCCAATCTACATGGTGAATGGAGAGGGCAGCACTATCCTTGGATAGTCTAACCTCCATGTCAATTCGCACAACCTCACACACACACCCTCTTTGTGAAGCTCTTCAACCTTTTTGAAAATGGTGTGTATAGTACACCCAGTGCCGCCTATTCATGTTCTCATTGTACTTACTTAAATTCAAAGTATTCAGATGATGATAAATGATGTATCTAGGCCAAGGACGTGGTGTTTTATAGTTTATAGAAAGTCTGAAATTTAGGTGTCATTGTGCTTTTCCTCCCCCACTCGCTCTTTTGGGAGTCTGTTATCGTAGGAATATGCACTTAGCTAAAAGCATCAGAGTATTTAGGGCCTCTCCTCTACACAGGTACTTCCTCCCTCCTTTCCCTTCCATTTCTTCATCCCTCTCTCATTTCTCCCTCACTTTGAGAGGCCTCTTAATCACTTCGCTCATCTCTTTAAGTGGGTTTTTATGGGGGGCCATCTGGCCAAGGTGGTGCGTTCATGAAGGTGTACGGCTGTGTGTGATTATGGGCATGTGTGTCTGTTCACATGTGCACGTGCTTTTCTGTCTGGCTGTCTTTCTAGACAGATGTTACACTTAACTTTCCAAAACGGCTGTTGCTACAGAGGTGGGGTTGTGGGTAATTCACCCTCTAAACTTACAAATGTGTGCTTAACTGCTAAGTAAGCCTGAGGGGGAAAATGTGAGCGCGTTCATATGTTTGTAGAGTTTGCGGTACATCAAAATGCAGTTGTCATCCAGTGTCACTTTACAACATTTCCTCAACAAAATCGCTCAAAATTTTCTTCATGGTTCCTTACTCTCCTTCTGCCCAATGTTGCAATGCCAGCCGCATGTACACATCGCCTATTAGTGCCAGCTGTGATTAGTGTGTATGTATGTGTGTGTGTTTTTTGTGCATGTGAGAGAAGAGAGATACAGCGCTGTCTCACATGCAGCCTGTCTTTCCCTCTCTTTCACACCCACACTGCTGTCACCCACCCATCCCGACAGTGAATCAGCCACCGTGGCAGCTTTGCCTGAGGCGTTGGCACAATGGACGGGACTGGAGTTACCTCCTGTCCTGCATGACGGGTGGTGTCTGTGTAGATGTGTGTATGTCTGTGTGTGCTTGTAGGTGTGGATCTCCATCTCTCTGTCTCAGGGTTAAGCGTTAGCTTCCTCTTTCCACACCTGCAAGCTGAGTGTCTTTCCCGTCTGTCCCTCTGTCCATCCCTATTCCTTTTTATCTTTCACTCCCCATCCCTCCCTTCTCTTTGCCTTCCCTCCCAGAGAGCCGAGGCCATTGTGGGGCTGAGCGGTGTTGGGTTCTGTTCTCCTGCTGCTGCCAGCTCTCCCTACGGCCTCTGCAAGACAAGGCTGTTATTGCCCCAGGGACCGCAGGCCTCAGCAGCTCTTCCTCCAAACAAATTTGCTGTAACTTTATCTGCAATTGGGCCCTGAATTGGGAGCAAATAGAGGCAGCTTTGTGAAGCTCGGGGAAGGGCGAGGGCAGCGAGCTGGGGGTTGTTGGGGAGGCAGGGGAAATGATACCGGGCTCTTTTATGTCAGGCAAAGTAGGACTCTTATCAGGAAGAGAGCCCAGACAAGGGAGCTACTTCTAGAGGAAACTGGAGCACCTATCACCTGCTTTGCATTTAGATAAAAATTCACCCCGCTGAAATAAAAAAAAAAGGGAAAAAAAGCAAAGACAGGTACAGAAGCAACTATTGGAGTGTGTATGTGTGTGGGTGTGTGTGTGTGTTTGCACATGTCTGGCTCTCAGTTTGATACACACACACAGTGCAGAGACACCATAGCAGTCAGTGGTACACACCACTCCAGGTCTCTTTAAATTGCTCCTTTGACTCCTCTTCAAAGAACCTGTCTAACTTTTAAAAGTTTTAAAGTCGGGAGTTCGTCTTTGCCCACAGCAAGGGACAGCTTTGAAAGATATATTTCACATTTTACTGCTCTCTTGATTTGCAAAATGAATGATAGTTTAAAATATAGTGGCATGACTAACAGAGAATACCAAGTCATAGTTTAATCACCAGAGATTAAGACTCAACACAATATGCACAAGGCCTTTTGTTGAGGAGTCAGAGATAAAGCAACCATACCACTCATATGCTCTGTGCCAGGGTGAGATTGTCATAAAATGGTGGATGGTTTGTCTTATCGTTCCATGTCATTACAAATCGAGTGGCTGTGACACATTCAGTTTAGTCATTTAGGCTGTTTTTTTGATTGAATTAAGTGCATTAACTGGGCTACACGTCTATGTTCTGCAGTAGTACAGCAGGGGGCAGTCTAGCACCACTGAATGATGGGTCGGTCCAGTCACAAACAGGACACAGTCTCCCTCCCTCTCTACTTCCCTCGAACTTAACAGGACTTCTAGTCGCTATCTGGCAACACTTAGTGCCAGCATGGAAATTGATGTAAGAGAGATAAAGGGGAACTCTGAAATCCAAACTTCAGTTTCACTCCACTGAGACAGAGCAGGAGGAAAGTTAGCCTGGTGTGTGGTTAATGTAAGCCAAAGTACTGAATATTACCCTCCCACAGTGCCGCGGCTCACAGCCGTAAGGACGCGGGTTGTGTTTTGAAACAAATAATGCAAGATACAACTCTCAACGCACTGCACTGAGTGCTTGAATAAATCATTTTGACTTTCTGTTTTGTGAGCTTTTTTTTTCTTTTTTTCTTTTTTATGTTTTTTTGTCATTATGAGATATAATCAAAGATTATAAGTGCAATGAAGTTCAACTACAGACATTTGTCAGAATAATTTACTTTACTAATTTTGTGAATTGGTATTTCAGTCAAAATATTACAAATTATACTGGAACCGTATTGCTTTGTTCTTATTTATGACTGTCTGTTTTAATTATACATCTCATTTGGATTTCAGATTGTGTCAGTTGTGAAGTTTGCCCATTTGAAATGTAGCCTTTGACTGTATTTGAAATGTTTCAGCAGATTTGACAATATTGTTGTACTTTGTTTTGGGTTTTTTTACATTAATTTTTGACATATTTGAAGTTAATGATTTTCTTCCTGGACATTTTGGTGAATTTCACCAAAGACATAGCATGAATAATTTTAAAGGAAATTATTATACATACAGCTTTTTTCTTGTCTCGTCTTCCTTCCATTTCTTTATTTACTCACCTCAAACAATAGTTTTGAAGAAACTGTAAAATTTCCTGGAAATTAACAATAAGGAAAACAAACTAATGTAGACATGTAGTAGTTCTACAGTAATAAACTAGATTTTGTACAATGAAGACTAAATAAAACATCACTTTCTAGTTGTTTTACAATAAATAGAGTAGCTAACATGTTTATTTGCAAAAGTATGCTATGTTAAATTATCTAAAAAGTATAGTCAAGTTTGATTATGTTAAATAATGTAGAGGCACAACACTAAGTTTTTTGAGTTGTTTTTTTTTTTTTTACATTACCACACAGGTAGGAATGGCTGCAGGACTGAGGCATGGTGATCATCACTGTATTTGCGTGTTCAAGCAGCTACATGTGTCTTCCACATCTACAGATCATTCACATAGACTTCATCAGATTTTGATTTCCCTTTTTTTCTGTTTGTTGCAGCAGGCTTTCGTCTTGTTTTTTCTCCTCCGCCTCTCTCTGGTCACTGACATCCACAGCAGGCTCCTTCCCACTCCCTTTCCCCAGGCGAAGAGCCTGCTATCTGGTGTAGCGAGCAATGGGGGGTGCCTGTGGTCGCCCAGTCCTGGTGGAAAGGTCCAGGCACTGCAGCGCCCCTATTACCCAGCCGTGGGGCACGGAGACGGGGCAGGGCTGGCCACTGCTGAGCCCGGGTGTCCGGTTCCTCCAGCTGCCTGTCAAAACTTCGCCCTCAGCTACTAATAACCAAATGGAGGCGGAATGAAGGGGGGCTACAGGTTAAATAACCTTAGGCAAATGGAGTAGCAAGATTTTTTTTGTCCTTTACCTTCACTCGGGTTTTAAGATGCCATATAAACATCGGGGCAGTGAGAATTTGTTTGTTGTTTAATAATGAAACCACAGGCACACACTAAATATATTTAAAGCACTTCATATGCCTGCTCTACTTGGTTTTATAGCCGGGTATTTCAAAGATGCACTGTGTATGTCTGTGTATGTCTGTGTGTGTGTGTGTGTGTGTGTGTGTGTGTGTGTGTGTGAGCTTGAAAATGTCTGTAGTTATTAATAGCTATGAGAATATATTTAAAACAGTGAGTTCCTTTGTTTGAGTGATGTCTTGTTTTTGCACCTCAACGGCACATTTTTGAGTTAGTTATAATTCTAGTGTTTATCAGTGTCACACACACAGATTTGTACATTTTAATCATTTTTTAGGAATGTGGATAATTTTGGAATTATTCGTATTTTAAGAGAAACTGTTTTGTTGTTTACGTCTGTGCGTGAGTTTATGCTGTTGAGCTTACATGGTGCCAACCTCTTTTTATGATGAACCATGGGAAATTGTGTTGTTTATCAGTATACAAA
Organism: Ostorhinchus rueppellii; assembly: GCA_030068375.1. Lineage (NCBI taxonomy): Eukaryota > Metazoa > Chordata > Actinopteri > Kurtiformes > Apogonidae > Ostorhinchus > Ostorhinchus rueppellii. The sequence continues at coordinate 24,359,649 of JAQQZY010000029.1, forward strand.
TATAAATTATTAAATAGTCTTTTCAGTTCTTCAGTGGAGCTGTATCACAGAAAGATTGAGTGTGTGTGAAAAAAAAAAAAGTGAGCATGTGAGAGATGGGGGAAGATTTTGTTCGTTTTGCACGTTTAGTTGTTGCACTAAGGCCAATGAGATTTATCTGAAAAATCTTGGCAGTATCATGCAGACATAGTAGATGTTTTTTATGTTTAATTTATGCCTTTTTTATTTGTGTATATATGTTTGTCTTCAAGTTATTTTTACATCTAGTTATAGTTTTCAAACTTTCCGTATGAGCCTGTCTAAGTTTCTGCATGAAAAGAGGAAAAATTGAGGATATAATTTTAATTATTTTATTGGATTGTTTTTTTGCACTGATTATCAGATGCATGTCTTTTAGAGTGTGGTTGAAAGGAAAATAAAATTCCAATGGCGCTGTGTGTTTGTGTACGCGTGTGTGTGTGTGTGTGTGTGAGCAGTCTCGTGGCAGACTGGCTTCACTTCAATAACAGTAGACCTGCGACATACACACTGTGAAGGGCTGTTGAACCTCATATTCATATTAACCTTACACTATAAAAAACAATGAAGGTAATTCTCGCCTCTCTATGTCTTTTCCACATACAAAAATAAAACAATCAGGTTGTTGATTATTACGCTCGCTCTCTTGTGTTGATGTGGCTCAGCCAAACAGGATAAATCATAATTGGTGCAGACCTATAAATCTGCTTTATACCATTATGGTCTGTATTTCACCAATTTTTTTTAAAGCTTCCATTAAAACTGATTGTTAAACATGGTTGCATTTCAGACAGAGAGGAATTAATTTCTTCTGTTTTATCTGAAACAAAGGATTTTTTTTGTGAATGAATTTGATAAATGTGTTTTGTGGGAAAAACCGTATTAGGCATGCTTTGTATTTTTAATATTTGTTATAATTGCTAATGACCAAATATTGTCAGCAAATATTTACATATTTTGTTCAGTTTGTTTCATGATACTTTCATTCCTGTAAAATAGCCTTTTTTGCAACAGTTACTGCTGTGCCTTATCATTAGCAATTTTACTTTCCCACACGCACGTTCTCCCAACGACCACAATGATCTGTTCTATGAGGCTAAAGAGCCCTGCCAAAACCAGAACACAAGCATTTTAGAAAGGTTAATTTTCAGATGGTACTTTTCTTGTTTAGTGATGAGATGGGAGGTATAGGGGTTATGGATTTGGCAGATGGGTGCAGAGAAGGTTAGATGGGGCATACAACTCTTTTGGGGCAGGAGAGAGGGTTTTGGGGCTTGGAGTGACAGGGTTAGGGTCTTGGGGTGTTGGGTGTGTGAGGTCAGATGCTGGGGTTTGGGGTTGAGTATGAAAGGGTCAGCTTTGACGTGCTGTGGTTGAAACGGTACATGACCTTCGTTTCTGGGATGATTGGCATGGAGGAAAGAGGCTCTGACGGCTGGTACTCATCCCTGTGGCCGTCCTCCTCCTCAGCTGAAGGCCCAGAATGCCTTGAGGGTCAGGGTGTTGAACCTTCAGCTCACCGACACCAGGCCTGTACCTTTGTTGAAGCCCAGTCTTGTTTTTACGCTTTGTTCCATGGCAGTTATGATTCTGCATATGAATGTGTTTGAGTATGTGCTGTTCTCAATCGTACATATGGCCAGCGTACGTTCTCAGCGGTTTGCCTTGTGAGGGTCAATTCGGGGCCCTGAATGTATTACTTTATTACTCCAAACTGTTCACGTTTTTTGTTCTCACTTCTGTTTTAGTGATGGTTTTGTCCTTTCTTCATCTCTCTATAGCTTTTTGTTATCGTCGTATGGAACTTTGAACTCTATATGATCCCTATGGCTTTGCTGCTGCCCCTGGCCTGGAACTACATCCTTATTGCATCGGGGAAGGATACCAGACAAGATGTGGTGAGTAACCCCTCGGCTTGTTGTTATCCCTCCACCTTTATTTCACCAGACTGTAAAAGCCTCTATCTGTGGTATGCGGTGCAAGGTTAAAGCTCAGGTGTCATTGTTCTATTACACATGTTAATATAATTCATCGCATCTGGCACATTCATATACCCCTATTTTTTCTTTTAAGACTAAATTCAATACTAACTGTGCATATGTGTAAACGTAGCACGTTATTAGATTCGGTGTAGCTGTACAGATGAGTGACATACTTTTCTTAAGAGACAAGGGAGATGAGCATAATACAAACTCAATTAAAATATACCTTTTGATTAAATAGCAGCTGTAAACTTTGAGCAAAATTGGAACTCAAGCTGAAAAAAAAAAAATCCCTCTGCTGAATTTTTAAAAAATTGAAAACATTCCATCTGCCCCTTGAGGAACTGCATTCTCAGTGCAATCTCACATTTCTTACTTTGCCTTCTTTGAGGCAAAGAAAAGGGAGAAATAATAGGCTGTCACCTTGAGCTACGTTACGCCACTTACCTGGTAGTATATTTATTTAATTCATTTATTTTTATCTCTTATACCAATTAAATAATGTCAAAGCAATGTCATGGAGAAACAGACATGTTTTAATCATGGCCAGGCACATTTGGAGAGTAGAGAGTGAAAACGGGCGAGAGAGCTGGACTACGGAGTGAGCGTGAACAATGAAGTGATTAATTTTAATAAGTGCCTTTTCCAAGACCGAGTTGGAAATAACCAGTTAACAGACCTCAGATTTCCTTGCTGTCTCATGCCTTCTATATGTTTATATTTATCTCTTCATAAGGATTCTTTGGGTTAGATTGGATTGGATTTGGACGGGATATTAAATTTAGTCATTATAATGAACCAAATCTCATTGCTGTGTGTCATTGTGTCGCTGTACATGAGAACGCCGAGTATATAACTCTATATAATATACAAAACAAATTCACTTTGCAAGTCTTTACAGCTAAGCTTCCCTGTTTATAATCTTCTACTTCCATATTTGTTCATTTAGAAAGTTGACAATTCAATTTGGCAAAACACAGCACTGAAAGAGACAATTAATCTGTCACTGTACATATGTTCTGCATAGTATTTTGTGGTATTTTCTTACGATTTTAATTATTGACTGCATTTATTTCAAGAAAAAAAAAAGCTTAGTTGTTTAACTAGGTTTACAGTCAAAATAAAACACCTCATTTGTGAATGATTCTTACATTTTAGGGATTGTTACACTTTGCCTGTAGATGGCGACATTGCTTGACAAAAAACTCGCACATGCCTTGAGACAAAACCATAGCATGGTGATTTGTGCCTCTACTCCTGCTTGTATTTATTCAGACCTAATGACAGTACTTTACTGTGCACTTCCTAATTAAAACGAGGCAACAGAGGTTACATATTCCTGTAATGTGCCAGTCACTTCACATATGAGTAAGTACATGTAACTCCCACTTCATGCAGAATTGCTTTTCTCTGGTTCTTGAAAGAGACTATTGTGTCTCAAGTACCTCAGGAATTGCTTGGAACATAAATACATGTTGTTGATATTCTTATAGTGTGTGCCTTTTTGTGGGACAATAGCGTTCTGCACTGTTTACAAAGTTGTCTTATGCTCAAACAAGAGGAAACACGGGCAGTTATTATTTATAGTTGCTATTGTCATGTCGACTTAGTTTTCCTCTGTGTCATTTCTCAAACTTTCTTAGTGCCATGAAATTTTTAGAGATATGCTCCTCCTCAACTGAGAATGATGCCTTGAAACCTTGAAAGCATCATTTATAATTTTTTAATTTTCTGTACAATTATAGCCCTTTTGTGTTTGTGTTATTTTCATTAAGTTTTTTATTTGTTTTCTTTAGTTGTTGCTTATTTTTCTTGGCCGTGAACGTTGCATCACTGTTCTCACCTTAACACAGGACACACATCTTCAACTTTCACTGTACTGGAGAGATCAGCAAAGCACAAGATGTTCTGCGCGGCTTCAAAATTTGATATCTTTTTTTTTTTTTTTTTAGTTAAATTTCCACTGGGTGACATCAGTTTAATGAACTCGTTTTAAAGTGAGGGTATTGTACATGTGTCTGGTACAGTTCAGCACTTTTTCATGTGTGTGGCTGGGAAGTGTCATTGGTTGTGATAGCCAGTGGATGGTGTACGAAGGGACTGAGAGGAAGTTGGTTCAGGCTGAAGGGAAAATAAAAGAAAGAGAAGGAAAGAGAATTGGTGTAGTAAGTTGTTAAAGAACTTTATCAGTGCTGTATACATGTGTTATAATATTAAAAGTTGTACGTGTGCATGCAATCGACATGACATTTCTGAGAGTCACTTCAGATGTGCATCGTGTTGAAACGGTGTATTTTAAGGAGGCAAAGGTACTTTATGTGTGTCCCTATGAAAAATGTGTGTTTTTCCTTGTGGGTAATTATGCGTGCACGGGTGTGCTTATCCATGAGTGTGTGCAGACATTCTTTGCAACAATATATCCCAGAAAAGTGGGATTAATTGTTGAAGATTAGCACCATTAATGCTTCTTTACTTGCCTGTGTGACAGTTGTGCTGAACAGTTTGGAGCTGCATGGGCGACACAAAGAAGAATCTCTGACAGTCACCGTCTCTCTTGTCTCGGCATTGCAATCTTACCACCTCAGTATTGAGCCTTCTTTCTCAGCTACATTATCAACTCTCTGCCTTTTTCCATCCCGCTCCTTTAGTCATGATATTACTATCTTATGTCAAATTTCAGCACTTACAGTAAAGGTAATGTAGGATATTGTATTTGCATTTATTTTTTTACAGGCATTTGTGTTTGCAAATGCTGTAGACACACACTGTAACACACACACACATTTAGAAGCATGTATCCCCTGAGTCCTGTCCCTGTTTGTTTTCAGACAGTTTCCCAATCTGTGGCAGTGCAGGGGGGAAGTGGATACAGCAAGAGCATACAGTATTGCCATTCTTCGCTTCCTCTCCCAATTGCCTGGATTTCTCTTCCGAGTCCTTATCAAGCTGAAGTCATGGACGACTCACTGTTTCCCTCCCACACTTGGCAGAGAAAAGAAAAGGATAGAAAAGAAAACAAGGGAAAAGGCTTTCTAATTACTTTAAACAACACACCAAATTAAAGCATTGTGTTGAGCTGAGCAAGGGTCAGCATCCGGAGAGCTGTGGTTTTCCAACAGTCTGGGGAGAGGGTAATGCCAAAGGAATCTCTGTTGAACTCACTCTGAAGGGTGAGAGGGAGAGAAAGAGAGAGAGAGAGGAGTACAGGGGGATAAAAAATTATTCACTTTAGAACAGACTTCCTAATGAACTGAAGGGCCTTGCTTCATCCGATGGGTTCAATGTGAGGGCCCTTCTCCGATTTTACACCGCAACCACAGTCCATAGCCTCATCCATAACAGATAAACAAACACACTGTTCTCTACATGCTGTAATTCACCACTCAGGGTCACTGACTGTTGTGTGGTTACATGCTGCTTTGCAAGCAGATCCCGGATCAGCAGTCCTTACCCTCGCCCCAACCTTGACCATTACCTTCTAAGCAGTCTGAGCATCCTCAGAACAGCGATTAAAGGACCAGGAAGGTCAGTGACCTCCACTCTTATCATGTAGCATTCTGACCTGCAAACCCTGATCCTTCAACACTGTTCACTGACCTGCATGTCATGTTATTACATATTCTCTGAAACAAACAAACTAAAAAGGTAGAGGATAATGAACCGTGCTTTTGATCATATGCAGAGCGCGATACTGCTCTTACTTTGAAATTCACAGATGATAATCTACAGTCGGCATGCCCGTGTTGTGGCTCTGCCTTCTTTATTGCGTCTCTGATTGCTGGTAGAAGCAGAAGCAATTTCCCTACGTGTCCTTCTTCTCTCCACCTCTGTCTTGTTTTGTATCCACGAACAGTTCGAGGCTTAGATCTATCCCTAGCCTGTTGCAAAGGAAGCTGTCAGTAGGCTGGGCTCGGTCAACCAAAGGACAGTCAGCTCTGCTGGAAGAGAAAAAGGCTGCAAGGCGTGTGTACACTCAAGTGTGTAACTTTTCCTAGCAGTGTGTTGGATTTGTGCGTGAGCCTGCTTGCATGGAAGTATATGATGGGCGCTGAGATTAACGAGCAGGGACACATCCCAAAAGAAATCCTTCCTTGCTGTTCTGTTGGCCCAGAAAGGCCCTTACCAGATGTTATGAAGGTGTTAATTTCAGTGCAGGCTGTCGTAAAGGGCACATACAGAACATGGTGATGTCTCTTTCTACCACAGGATGACGGGCAATTAGGCCTCGTCACACTGGAGGACCATCCTCTTTATCCCATGCTTCAGACCATTACATAGATTCACCCACTGGATCCGCCAACCCATTACAGAAGAGAAGACCTTAATGGCCTGAAGATACTTCACACTTACAGACATGTCTCCACTGGCGAGAAAACTGACTACTTTTCAACCCACTCTACATCCAGAATTAGATAGCATTTCCATAAAAACAAATATAGAGCTTAATCTCACTGGTAGAGGTGAATTACCCTTAAAGCTAAAAAAATTAACCAAGTTTTCTCCCGTATTGTTTGTTTGTCTCATATCCCACCTGTACTAGTTTAGTCTTCCCTGGCTGTGACAGCAGTATACAGTTCATTAGTGTAAGAAGAATTTGGTTTTATTTCTAAGATAGTAATAATATCTGATTTTTTTCATATTATTTTTTTAACGTTGTATCATTTCAAGAACAAGAATTCAATGCCATTTTTATCTGTTCTATTTTCTCCCTGATTTTGCATCTCAAAAAACACTTGCCTGCATCTCTAAACACACCGTGCCTTGACATCTGCCCTCATTAAGAGCCATGCACAACACAGGTAGAGAAGAGTAAATATTAGAAAAGCGGGAAAGAATAGAGGAAACACAGCCTATTATACCTCAAGTCTTCCAGAAAGTCACACCTCCACTTTTTTCCCAATAAAACCTCAACTCTGGAAAGAAAAGAGGAGCGAGGAGAGGAGATGGAGTGGGAGCTGGAGACAGAAAAAGAGGCAGAGAGGCATTCAGAGAGATGGAGCGACAGAAAGACACAGGCAAAGGAAAGCAACGGTGGATGGCTGGCAATCCTCAGTGTAGAGTCAGACATGGCAGTTGGTGACAGGTGACAAAATCAAAAGGTCATGTCACTTTTAACTGGGAGCGCCTGTGCCCCGCTGATTTCCCCCGTGCCGCCCCGGCATCAGCGCGCTCATCTTTGCTCCTCTCGCTGCCTCTCTGTCTCTGCTAAACTGGCAGATAGGTTGGCAGGCTGGCAGGCAGAAAGACAGGCGACGGGCATAGTTTGAAGCGGGACGGGAGCATCGGGAGCATCAGGAATGCCACTGCAGAATCTTCCCAGCCTCCCTTTTCATCATGTTGTCTCTTTCTCTTCCTTCTCCTCCATTTGTCTACCTCCCTTCATCACACTGAACCTTTGTAACTGTCTCTGCTCTTTGCTTACAACGTCAGCAGCTCACAATGTCTGCCTCAGTGCTTGTTGTTGTTGTTTTGTCTATACAGTACAGTTTCCCGCAGTTTAGAGTTTTCGGTTTATGCCTTAAGCAATAGATCACACAATAAGTACTGTACATACCAGCTTTATCTCTCTTTTCTGCAATTGAATATGAGAAACAATAAGACAATCCACACTTATCTGCACAAAAAACAAACATATTATTGCTTAATGCTGTATTTACTCGCCATCTCAAGATTGCTGGTGGAGTATGTCAAAATTTGATTTCTCTTTCAAAAAAAAGTCAAAATCTCTGACCAGTCACGCTCACTGATCTGTCCATAAACAAACAATAATAAATACATTGTGATGCGTTTGTAAAATAAGCATGACAAACACATCTTTTTCAGTGCTCACCATTGATTTGGTGGTTCTTTCATGAATATTGGAGCCGCCCTTCTCACCCCCACCCCCCAGCCTCCAGCTCTTGTAGCACCCCAGCCTCACCCCTATCTAGCCCCCTGCTGGGTGTGCCCTGACTGGGGCAGTGCAGATGGAAGGGCCCCCCTCCGAGGGCCATGGCTCTGACAGCTTGTGAAGGGCCCACATGGGTCAGCCAGGCTCAGCCAGCAGCCCTTATCAGACGCACAGCCCTCCCCCAGTCTGCGGAAACTGTGGTGTAGGCAATATACACACACATACACACATAGACATACACTCATGGACAGTGCATACCAAGTAGGGCCTTGAGATCCCCCAGCCAGCCAGTCGGCCAAACCTCAGCAGCTGGAGAGGTTAAAACCCCCTCACGTATCAAAGAGGAAGAGCAGCAGGAGGATGGAGGGAGGGAGGGATAGAGGAATGGGAGAAAAAAGGAGGAGAAAGTATATCTTCATGTTCGCGGGGATGTCTGCCTTGGCGTCAATTCCCCCTGCGGCTGTCATTGGGAAGGTTAGGAGTGGAGATAGTGAAACTCAGTCCAGCCAGGGAGAGAGGAGCAAGTACAGAAGTGTTTCAGAAGAAGGGTGAAAATGATGTGGCTACTTGTTCAGATGGTGGAATTTTGCTTTCTCTCTGAGGAACGTGTGTGTTTGTGCACTTGTTTCATGGATCAAAGCCGGTTCTGTCCAGTCTGCCTAAATAAAAGTAACACCTGTCCTCTCAAAGTGTGTTTACTTTGTTTCATAACGTGTCAGATCAAATCTTTATGTCCAATCGGTTACATTTTTCTCCAAAATGCTTTTAAAATCTCACCACTTGTAGTTTACATTTCTCTATTTCATTTATTATACCCTAATAAAATTTGTTGCAGCTTGGCTAAAAACCTGGTTGGGCACATTTCACTTGGTGTTGGCTCAGTTCTGTGAATGGAATGAACTTAACTTGCTAATCCTGGAACATCAAAGTCAGTCTTGTCTCTTTTCCAGAGGGGGGCACAAAGGGTAACAGAACTGGGCATAAACCAAGACTGGCAGATTTTACTTTTAAGAGTTTACCACCTTTCTACACCTACCACATCCATATGCTACATGACTACATTAATGAGCTTCGATGCATTTATTACTTAAGAGTGGGCTCTATTCCTTGAGAAAGACACTAGGGGCACTGTTGTACTTTTTAGGCATAGATAGAAGCAAAAAGTGAACACTCAAAACTTGCTTTTGGGGATAGGTTATAAGCTATCAGAAATGTTATCAGATCTCAGACACACTTTTTTTTTTTTTTTTCATCTCAACTCAAGCATCACCACATCTCAGTCAATGGGTGCAGCAGGGGCTCTCCTAGGTATACTGACAGGAAATCAACAGATCCAAATATTCTTTAGACTGTTCATCCACTTCAGGTTGTGCATATACTGTCAAAGACACTCAAGACAGAAGTTTAAGGTGTTCAAGTAGATGACAAAAATACAATAAAGATCTGTTTTAGAAATACACATGCAAAACCTATAAGTTTAACTCATCATCAAATACAGTAAAGTCATGCAAGAATGCAATGAAGAATACGTGAAGAAAAGACACTACCCCACCTCTGCGATGAGGTTCAGATGATACGTTGTGTTGACGACAGTTAAAGAAAAGCGTCAAAAGTTCAACATACACCCGTTTTTACAGAGCAAAGGTAGATGACTATCTGTTACAGATGATTCTACCAGACATCCATCCTTTCTTCTATGCACATTATTTTATATTAAGGAAGGACAACAAGGATCATGAGTCAGAATGATATAGAAGAGCTTGAGCCGGGACCAGAGCCAGTGCTACAGAAATATATTTCTTGTGAAGAATCTTTCTCCGTCTAAACCACTAAGGCCGAACAGATGTATTTACACTTTCACATCCTTTTGAACTCTCAATGTCATTGTATTCAGATGTTTGTATTTTATATTATCACCATCTTTGTATGTATTTATGGGGCACAGTGTAATCTGGAAGAGTAGCCTGCATCATTCCCGTATCATTTGAATAGGTCTGAATATGTTAATCCCCGCCTCAGTAGATATTGAATTGACTGGAGCAGCTCTACAGGCAACGTGAGCTCTACACGATCCTGTCGACAGCAAGGCTTTGATGCCGCCGTGGTGTAATGATAGTAATTCAAACAACATGATAATGGGGGGATAAGCAGACAAATGATATCATACACCAAACAGGTCTTAGAAAGAGAGAAAGAAGGAGACAAATAGAGAGAGGTAGAGGAAGCGAAATAAAGAAAGATGTTTGGAATTCATCGGCTGCAGTGAGGTAATTTATAGCCTCCCTTACTGAGACTGTAGCTTCAGTGCGCGCATTTAGCCGTGGCAATCTTCAGGGCAGATGACATGTTCCATGTCTTTTTATTTATTAATTTTACACTGTGTCTCATTGCAGGAAACATGACTTCTCTCTGTAACCAGAGGCGATAGAGGAGAGAGAGCAGAGCGGAGAGCAGAGGGAGACAAACGACTCTATCACTCTCTCTGTCTCTCTAGGTCATGCTTCTTCAGCTAGCTCATGCTCATTCCCTTTGTTTAAAGTTTGGAGCGTGTGCCAGGCGTGCCCTAGTAAAGCCTCTGTGTGGAGGAATCCATTATGTTTGTATTTTGGCACGGGTGAAAGGATTTGGGAGGAACCGTGATGACTTTATAAACAGTTATAGTTCATTTGTTTATAGACGCCAGAAGGCTTTCATTTTACAGTATCACGTCTGCATCTTTTGCCGCAGCTGAGTGTGAGAATTCCCTCTCTGGTATTTGTATAGAGTAGTTGTGAATATATTCTGTATCAATAAAGAGATTGTAAACTGTAAACAGTCAAGCTTATTTGTCTAGACAGTGATGGAGTCTCGGTGAACTGGGAATAACCAGTTGCTGTAAAGTCAGACAGTTACAGAAAACAGTACCATGCATACATGCACAACACTTTGCCCTAGTGACTCTGAGCTATTGATAGAACACACACACAAATACACACTTGCACTGGTGCACACCACACCACTCTGCTGTTCTGAACTCCTCTTTGTTTGTGTGGGAAGCTGCATTTACATAAGAGGCTTATGTCAGCCGCCACATAGTTTCCCCCCTTATTCCAATGAAAAACAAAAAGGGACAAAAGCTATTGTCTTGTTAAGTAATGATTTTTGGATTTCTCCAAACTAGTTTATGCCGTTCTGGAGGTGGTTAGGCGGTTATGGTGATGTTGGGGTTTGTGCAAAGGTTTGGGGGTTGGGGCTGGTGAAGCAGTACGACAATAAGAGCAGATGAATGCTCAGTTTGACAGCTGTAGAGCTTATGATATGGGTGTTTGTTCATGTAAATTCAGAGCAACAATGTGACCTTGTAGCTGTGATGTGTGATTGACAGAATAAGGGTGGGTAAGAGATGCTGCAGTGGTCTGTATTTTGGCTTCATGGGCATCGGTATATCACTATGCCATGGTCACAAAGACACACAATGCCTCAGATACCATATCACTAAACGATAATCATATAGGATATCACAAAAGAATCTTAAAGTGTGTCGCAGTGTCACAAGCAGTGCTCCAAACTACAACCGTTGTTTGTCGGACTTGTACATATTCAAGGTACGTGTTTTTTTCTGAGCAGAGATCGTGTCTGTTTGAATAGTTAATCACTGTTATTATGTTCTGTGTACTGATCTGTTTTTTTTAGACTGTGTACTCAGATGTAAGTGTTTTTTGTGTCTGTGTTGTACAGTATGTTTCGCGGTGTCTTGGGGCTTCAGAACTGCACCAGCTCCAGTTCCATCGGTTGTGGACCACTGAAGCACATAGTTGCTGTTCTTTGTCACTTGCTCTGTGTGCTGCAGGCTTCCCTTTTCACTTTTCCCATGGAGAATCTTTCTGCGAGCGCGTATAAGTGATAGATAGATGAATGTAGAGGAAGAGGAAGGTTGGTGGAAGAGGTGAGACACGGGTGCAAAGGTTAAGGAGGTCAGACGAGACCCAGCTGAAAAAAAGAAGAGGAGTTTTGCTGTCTCCTTCCGTTGAATGGTATAATATTTGAATGCTTTTGTGCAATGCGATTTGAGTGGATGAATAGACTTTAATCCTCAGCCCGTTGAGATTCAAAGCCAGAGCATTTGCTTACATTTCCAGAAGTGTCAACACATTTGAACAACAGAATGTTTCTAAAATTAAATTCTAATTCTAAACCATTCTGAAGCTCATGACATATTAGCACACACCAATCCAATAGTCGTTCTATCTGCATGCTTTCCATACTCATTAACAAACTCTTGCCAGACATAAGCATAACCAATCAGCTTTAATATGCCTCTTTGGATGTTCTGATGATGTTAACCCTGTGTTATCTAATGTTTATCTGTACTATAGCTGTTGCATAAACATTTTATTTTTCTTTCTCTTTTTTCTTTTTCTCATTGTCACAACTGTCAGCAAGCAGTGGAGGACCTGCTGGAGGATGAGGACGAGGATTTTGACAAAGATGACAAGGTAATTATGTCTTGTGTCTGGGATGCACTCGCACACAAACACATACTTAACACACACACATACACACACACACACACACACACATGCTTACTCGCTGCCTCAGGAGCGGTGGACATTGCTTCATAGACCGGAAACACAAATAGACGAACAAAATGACTCCATCTTCCACTCCCATCTCCTCCCCTGTTCAGTTTTTCTCTTTGCCTGCGGCGCTAACACATGTGCAAAGATTATACAACCTTTTAACCTTTTGGCAAGTTTTCTCTCTAGGTATAAACACGGCACATTCCTCACCTGTCCTCCTCCTGGCTGCTGGCTTTCCTTGCTCTTTTCGCTGCAATTTGGTACCCCTCATTTTCATCTTGTAACACTATAGAACAGTTACATTAGTGTGCTTGTGCTTCAGCCCTGTTTCCTGAGAACATGTACCCATATAAAGTGCTTAGTTAGCTATTTAGGTCCATTCACTGCTCCTTTATGTCCCAGTAAAACAGCATCTGGGCTTGTCCAGACACTATCAGGTAACAACAGGTGGCTGCTTTACTGCCTCCGCTCGTTTACACTATAAGAACAGCTACTGAAACAAATGCCACTGGATAGCATACAGTACTTTGTCAATGTTCCACTTGGGAATGATATCTGAATTGCTACCGCTCTTTATCCACCTACTGTGTTGTATGGCACACGTGAAATGAACATTTCCTGTTTGGTACTGCGGTCTGATCAGACTTGTGTGCAGTGTTAAAACAGTGTAACTCAACCAAATTATTGCTTGAGCTTTTAAGTGAAGCCCACTGAATTTACTGTGAAAACCATGAAGTACCTTGAGTGAGCCAGCCGGAATATGAAATTACTTTTGCTGATACTTGATGCCTTACAGCCACACTCCAGCAATATAAAGGTTAGTAGGCTAAGATGTGGTAATTTGCATGGTCTGGTTTGGTAATCTTTTCGGAGGGAGACTCTGACAGTTTGCAATGGTAATTGTGAAGGCCTTTGACCAGGAAATTTGATATCTGAAAATTATTTTGCCTGAGGACATTTTGTATGCTGAATTTACTTATGCAACTCCAACCATGCTGCATTTTTGATGGGTCATGAGTGCAAGTCTGCAACAAAGGGGTTAAAAAAACACATTTATGCTGCAGATGGTCTAATAGTCAACCCACCAGCAAGTCAGCCAGTCAGGCAATCAGTCAGCCAAGGAGCTAGTTGGGTGATGAGCGCACAAAGATATGCGAGCATTACATTCTCCCCCACAGTGATACAGAAGAAAAGTTTCATGCTTGTGAAGTTCCAAGGCCAGAATGTACAGGGGGGCACTGTCTGAAGATATGCACCAGGCAACCTTGAACCTTTTTTTACCCCTTCTTTACATCTGTCCTCCATCATTGCATTTCCTACCTCCTCTCAGGGAAAAAATAAAAATACAGGCATTTGAAAAGCTGCAGATTATATGAAATACATTTTGGACTTTCATATTGAAATGAGGTGCAGCAGCAGCTTGTGCGGCCTCTGTCAGATTTGGTGCCAAACTGATTATTCCACATAAGAAGGCCTTGCTCTCTGTGCTCACACAGGGCTGGGATGCTGGATAGCACAGCCACCACAAAGGCTACAATTTACCAACTCTGGCTTCATACATTTTGATCTATTGCTCCCCTCAACTGTTAGCATTTCATTTGAGCTGTAGAGAAGTTAAAAGGGGGCATTTTACTTTTTTCTTTGCCTACATCTCTCTCCCCTCCCACTCTCCTTCTACACTTCCTTCAATCATCCCCTTCCCTGCCTTTTTTCCTTCATTTTGAAACTCCCTTTTTTTTTCCCTTTTTGCCCTCAAACCTGGTTAAGTGCAGAACAAATGGAGTTTCGAGGCTTAACAAATTTGTCTCTTACATTGAATATGAGGTCTTTTACATTAGCTATGAGGTACAGCTTTAGATTGTATGAGTAAGTATGAAGGACAGGTCAAAGGAGGCCTCTTTTATGGCACAGGCCTATAGGGGAGAGAGGGAAGAAGAGAGAGAGGAGAGGGGAAAAAAGATTAATAAATGTGCCAAGGCCTCATTTTAATTGAACTTGAAGCATATGTTGCAAGTATGTACAATCCATCCCAGATGTTTACTCCGGCCATGTGCACAGTTCTTCCCAGTGCACCACAAGGCAGCTATTAGCTGGATAACCTTTGCTCCAGAGGCTAAATGGGGTATTACATGGCCAAAAAGTAGAGCACCTGTTTTTCATTGCACAGTGGACCCCTTGCAGGCTTTTTGCCTTGGATCACCACATGTGTTTTGACTTAGCAGATTGTTGGGTAGACGTGAAAAGTGTCTTTCTTGTGAGCAAGCACTGATATTAGTCACTTAATCTCAATGAAAGTCCTGCATCTAGACTAATTGATGGGGACGGCTGAGTTGTTAAAGCCATGCAGGAAAGTACATGAAGGTTGAAGGAATGTTAGACATGTTGCACTGTTTTTTATTTTCTTCTCCATTGTGTGTGTGTGTGTGTGTGTGTGTGTGTGTGTGTGTGTGTGCTGTGCATTTACTCTCTACATGAAATGTTGCCTGACTATTATTGCCTGCAAGCCCATAAACACACAAAGTTAGGAGGACAATTTCCTCAGCTTTTAACCTCTATTTTCAATAAAGTTACGTTAAATAAAGTCTAAAAATTCAAGGCCTAAAAACTACTTTTCTTTGAGATGAATGTGTTTGACTGTAATGTAGCAATTGTTAAAAATGTGCTCCTAATGTGTTATTGTAATCATCTAATGCTATACTTTAAGAGGTGCTATCATTGTCATTGAAAACCATTTACTTATTAGTAAAATAACATTTGAGAGTTTTCATAAAGCAAAATATTACTGATCCTTTTCACATGGAAATTTTGACTTGCTATGGCAGGTGAAGCATTGGTGTCATTAATAACATGAATAATTCATTTTAATTCAAGCAGTAAGCCGTGTTACTGAGACAGCATGTACAGCGGGCCATTAACATATTTATATTGTAAAATGGACTTGAAGAACACTCTGAGAGCATATAGCTGCACCAAGGCTCCATAGTGCTGTAATTCAGTAAAATGCCATACCTCACACCATTAGAAAAAGAAAAAAAATTAGATTTGAGGGGTTCCTCCTTGGTCCATGCACTACAATTCAAGCAAATTTTATGAAAACGGGTACAGCTGTTTTTACAACAGACTACCCCGTTTGGTCCCTTAGTGTGTTTTAATTTCTAATCTTATTATGAGGCGTATGTGGTATTTGATAGTAGAAACATGCACCTCCATCCTACATTTACTACTGGGCTGCAGAGGTTTTTCATGTGCAGCGTAGCCTGTGATATATCCTGTCACCTGTGCGCTCACTGTCTAGAGTTCGTATGAGGCAATCACCTTTTGGCTTTACCTGGGTGTTTGGGTGTGTAAATGTGTCGTATTTATGTGTATTTTCTGTGACGGGTTTGCTTGTACGTGTGCAGTGGCTCAGTTGCCTCCCAGGGAGGGGGCTTACTGGAAAAAGGGAGAGAGGGAGAAAAGAGAGAGTGAGTGAGTCTGAAAGAGTGAGGAGATTACCCTCACACGGTTGACTGGTCACTGAAGCGCTCGTGCTCCGCTCAGCTAGGCTCCACTAGCCTCAGGAGGACCTGACATAGATAAGATACACACTGCAATCATGTCCTGCTCACGGGCTTACTGCTCAGTGCACTCCCTCTCTCTTTCTCTGTCTGTCTATCAATCTGTATCTCCCCTTCTCTCATACACACACACATTCACACATTCACACATAGACACATTTCCTGCTTATTTTCTCCTTCCTTCATCTATGGAATTTATGGTAAATATACTGTAGAGTGTGTATTATTCATTAGTTTGGACAGATAATTTTAGATTGGAATAACTGAAATGAAAAGTCTTTTTTTTTTTTAGGCTTATTTGTGGATGCGGTTCCCTCAGGCATTTCACATTTACCAGCAGTGACATCTGTTTTCATCCTAGATGGGGGTCAAACAGTAACCTATTTGCTGTTTTTACATTGTTATTTTTGGCCTACTGTGGCACCAGATGATTCTACTTGTATCATAACCTATTACTGTCCAATTCTAACAGTTTCCTGTGATTTACAGTATGTGCAACATGCATGAAATTGCCAGTAAACCAGGTGTCTATAGGTTACAACAACTGTAATTTAGTTTGTCTTGGAAATTTTGTTAGTGCTACATGATCCTTTTTTCCTCATAAAGCTAAGTATATACATATATGAGTTGTCAGACATTTTACTACACAGTATCTCTTTATCCCTCACATCTCCAGCAGTGAGATAACGTCTGCCCAGTGGCTAGTTTTAAGAGACAGTTTTAGCCCTACAGGACTCTCAGCCATCATCAGCTGTGGATTTTAAGCAGTAGTCCCCTACTATCATTTCTCTCTTTGTCTTAATTTCCATATCTCTTTCTCAGCTCCTGTCTCCTCTTCTGTGTGTCATTAAACAAGTGTCAAGATTCTCAGTTCCATGTATTGTTAAAGATGGTTTGAACACATTTTGTCTCACTGTGAATATATATTAAAAAAAAAAAATTCCGTGCATTTTCTGACTTATCTCCAGATTGCATATGTATCTCTGTCGCACCTTCCCAAGCCTCTGTACTCCTCTCTCAGTCCCAGTCACGGCACTGCGCTGATCGCTCAGATAGCGACATAGCATAATGTAATTGGACTAAAGAGAGCACTGGGAATTATATCAATGCTCTGGGAAAAAAAAAGTGTGACTGAAATGTTGTTCTGGGGAGGCTATTGAGCTTGTGATACAGCGGGGTTGTCCTCAGGTATCGGGGGGGTTCAGCTGCTGAGGAGAATTGGAGAGTGAGGGGAAAAGAAAAAAAGTTTGAATATCTGTGTTCTTTTCTTCTCACCGCCTATGAGGGATGAAAAGCGTCACGCTGTAAAAGATGCTTTTGACTTTTCCGCTTCATTTTTCTTCCCATCTCAGTGACTTTTTTTTTTTTCGTTGTTCAGCAGAGACGCTGGTAGGAACTGCATTTTAATCATGTTTGGCTAATAGGGGGAGGAATGAAAACAAAAAGGAGGGTGAAAGAGGCATGGAGGGGTATTGTCTCTCTATGCAAAATACACTGCATTGTTTATTTGTTTTTCCTCTTTGTCACACACACACACACACATACACACACACTCACATCAGGTGAATCAGCTCTCACTATCTCTATTCCCCCCAGATATGTATAGCTTGCTTTGTCTTTTGCATTCTCTCATTTCTTCTACACTCTTTCATTCTGTGACTCTCCTCTTTTCTCTTTCTTGTCTTTGTTAAAATGCGAATTTGTTCCCTTTTTTGCATCCTGGGTCACATATTTTGTAGTTTTGGCCAGAAGTTCTAAAGCTTTGGCACAGCTTTATGCTCAGTAATTTCATTGCAGATATTATAGACATACAGCTCCGCAACTGTCAGATGAAATAAAAGGCTTTCGGTGGCTTCCAGATTTATTTCAACTGTTTGTTTGATTCTGAAAACACTAGGTGAGGACTAAAACAGCTACGCCTTATTCTTTAGGTCAATATGTTTTCCATTCCAGCCTGTGTTTACAATCTCTGCAGTGAATTTAGTGAGAGCAATGTTATTGTTGCCTAGATACACAAATACACAAAACTACAAGGTTCCCAGTTGTTAATTTCTTTGGGTTGTAAAGCAAAATGTACTGTAATCTATCCACAAGGACCCTAAACCAGACCCCTGGGAGGACAGCCGTGATAAAAACCATATCCTCGAGGATATGTTGGCTTCCTGGCACTTTGAGTGGATACGAACGATGGTGGTAAGTGGGGCATGTGTGTGGATCTGGCACTGACTCCCGATGGTGTGTGTTGGCGTCTTCCGGTTTCCTGTTTAGCTTGTCGTCTGTCTGGCGGCCTCCGTCTGCCGTCCTGTCGGGGTTTTATGTGCAGTTCTTGTCCCAGTGTCCATGTCAGCACCCTTGCACTGCACGTTTGGTCCGAACCTATTCCGCCTCAAACTCTGCCTGCACTTAAAGGTGATGGGGGCTCCAGCATGGACAGCTGCTCCAGTCTTTTTGTGTGACTTTCCTGTAGCACTGTAGACCCTGTTACCCTGCAAGGTGACAGCTGCAGACTGAGGCGTGACACTCTTAACTATGCTTTGGTCGAGGGACATAAGGCAATAAGTAGCGAATGGCTGTAATTTGAGTGTATTAGTATATGTTTTGACTGGAGTTTAATATACATGGTTTGAGGAAAAATACACAAATTTAGATTTATGTGTAAGTAGCACTGATCACAATAAAGTTATTCATTATTACTACTGGTCATTAATTTTCTAATGAAACATTCACAGAGCGTTTGTGTGTCGATGCTTGTGCAACTGCAGTATGTGTGGCTGTGTGATTTCAATGTGCTTTTTAAAAGTTGCTACAGAAACAGCAAAACTATTTCATATCGCTGGAGCAAATCCCACTGCTCATTATGCCTAATGCAGCAATGTCTGTTCCCCAACTGTTATTGTTCTGGATCACATACGCAAGAGCGGCTGAACCAACTGAACTTCTTGACTGATGAACTATGCATCAAAGGACGATGACGAGCATTCGATGACTGTAGGTGAGGAGTTCTTCTGCGCTCGCATCCGCCCAAAGAAACTCTCCTCGACACTCTCGCAGAATAAGACGATGAAGATGGCGTACTCTCAGTCCTCCCGGTCTCTCATTGGACAGAATGTGGAGCACAACACTTGACAGCAGTGTCGTCTGATTTTGAAAGTCAGGCGTGTTAGAAGGCAGCCACCACCTTTTCTTTTAACAAGAGTCATAAATCTGTAATGAGCACAGAGAGGATGCATATTTTATTTACTTTTTTGAAGACGTGATCCCTTCACTTCATAGCAATGCACTCTCGCTCTATTTTTTTTTCTTTCAAAACAAAGTTTAAAACAGTGAATGGTACATCTGTTTCTATTGCCTGTGTGTGTCTGTGAACAAGACGATCTAATTAAAGGTTCACTGAACTTAGCAGGAGTTTTATAGGCCTAGGTGATGATGCACATGTAATTAAAGAAGAACCATAGTAATAGTGACGTAGTGCATAGAATACAATAGGATGGATGGATGGACATAAATAGACAGACAGACAGACAGACTTTTAAAACGTCCAATTTCTGTACGTCATCCCAAGACATTAAAATCTGTATGTTACGAAACTTTTCCCAAATCATGGGGTACATACGTCCACAGCAACAGAGCTTATATTGTGCAGCCGTGATCCAGACAGACACTGAGACGGACAAACAGTCAGCCGATCTGACAGACAGACAGACAGACAGACAGACAGACAGACAGGGGGAGATGGGCTTGAACAGCTAAACCAGGCCAACAGAGGACAGGAGTAATGTTTTCCCATTCATCACATTCTGCCAGGCTGGATACTGGGAAGGACATGGGAAGGAGAGCGCAGGAGCAGGGGAGCAGAGGTGAAGCAAGGTGGGGGAGAACTGGGCAGGGCGGGGGTGCAGGGCGGACGGGGGTCGGGCGACGTTCGGCAGGAGGCGAGGAAGGGGAAGTGATCAAGCGCACAAGTTGTAGGGTGTTAGCCATTCATGTGTATGTGTGTGCGCGCGTACGTGTGCTCACCCGACCTTGAATCTGATGGAGTGGCTGGTGTGGTGGAGGTGATGAGAGGCCCCAAGGGGAGATGGGTGAAGATGATCAGTGGCAAACAACCTCCCGCCACCCAGACACATTAGTGCACACAAACGCCGGCTCGTAACACCAGAAACCTTTCTCTTTAGGATAGGAAGCAGAGGTCAAACTGAAAATAAGTCACCACCACCTCTCCCATTAATACCCTCTTTCTGTCTTCCCTTGCATCCCTCTTTTTACATATGTGTATATTTATCCTCGCTAAGGGACTAGACTGGGTGGAGAGACTAATTAATACAAGGCGCATTGTGTCTGCCTCGTCCACCTTCAGCTGACAGTTGTAACTAGGGTTTGACTTTGGCTTTGTGGGAGCAACCCTTTGTGTGCAGAGATATTCTTAAAGTGGTCGGTCTGCACAAACTATCACAGCCACACTTCCATACACACACACTCGTATTCATCCGTTTGGGCCTATGGGAGTGGGACGCCCCCTCACATCATAACATGGCCTTTGTGTGTATTCACCGCTTGATGAGGGCCAGGAAAACGTGCACGGCATCTCAACACCCTAGTTAAACCGATATTTATGTGTTTATGATAAAAAGGGAGGGAAAATAGAGATGTATTCCCAGCGTTTTTCTCATGGATTGGTTGTTAGTATGGGAGAAATTATTTATTAAAACTGCACCCCCTCCCAAAAAAAAAAAAAAAAAAGGGAACATCTGCCTCTTTCATGTGGCTCTGGCAAGGTTCCAGGTTGCATGATGGTATCTGAGGCCGGTCCCTGGGCCTTTGTCTCGTCTTGTTGTCATTTCCTGACAGAGGGAAGATGTTCTTCTAGGCCACTGGGTCCCTCGCTTTTCTTTTTTTTTTTTTTTTCCTTAGGGGACTTTCTTAATTCCCAGTGGTTAAAATCTGTGACTCTTCGATCCCCAGCGGAGTTGGGACTAAATGGAATAGTCACCATTTAAACACATCAGTTAATAGTTTTCATTTTAAGAGCAGTGAAGATGATTGGTTTTCATCACTGGGATGTTTGAACTTAAAGTTAAGACTGAGTCTATGTTAATTTACGTTCCATTTAATCCACTGCTATAAACGTCAATAAAAAAAATAACTAGCAAAATTACTAGAAATATAAAAATACATACAATAGTAATTTTAATGATGAATATTATATGTTTCAGATTCCTCTTTGGACATTATAAATGGTCCAATGCATTTATATCTGAGCATTCACAGTCTAATGTCTGTATATATTACTGTTTCCATCATTTCACAGACGATGCCTGGTTTAACTCATAATTTTAACATCTAAAGAACCCTCATTTCCTACTAATATATAACTTTACACATTCATGACCCACTTCATTTCTATGTTAATTTATTCACATACATTCAAGAACCAAATGAGCAGTATTTATGACTATATGTCGCTGTTGTCTTTTACCCATGTTTGGAATTTTGTTACCAGTCTCCTCCGCAGTAAATTCTAATTGTATGTACTATTTATTCATTTGTCATCCCTAATTCTTACATTGGCTACGAAATTGAATCCGCGTCGCCCCTAAAGCATTCCTCAACTTCACTCAACTTTTTTTTTTCCTCCTGTTTTTTTTTTTTATTTTTTTTTTTTTTCTCCCTGGGTTTGAAATGGGAGGGTTGTCTACTCTCTCTGCAGTTACAAAATCAACAAGACCGCTTTCAGATGCCCTCTGGGAGCCACATATTAGCATCCTGTCACGTTTTATATGACATTTCAATTTTTACTGTGCTGCCAGACTGAAAGAGGCAAAAAGAAAAACAAAGAAAAACAGGTGCAATTTTAGCACAGCAGCAACGAGCAGCAGCCACTTGTGGTTCAGACTCATTTTGTGGTGTGATGGGATATATGCCGCTACATTATAACTGTTAGGTTTATCATTTTTATGGCGTAACCCAGCAGGGAGAACAATGTGATCGGAGGTTAAAACAGTCTCAAATGGCTCTCTCTATTTCCACCCAGTAGATATAGGACAGATATTTGAGTCCATCGTAATAGGCTAAGTCCTCAGTGACCTCTCTCTTGTTTAGCTCTAGGCCTTGGGTCAGTGAAGAACAAACTGTCTTTGCAAAGTTTATAACTGCTCACTTTGCACTTTTGCATATAGATGTACTCTGCTATGATGCTATGTCTGTGAAAGAGAAATGGAACAGTCGAGTACACAGAGGCATTGTGCATCTTTCCTTTGTTAAATATTTAATCAAGTGTTTCAAGGAGTTTACCACATTTGTTTACCACAATTTACCAGCAAGTGCAATGTGGTTAGCCTGACTTGGCTGTTTCTATGCATGTGTGTGTATCCCTGGGTTCTCTCTGGTGTCACTGAGGGTTGTTTCTCCTTAACGCATGCAAACAGCTCACATCACTTTAACGAGCCTTCCCTCCTCTGTCTTCGCCTGAAAGGAGCACTCCCCTGGTGCAGCCCGCTCCCCACACTTGTACACAGGATGGTTCAGCTGTGAACTAATGGGTGCTAGGCTGAGATTTCATATCACACTCCACACTTCCAAACAATGATGCAAACTTTGGACATAACCACAAAAGCTATATTTAAATGGTATACATGCAATTAAAACACACAACTCGCTGCCATCAAAGGATGCCGACTCACTAAATATTTCTTCTCCCAACCTGATGAGAGGTAATTGATGTCAAGTAGTTTGTTTTCGGCATAGAAACCTTTCATTCACAGGATGAAAAACGGTGAACTCTGTGCTGTTTTGCATTTAAGTTACAGCATTGTGTTGTGCGTCTGACTTTACCCTGAACTGAAATCAAATTACGTACACCCCAGAACCTTTTTTATTGGTTTATATAAAGGTGGAAAAAAATAACAAAAGACAAAACAATTGAATTATAGTGAAAAGATTTGCAAAATAAGGCTTTTATTTATATTGAATATTCACTCTATGCATTGAAGATAAAGTTCACCGTCTTTTGACCCAAAGCAGTGCAACGTTTATTTTCCCTTTTTTCAGAATTTCATTATTTTAATCATCATGACATTTTACTCACCTACAGAATATGTGTAAAGGAAGCAGTTCTGTACAAACGTTAGGTTCATGTCAGAGATCAAGCCATGGAATTTGGAATAATTGCCAGAATTCAATAAATCTATTTCCCATTGTTGTACTTAACATGCTTTGACAGGTGTACTTACAGCTCCATATATATATGTGTATATATATATATATATATATATCTATATATATATATA
>JAQQZY010000029.1:24383040-24405970 GCA_030068375.1 Ostorhinchus rueppellii
TATGTCAGCCCTGTGATGAACTGGTGACTTGTCCAGGGTGTACCCCGCCTTCTCCCTTAAGTAGCTGGGATAGGCTCTATGCGACCCCCGTGACCCTAGTGAGGATAAAGCGGGGATAGAAGATGAATGAATGAATGAATAAATAAAATTTTAACAATAAATAAAAAAAATTAAAACAAAATATTTTTTTAAAAATCTGTTTTTGCATTTCACAAATTCCTCCCAAGGGCCGCAATGGACCCTTTGGCGGGCCGGATTTGGCCCCCGGGCCAGCACCTCAAACATCCTGACTAAAATTTGCCTGTAGAGATGTGATGGTTTTATACAATCTATGACCAAATCTATTAATGATTAAAATAAATAAAAAAATAAAAACACTCAAAACTCAACTCAAGTACTGCCTGCACTTCAGCATTGTGTACAATCACCGAGCGTGCATTTAAGAGGACATGTCAATTACTCTGTTGAAGACGTAAAACAAAGGCTCAAGGATGAGAACACATCACACACCGCTTTTGAGACAAGGTGCACGTACAGGCACTTGTGAGCGTGTCATGTCTTTCACAAGCCTCATGACAACCAAGGAAACAGGGATAGTGTGTGGAAATGCTGCATGAATGGTCTTTGTCACACCGGTGTGTTTTCTGTTTCCACCAATCACCAAAAAATTGCCTTTGTTTTGTTTTCGGTTAAACATAGAAACACACCAGACAACCATTTAAAACTATCTGAAGTGGTGTTTGAGTAGAATTTCAGTTTAAACACAGCAAGTAAAATAATAATAATAATAATAGGAGGTTAATGAGTCTAATGTAAACAGACCTCTTCAGCTTCAGCGATAGCACCGTGACTCAGCCAAGATACTGTCGGCAGCATCATTATCAAATAAGGTAGAAAAGACACTGTTCAGGTCAACGGCAGGACACGGTAACGGATATAAATAGTGCAAAGACACACATATGAGCACATATGTCATTCAGTACACACGCCCGCACATACACACATGAGTGGGGAGTTTAAGTGAACAGCTGTTTTCCCACTGGGCCTCAGTGCCAGCTAGGGCTTTTAGCTCACTTCAGTGCTAACTTCAGCTGACACCTTGTCTTAACTGTGTGACTGGCGGGTCACATTGTGTTTGTGTAAAAGACGCAGAGGGTTAGTGACCTGATGGAGGCTCTGCTTTCCTGTTAGCTTTTTGATGTAATGCTCCAAGCTCCTCACTATCATCAGTAACACTAACATGGAAAGCTACTGAGAAGCAGAGACGAAGAGGGTGAGAGAGTCACTGGATGACAAACTCGCAACAGACTGAACAATGAAGGGGGAAAAAAAAGCGACAAGTGTAAACAGCAAGGTTATGCGCCAATTCAAATAGTTAGTGACGGAGCTTTAAGTTCTGCATCGGGCTGCACGTATTCAACGACGAAGAGGAGTAATATTTCATTCAAAGAAGCAAATTAAGTAGGCTGTCAAAGATTTGTAAAGAATAAAAACATAGAAAACATCTTCATCTGTTGCCTTGACTTTACCCTCTTAGTCTCTTCTCTCCACATTGAAGCTGAACAACATAACAGTCACGGCTGAGTACAACACCCCCCCCCCCACACTCCTCACAAAACCAGGAAAGTTATAACAGTGACATTTACTGTCTTCTCTCCTCTCTTTTGCTTTGTCTGTTCAGAGTGAAAGCTATTTTCCAGTGTCAGACAGGCCTGCGTGCACTTAGCCTACATGGAGCACGTCGAGTCAAGTGCAAGCCCTTTGTTTGCTTTCAGATAGACCCATTTCTATGGCAAACTGCTCTTGATGGCACTTGACTGTTCAACCTCGGCAATGCTGCTGCCACTTGTGAGCGAGTTTACGGCTCTGTGCTGGCTTGGTGTGACACAGACGGCTGAAAGGCTGCTTGATACCATTGGTGGCAGTTGTTTCTGCTTTGACAGACAATGCGGAGCTGCAGGAAGCGTGTTGTTTTAAAGGAAGGACAATCGAGTGAATGGGAGTATGTTTGGAGCCTTGTGACATAAACCGCACTCGCTGAGCCTCCCATACGCCATTTGGCATCGACATAAACACAAAATGCAGCCTTGTTTAAATGACACTGTTTAAAAAAAAAAGAAAAAACTGTTAAAAATGGGAGCGTTATGAATTCTGAAATTGTTCTCCAGCTCTCTCCTCGCCACAGAACTAACACTGTGTGCAGCAGTTATGAGATAATCGGTGAGAGCTCACGTAGCTGTTAGCGAGGAAGGTCAGTGCTCATCTACCTTTTAGTGCTTCAAGCCTGAGTGGCAAAAACTCAATCTGCATAAATTGTGGCATTAATCTACATAAACTTTTACATAAGCGGGGAAATTTCAAATGCAGGGGTCAGGCGTCGGGGGCAGCAGTCAAGGACATAAGAGCACAGATTTGATCAAAGTGGCCGCAAGAGAAAGGCAGAGGGGAGGGAAAGGGAGACAGAGCGACACGCCGCGTGTGAGAGAGAGTGAGGATGTTCACAGCAGGTCATAATCACCAGGTTTCTATAACAAGCTGTCCTCGCCATTACGCTCATCCAGTAGGAGTGGCTGTAATGTGTGAAGCCAGCCGTGGCATGACACGTTGTAGAGAGGTTCAGGTTGACCAACATAGGTTTTTTTTCCCTAATCCTAAAGTACTGTGCCTCACACAGACACGCATGCACCAAAAAGCTCAGTGGAAAATGAAGCCATCTTCTTCCCACTGGATGGGCTTTGACAAAAGACGGAATGGCCTTCGAAGTTTTAGGTTGTTTTTCTCTCCAGTGCATCATGTTCTGTCTTGTTCTGCCTTTCAGGAAGACCAACCTTGGACTAAACACTGCATGGGGCCGTAAAACCTTTGTGTAGTGCTTTTATCCACAAAAGTAATAAAAAGAAATGGCAAAGTTTACTTCTCCAACTTTGATTTAACATTTCAATGAAATATATGTCTATTAAATAAATGAAACCTCTCCAGTGAATTCTGCACTCATGGGACATTGGGTTATTGTAGCAGCAAAGATATGTAAACAAATGTATAGCAGAGAGACATATTTTAAAAATAACAACACAGCAAACAAAAAAAAACTTAAACAAAGTCAGATTTCTAATTACTAATGGATTCTTTTGCTTAAATACACGACAAACAGAAAAGCTCCTTAACCAAATTCAACTTGTACCGAAATAAAACGAGTCTACTCCAGCTCAAACCACTTTTTTTTCCTCTCGCATCGCTTGTGTCATGTCTAAAATACTGCACTGTTATATGCACACGCAGAGGATGCACACATCAGCGAGAGAGAAAGAAACAGATCGAGACAGAAATGTGAGTACCAGAGGTGCAGATTTCAAGCGTTACCCGCCGTCATCATGTCAAACCCAGCTGACAGACAAGCTGCAACCAGATGGATGACACTGGTGTGGGGAGGAGAGGGCCCCTGCAGCACGGCCCTGGGCTCGGCTTGTCTGACAGTCTGTAACACTGACTGTACGGCTGCATGTTTGATTGTAGAGCTGTTTGCCTGAAAGCTAACTAAGTGTGTTGGTGCGTGCTTTGCTGCCATTTGTCACATTAGCATATTTACCTGCACGACTGTTCCTTTCTCACTTTTACTTCTATCAAACATATCAGCTCGTCGGCTTGTGTGGTTTACTTTACAAGATTTTACATTGCATTTGCACTGTCATCACACTTGTACCAATAAGCCATAATTAATGTCATTTATACATTTTCTCACATAAGGACTTTAAAATAGCATCAGATGTTTTGCTTTTTTACTTTGTAGCACACATACATACACATACTGTTATGAGGCCAGAGGCTGGGGAATAGCTTTGGTGCAAAGACGGCGACTGATGTGAATCCAGGTATTGGGTCTGGGTGTCAGATATTCTGTGGTGGAGATAAATACAACACCTGGGGGAATTACATGAGAGCACAGGGTAATTACACCATCCTTTGTGTGTGTGTGTGTGTGTGTGTGTGTGTGTGTGTGTGTATGCGCGCTTGTGTGTACATGACTGTGAAAATGCCCTGCTAAGTCCTCAGCTCAGAAGCTACAGCACAGGGAGGGAATTCACATGGCGAGCAAAAGCTACTGCCTGATGCACCAGCCAGATGCAGTCTGGCTGCCACACACACACACACACACACACACACACACACACACACACACACACACACACACCACATACATATACATAGAGAGCGCAAAGCCCTTTGGCCTTTAGAGGGCAGGCGAAGACAAGAAATATAAAAGCAAGAGTGGAGGAGGGGAAAATTGGCGCAAAAAGAAGGAGGGAGGGAGGGAAAGAAAGATGCAGTGCTCCCTCCCCCTATGTCTCTGTGTCTCTGGTCTGAGGCTGGGGCTGAGGCAGACAAGCTGGGAAGCAGGCAGCTCCACAGCATGGTAAACATCCTCTCTCTCTCTCTCTCTCACTCTCTCTCTCACTCTCCCCCCACCCCCTCTCAGGCTGAAAAAGAGAGGCAGGGTGAGTGTGTGAACTGCAGCCAGGGGCATGGCATCACATATCCACAGGGAGCTGCTAGCTAGCGACTAGAAACCACAGCAAAAACAACAAGGCCAACCAACTGAAGCACCAAAGCAGCCGGCGGAGAGGCATCAAATGCAGGAAAAAAGAAACACAGGCCGCACGTGAACATCCTAAAATCCCTCTCTGCTATAGCAACGATGTCTCAACACTTGCTGATTTCTCTAAATGTTGATATCGAGTCCTGGAAAAAGAACGGATTTAAGCACAGCCCAGTTACATCAGATAAAAAAAACAAAAAAAAAAAAAAAACAGACAAAAGTATTAAACACTGATATGTTATGTAACGTCCCTTAAATTCCTCGAAATTTCAAATAGCCAGCGTGAACCTCTCTTCAGGTGAGCTGCTGCTTAACAGGTTCCTCTTTCTCTAAAGATGAACAAGACTGAACAGATACAGGTTACAGTTAGAGCACAGCCTTTAAGAAAAGGTGTGGATGGACAGGTTTGATGTGTAGGCACCTGCTAGACTTGTGTAATCCCCTGCTGGTAGCAAGAGGCGTCACAAATACTCTCTCTTACCGGATGCTGATCAGCAGTGAGTGATTAGCATCTTAAATAATCAGAGTGCAGCCCTCGAGGAACTCCTAAGTGGTCTCTTGAATCAAAAAAAAAAAAAAAAGGCTAATCACTACTATCTGCTTTTAGCTCTAATGACATGTCCTGCACTGAATCAAGTGTAAACAGAAAACCATAGATTCCACACAAACTTATTTAGACGGTCAAACTATAAAGTAGCTAATTGGATAGAAGTCTACTCAAATATTGGTATAAAAAACAATCAACCATGAACACAACATTCAGTGGACTGATGAAGTGATGAAACACTTTCATCATTATAATGAACATGGCATGCAATTTGCCATAAGTAATAAGCAAACATTGGATCCATCGTTTCAACTGCCGTACTCGTAGGCTATGCATTCACACCTTAGGATCAATAAGATGCAGCCCAGGCTAGCTGCTGCTACTCTCAGATTAACTACAGTTGGTTGAATAGTGACTGCAACATGTATCCTCATCATCACAGTTCGACAACGTCCTTTCCTCATACTGCGGAGGCCGACTGTGCAGCATCAGTAAAACTACTTCTGAACTGAGCCTGATTTCCAGATTTATATCTTTATATTCCACATTAGCCGGAAAGCTTGACTTCTGACATGATTTCTATTCTTGTTGTCGAATAAATAGTATAGGATCTCGCTATAGTGTAACATCCTTGTGCTGCTCCAAACTCTTCTTTCCTTCAAATATTTTAAACAATTTAGAGGTTGAACTAGATGTGACCTTATCCATCCAAACGCACTCACACAGAGTTCTACATAATGCTGTTGGATTCAGCATTTCATTGTGACAATACCTTGAGGAAATTCAGAAAATCAGAAAACTGCTGCTGTCTTCATTTACACTTGATTTCCACCACATACCTTATTCCACCAGAGTTCAGACACCACCCATTGTTTAACCTGAATCCCTCTGTTGAGTACATGATAAAGAATTTACGACACATAGAATTCTTCTGTGCTCATCATGAATAGATTTTACCAATCTTAGTTTTTTAATATATCATTCAGATGCACTGAGATGCTGTTGAATGTTTTAAGGGTAACAAAGGAATGAGAACAACCATTTTGTTCGGGTGGAGAGTGTGATGATGTAGGTGTAGTGCTGGAGCACAGAGACAGTGAATGATCTTCATGGCCAACAAAACAAAATCTTCACTCGTCTGATGATGTTGTTTTTCGGTTTCAATCCGACCAGTCTGAATGCAAAGGAACCAACAAAACCTTGAAACATGGCTTTGTTTGCAGATCGAAGAGTATGTTTTCAGCAATAACCCAGTCTCCGTTATTATGCAGTTCTTACAAATACATTAAAAAATATCTAGCTCTGGCAAAACCTTGTTGGTGAAAGAGGACAGTGGTATAAATAAAATAATTTAGCGGTTCCTTGGCCTCTACCCCTTCGTTTTGAAAGAAGCAACGACCCAGTGGCCTTCATGCTCACCAAATGCAAACGCTGCTCAAAAAAGATGAGTTTGTGATTCGAGGCTTAAGTAGCCTGCAGGAAACCTTCAGCAACAATTTGAAACCATCACCTCTATTATTTAATTTTCTCTAGTTCATTATCTGCACAAAACACACATTCCCACACATGAAGCGGGGTCTCAACTGCTTCTCGGAGCACAGTGAGGAGCGACCGGAGAGACTGTTGGGTAGAGAATCAGACTTAATACTGGCAAACACCCCAAAATGCAGAAACAAGGGCTGATGGGAAGGAGGGGGTGGATCGGTGGGAGTGAGAGGCAGGCAGGAAAAAGAAGAAGAGTCTTTTCAAAAATTCCCAGTGAGGGAAGTCCTTGAAATACAGCCTGGAGAAACCTGCAGTTGAAACATCAACACACAAGTGAAGCTGAAGGCTCCAAACACAGCCTCACCTCTAATAGTACTAGTGCTTAGCTCCTCGCTGTTGCCAGTTCAGGACCCACAGGGAAATAAGTGCTGAGTAGAATGAACTTTCTTTACCGTGTTGACAGTGAAGAGGCCCAAGTGGGTCTAAAGCACTACCTGTGTTTGTGTGTATGTGTATCTATGACAGAGATAGACAAACGCACACAGACAAACCATGACTGACTACAATGGTCTAAAGGGACTGCGTGCTTCCTGTGCCACTGAGCAAATGACATCTTTCTGCTCCATAAACACTTGTTCACATTAGGATCTGCAGGGACCACAAGATGCTCTGCATTCAGCGTGTGTGTGTGTGTTTTTCTTGTGCGCATACAAGAAACACAACAGAAACTAGTGGGACAGACGTGTAGCAACCTGTCTTGCCCTCTTTTATACAATGACGAATAATAAAAAAAAAAAAAAAAAAACAGATAAAAAGGTAAATAAAAACTTCAGCGCTCTTTTTCGCTCCCATACTTTTTCCTCTCCAAGCAAATGAGTCAGTGTGTGGTGGTGTGTTTACAAGTCGAGGTGGACTAGCTATGCTTACTAACATGGTGGGCTGCATTGAGAAGATGCCATCAGCGATTACGGTCACAGAACTGAGTGGTGACAGCTTAAAGGCTCTTTCCCTTTATTTCTCCACCCCCTTTGCTTACAGACACGCCTCCTCTGTGTGGATACGTGCGCACGCATGCGTATGTGTGCGTGCGTGCCAGCCCTGAACTGCACCGTTAAAGGCTCGGGGTCTTTTTCCATTCCAATCAGGGGTACTGGCTGCCCTGGCCACCCTGCAATATTTAAACACCCCTACCAGCTGAGGAAGAGGCATGGGGACCATTAGCACACACACACATACACTATTAGAGTTACTTAATTGGAAGCCGGTACATGCTCATTACGGTATTTGAGATTCAGGAAAATATTTTTGCATGCATACACATATACAGACCAAAAATATATAGCCAAGGACGCTTCCATACTGTGAGAAAACAAGCCGAGTACACACATATGCATAGAAACGCACACACTGTCAAACACACAGGGTCATGTGGGGCAGCCTTGGGCAACGGGAGAAGAGGGAGGGGAAGCAGAGTCAGCCTTGCCCTCAGCCATGGCATCCTTTCCTTGCCAGCTCTCTAAGCCTGGGGGGACTGAGGTAGAGGGGGTAGGGGTAGGATCCATCAATTCCACCCCCCCCTTTGCAATTCACCCCTAAAACGCACACACACATAGGCAGAGCACAGGCCTAGCTAGAAGCAGACAGGCTTACAAAGGGGTGAGATCACTGAAATAAAGGCTTTGTTGGTGTGCCAGTGTCAGTGTTGCCCTCTCTGGCCCATGAAAACCTTGGCAGCTAAGTCCAGCCTGTCTGTTGGAAACAACTAGGACAACCAAGTGGATGCCTCAATGAAAAATATAGTTTCAGGAAATCTAGCAGGCGCTCACGACTAAAAAAACAGGAAAATAATAAATAAAGTAGTAGAGCAATGGATATGTATCTGGCCCACTAGCCTGTTTTCCTATTATGAAATGTTGCAGCAAGTCTCCCTGGCCAAAAATTTAAAAGGCAGTCTGATGTATGGGTGTTAGAAATGCAGCCACAAGCACAAAAAAATCTGGGGTTTATAGTAAAACCTGGAAGGAACAGCAACTTAAAGATTGTTAAGAGTAAGTACGCACGATGTAGCCCCTCAAGCCAAAACTTTTCACATTTAACAGCCTTGACTTAAAGAAGGAAGATCTTAGAGAAGAAATAAAAAATATAAAGTTGGGTCTATCGATGGTGTCCATGGCAACCAGGTGGAGATCACAGACAAGTTAGCAAGTGAGACAGTATAGCCTGGAGTCAAGAGGACCACCTCCTCACCAGCTCCCCACTGTAGCCTTTAGACAACCTGCCATCAAGGTGTGAGGAAATCGCAAACAGTCAGGAGAGAGTAAGTGAGAAAAAGTAGTATAATGTACAAGCCTGCAGGTGTTTAAAACTGAGAATATTCACATTCCTGTTGCTCTGCTTGGTCCCTGCGAAGAGACCTGGCCCAGACAGCAGGCCAGACGTCTGCTATACACACACACACACACACACACACACACACACACACACACACACACACACACACACACACTCTTCTAATTTTACAGATACAGATAGCTGCTTCTGCCTCTGACCTCTTTTAATTTGCTCTCTCTCCTGTTACTGAGGAAAAAAAAAAAAAAAAAAGAGCGCTCTTGTTTCCTCTCCGGGACTAAACAATCCCAGTCTAATTTATTTTTTGAGGACAGAATATGTACATGTGTTAATGGGAAAGTCGAATCAAATTAACTATAATTAGTCAAACTGAGAAGTGAGCAGAGACAGAGGTATGTTACATGGGAGACTTGTTCAACGCTGGCAAATGGCACCCCCTCCCCAACCTCTCACAAAACACACACATACACAGCAACACGCACTTTTAACTCTGCCACCTGCTGCAGCACACCCAGCTACATTCTCCACCCCATCTCTCGCCTGAGCTCTGACACCCGTCACGCTCACTTCAACCCTCCTGAGCTTCGACTGTATGTGGCACGCAAACATGCCGACACACAAACTAGCTGTGTTGTGACACATTTCCACAAAACCTGCATGCGAGTTTCACATGCAGCGGATCCTGACTCTTCTAATCTTGTCAAAAAGACATTAACAGACAACTTATGAGGTGGTGGAGTAATCGGTTTGGACAGACACTGCGGTGTAGGATTGCAAGAGGATTATGAAGACATGCAGTGTGGTAGAGGCACAGATCATCTAGATTGTATACGGTAAAGACGTCAGCGAGAACTGTGGCCTCTGGGGTCGTGAAACCAGTTGTGTTGGTTGTAGTCTGCAGGATGTGTGACAGAGCTGTAGGAAAGCATATAGCACATACCATCCTTAAAAAGGACGTCAAACAGGTTTTTAGGATGATTCTGGTACCAGTATTAAAATGTGATTCTCCATATTTACCATTAGCAATCAGCACACCTTAACTGCAGCGGTCTGAGAGGACACAGGATTTCTGCACCTGAACCAGACTTGCACAGACGCATATAAAATGACTAAATGATGTTGGCTGACCTTAGGTGTTTTCAGAGACTGACAGCTTTCAATATAGATCACACTTAAGATTCTATTAGATGTGACTCAACTGTTCTACTCCATGACTTGACACAGAAGCAACACGGCAGCTCCACTAACTATGATGTTCAGGGTTTTCTTCTCTATACCAGGTACTTGCTCTTTATCCAAATAAAAATTCCAGACTTTTCCCAGACCTATTACTTTTTTTACCCCCAAGACCATGACTTTATGTACTTTTATACTTGCGTGCCTACTTTTTTGTTAATATTGTACCTGTTGTGTGTAGTAGAAAAGTTCATTTATAAATGTGTGAATGAATGAATACATATTTGAAGTTAATGTTTTACTGCCAGAAATATTATAACCATCATAAGTTTTCAGCTTGAAGTGTTGAACCCTTTCATGCATGAATTTTGAGAACCTTAGTTGAAATGTTTGTACTGAGTGTATTTATTTCTTTTTAGCCATGAAAAAAAAAAAAAAACATAATTGAACCAATAATTAACCAATTGAAATATTTTTAATGAATCTATTTTTCATGGAGTTACAAACATGTCCACTCAGCTGGACACCAAATGTATAATTTTTAAAGCAAAGAAATATGTATTTAAAACCATCATCAGAAAGTGATTAACTGTGTGAAACTTGTGAAATAAAAACATTTTTAATGCAGATAATTTCATGTTTTGTCACATTTCAACACACTCTAATACTAGTTATTACTCACTTCATGGAGATTATACGCAAGAAAAAAAATCTGTTTAAGAAAAGGTTTATGAAGATCAGCACAGCTACAGTGATGGTATGAACTGAAACCATGAATATACAATAGAACAGCTGTAGAAGAGTGTCCACTGTAGTGACCACTACACATGAAAGGGTTCAGGTATATGCTAACTGAGGTGTGTGCTGAGGTGTGCATGGAGCTGACTTTGTAACAGAGCTGTCCATTGAAGAAGAACGTACTTTTTTAGCACTGAAACGTAACGTTGGAAAACATTAGCGTTACCACATTACCTGTACAAACACATCACTGTTGGAATGTTACAGAAAACACATGAATATGTGAGCTAAGCGCGGATAATGAATCAAATCACCATCGCTAATGTTAACGTTCACAGCTGTATGAGTAAGTTAGCTCTATTTACGCTAATATAAGACGCTAACTAGCCAGCTGCGTTTCCACTACGTTGCTCGGCTCGGTTCACCTCGGTATTCTGATGCGGCATGTTTATTTCCGTGTCGTCTGCTCAGAGTTGCTGAAAACTCACACATTGTGTGCTGTCTCGTCTGAATTTTTACATTGGCCACTAAAGACTGAATCTGTTCGACCGACCATGCTGTAGTTTAGTTCTGTCATCATGTGGATTCATGTACCGCTGTATTTACTGTCTACTTCTACATCTGTGTTTGTAAAACCGCAGGTCACGGAGAAAACTGCCTGACCAATCAGCAGTCTGCAGTGTTCACACATCACGTTTTGGTAAAAACGACGCATCGACAATTTAATTAGTTGTCGACGATTTTAATAGTCGACATAATCGTGGCAGCCCAACTTAGAAGATCATGAGCTTTTGAGTATATGGGGAAACTTTTTTTTCCATAAATTATTAAGAATTTCACACAAAATTCCAGACTTTTTAAGGTCTGGAAAACAGCATTTCAAAATGTCATACTTTCTAGGATTTTCAAGACCTGTGCAAACACCCTGACTACAGCAGCATCAAACAGCATCCGCTCACCTAGGTTTTACAGCTCATCTTCTGATTTGGGCAGAGTGGAGAAAACAGCAAAAGCAAGATGTGAATCCATAGATGATGAAGTTTTCCCAATTTCTGGCTCTTAAAAGCTTTAACTAAAGGCAGTAAAAAGTATCAGTACTGGAATATAATTGGATTACTTTCTCTTCCCGTACTTTACCAATACAAATGTAGCAAACAACTATACTTTATAGAAGTGTGCAGGCAGTCTACTCTCATTTCCGTATTATTATGAGAACTTTTTCATCATTTTCTCATCAGTTTTCAGAGTCTGTGAAATGTACACCGTCTAGTCTACCTAGAAGATGACAGAACTGATTCCATCATCATAGGCAATGTACTGTGACTGTATAATATAATAATAAAATATATGTATTACAGTAGAATATAATAGTATTTTGAGTTACTCTAGCATTCCAATCCATTGTAGTTAGCATTAAAAGATTTAATAAGCATTAAAGCAATCAATATAATACTTCATATTTGATAATGTATCAAATCGCACCATCAACAGGTCCCTCTCTTTACCAGGTGGGTGGTCCCACTCATAAGGTCAAAAAGCAGCATTCAATCTGTCAGTAAGCTCGGCTGCATTTGTTGGCTACATTAAATTAAAAGCTTGTCTTGGCTACAGCAGCTCTCACAGGCAGCCCACAACTGCATTAAATCATTAGCTAAATGGCTAATTCCACAGATTAGCTCTGCTGGCAGCCAACCGCCCAGACAAGTTAAAGGTGTTTTATTTTGACATTATATGATTCCATCAATGTGACGGGAACCATTTGGTTTAATGCATGGTCTCAAGTAAGATGGATTAAATGAAGATATATGACAAGAAGTGGGGCTCCAATTGGAAACTGGCCATCTCATTACCAAATTCAAACAACTAACATTTAGTTGAAATAGCTATTTTTAATTGCACCTGCCAACA
Source organism: Ostorhinchus rueppellii (assembly GCA_030068375.1). NCBI lineage: Eukaryota > Metazoa > Chordata > Actinopteri > Kurtiformes > Apogonidae > Ostorhinchus > Ostorhinchus rueppellii. The sequence goes on from JAQQZY010000029.1 coordinate 24,395,838, forward strand.
TAATGGTGGTGAAAAACATGCTACTGGATACATAAAGGAGTTAGTTCCACTTTATGTCAACCTAAATATGGCTGCTTCCTATATATTGTGTAATTTCATTTTGGCAGACTAATTATAAAGTTAGTTTTTTTAAGGATTTAGTTTTCTTTATAAAATATCAGTGAAATTGATGGATTGAAAAGTTTGCTAGAATGGTACATTCACATGCATCTGTCATCCATCAGTTATAAAAAAAAATGAACTAAATGATTGCCCTCATTACAAGTTATTTTGTAAATGCAGTGCTGCTGCCAACTTTTAAGTGTTTATGCCAGAGCTCATCAGCTTGGGTGCCAGCCCCATCAAACACTTTCCACCTGTGAAAAACACTATAAAGTACAATAAATAAACAGGACATTGATAATAGCTGAGATCATTCATTTTAACAGCTTTTTCTTATTAAACTGATAAACTTTACCAATTCTGAAATTATTAGTTCATTGTTCTTTGCTGTAAACTGTTTGAGTGTATTCATGAGGTTGTCTTACCTGCATGTTCCAATAGCATTTGGGCGATGTCCTTGTGTCCATTGACCAACGCGTCATGTAGAGGGCTGACTCCGCCCACTTGGTTATTAACAACAGGAGGTGGATGGTGATGAAGTAAAGCCGCTACACATGAGGTGCTGCCATGGTTGCAGGCCTCATGCAGAGGTGTCCACCCTGCATGGTCTAAGTAATCAATAAAAAGAACAAACATGCACAGGCAAACAAGCACAGAATCATTCAATGGTTATCAACTGTTTATAAGTTAGAAACAACAAAGTATCATTGTCAGAACACTTCTGCCAAAAAAAATACAAAAGAAAAACAAAATATAGCTTTAATAGCAGTTGTGTGTGTTAATTACTTACATGCACTGGTCCATAATAAATTCAACTCAAACTCAAGTGCATTTCATTGTAATGTTCGTTGATAAAACTGTTTTGTTTTAGCGAAGATGACGATCAGTCGTCATAGCTAATCTTATTATTAGTTAACGTGTCAGCTAACTAGAACTGCTTAACAACTTGCCCAACAGTTAAAACCTGTATTATAAGTGGTACAGACCACATTGACAAAATCATCGTCATGTGTGGAAGTTGTCATATCTGATTATTTAAAAGAAAAATAATAGTTCAAAAAATTACAAAAGTATGGCTTTCACTGCTATGAAACAAATAACATATACATGAGTTAAAATGGGATTGACGCTTATTTACTGAGTCATTAAGAGCTTTCAATATCTTATTTAGGAATTCTATACAGGTTAGCAACTAAACACTGCATACACAATATCAAAGAGTTATAGCGGTTGCACAAAACATTAAATACTTTCACACATCATGTTTTACCATTACACTTGTCAAATCAAACCATAAACAAATTGCGGCGAATAAAGAATAGCTCATCTTCACAACATCATATTATATAAATTTGTTACATCTCACTATTCTGCCTCAAATAACACAGGCCTTGTTTTAGCAGAAAACTGAACGAAGACAGCGATAATTTGACCATTTTATACATAACTGTGCCTGGTCGCGTTTGAGATTTCACCTCTTGCATACGCCTTTTACTGAGATGCAAGTTCATTTAGGCAGCTATTCAGAGACGATTAGAAGAAAAAAAAAATCTGAGAAACCTTTGAAATGGCAAAACATTTCCATAAGAGGAGGGACAGTCATTATATTTGACCTAAAGGAACCATAGACAGTCATTCTGAAATATCAAAAAGCATCCAATTCACTTAGCAAAGTGCCGGTAAATCTATAAATTTGAGCTTTCAAACCCACCCCGCTGTTTCTAGACACACCCTTTACATTTTAGCTAAAGGTTAACCTCAATGATGACGCACACGTTCTCCTATTTCTCTCCTATTTTTTTCTCCAATGTTAATCGCTCCTCGAAACCCCAGAGCAAACAGAGGGAGTGAAGTGAGATGACGGTGAGGCAGAGGTTACAGAGAAACAGAAAGCGAGAAAGTCCTACCTTTAATGTTTACGTCCGTGCCAGGAAGCGCCAAGATCTGAAGCACTGTTTCCACTTGGTTCCTCTTGCAAGCTCTGTGGAGGAGGGTCTCTCCTTCAGCCAGGACACACACAACGGACAAACACACCCAAAAGAGAGAAGAGGCGGAAGACAAGAGAGAAATCCAAAATTAGGGTGTGCCCGATGTCCTGCCCATTGTCCCCCGCCATATGATGAACACACCAATAAAATATCACAGAAATGTCCCCAACCACCAAAAAAAAAACCCTGACCTAAAAAAAGTACGACCCGCCAATGAGGATGCGATTTAAGAAGAGTGATGAGAAAAGGAGGGAGATCTTTCAGGGGGAAAAAAAGGGATGAAAAAAAATTAAAAATGGAGAGTTGGGCTAATTCCCCCTCGCTCATTCCTTCTTTTATAGACACAGGGATTTTCCACTTAGAGCTGAGCCCAACAAAGTTAATATCGGGGCAGTCGGCGTGTGAATGAATGTAGTGGTGAGAAAGTGGATTTCCTTCCTGTCCGCTCGTCCCTATATTGTTATTTGAGAGGAAGTTATGGTAGACAGCCCGTGCACAAAGACTCAAAAAGGATTCTTCACAGATCCAGGGTTCAAAAGCTCCGCTGGGCATTGCTAGTGTCACCACGTGATATTTAATCAGCTAACTACCAGCGAACAGCCATGGAAAAAAAAAAAAAAAAAAAAAAAAAAAACTCTCAAGGACTCCATTTACATTTTTAAACACAATTTTCCTCCCCCTTCTCCCTTTTTTCCCCTCGTCTTTACTTCATCCCTCAGTTTTTCTGATACAATATTAAATCAGGAATATATTAGCAGGCCAGAGCCCCCTCTTTTCATGTATGGCTGAACTTCAGAGGGAAGTTAAAGGCCAAGCATGAGTGGCTCTGTGCTTGCCAGTATAATACAGGACTGCAAAGCCCGTAATAAATGCTTTACTAGCTCTCCCCAGGACGCCACGCCTGTACTGGGGCTCCACTCCAGCGCACTGAGCACAGACTGGGGCAAAGGGAGGTGGAGGAGTGGGAGGGGGAGAACAGGGGGTAGAAAAGAGGAGGCAGTGGAGGATAGAGTGAAAGGGTTTCTTGCATTTCAAAGGATGTAGAGGAAATATTGAAAATGTTGGATCCTATTCATCCTGGTGAATTCCTTTCTTCCAAGAGACGTCTTTGAGGATGCATAAGATGCATTAAACACCATGCACTGGTTTGGAAGAGGTTTAAAAATGAGGGGGGATGTGAAAAGAAAAAAAAAAATGTTTATCAGTCGGTAGATCACATTTGTTTTCCATAGAAATGCAATACGGAACCTAACAAACAGAAGCAAGTTGAAAGTTGTCAAAAGCAAACAAACATTCAAGCAATGCTAAGTGTGTCCCTTTAAGAAAGAAAAGAAATATACAGCATATATAATGTGTAAAAAATTATTGATAATCACATTTATCTGAAAAGTACATATAAAATTAGAGGATTAGGGATATTTTAAAACTATATTTAATTTCTAAAAGATATAAAATGTTGGTAAAAGTAATGGAAAAGCCAGTTCTCAGAGAGAATGATGATGAAAAATGACAAATAAATAGCGCAGATAAGGTGATATCTGAAAATCAATACTGTTAAAAACAAAATATCTATTGTAATTATTTTAACTACTTGATCCAAATTTGACTATATTTGTGTTATTTTCCTAACAAATGTTTCAAAAATCTGAAAATTCCTTGACCCCCCTACTTACAAAATGTGGACTGAAAAAGTGTGGGAAGTATTTCAGATGGAACAGATAACGTATTCTCTTATACTTCAAAAAACCCTCTTCATTAAAAGGTGGAGCCCTGCCATGGCTCTATTAATGCAATGAAAAGTCTTTCCGACACATTCTGAACCCCCCCTCCCCTTTTTTTTAAAATCCTATTATCTATTTATTTCTTTTTCTTTTTCTCTCTACCATGTCCTTTTCTTTTGCTTTGCTAATTAAATGTTGTAAAGCTGTCTGTTGGAAAAGGTAGAAAACGGTAGACACTGTGTATGCACCGGAATGTACAAGTTGCTGATCAGAAATAAAAACAAAGTTAAAAAAAAAAAAAAAATCAGAAAATTCCTTAAGCCAAACATTAAAACCAGGATGGGCAAACCTTAATACAGATTACTGCCAAAGTTCTAGTCAAAGTTTCTCAGCAGAACGTCAGTTAGCATGGAAATATATTAATTTTAAAGTACAACCACCAAGGCAAATCCCAGGTATATTGTCTATATAAAAGCTGTTTACCTAAAAGAATATAGTCAGGTGTAATCCATTCATACATTCACATTTATGTTGTAATGTTTTTATTATGCAACACTGTTACATCATTGGAAGTAGTTACTGCCTCATACTTGATATGGCTACCAAAATCTAACTGCAGGATCAGCAATTAGAGAAATAAACTCCAGGCTGATGTTTATTCTGTAAATATGTGCAGGACTGTAAAGGGATATTAGCTTGTAATATATAAGGACGTATTCAGCTGTGTAGGGAATACAGCACACTCAGTTGGTTGAACACTATCAGTATCAGTAAAAGTACAGTGGTCACTCAATGAGGCAAACCCATTTTTCCAATCTACAAACCCAAATGCACAAACAGAGGGTGGAGCGCAGTCCAAAGTACAGTCTCTAATGAGTAAGCTGTACTGTGTGGCATGTCACTGTTCTACATGGACTGCTTTGCTATTACCAGGCTCTAAAACGCTGTGATTAAACACCCATTCCACTACAACCCATGTGTACACATCCTCGCAAATGCCAGGGCCAATCCACGCACTGTTAAATCACTTTAATGGCTCCAATTTGGACACAACGCCTCTATTATAGGGGTAATTGCATGCTCAGCATTTACAAGCACGGAAAGGATAAATCCGCCTGTCCTTTTCTATAAATCCCCTGTTTCACACTTTAATAGAAAAGTTAAATGTATGTGTTGCTCTTTATATCCCTCAGTCTGCTTGCTGCACTCCTGTAAAGCGTCGCTTGGCCCGCTGATCACTCGAGCAAAAAGCTGCTGGAAGCCTGTAACAATGCTATTTGTCAGGAATGTGCTAGAATGGTATTCTGTGCCATTTATTGGATATATTTAAAACTATATGAAGAGGACTGCTGTCGCTGGTGTAAAGAGGGATGGGGGCAAGTATGTTCTTGAAAAATCAAAATTGCTGCTGCTTTCATTGCACTTTAAAAGAGCTACTGCCCTGATATTAAGAACTCATCATTTTCATAATGTCACAGGTAAAGATTTTCACCAAAGCTTTACTTAGTTACAGTTATCAATTAAAGGAGTGATATTTTGCATTTTTAAATGGAATTCTGCATTTTAAAACATTTCCCTTTGGTCTACATAAACTGTAAATGCTCTGCTTGGGTCTGAATTCTTCATTAATTTAACTCCACAGGTCCATCTTCAACCCTATTTCTGAGTAATTACACCAGAAAGGTGGTTTTGAGCGCTGGCCCTTTAAATGTAAATGAGCCATTTCATGCCCCACCCCCTCCAGGTTGCTGACCATGCTTTCTGTCCTGTTCAGCCACTTGTGTTCATTAATACAACCAACAACTGAACATTTAGGTAATTGGCTCGAAGTTTGGACGAGAGATGTAAACAATTAATTGACTATCAATTAACTGTCAATAAAAATTTGCTCAATTAAATTATTAATTGTCGGTTAATTGCCCTTTTCAACAGCGGGATTTGTGGTGTCAACAGTAGAAGGTTCCACTGCCCAAACTAGGCTTCATCACTGAAGTTGAATAACAGGGGAGTCACCCTGTCCACACCTGTCCACAGCTGTCCGAAGGCTGACAGTTTGTCTGTGCTGTGACGCCATGGCTGGGATAGCTGGTCATCAAATCAGATCATGGCGTTGATGAGTTAGAATCACTTTAGGGACATGGTAGAGCGAAACACAGACCAGCCCGTCTGATTGTGGGAACAGTGGCCCCCCCCACCTAAATACATGCACAAAAGCAGGATCGGTATCGGACCAAGCGTTTACCCTGGGGGTTGGTCTAGTCTATGGTCATCTGGACTATTTGGGCAGTGAGACGGAAGTTGAAACATTGTCCAGGCTCCTGATCAGGGCTACAGGTATGTCCCACGGTCACCCCGGTGGCCAATGGGAAATAGTGGGGGGACATCTCCGCTGAAATCTGGCTCCATTATGACAGTCATGCAAAGTCAGAAATGCCCATTTGTTCTATTGTCCTGTATTCAAATCCATTGATTTGATCACATTTTTTCTACTGAATTTATTTAGTTCTACTGCATAAATGTCATTGCCTGTACTGTATCCAATGGTACAATAAAACCATCATTAAGGAATATGATATGCTTTTTTCACAAAGTATATAAACAACATTTACCTTCTTATTCTTATAGACCCTATCAGAAGACAAATTTAGGTTCTCAGGAAAGTCGCCGCTCATCAGTTAATCGTTAATCGATCAATAAGGTCAACCAGCTAATGATTAATGGATTAATCAATTTGCATCCCTACTTTGGGCATATTTTCAGTCTGGACTACAACCACTGCAGCTGATAAACAATTACATCATACTCAGAGAAATGTTCATCAGAAGTCTTGACCTTATTTGTGCAAATATCGTGACATAACTAGTTATAAAACATAACGAATTAAGCAGGAATTAAAACAGGTTATAGAAATCCACTTGATTTTTGCCAGAATTAATATAAAGATAGTTTTGCAGCACCTGGAGGGTATAAATCCAAACTTTTTGAACTATTAGGGTTCAAATACACAAATAAATGAACCAAAGACTAATAAAAGTGGGTTTAGCACAATATGAGCCTGTTAAATAACAACATAAGAGCCCAATGATGATGGCTGCTAAGGATCATCAGAACACAGGATGCATAAAATATTTTGTCAATAGCAGTAGGAAAATGCTCCAGCCAGGCCCAAATGTAACACTCTTTTGCCTCGGGCATGTTTTGTACCCTCAAAATGGAGAATGGAGCTTCTACTGGAGACCTTTCTTGCTCAACAGGGTGCTATTAGTTGTAATATACTCACTGTGAATATGCTTGTCCAGTCAGTGCTCATCATTTATTTTAGTTATAAGTACTCCTCTTCCTGTTTTTGTTCTAAATAACACTGGCAAACACCCTCACAAGTGCCCTTTTGTTATTGCCTTTTGGGACGCAGTCACTATAGCACAATATTTATATCACAACACTTATATCTGTCCAGAGCTGTATTAATTTTTCACCAACATCTTATCCTGATGATGTGAAAGTCAGACAGCTGGGTAAAGTAGTCTCAGACACATCCAAAAGATTCTCAATGGGGTCAGGTTTGAATTCTGTTGTGGCCAATCCATGTGTGAAAATGATGGTTCATGCTCCCTAAACCACCCTTTTACAATGTGACGAAACCTGGTATTGTCATCTTGAAATATGCCCATGTCATATGGGAAGGAAAAAACCCAAATGTGGTCATTCAATATACTGAGGTAGTCAGCTCACCATATTTTTTGGCCACATAACATTGCTGAACCTAGATCTGACCAAGTGAAGCAACTCTGGACTGTACTGCCCCCACAGGCTTGTACTGTAGGCATTAGGGGTGCAACGATACAAACAGGTAGCCCATGGTTCAGTCTGTATCTTGGTTTTTGGGCCACGGTTTCAGTTCGGTACATGTTTTGTCCATAAAAAGAATGGGGTTTTTTTTCTCCCAAAATTATATTTTTATTTTACTCAATAGCAAAACCTGATTTGTACAGTACGAACAAATTATATCTGTACATTACAACCCTTTCTTATTCCTTGACTACTTGTACACAGTCATATAAAACGGGCATGTGCACCCATAAGGCCTAAAGGGGCCTTTTTGAAATAAATAAATTCCTGTTCTGCATTGGGATGTAAAAGGAAATGGCAGTATTAAAATGCCACGGTTATCTACCGTACACATTTCCTTGTAATAGCGTGTCACGGTATTGTATGTGTGTCAGAGTCCTGCACTGGGTCAGGGACCCCCAGGAACTTAAAAGTGAGTTACTGTGTAGACAATGTGTATCATCACAGGTCGGGTCGTGGGCGTGGGTATGGGCAGGTGCCGGTGTTGGGAAAGTGGTGGACCCATGCAGGACTCTGATGTGTGTTGAGTCTAAAGCCACTTCTCTGTCCGCCTCCCCACGCTGAACGCTCACATGCATGGTGAGCGAGCGAGTGAGAGAAAGAGAGAAATCAACTGCAAAACTGAAAACCTACAGTTCATAAAAATGGATTGTCCCGTGCAGGATGGACCAAACGGTACATGGTTTTCCAGAGTACCGTTGCATCCCTACTAAGCATGATGGGATCAGTTAATCTGCCATTCTTCTCAACCTGATTTGCACATCACTCTGGAACAGTGTCAATCTGGACTCAGACCACGTGATCTTTTTCCATCTCTCCACAGTCCAGTCTTTATGTTCTCTATCAAACTGATGGTTGTTTAAGATTTTAGAAGCTACTCACTGCATTAAAGAATGTGTTGTAGCTGCAAAACATATTAGTGTGCAAACGTTTTAGGTCACCGTTAGCTTTGTTATTTTAGCAGGGTTGAAATCAATGTACGTTTTCTCATTCTCTTTTCTTCAGATACACCCAGACAATACAGGAAATATGTGCACAGCCTTAAAACACACTCAAAAAAACCAGATCTAAATAGGTTCTAAAGGTTAAAGTCACTATTTAGTGTGACCCCTGATCCTGTGATGAGAAGCAGCACAAATAGAAACATCTAATGTGTTGAATGAAACCAGGTAAGATATTCATCCAAAAAAAATCTAATATTGTCTGGGTTAAAGTGTAAAGTGAGGTCACACTAAAAAAAAAGGAAATCCAAAAGTGAGGTCACACTTTGGTTCATAGGGGCTTTTGTTTTCACTGCTGTACATACATCCCATATATCAAAATTGTATCTTAATGCAGAGACTAAAAATGCATACAGGTGGTCAGGATACGTTTACTAAACCAGCACACCTAATGTTGGCCAAGGACTTTTGCACAGTACTGTATATTAGATGTTTGGGGGGGTGGACAGTGTATACGGTTTATAGATTATCTTAAGATCTTTGCAGGGTTCCAACAGGTTTCTACAAGTTATATTTAAGACCTTTTTATGACTACTCAGAACAGAATTTAATGTCTTTTTCACAGCCATACTAGCAAAAATTTGTGACTCAGAATTTAGGAAAATAAATGTATTTATTCCAAGGTCTCGATCCCCACTGTTCCAAGTCATTTCTCACCTGGGGCTGCAAAGTTAGTGGTAATTGGTTCCTAATTTCAATATAAGCTCTCAGGTTGGAACGGGTGGAACTGTTATTTTCTTTGCAGTTTGGACATCTCCCAGACACATTTAAACACAAAACAGTGAACAAGTTTATAGCAACATAATTTAAAACCAACCATATCAAATTTAAAACCTTTCATAAACTTTTTTAATGGTATTAAATGCAGATTTGTAAAATGAAGACTTAAGACTTTTTAAGACTCTGTAGGAACCCTGTCTTTGAGTCATACTTTAATTTTTATTCATGTAGACAGAAAAAAAATCTGTTAATCCCGCATTACTGATAATACTGCAAAAAATAAACATATACAAATCTAGAATCAACTTTTAGACCATGATACCCGATCTTAGCTCTTATATGAGAAGGCATTTCTGATAACTGTAAATGAAGTACACAGGGTATACCAGTGGTTCTCAGCCTTTTTTAGCTCGTGACCACATTTTAATATCACAAATTTCTGGTGACCCCAGACATTTAAAACAGACTTTTTTTTTTTTTTGCTAAAATCAATTTGTCTTTGATCATGTAATAGTCTGCTAGGCTTTACACGATCACAATTTTTGTGCCGATCGCCGTTCAGTGAGTTTAAATAAACCGATCCAATCACTAAAGTTGTTTGCTTTAGCATCCGTTTCGGAGTTTGCTTTTCTTTTTCTTTCTCCGCGCTGCGTTTCTTGAACTCGACATGCTCCTCTGTGTATCTTTTCCAAGTGCCTGATTAAATTTGTCATGTTGAAATTTTTTGCCGATGTTCCCCCGTGAGGTACTGT
>JAQQZY010000029.1:24406070-24418878 GCA_030068375.1 Ostorhinchus rueppellii
GCAATTTATGTCACACAGTTTGAGGAGCATTGAAATATATTTTTTGTTAGATCAAGGGCAGTATCAGGTAGGTTTTAAGAAAGTGAAATTTAAATTGAATAATGCACTTTATATTATGTTTTTTGTGTTTACAATTCCTACCCTTGTATATATGACTTAAGACATTTAATAATATGAAATTTCCTTTATGCATTTTTATTATGGCAGAATAAATTATATCTCTATTTTGTTATTAGCAGAAGAATATACGAGTTTTTGTATTTGCTATTATGCAGTGTTAAACCCAGCTGGACATTGTATCCTGTTTCTTTCTTCTCTGATGCTTTGATAATGAATGTGCCAACACATTGTAGTCACAGTAAATGTTGTTCACTGGTAGAAAGATTATACGAGACAATGTTGTAAACCCAGATAAATCAATGAAACATTTATCTGGGATTCCTATCCCTTCAATTTGGTCAGTTTGATCAGTTTCATAAAACTACAGCCTAAAATGTATCAGTTCTTACTAAGACCACTAGATAATTTAGGTATACAAAGGTCATTTTAAATCTTTAAATAAGGTATATTCTCTGAAATCATCATTACTGGAAACTTCTCAGATATCCTTCATTACCTGCCACTTCCCATTGACCCTTTCTTTCAGAGTCAACACAGTCAGCACCTGCAGTGATCCGATGTCTCCATGGAACAGTCACCGGGTCTACCAAAAGCCTCTTAGTGTACCTGGTCTCCATGGTGGTGGGGTGGCAGAATTCTGAAGATCAGACTGGAATGTTATTCAAGCGGGATGTACCGGAGCGTGTGCTGGCTAAAGTACCTAAAGAGTGGAACTACACAAACCTGGAGCCACAGTTGAAGGATGCTTCTTCTAAGTGTATGCACAAACTGTGTATGATTTGCCTGTGATGTGATTTTGAAGATAAGTGAGCTGTTCTAAATTATCTATTTGTAAAAGCTCACAGGTAACATTTTTTTTCTTACAGCTGTCACTTCCCTAGCCATTCAAGCCATTTCCCTAGTCTTCACCAACCTGCCTTTGGTTATAGCATCTTTGCCTCTACCTGTTCGGTTTCTCTTTCATGAGGCAGAGAAGCATCTCTCTCAGCATGCCAGGCAGCTCCGCAGTGCAGGCTTGTTGGTCTGGGTTGTGCTGGGGTGTCTGATCCGAGGCCTGGAGGACCCAGACACACTTGAGCAGATGAGTAATTTTGCCTTGGACCAACGGGCAAAGGACCGCCTGGCACTGCTGGCTGAATGCCTGCAGGCTGCCATTGGAATTCAGCAGAAGGCAAGGGCTAAGGCTGTTTTATTATTACTTGACAATGATATAAATAGTACTAACAATTCCATTCTCCTTTATGCCTGTAAACTAAAACAGATTGTTAAGGGATTTTCTGATTCCAAAAATGTACCAAAAAATCCTGTTGCATTAATGTAGGACTTAAAAATATAAGTATTATATTGCTATTGCTGGTGTCAGCAATTTATCATATTCATGGCTTAGGTATCATTTATGATTTCCATTCATTGTGTGTCTGGTAGGGTGTCCCCAAGCCCACAGTGCTCAAGGTTCTGCAGATTCTGGAGGAAAAAAGACCGAAGTGGACTAACATGCAACTACAGAAAGCTCGTAAACTGTGCTCAGACAGGTGAGACATAAAGAATTATGGTGGCGTGAGGTTAAAGCCAAAAACTATTGGTGTATATTATACTAATGTTTCTAGATATGCATTACACTATGTGTAAACATAATCAGTGTCAGTGTTGATTATTCATGGTTGCCTTCAACAAAATATGTAGAATTGCTTTCTTGAGCCTTTTGATTGTAAAAACAGTTCTTTCATAAAATGAATGCAAATTTCCTAAGACATTATTGCACATAGTAATTTATCAAAAGTAAAATGGAGGCTGAAGTTTGATGAAGCAGGAGGTTCAAACTCATCAAACTGATTGATGGTATATTTAGTTATTTGACATTCACCATAGATACTGAATAAAACAATGGATACAGCATGCCAGAGTAGAACTTTTTTTTAATTGAGCATTCAAATCCTGATGTATTGTATCATTGTAATCATTTTTCAAGGAAAACCTTTATGGGCAAGATCAATGTATCTAAAAAGTGTTGTAGTAAATGATGGACATGCCATCCGACTGAGTGGACTGCAGGCTGGAGTGATGGGAAAACAGCTTTCACTTTGGGCTGATCTGTGACCTTTGGCTCAGCGCTCTGCAGCTGGTTCCCAGAAATTGTGTCTGTGGTTGCTCGCTTCATCATAACAAACTCTGGGTGCATCCATCCTCATAAAAAGGTGATTTGGTGGCCTAACAGAACATGTGCAATTAAAAAAAGGGGAATGAAATAAATAAAAACACTGACAAGATTATGCTCAGTTCTAGGAAATGCTGCCTGCTTCAGCTGACAGTAAGAGAGGATGTAATGGGAAGAAAAAAAAAGAAGAGACAGGGAGGTGGAGGGGTGGGGAGGGGATTGAGTGGAAAAGTGAAAGAAGAGTGATTATGTATCACCTGTCGGAGGCATTCAGTGGTATCATTACTATTCATTAAACTAACCTTCACAGTGAAGTGACTCCGGGGTTGTAAACAATCAGAATACAGTGAGAGAGTGAGAGAGAGAGGGAGAGAGAGAGAGGGAGAGAGAGAGAGAGAGAGAGAGAGAGAGGGATGTAATAACTCCAAAAGAACTGGCACTTTGCTCACTGGCATCTCACACACACACACACACAGACACACACACATGTTGAACAGATGTAAACACACACACACACACACACACACACACACACACACACACACACACACACACATACACAGAGTAAACCCTTCTACAACGAACATTTGCCCCATATGAGCCCTCCCACCTTTGTTTCCTCATCCCACTTTCCATCCTTCCTTTCCCAACTGTAACCCCCTCCCCATGCCACCCACCTTGTCTTTGCAAAGTAATTTGTAGAGGAGAAGATTATTGTTCTCCATCATGGTGACCCTGGCTGGGCTGACGGGATGCATACACAGATGAAGATGAATGCAGTTATTCCTTGGCGGAGGTCTGCCTCTTTCAGGGCACATTGGCCCTAATGACATGATTGATAGGCTGTCCCAAATCCGGAGGGGCCCTCATTAATCACCCTGCTGACTGAATCCAATCATCTGCTTCACCTGCACAGTGATGGACAGGAAAGGATACAGCGCAGGTGCTGACACGGATGCACAGCCACCATCGCCGACAACACCACCACCAGGCCGCCAAGCAAAAGAATGAGGGGATGTATGGATGAGACGGGACTCCTCTTTCTTTGCTGCTCTCAATGTCAAGCAGCCAATCGCTTCTTGACAGGCGACACTGTTTCTGCCACCTTATAATTACAAAGGGGAAGAGCGGAGGGAGAAAGAAAGTGAGAGAGAACAATGACAGGAAGTGTATGTGAAGGAGAAGGTTTGATGGACGGTAGTATCATATCCATCCATACAGGAAGGGCAGGAAAATGATGCGGGCGTCTGGCAGGGTTGCGGACTGCACATGCATGAGGACCTTGACACACAATTACACACACACATTCACGCTTAAAAACACACACACCAATCATTTTTAGTGCACCAGCATCCTTCAGTTAAAAATCCCCCATGTATCTCATGAATGGTAATGAAAATATGGAAAATTATTTTATTATCTGTCGGTCAATAATTTGAATTTTTCTCCTACTTTCACCAATTTCTTCTTGCCAACAATTGAATTTTAAGTCCATTTGCCCTCTGGCGTCAATAGTTTGTTTACAGTTTTAAAAAATCATTAGTTAAAACTCAGTTTTGGTTAATTTCTTTATGTAAAACAAGTTACAAATTTTATTCCAAATTTTTCTCTGAAATATAAAATACTTATTTAGCCAGAGGTGGTTCACACATACTGGCTGACACCCTCCCTCTTTCTTTTTCCTCCCCTTTCTCTTTGCTCAATTCTGTGCTGTCTTTTCATTTTTGGTCCCATCTCCTCCTTTTCCCATCTCCTTTTTTTCTCAGTGTATTTGAGCGAGGAAGGGAGAGTGGAGTCGCTGCGGCTGAACTGACTGAGCAGAAAATAGGCCTGATGCTGCTGGAGGTCTGCCACAAAGCAGGTGGCAGCGACTACCTGAGGCAGATCTATCACATCATCCAAGGCAATGAGGTAGGGAAACACTCCCTCTCCCCAGCAATTAGGTGGCTGCTGGCCTGAGGCTGCAGGCTGTTCAGGAGGGAGAAACAGAGGGATGAGGGCTGCTGCTAGTGTGCAGGCTGCTTTTCTGATCTTCTGTTTTTCAGGTGACCTCAAGGGTGCAAACCTACCGTGATTTCCTGTGTTGTACGTTCACCACATGTAGAGAAGAGAGAGTCACATGGAGTTGCCATATTCAGTTTAGAGCTTATTCAGGAATAGCACAGTGGAAAAGAGCAGTTTTTTTAAAAAAAAATCTTGGTAGTATAAGGTATTCACATCAGAAAAAAAAGTTAAATGAATATAAAAAGTAGGGGTTTAAAAAGTTAACTTAAGCAAATGAAAATGTTAATCAGTGCTGAAGTGCAGGGTATACATAGTATACTTACTAATTTTTTAGTAAGTATTGGGTGTCACCTTACAGGGGCCACTCAGTAATATCTGCAATTCAAATTGCCCATGTTTTCTCCTAGGGTGGTGAAGCCATGACCCGCCCTACTCTGCCTCTAATTGGCTACTGCTTGGTACCTTCATTGATTAGATTGGTTAACTTCAGGCATAAGTGTAACCGGTGGTGTCGGACATGAGGACTAATATGCCAATCAGCGGCAGAGTAGGGCGGGTCATGCCGAGGAAAATATTGCCCATTCAGTGACAGAGCTAGGGCTCCGCTTATCGCTGGCCACCTCTGGAACTTGATTGGCCACCTCAGCTGCTAGTATCACCCCAGTTGATTGACAGGTCACTACACGTCACAGTGAAAGATACGTATGCGAAAAACAAGAAAGGCAAACTACAGGTGTTTTAATTAAGTGACACACCGAGACAGCCTACTTTCATGGAATATATAATTCTGACGTAAGTTTAAGGTGGTTTCCAAATGAGTCACTGTTTTAAACTACTGGTCGTATAACTGCACATGAAGAGGAGAAGAGATTTTGCTAATAGTTCAACTATGCTAGTAGCCTAAAGTTATGAAAAGCTAACATTATGAAAGGCTAACGTTATTGTTTGTTTGCCTAATGTTGAATATATTTACACTCATGCAGCTGCTTGTGTGACCAGTAATACCTTCAAACTGCTCTTGATCAAGTCATGATAACCCACTACTCCAGGGACCATTACACCACTGGTTATCTTCATGTTTGGTGTAGAATTAAATGTTGTTGTTTTTCTGAAGAAGGGGGTTAATCAACTAGATTGGCGAGGCCATACTCATATAAATAAGTACAAAGTCTCTGTACAATATATAGGACATACAATAGTCCTCTGATGTTACAAACATATTTGCTATATAATGAATAAGAAACACCTATTAAGATATGAAGTTTGTGGAGAATGTGTGTGTGGTATCTACACTAATCACACACAGAACCTGTAACAAATTGTCTTAAGAAACAAGAGAAGCTACATGTGATTGTTTTAACATGCTCCTCCCATAAACTATAGACTTTCTACTATGTGTTTATTCAGTAAGGAGTATTATAAACACGTAGAGTGACAGACATAAGCACCATTCCTGCGCTTTACTGCTATTGTTGGAATACATAAACAGCTATAACTCTGGATAGCAATTTGATAGGCTATATAGGAATCCCAAGCAACATCACAGTTGCACTCCTGGCAGCTGAAGTATCTCCACTACTCAAGGTCGAGACAAAAACACCCAGGTCGGGGACAGACCAGGCTAGTAGTGAAGTGAAGCAAGAGGAGGTTCGGAGGCCATGTCAAACTGACGGATGGGAATATAGCACATTCACACCAGGATGCCCACGTGCACATACACAGACATATAGAAAGTTCTTATACTGCTCAGCTCTATACTGTATGTTTTATAAGACACCTGTACCAACCAACCATGGCAAAGGTTACAAAAACAGAGTTAAAAGTAGACCAGTACACTGAAAAATTATATATAAATCTAGTTAGTTTGGTTAGAGGTCTGAGGAGAACTCAAAGGTTCATAAAGCCTTTTGGTTTTATTGTTGCAGGTGGAAGATAAGTATTTTACCACCAAAACGGTTCTAAATGTTAAAATGCTGCATTCTGCATACCCTTAGGAATGCTCTCTTGTGGTTTGGTTTGAAAACAAATTAGTTCACTTAAGCATAACTTGGCCTATGATCATTTTATTATAAACATAACATTCTTACAATTTATTTGTCTTTTCTGTCCAATTCCATGCTGGATGCAGGAGCTGTTGATGTCAAAACTGAATGGAAGTGTCAACTCAGCTGACAACACTCCTCCCTTGGTGAACTTTGGCTTTAGCTCTGAGATGCATAGGGATATTTCACGTTTCAATCCCCTCCACCAGTTTGACCACATTGGCAAGAAGAAACTGGATCAGGTGGGTCAAGATAGGGAATATATTTCGGTTGTCATCATAACTTGCTTGATAAATACATCTGTGAATAGATGGTGATTATTAGGTCTTCCCGATGTCTTTAAATTTTATACTCTGGGGGTGCAGTAGTGATGTGGAAGGAGGTATCATTTTAACTTTCCAAGACTAAGAGCATAATGTTGAAGGTTAGATGCTGTTCGAGTCTCTGGTGAACTAGATGTGGTGGCGCTCTCTGAAGTTAGTAGGTCTTTCTGGGGCTCTGCTTCCCTATTCTCCGTAGGTCGCTGCCTTTTCCATGCAGGAGTTAAGGTGGCAGGAAGAAAAGAGCACTGAAAAGGTGAAAAGATGAAAGAAGTTTTCATTTTTATAAGAAAAAAAGAGTAATGTTAAAGGAGAGTGCAGTCTTAAAGTGCACTTCTGTGGGCGTTTGAACTGTATACCCTCTTACCCCAAACTTATTCCCAGGAGAGCCACCGTGATGTTCAGTTAATTGTTAGATGTTTTTTCTTCTCAAATAAAGGGGCTATGACACAAGTAGTTTCAGTAAAATGTGAAAGCTGTCAGCTCTCCTCATCATTTTCCATCTTCTATCATGGGAAATACCACTAATATCAAAGAAAAAACAATAAACAAAGACTAGTATTTCCTCCAGCCATGCTTGTGTGTGTCTTGCTACTTTTTAAAATGGATTAGATGTATTTATACATTTTTGATCCCTTGTAATGTATCTGTGTTGCTGCTATTGTTTTTCAAGAGCAGACACGTTTTAATCCTAAGACTTGGCCTGTTTTCGGCTTATCACAGGAGGCTGCATAGCTTTGCATAGAAACACCCTATTAAGAGAATGATTAAAATGCCTTCTCCGCTTCAGGTGCCTGTGTTGTTTGTCAAATAAAATGGAGGGAGGAGGAAAAAAGTTACATCCATCAATCACCTATGAGGAAGGAGCAGAGAGGGGATGGATGGATGGAGGGAACGAGTAGAGTTCTCCTCCTTTTGTCAATAAAACTCAGCCTGGAGTTAAGAGTGACATTTTGGCAATCAAAGCAATCTGATTTTTATTTGCTTTCCCAAAGTGGTGCAAGTGGCAAGTGTGTGTGTGTGCACGCGTGTGTGTGCGTGGCGTGTGTGTGCGTGTGTGTGTGTGTGTGTGTGAGAGAGAGAGAAAAAGAGTGAGAGGGTAAGAGATGGAGAGGTAGAAAAAGAGAGAGAGGGTATTGGGGGGGTTGGCGGGGTGCCATAGAAGATGGAGAGAAAAAAAGCACAGCAGTCAGAAGAGTAACGACTCCCTCCCAAAATTGATTTATCTTTCTATAAATGATGGCTACATCCCCCCAAATGGATTTATAAATTAATTGCTGTCTTATTGGAATAAAAACCTTCTTGTGCGGACATGATTGATCGCCTCGTGTCAGTGGCCTGCGCTGGGGACCCCCCTCCTCCTTTGTTAGTGGGTCCCAGCTGGAGCAGTAATGCACTGATGGTATTAACCCTGATTAATAACTAACAATACGCTATCCTCATACATCAACAGAGTACCGTGGTTGAGTGGGCATGGGACTGGCCAAGGCTTCTGCCAGCCTATCAGGGCATGAGTCGGGTCACCTTCACAACTCTGCTAGCCAACAGGTAAAACAGCGATTTCACTTGTTACATTACCTATATAAATGGCTGTTGACAGCAGTGGATTTGCACATGAAAATGGGTGTATTCATGTTTATACTGTGATCCCTAAAACTGACCTCCGCTCTGCATCTGTATATACTGCATTAGTAATGTCTTAACCTGTACAAGATAATTTCTTCGGGACAAGGTTTCTCTGGTTATTTAAAAAGATAAATCAATCCAATACATCTGAATTTTAGGTCTGAAAGGTATAGTATGCAAGACAGGCATATGCTTATATATATGTGAAGCTTATGTTGAAATGTATTTCGCGTTGCCGAAATCTTCCATATTTTTAAAATGTCTTGAATACACACATGACATAGCTTACAACTGAACTACATTTATGAAGTGTATGTTACTTGCATTAACTTTTGTCCTCTTGTTAAATGTATTTTTGGTTTTTAAAAAAGTTACTGTTGATTGTATCGTGACCACAAAAAAAAAAATCAACATGGGACCAATAACCTCTAATGCAAACTTAACAGCCTGAGGAGAAGTTATCAGAGCGCACCAAGCTCATGGAATTATAGCTACCTTGAGGAGAGCTAAGTTCTTCCGGTAATTTTACTTTCATCTAATATAAATTTTCTTTTCCAGTATGTAAAAGAGGTGTTAAATTACATTTATAATATATAGCCTATTTTTTAACCTGATGAAACCAAGTCTAATCTTGCCTAGAAGGCAGCGTAGATATTGTTAGCAATACTCAGTATCAATGCAAAATGAGCAAAAAACTTTTACATTTGAATTACTAAGAAATAAATACAGTATCCTGTTATATACAATAAAATAAAATTCAAGGTTAATCAACAACAATGTCAGTGCAGATTTAGAGGCAGTCACATTAATCAATCATGTGATCATTCCTTAAGATAGACTTAAATTGCAAATAGACAAAAAGCAAGTTCTGACAGTTTCAGGTCCTTCTGTAAATCATTCCATGAAGAAAAGGCAGCAGAATCTGTTTTACCCAGTTCTATTCTGAACCTGGGAAGCACCATTAGTAGAATGTTCTGAGCACACAGAACACAATGGTCTTAAAATATCTTAAATGTAACTTTTTGAAACCTGCAGAAACCTTGTGGGACTCCTGAGGCATGTTTCCCTGTAACACAAATTCCCTGTTGACCTTGTCGTAAGCTTTAGTCATTAGGGATCATATGGCATAGTTGGTCTTCACCGCTGGAGCAAAATGCTATTTTGTTCAAAAGACTACCTCTCTTGTGGCTATGAGTACTCTACCATGTGTGGTGAATTATGGATTCCTGCGTATGTCAGCATGGACAAAATGTTTGATTTTGATAATTGAGACAGGTCTGTTCCTCTGGTTCTATCAAGGGCCTACAGCCTTGAAACAGTGAATTACTTTGAGATGGAAAAAGAGTGGTTATCTCTGATCTTGACCACCTGATTGAGGAGGTTTTTTTTCCCAAGTCCGCCAGTCCTGCCCCCTCCTCCCCTCCCCCCTCCTCTCCTGTTCTGCTTTGCAACAGGCATAAATATTTATGCAGGTATGTGACACATATTAGATGGCAATACTTCAGGCTGTTCCCTGTTCTCCATTCACAGCTGTCACGCTGCCAGCTATCAGGGAGCCATGGGGCTACTGCACCTTGTCTCCACGCCTACGCCCAATCCATTCTAAATCACCGCCATTGTAACACACACACACCTTTCTAACAAAGGGCAAGCTCTGCATCTGCCAAGGACACAGGTCTAATAAGGGTGAAGTACGCAGCTCGGTGCTCTACTCTGATGAGCTTTGTCGCCTTCTTCCCCTCTCCACACACATACACACACTCTATTCTTCCTCCCCTTATATGCTGCTTTGTTGCATGTTAAAACAGATACTGTCATTGCTTGACTGAGCCAAATTAGTGTTGGGGCATTCATGAATAAAGCTGAATGAAGAGAATATGAAATCAGATTGGAGGGAGTGCGAAGAAGAGAGGTTGGACTTTTTTTTTTTTTAGATTGTGAGTGACATGGTGAGAGAGTAGTCAATACTAACATGGGACCAAAGAGTATGAAGAAGGCTGGAGAACGTGCAAGTAGGAGGGGTTAAAGATTTTATAATTCACCCTAATCTTACAGTATCAAAGTGTCTGAGATTCTGTCATTTGCCTCATTAGCCTCTCTTTGTTGGGCCAGAGGAGCAGATTTCATGGAGGATTTGGAGAATGGCTTTAGTTCTGCCTGAGATGCTCACACAGAGCAAGAAGTTCGTTTCACGGCTGGCGACATGTAAGCTGTCAAAGTTTTCCTCAGATCCATCTTAGACTCAAAAATATCTCAAGCTATAGAGGGCCATTTACAGCATAAGCGCACTGATGTTGGATTCACTGATCCATTTGTTAGTGGAGATAAGGATAATGCTTTCTGCATAACTGCAGACTGAAGTGCCCAAGGCTGTTTTCACAGACTTCACAACAATTACTCTTTTTTTTAACTGCCACAGCCTACTGGACAAACCACGGGATATAATCTTACACACTTGACAATATTAATAGTAATGACACTGTCTTGTATTGTACAAAAATACCTATCATTGTGACCTTGTGATGTTCTGTAGTTTCTTTGTTATAAGTTTTAGTCTCCTTGAATGACTTCCCTCGGTTGCACGCAGCCAGTAATTTTTCGCTCCCTGGACTACGTGAGTTAGCAATGTGGCCCATTGGCCTCCTATATATTGTTACAGTGGCAGGACAGTTATTGTGCCCTGGGTTTATATCACATTCTAATGGAGCAAGGCTATGAGTTAAGGGCGGTAGGCTTTTACACCAGGGCTGTTAAATCACTGTTCAGATGACTTCATTAGGAGAGCAGGATGCATGCTGAGACACATGCACACACATAAACACACACACATACACACTTACGTACACTTTCACCCTGCTACCTTGATAGTGTAGCATCGGGGCCAGACAGGAGGGAGAGTGGATTTATACAGGTGTGTGTGTCCTTCTTTGTCACCTGTCACTTGAGTTCCCTCAGCACGATGGCTCATCCATCATCTGCAGATTGAGCTTTTCAGCAGAAACCAGACTGATTAATACCATCCTAGGACCCCCAGGGTTGCCTGGCTGACTGGCTGACCTGGCCTCCTGGCAGGCTGGCTGTGTGAATAGATAGACTGACAAGTTGCTGGGCAGCTAACTTTTTGGCGAGTTATTGGTGGGCTGGATGGTGGTCAGGATGTTGGAAGTGAGAATTGGTGGCTGTGTTTAGCTGAGACAGCCAGGGTGGTGTTTTGTCCAACCTGTTGGTTTGATACCTTCCTTTGAGGAATGACAGATACTGAAAGGTGGATGGATGAGAGATGATGGATGAATGAACTGGGAGCGTAACTGGTTTAGTGGTCTGCTGTTAACAAAAACACACACAAAAAAAAAACCTGAACATTTGAGGCTTTTGAGACTTAACCCACTCTAATTAGTCTTTTATACAATCTACATTTCTACACATCTTTCTACATACTTTTAATTTATAAATACATAAAATTAATGTTTTTCTTTCAGGTTTCCTGTTTTCTTGCCACAACACAAAGACTTCACAAAGTTCTTTTCATAACGGCAATTTACAATTTACACTTCCCCTATCTTCAAACTTCTCTGCTGTATTTGAAATGTAATGTACATGTAATGAATAAAATGTGTATTATACAGAATTACTGCGTTACACACACTATTCAAGAATCAAGGTTCATTGGAAATTTTGAATATGACTACGGCATATGTAAGCGTTATATCACCTTTCCATATGTGCATTCACTCAGTTCTTTTATCTCGTGTCTCTGGCAATCTAACAGCAAAGTTTCTTTTTTGTCATGTAGGTTAACTATATACTTAACATTTCACCTTGAGGAAATGACACACTAAGAGTTCATTTTAATTGTTAGCTACAGATTGAAATGGGTCCACATTACCGTATATTTTGACTTCAAAATGAGCTGCCCTTTGTTGCAGAGGTGTGGAGTCAAAGTACTAAGTGAATCAACTGATACTGAATAGTTTCTCTTCAACTAGTGATCTATGAATGGTTAGCTCATCCGCTTTGTCCTCGATCACCCTTTGAAATCTCTCCTCTGTTGTGAACACTTGTAACTCTGCCACAGCATACTTTTGTATGAAACAGTCAAAAGCAGCACAACCTCTTTGTAGATTTGAATTAATGGTAGCAATACTGCCCCTTCACTTTCTTATATATAACTCTGATTGTGTGACAAGGCCTTTATGAACTGTTGTCCTTTGTGCCATTTTTCTTTTCCATCCAAGAGAAATAAAACAAATCTTTGAAAATAAAAGTATGGAGGATTACCAAAGACTAAATATTTTTACTGAGATCTACCAAGGTGACTTTTTGAGCTGCTGTGTTTGTGTGTATATGTCATAGAAGGTCATTTGACCTGGTTGATAAGGTGTTGCCAAGTATGAGAGATGAAGCTTTATGTGTCACAGGGCAGCTCCTCCACTCCATCATAAGGACCTGATATCATCCAAGGACATCCACACTAATATCTACAACACAGGTCCAGTCTTCTGCATACTGTGTCTTGAAAAAATTATAGAATGACACAAAAG
>JAQQZY010000029.1:24422650-24444760 GCA_030068375.1 Ostorhinchus rueppellii
AGGATCGCCCGGGAATCGAACCCAGGTCCTTCTTGCTGTGAGGCACGTGTGCTAACCACTGCACCACCGTGTCGCCCATTTATTTATATATTTAAAATATTTTTCACACCTTTAATGTCACTGATTATCTTCAGTGTAATTTTTGCATTTCATGAAACTCCTCCCATGGGCTGGATGGGATGCTTTGGTGGGCCGGTGTTGGCCCATGAGCCGTATGTTTGACACTCCTGCTGTCCGTCATGCTCACTCCTCACTCACCACAGAAAACCTGCCTGCGTTTCTTTGCTCCTCACTTTGCATCATAACATGTTTCATCGGCTCTGTTGCTTAAGCAGATTTAGGAACAAGCATCGATATAATACTTTGGAACATTCAGTCGTTGTTGTTGGCGCTGAGGCAGGTCAGCCCAAGGAACACAAACATTAGACAGCTGCTAATTCTGCGCTTCGCTTTCTAATTCTGCAGCCTCTGATGTGTTGCAACTTGTTTTCTGATCAGTGAATCAAGTTGGTGGAATTTCCTGCCTTGCACCTCAACAGTAAAAATTCCTTCCAGTAAACACTGACTTAGACTTAGATGTAGACTAAGACTTAAGCTTAGACTTAGACCAGTGTTTTATAAAGTACTGGAAAGTCACACTTGAGTGGAACTACAGGTACTTTAGCAGAAGTTCAAGTCATCAACTGAAATATTACTCATGTTGATGTGTTTAAGTATCTAGTATTTACTGTACTTAAGTATACCAAGTAATCTACGGTTAAATGTACTCAAGTGATTAAAGCGCGATGTACAAGTAAATGTTAATACCAACCAAAGGCAGTCATAATTTGGAATATTACGCTGCTGCTCACATCATCAGATCACCCACAGGTTGAGTGTGAACTGTCGTTTGCACTTGTTCATCACATGATTAGACCCGATGACAAATCAGTTTCCTGACTTTGTTCCAGTCACTGGTAATCTAAGCGCTGAAAACACCAAATTTCCTTTATTATTATTATTATTATTATTATTATTATTATTATTATTATTATTATTATTATTGTTATATTATTATTTTTTTTTTTTTTTAGTAATGAGTTATGATACTGTGCATTCAAAATGTGTGAGAGTGGAAGTATGCAATAGAGTTAGGAAATGTAAAAAAAAAATTCTCCAAATACAAAACATACTTCAATCAATCAAAATCAGTCAAAACTTGATTTATAAAGCACTTTTCATACAAAAACATGCAACACAAATTGCTGGACAGAAAAATAAAAACATAAAAAAACAGAAGTGCAACACTACAACCCTGACTGTTCCAAAGCCTTGGACCATAATGGCTGAATGCAGCCTCCCCATGTGTTTTAGTGCGAACCTTTGGAACAATTAAAAGGCCGGTACCAGAGGACCTCAGGGTCCACGAGGGCTGATATGGTAAAAGCAGGTCTGATAAATAAGATAGTCCAAGACCGTTTAAACATTTAAAAACTAATAAAAGCATCTTAAAATCGATCCTGAAACACACGGGGAGCCAGTGCAGCAATTCTAAAATTGGTGTAATTAGTCGAGTACAATAGTGAAGTATTAGTACTTTATTACTGTACAAGACTGACATAGATGGACTTTATGTGTCATTCTAGATTTTATGTATACAGGATAGAATAAATATGTGTAAAAAACTATGTGTGAAGTATAAACAAACTATGGTTCTCTGAAAAAAATAAAAAATTCAGTGGTGAGTATGGCGCATGGTGTGTGAGGGAGGAGGGGGGATACGATGTTGAGCAGTCGCAGTCGTCTTGTCCTCTTCGCTGCGGTCGTCTGCCTTAATGTGGGTCACTGTCACTTGGTCTCCGTCTGTCCCTCACCTAGATACGACCTCCTTTAATCCCTCATCCTCTACAGGGTAAGGAGGGGGATGCCCTTAATCTGTAAAGGAATCCACACCTACTATCGTCTAATAAACAAGTCCTTCACCTCCGAATGAAAAGTCTGTCTGTTTGTGCCTCCTGTTGGAAGTCGGTGTTAGTTGATGTATTCATCATCCTCCCAAATGGAATGACTTGTGTAAATGGACATAAAATGAGGGACTCTGAGGGGAATCTAGGTTTCATTTTGGACTACGAGGGGCTGGGAACAGAACAAATGTAAACACTGTGGTGCACCTGCTTCATTGATTCAGATTACATCATTTCCTATTGGAGTAACTGTTAGAGGGACAAGAGTCAAGCATTTCCGCTGCTTCTAGTCGGCGGTATTTGCGGACTGACCAGGAAGACGTCAGCAGGAGGCCGCTCGGACACCAACAGCAGGCCGAGACGCAGCCTGTTCAAGTGTGAACAACAGAATGACTCCCCTCCTGCTCAGATGACGTTCTTCTGATTTCTTATTCGTCATGTTGTTGCAACTAACGTAGCACTGAGCCATTATCAATATATAATCGAAATCGCAATATAGTGAAGTGGAATGTCCTGCCTGCATTTTGTTAGAGGTGCATGGGATCATTGGTCATTATACTACTGTGTTTACGAGTCACTGTGGACGAAACCGAAACTGACATAGACATAAACTTCTTCTTCTTCTTCTTCTTCTTCTTCTTCTTCTTCTTCTTCTTCTTCTTCTTCTTCTTCTTCTTCTTCTCTCTTCTTCTTCTTCTTCTTCTTCTTCTTCTTCTTCTTCTTCTTCTTCTTCTCTCTCCCTCTCTTTTCCTTTCTCTCTCTATGTCCCTCCCTGCTCCCTCCCCTCCTCTCCTATCCTCTCTCCTCTCAGTTCCTTTTTTAATCTTTTATTCATAGCTTAGCAGGTGATGAAAAATTTATGCCCTGAGTCTGGCATTGAAATAAATGCAAAACGAAAACAGAAGCAGTTTATACTGACAGTCTGAATATCTCTATCTAGAACAAGGCTGCTCGCTGCAAATCAGGAAGCCTGGTGCTCTCCTGTTAACTCCGCTGTGTAAATGATGCTTTGTGGCTTCCTGCGATGCCAGAAGATTAGTGTGTTTTGTTTTCCCCCTACTCTCCTCCTGTCATCTTACCAGAGGGGAGGGAAGTGGGCACTTTTTTTTCGGGCACCGTATCCCAAATCTTTTCAGTAACTCCCCTCCCATATCTACTACTCATCCACCCAGCCACCCAGCCTCACAACCCCCCACTCCCCCACCCCCTGCCTTGTTTTCTGGGTAGCCGATCAAAGTGGGCGAAGTGTTAGATTTGTTGTTCTACATGGTGATTGTATGTATTCTCAGGTGTATTTTCAAGTGTTTGTGTATATGTGTGTAAACCCCACTTTAGCAGGAGCTCTAAAGTCCCCAGCCTGGCTTAAAAACATATCCACCCACACACTCCCGCTCATACAGATGCACACATACCAGTTGGCCCTTACGGCTTGTAAGAAGGACTATCCCTCTCTTTGGAAGTGTTATACAGAGGCTAACTCTCCCCGCTAGCGCTGGCATATTGCTGCTGTTGGTTTTGGAAGTGGTATCCCCACCTCCCCCTACTCCCTCAATCCACCCTTCATTTTAATACTCTGTGTTTTATGAAACCTGACCAAGCGATCTGTATTTGCACTATAAAAAAACAGCTGTGTTAGTGAATATGCATCGCACAAAAAGTTGTACAGTCTTTACTGTGTGATTGTTAAATGTGTGGAGACCTCATGTTTTGTAAGTGTGGGTTTGTGTGTCCCGTTTTCTGTGTGTGAGGTAGAGAAAATATGAAACATGCACATAAACATGACTCTGTGTGTATGCACACTTGAATGTGTGTGTACGGTGCGTTGCGGAGTCCTGCTGTCAGCTGTAATGATGTGTTGTGGTAGAGTGCTGAGAGCAGAGAGGCCGGCTTGGCCTCGGCCATGGATCTAACTACTGATCTGATACTCTCTGACAGCCAGGGATAGGGAGAGAGAGATATAGAAATGGAAAGAGCAGTGGTAGAGGGAGGAAGAGGAGAGCAACCGATTTAGGGCAGAGAGGAAGGATTGAGGGAAGTTAGGGCGCAGGGAGAGAAAGAGCAGTCAATGAAGAGAGAAGGATGGAGAGAAAGTGACTGAGAGCAAGGAGAAACTCACATTCCACTGTACAACTTTTCATTGTTATTTTATTGGACAGTTTAAGAGTTAATGTATGTTGTGATGCACGTATAATTTAACTTTGGTCGTTGATTTCAAGGCAAACAGTGTTTTCTATAGTGTAGGACTTAATAATCCAACTACAGCAGGGTGTGATCATTTGGGAGTTATCATCAGGGCAATTTTTGTATTAGTGTATGTGTCTAGGACAGTGGGGGTAGTATGTGTGTGTCTCTGGCCCTGTCCCCATGCCATGGTGCCAGTTGCTGGCAGAGCGTGGCAGTGTGTAGTGAGGACGAGTCGCCCAGCAATTAAATAAAGATCTCTAATTGGCTGCTTCATATTAGGGTCAGCAGCTGGAAAGAGAAGAGAGGTTTGTCGCATGCACTTTTGAACACCCCATATACACACACGTGTACACACACTGCACGCGCTTATGCTCACACTCATATAGTCACATACACAAACACGCACAGCTCCTGAACAAAATTCAATTATTAATGGACTGATTGCTCGAGTGGAGCTTCTCTGGGAATCTGAACCTGCCACACTGAATAAAATAAAACCACTGCTTTACATTTTCATTATACCAAACCATGTTTTAAATTGCAAATGCGTTTCGGAAACCCACCGTTGCCCCTCCTTCCTTGCCTCCTTCTTTTCTCCCCCTTTTCCTTGCTGTCTCACTACAGCAACCCTCTCCTCCCCCTTGTCCCCTTCCTCACCAGTTACACGTATCCATGCATGTGCACGCACACGCGCATCGACACACACACACACACACACACACACACATGCACATTTTACGTGTGTGTACAGACACCATTAAGCAGTCTTATTAAAGGAAAAAGGCTGTGTGTGTTTGTGAGAGAGCAGAGTTGTGTGCATGAGGAAGTGCTTCTGGGCCGCGGCGGAGCTCCTTCGCTTATTTGCAATCAGGTCAGACAGACACCACAGCCACATACACCACTGTCACCTCCCACTAGACTTCTCTCTTTCTCTCTCTCTCTCTTCTCTAGCATCCCTCTCTTCTACCTCCTCTCCGTCTCCTTCCTCTCCTGTCTTTTTCCGAGCACCAGTGAAATAGCACATTTTGTCAAGAGCGGGATATCTCAATTATCTCTGCCGTAACACTGAAGACATTCATCTTTGTTTTGCTTACTTACTCTCTCAGTTTCTCTTGTGCTCACTCTTCCTTCCTTCCTGTCCATGCTCTTAATTTTTAATTTACTCTGTATATTTCATTCTCACCTCAGTTGGCCCCACTTACTCTTTGGTTAACTTAAAGCCAAGACTTCATAGTGTTCTCCTGTGTCCTCGTGTGACAGCGTATAGCATCTCACTAGGTCCTACTTGTTGGAGTGGACTGAGTGGGCTTTGCTTATACATGTCATTGTTGTGTTTTTACTTTGCACTTGTAGCAGATCATTTGCAAGTGAAATTAATAAAGTATGAGTTTTTCTTGGTGACACTTCTCTCTTCCTACAGCCATGCTGCAAATGCTACCAATTTCCTCTTATGTTTATTCCAATCAAACCGCTGTAGCTACTCCTGGAAATTTAAAATGCATGTCCTCCTGTACACCAGAGGATTTCTCCCTGGAAAGACCAAGCTGACACCAGATGTTTACAGCGGCAAAAGTGAGAAAGACTGTGGGTAACATGCTTTAGCTATACATTGTGAGTATGCGAAAGCAAGTGACAACATAAAAATGCATGTACAATAGACTGCTAGTTACTGTTAGTTTGAATCAGCTTTTTTTGGGGCTTGCAGTTTATATGGAGCTCAGCCAAATGTCAGTAAATCACAAACCAGCACAAACAGCAAAATAATTTCACTATACCTTATATGTACATGTATGTACACCTGGTATCCTCTGTTTTCTACAGGTAATTTCACAACAGGGGATCACACAGCTGCTTCTCTTCTTCTCTTATGTCTGTGGATGTTGCTTCTGACTGTGTATGCATGTGCTCATGTGCTCTACTCTTCATGCACTGAGTGTGTTAGTAAGTGTGTTGGTATGTGCATGTGCTTCATTTTTTTGCTTCTGTTACCTCTGTGCTCCTCTTTTTTTCATTTCTGTATATTCTGGCTATACTTTGTGAGAGAGACCGGCAACAGTTATGGAGGGGGCATAGAGGCTCATGGGAGTTGTGCTAAGGGCCGTAGTATCACTCCACTGTCTCTCAGGGCACATTGTTTATGCATGTGGCCACATATGCAGCAGGCACAGATACTTACTGCATTCTCCTTGAGACACTAGTAAGACCATGTGTGCATGTGAATGTGCATGCAAAATACAGTAGGAATATGTACTTGGGTGTTTATGTTTTCAGCGCGTGTATCAGCACTTGTCTTTTTATGTGTGTGTGCATGCAAGAGAGGTTCCCATTGCCATTACAGCCCACAGGCGGGACAGTGATCTCATCCTCGAGTCTCTGCCTGTGACGTGTCAGCACCCTGCCAGCCATGTTTTTCACCTTCACACAGTTTCTTTTTGCTTTCTGGGAACTTGTTCTCACACAAATGCGTACATCTTTGCATATGTATGTGGTTGTATATGTGAGTGTGTTTGTTAGAATTTCTGTGAGTTTGCCAGTCAGACAAGGGGAAGGTCAAGTACTTATGGCTGCTATCTCCCCCTCCCTTCTGACTTCTCCCAGTGAGAAACAAGCTTGTGCCAGATGTCCTGTTAACAATCAGCCCTCGGTCCTTCCTGACTTCTCCTCCATTTCTGTCTGTTCATCCTCTGTTTCATCTTTTAATTAACATCTTCATCCAGTAAAAAGCTGTGACAGGGACCCTGCTGCCTGTATTCTGTTTTTCCACACATTTATGAAACCATTTCTGGCCTAGAGAATGTAATATATTTCTATCCTCATCTCTTTTATTGCATTAAAACATTAATGCGCTCACATATGTGCACAACTCAACCTCAACCTTGTGAAGCAATAATTAAGATGTTACAATTACTGGTAAAATGAAAACTATTGAAAAGATTTTTAATTTTTAAAATTTTCTATACAGTAACAATAGATCTACAGCACATACAGAAGTTTGATACATAGATAAAACTCAAGGCTGTTTAGAAAGGTCACACTCTAAATTCACAGGTTACACGCTAAACTTTTTAAGTTTTGAATAAATGAAAAATTTTTATCCAACTGTCAAGACAACCGATGTGATAATGAAAATGAAATTTCAAAATGAAAATGCTTCAAGTCATTTGTATAGGGTTATACTTCATGTAGCCTTCAACAAAAGCATGACTGAATTACATCTAAATTACTTCCACGCACATTATTAGAAGAAGTACAATATGTCACCCCTAATTAAAATACAACAAAATTATACTTGAAGAATTGGGTTAATCCAGCTGTCAGATCCAGCTGTTGGCATAACATGCCATGAGGTATTGAGGTTGTATTTGAGGCACTACACTCATATGTCATAATCTGCTTGGCCCCAGGGCAATCCACCTTCTCCCTTTTCATCTTAATAGTTATCATAGAAAATATCTGTGCATGCAGTGCATTGATGTTGCAATGCATCATGAAATGACATTTCCTCTTCTGTAAGCGTCTGTCAGGAATGGCTTTGAAAGAAATGTGTCATTGCAGCCTTGACAACAAGGTGGCACTCTGCACTAAGACAAATCCCCTGAGGCCTTTCTATCCCCCAGAGGACACCTTTACCCAGTGAGACGCAGAGAGAAACAAGGAGAGGGAGAGCCATTGACAAGCACAGGAAGATTGAGAGAGAGAGAGAGAGAGAGAGGGAGAAACCTGTGCGCTTATGGGTGTATACTGTTTATGAATGTGATGCAGTGATCTGCCTTAGTGGCTTGGGGGGGGGGGTTTCTTATAACTTAAGTGTTTTTGGTTGTGCATGCAAGTATGAAAAAAAAAACACTACAAAAAGAATGCTTCTATTTTTTAACCATTGAAAAGCATACAGAACAATCATATGCTAAAAAAAAATCAGCTGTCACTCATACACACATTAAATGATGCAAACTTTGAAAGTGTGTCTATATAGTGAGTCAGTAGAAACTGCTATTCTCTCAAATGTTATGGACGTGAAGTGCTTTTCTTTGAGTTATATTGATGTCATGGGGGAAATAAGTGTATTTTAACCTTTTTTTTCTCAAGAGTATAAAAGAATGCACCCTGTAGTGTGTGTGTGTGTGTGTGTGTGTGTGTGTCTGTAGTGTGTGTGTGCACGCGCACGCACAATGTCACTTCCAATCCTCTAAACAGAGTCCAGGTAGCAGTGTGTGAGGGTGTTGTTCACACTGGAAAGAGATCACTGGCAAGTGTGCCCAGAGCCATCTGCACTAGACCTTAGACTGCAACATCTGTGGTTCTCTCACACACACACTGGGCCCATCATCATCCCATGAGGAGTATACACTTCTATGTTGTCACACTCCTGTGATGATGTAGCTGTCATACACTGAGCATATGGCACCAACCCCTCCCCCCAAAACCTTAAGATCCAACGTCAGATGTGACAAGTTATGTAGAATTAGTCTCAATTCTTCTGCGTAATAAAGGATTGTTATTCACATTATGTTGAGGTCACTGTCATAGCAACTGTCAAATTAGGGGGCATTTTGATTTGATGTAATGATGAGTGATATTCAGCCTGCACTTCAATAAAGGCTGATTTGTAATGGCTATGTTGAGTTTAGTCGATAGTTGAGGTCATTCAAAGCGTGTTCTCCCACCCTGGGTATCATTATGACATCTCAGAGCATACAGCTGATAACAGATGTATACAGTTACTTAAGTCATATTTTTATCTCAGACACTGACATAACTATGCATTGTATTCATTTACAGTATCTATTCTGGTTAGATGTAGTGTAAACTACTTTATGTACCATTTCTAACAGTGGTCACATGTGGAGCTCATTCTATTTGTAGTAATGGTAGTTCAGGTCCAGGATAAAACACTCACCAGTGTTTCAACATGGTATAATTTTCATATTAAGAATCTGACCCAAATATCTACCACACAAGCCCATTTGGCTTGACACATGTTATGGTGTCACCATCAGTCTGATGCCATTTTTCTTCACATGACTTGAACAATGGAAACTGTGTGAACGGCAAATTAAAAAAATGTTTTCATAAATGATTTCTGTCATAGTTATGCTGAAATTCACATTCCTTTTTATTTAGTTGTTGGCATGAAGCACCTGCATTACACCATGGAGTACCACAAACCTACTGTGTATATTATGTGTAAATATAGTGGTAACAGTTTCAGTATGTGTGTGGTGGTTTAGAGTCTACAGCAGACCTTCAGACAGAGACTAATCACCTCTCTCTAGTGGTGATTGTATATTCGAGGGCTAATTTCCCTGTTGCTTTAAGGGTTGATTTGTCTGTTACAAAGATCTATTGTTAGACTTTTAACTGTGATCACTATTATTAGGACATCAGCTGTAAATGAATAAAAGAGGTTTTGATTTTTCTCTTGACTCAAATAAGACTACATCTGTCGCAACAAGAGCAAGTATTGTGGTCATTATCATTTCCTAATATCTACATTTTTAAGCTATAATTTGACTGTTCAATTAATTTCCCTATTTTCCTCTTCATTTTTCTGTCCCTTTTTAATCTCCTGGCTGATTTCATTAGCTGTTAGAATTCACTAACTCTTCCTTATATCTATATTGCACATATTCGCAAGCCATGTTTCATTTGGTTTCATTTACAATTCTCACAAGTCTCTAGTGTATTATCGTAGGGATGTCTGAATTCCAATTTTTTTTCTTTTTTCTCCCAATCTCAATCATCTAAAACTGAATTACTGCCAAGTCCCAGTCTGATATTAATATATTCCAATATAATACAGTTTCTCAGCAGACACAAGATATTTGACCATTAAAGCTGGCCAAATTTCGGTAGGATATGTTTCCAGCTGAGTAGGTTGGCATTTAGAAACTACATCCTGCATTAGAAATGCCTTTGGTGTTTTGTGTTGTATGTGTAAGTGTGTTGCATATTTTTGTATCTGTAGGGACTGCACTAGCGCTATCTGTTTTGGCTGAAAGGTTTTAGGATTGGACAGCTTGTCTTAGTCTGCAGCATGAACTACAATTTACATGCATTTTCTAGCCACTGGCGATCCTGGCAAAATGTCACAATCAAATGTTTTTAAAGTCACTCCCTTCAGTCAATTTAAGCATCATTAATTTGAAAAACGTAGGCGCTGTTTATTTGTCGTTAGAATTAAATTGCATTGATGCAGTAGAACATAGATTTGTAATTCAAAATGGTTCAGGTTTCGTACAACTGAGTGAAAAGTCCCCATTATCACTGATGGTAATCATGTACATCAACTCTGGAAATCCCTTATCTTTCACCTTAATATTCCAGATGGGTTATACCACCAGTTGTTTGTAAATGACACTAGTGGTCCAACCCTGACTCAGTGTTTACCACTTCTTTCCCCTCCTGCTCTTCACCTGCACCCCCCCCCCCCCCCACCCCCTACTCCTCTAAAAGTGAAAGTGCTGATTGCTTTAAAAGACCATACAGACACGTTGGCAGCCATTATCTACGGTTAGAGAGGACCAAGTAGAGAGCCAGGCCTTTTATCCCAACGACTCTTCTCTCTCCCTCCCTCCTGCTGGTTTGTGTATGTCAAAGCTGCGTAATTTGGCCCAACGTATGGCCCAGCGTGCCACAGTTAATGAGGGGCTGTTTGAGAGTTAAACGCACATGAATAATCATCTGGGAGCTGGAGCTACACAGAGAAAGAGAGCGAGGGATTTAAATATGAACACATGTAGAGACAGAAGAGGGACTGACTGATCAGAGACAGAGTGCATAGAGACGTGTAATGGTCACTCTAGTACAGGCACAGCAGCATCAATATGAAAGCACCAGTCACAACTTTTGGTGCAACCCGTCAACACACATTTTTCTTCCATCATATTTGAGACTATTCACATGAACATACATCTGTTTATAAATAATTGCACTTTACTTCCTCTAAATAGCAGCTATTCATACTTCCCAGGACTCCAAAGTGAGAAATGTAACATACTAGAAAAGCATGAAACAATAGAAGACATTGCATATTACTAATTTGATGAATCTGTTTGGTTGCGTTTAAGTTTATCTTTTTTACTACAATATTACTCTTAAACGAAAGCTTTTGCTTGTAATAAGAAGAGGAGAAGATTTCAGTGTTGGCTTCAAGGGGTGATAGATAATAGTGCATGTGTAGAACTATGTGTGTGAGATGCCTAAAATGGAATTCCAGGGAAAAAAAATAAATAAAATATACTGTAAGCCTGATGCTCAGTAGCGCTGCCCAGGGATATGAGAATTCTTTGCAATGCAATTAGCTCTATTGAATAGCTGGCGTGGTGGCTTTGGCTGCTAAATGGCTTGTTGTTGACATGTTTGTGGGCTTGTCAGGTGTTTGCATGGCTCATAGAAGGTGGATTGCTCTCTGTGGGAAGTAAACACCTAGGTTCAATAACGATCTGTTGGATAATGTACAATATCTCCATAAATGCAAGTGAAGTGATTTTAAGTTGTCATCAGCTTAACTGCTTTTTATCTTGACATTGCCAAGATGTGTACAATCTACTGCTGTTTCTAACAATGTAGTGTAAGTTGACAGTTGAATCTAATAGTTGATTTCCAACTGCAGCAAGTCAGATATCCCCAACCTGCACAGTCAAGGGCTGAGATATTATCCAAGTGCTGATTTAACACACTAATTAGACCATGGTGCAGGGGTGTTTAAACACGCAGGGATCCCTGTGCTCCAACAAAGACCCACTCTGCCCAGCACCAGCTATCAGGGAGAAGGAGTGTAATGGTAGAAGTCAAAACAGGGCCATTCATTTGCTCTTGTTGAGCTAAGTGCATTCTTGGCTCACAGTCGGGGGGCATCGCACCAGACTGTGCGGCTAAAGCCAGAGAGCCCATTTGTGGAGGCAAATGTCACCATGTCACACCGCCCTGCATCTCTGCATCTTTCTCTCTCCGGCTGGTACCCTGCCGTGCCCTTCAGCTGTAACTCTTTCTCTGTATTTACATCTGTTTCTCCTTCTTTCTCACTTTCTGTGTCTCACTCTCAACCCCCTCATCATGTCAATCTTTCTGTCTTTCAAATCAGTTACTGCTACTAAAGCCCTTTCCACATTGTATCTGCCTCAACAGCCCTCCAAATGTTACCCTTGGAGCTTAGCTTGTTTTGTATATACCTCTTTCCATCGCTCTACTAGCCCTGCCTTTTTCTTGCCAGTCATCATTCAGCCTTAGTTGAACTCTAAAAGCGGGTAGGTTTTTTGTAACACTGCACTCTCCCTCACCCTCAGAGTATTCATCTATTCTGCCTCCCCTGTCCTCCCTCCCATTCTTCCTCTGTCAGCCAGTGGACATTCTCTGGTGTGTTTATAAAATAAAAAGTGAAGCTTAACTGAAGAAGAGTGATCAAGACGAAGATGGAACGTGATCTCTTTTATCCATCCCATCCTTCATTCCTACTTTCTCCCCTCTCACAATCCTTCCCTTCCTCACTCATGTGTCACAGAGACTGTTTCATCTTTCTGGTGGCTGTTTGCATTGCAGCCAGAGCGCACGCCATGGTTTGCATGTTGCCACTCTATCACAAAACCAAACAGTGTGCGTGTGCTCTCGGCCTGGCAAAATGTTTTATAAGGCAGTAACCGCGTGTGTGTAGCTGCCAAGATAATGAATAGGCAACGCAGCTCATGCATGCTAATGTTATGTTGTAAGCAGTTTTGTTGACAAGTGCTAATACTTCTTTCATACTATCATCAAAAGCAGCTAATACAACAGCCATTACTCCACAGCACTCCATGCAAGACATGATGGATTGTGACCTTAATATAGGTTAGCCGAGTTTTGAAAGTTAAACAACCTGCAATAAATCACAGAATTATTACAATGCGCTTTAATTGGTTAAGGACTGTTTATTTCCTAAAGAGGTAGGAAAAATTGGGTTTCTGCACTTTTTAATTTGCAAAGTGCATTTTCATTACAAATGGCAGTTTAATATTACCCTCCTTTGTCATGCAAAATACGCAACACACTGGCAATCTATTAATTGGACAAAAATGCGGTGCCAGCGTAAATCCTCCTCCTCTCTCTGTCTCTCTCTCTCTGTCTCTCTCTCTCTCTCTCTCTCTCTCTCTCTCTCTCTCTCTCTCTCTCTCTCTCTCTCTCTCTCTCTCTCTCTCTCTCCAGCTCTCAGTGGTAAGAGCTGGTAACATCTATCAGAACCAGTGACCAGGGAGACAAAGTTAAACACTCCCTCTCACTCCATGGTAGCCCCCCCATCTGATAATGAAAACACAACAACTGAACAGAATAAAATAAACTCCAAGTAGAGATGACAGGCCATTGTCTGCACCGTGTCAGTAGCTTATTAGGGAATTGTAAATATGAGGCACATGCTCTGTAATTACGGTTGCCCCCTGTTGGTTTTGGATTTCAGCTTTTCTTTACAGTGGACGTGTATGAATCATACAGTGCATGCGAAAGCTGCTGCTTTTTTTTTTTTTTTAGGTTTCACGATACATGCTTAATCTAATATTGTAGTAATAGGGTCACAAAATTTCATGTATTAAAAACACTTGAATTCTTGATTTTTCCCATGTATGTTGTCCAACAGCATTTCATTGTGGCTAGCATTCATGATTCTAAATGGAAAATAAGTCATTCAGCAGCATTAACCTGTCTGCCAGTAGTGACCAAAAGCATCTACTGATCTAAAATGTTTAATGAGCTTTGATCCACTATCAATACATTTAATGTTTTACGTTTTCAGCTTTTTGGTGACATCAACTGCGTCTTACAGTATATGGGCTCTAGTAAATATGGAGGAACTGGTACATCTGGAGTATTGGTTCACTAATAAAACATCTCATGTAATACAATAAATTACATTGATGTAGACACTTGATTTTAAGTTACTTAATGATATATTTTGCTTAAAAGTCAATCTCTGTTTTTCCTGTTTTGATATAATAAACATTGAATTTACTCTTAGCTGTTAGGAACATCCACATGATCAGTAGATCAAATTTTGGAAAACAGCTGATTTTCACTGCAAAATGCAAAGGATAATATATGATACAAAAAAAAAAAAAAAACATAAATCACTAAGGAAACATGAAGTATTGTTCTACAAATGCCCCCAAAATAGTTATGGGTCTGTAAGCATTAAAGTAGCTTAAATGTAACTTAAATGTAACTTATGGTTCAAATCAATGTCCAAAGAAATGAGTATATGGCAGTAAATTAGAACTTGACATCAGATCATGAACATTTCCTCCCCAGCACAAAAAGTAACAAGACTTGCCAAAAGTCCACTAGAACCGCAGCACTGAAGTGTCTTTTTAGAATCAGTATTTTGCCATGGGATTCAACAGTGGTACACAGAAGCAAAGATGCAGTACTAATTTGTGCAGTGACAGCAGCCTCAATAGAGCAGAAGGTAATGCAGTGAGAAAACTTAAGATACTATCACCCACAGCAAAATGCAACAAGTTCACATTCAGTTTATACAGTCAGTTGCCAAAAGTCTTTTTAGGAAAATCTAACAAATCTCTCACTGAACTGGATACAGGCCAGACAGTCTGGTACAGTAAACTGAAGTACTGTATCTTTTCTTTAACACTTTGTTGTTCGATGCTACTATCAAATTGGCAACTACATGTAGAAAACTAACATGAGATCCTTCATATTTTCAACTAAAATGTATTTTTATTTCTTGGTGCATTTGTAGATGCTTTATTTCTGATTTTTTTCTGACTTTGTCTTCTATGACATATGTTCAATTATGATACAATTGATCAAACAAATCACTACGTAAATAGTCATTTGCGTGTTAAAAGATGCTCTTTTTAAAGTCACATATGGATGAAAACTGAAAAGTGAGATTACAGTGGCGTATGACTCCCTGATGGCAGCATTACGACATGTTGCCAGCTGGCTTTGACAGGGTGGCACCCAGACATGTCACAGTGCTGTCCTGTGTCTCTAACCCCAGCCCGCACACACGCACAGACACACAACACTCAACATAAAACTCACACACACATACACACACCATATCCCCTCGAGGCCATCATTCACCCGTCATTCTTCGATGCCTCGTAGACCAATCAGGCACCGTCTCATGAGACGCAGTGTCACACATTTAAGGATGCATGACAAAGTGCTCCTTGATTTCCCAGTGGCCGCTGTCTGGAGCCTGCTCACGCTTCTAAACATGCACATACATAGACATGCTGGCGTCCACATCAACGCCACCCTTTCATATGTGATAGAGGATACATGTCACAAGATATAACATCAGCAGTGAGTGAGATGCAGGGATCTTACATTTGCATTAGCTTGTAGTGTCATGGGTCCAATATCTCAACAACAGTAATACAGATGTTAAAGTCCAAGTGCGTAAGCAAGATCATCAACAAGCCTAACTAAACATTTCTATGATTATGTTTCAAATTTTTAAAATAATCTTGTATTCTGCAAGTTTCTGTCACTGTACATCCCAGTTAAAGTGTAATGCTTCAAACAAGGCCAGCTACTGGGCACTAAAAGCACACAGTATATAAGATGTGAGGCCATAACCACCCAGTCACCAGGCTATTTTAGACTCTTGCTCTTGCTCTTGGTTTGGCTTTAGACCTCAATTCATTCTGCAGCAGGGAAACATCTACAACCCACCAGCACGCCCCCACCGATGGAGAGAAGCCTTTCTTTGATGTTGACATTTTCAAACAAGAAAAAAGCTCTGTGGTTGACCTGTGTTCTCTTTCACTCCCCCTGAGTTTTTCTGCACGATTCCCTCACTGTCTCTTACTTTTTCTCACACGTGTGTGTATATTGCATTGAACTAGCCTAAATAATGGGACCTGTGAGGTACTGTAGAATGGTTTCACGATTAGAATAGAGAGAGAAGAATTAGTAATAGCGGTAGTCTGTTCAAGTTGTACAGGCCTCAAAGTTGCCTCTACATGACCCACAAAAACAGTAATTTTGTTCAAGGAAAAGGCATTTTAGACCCATTACTCAAACGATTGTGGTTGTGCACTCATATGAAACAAGGCAGAGAGGGTGGGGGTAAAGGCGAGAAAAGGTATAGCACCAAAGCTCAATTGCAAACATAGCTTTTATGCTGGATGAAAGCCGAACTTCAATTGGTGAGAGCTTTCAGGGTCCTGTGTATGGGTTGCATTGAAGAAAGGCATACAGTAATATTACAAAGCCATTTGTGCCACACTTTTGCACAATTACAGCCTTTTCTCTAAAAATACGTTGTTTATAATAGGTGACTGAGGCAACAATTGCACTGGAGTAGCTTTGAAGCTGGAAGCTCTGTAGAGAGCCCTGGCACAATGCACTAAACATGTGACAATGAAGAAGAGCATAATCTTTTATAAACCAATAGCGAATCACCATTTAACCAGCAGTCTGACTAGTGTGTATATTCATAAATAATACCGTATAGACGCTAGTGTTCCTGTTTATAAATCTTTGTTTGCGTGGATGACTATCTCAGGCTTTGACATTTTGAAATAAGAAGTAGAAAGTAGAAGTACCTCCTCCCAGCCACAGTAACTCTTTCAGCTCCAACCATTTAGCATCTTCTTCAGAGACAGCAGTCACAACAGCCTGATGTTCTGACACCAGCTGTTGCAAATTCACCAGATTTTCTGAACCGGCTATATTAAAATGCAATTGTTGGTGACACTAAGCTCGCACATATCCAAAAAACAACACTGTCTGAGGCTTACGTGAGATAAATCAGTCATAAATCAATTTACCATACCATATTCTGAGCTGGCTTTTCAACGTGTGTGTTTTGGTAATGGAGTAATCCTTTTTAATAGAAAATAAACACACCCACACTGTTCTTTTTTACAGAGTTTGATGGATTAGCTTTTCAGCTGAATTCCATGGATGACATCCTGGAGTGGAAATCCAGGTGTGGTGATCCTTTTTTTTTTTTTTTTTTCTTTTCTTTTCAGGGAACTGGAAATTGCAGAATGGGTGGGTGATAAGCCATCAACATGATATGTGAGAGAGAGCGAAAAAATAAAGATAGAGAGAAATAGTTTTAATGGTGTATATTTTATTACATGTGTTGATTATTTAGGGCATTTTATGTTTATATTTACAGCATTGAAATATATAAACTACACTGAGGACTTGTGTGAATCTTTTATACGTGATGTTTGATTTTAGTGATGCGATCGATGTCTCAGACTGTGACCACTGAGCAACTCATGATGTATATTGTGTGAAGAAAAAGGAATACAAACTACCACACAATTTGAAAAAAAAAAGAATGGCAAAAACAAAATACTCACATATTGGGAATAACGATGAACACAAATACATGAGTGAAGTTAAGCTCCATATCCATGTGTATAATAAGACAAATCTAGGTCCTTATGTACTGTGATACGGCACTGTGCCAGGAAATGCCTTCATATTATCTCATATCTGTTCAGTGTAGTGAGTTTGTGCAGACACAGTCTTTCCACAGACATCTCAAAGATTTCCATAAGCCAATGTGTAAAATTGGGTGGAATGGAAGACTTCCAGGTCAACAGAATGAGTTTCTTAGCGACCACCATTCCTAGGAGCTTAGCAAACTGCAAATCAAATGAAAGTTCAAAAGTTCCTGCCTGCAGATCTTCCAAAGATTGTCCAGTTTTGGTTTTGGCTTTATGTCT
The DNA here is from genome assembly GCA_030068375.1 of Ostorhinchus rueppellii. NCBI lineage: Eukaryota > Metazoa > Chordata > Actinopteri > Kurtiformes > Apogonidae > Ostorhinchus > Ostorhinchus rueppellii. The sequence continues at coordinate 24,440,460 of JAQQZY010000029.1, forward strand.
CTGGAATAGAATTTTTAGAGCCATAAACCAAAAAAGATGTGTTAGTGACCGTTCAGCAGAGTGACATACAGTTCAGTTTTTGTTTTGGAGAAGCCAAAAAAAAAAGTCACCACCTGGATTTAAGTAAGCAAAAACAGAAAAAGAGGCCATGTGGGCTGATGAGTTCAGACTGACATCACGGTGGGCACATCAGGGTGAGAGGAGAGGCAGATGAAGTGATTACTCATCATGACTGGTGGAGACTGTACAAACCGACGAGGGTGGTGTTACAATCTGGTGTTGCATCAATTGATCAGGTTGAGGTTCAGCATCATTATGTGTCTCCAGGCAGCTGATGACCTGAATATACTGAATGACCAGTTTTTTTCCGTCAATTGATTTTTTTTATTCCTTGATGGCAGGAATATTCTGATGACAATACCAGGCTGAAATTGTGAAAGAGTGGTTCAGGGAGCATGAGATGCCATTTTCACACATAGACTGACCACCACAGAATCCAGACCTGAACTTCATTGAGAATCTTTGGGATATGATGGAGTCTTTACCCAGTGATCCATTTCTTCCAACATCAATACAAGAACTTGATAAAATCTTCATGCAACTCTAATATTTATTGTGACATTGGAAAAGCAGTGCATGGCATAAACACTCTCAAATGCATCCTGTAATCAAACCAAAAGGAAGTCAAATGAAAAATTGTGTGTGGGACTTCCTTTTTTTGGCCAGGCAGTGTATATCCCCTGAATCAAACTATATTAAATGAGTCTGTAACACATGTTAACAGAAGAGCAATTACAGAATTTATGCAATTATGCAGGTTTTGGAGCCTTCAGGTGGTTTAGCTTGTTGTGTGTGATGTGCCCTGTTGATGATCATCAGTTTTGTCAAGTTGCCCTCCCCTAGCAGCAGGTTGGAAACAAAATCTGTCGTTCTTCCTCTCTCTTTGCCTTCTGGGATGCAAAACATTTTTGTACTGCACATGGATCATCCCTCCAGATTTGAGAGCTTGGACCACAGTCTCATATTTGCGTGTTGCAGCACAGCAAATGAGGTTTCCACAGTGTGAATTCTATGCTCATGGTCAGCAGTTTAGTTTTCCATGGACAATCTTTTCCTGCATGTTTACTTTGTAGCTTGAAGATTCAGTGAAGTTTGCTCAAACTAGTTGAACCATTTGTTAAAGGCAGCAAGTTGTTTCACATTTTCTGCCAAATAAGTTGGAGCTCATGTTGTTCTTCAGTCAGTGGCATGTCTGGGGGTTTCTTGCTACATTGGACATGGGTAAGAGTAGGTTTAGCTCACTCCCTTTCCACCTTTAACACTTCCATGTCACTTTATAAAGTAAAAAGGAAGACAAATAGTAGAAATCCAAATCACATTAGCTGGGATCAGAGGTGAAACTAGAGATTTTCAACAACAGACTGTTCTCACTGTTCTCATTGTAGAGTTTTACGTTCAGGACTGTTGTTTTTAACAAGAATTGGTGTGGAAGCTTTGGAAAATGTGTCTGTTATCTCACTATCACTTCTTAAGCTTTTTTTTTTTTAACTAAATATCAGGTTCTAGTATATTTTCAAACTTGTAGTAGAAATACACTGTTAAATTGAACTTAATGATTGAGTTGCAAACTCTTCCACAGTCATACAAAATATTTCATGTTATTCTCGTTACTCCCACCTCATTACTCCCTCTTGCCAAATATCTATTTTATTTGATGGATAAAGGAGTAATGGTGCCATTCTTGCATTCTAGCTATTAACCAAGGAGGTGAAAAGTTGAAATGGTTCAAACCAACAGTTTCCAGTAAGAGGATTCATCACCCTACAGTTATTTGTCTTTCATTCCTGTCATTTTTCTCTTTCTGCCTTTCTTCACCTTACCACATACTTCCTTTCATGGATCCACATTTAAGGGTTGGGTGGGGGTCAGGTGTAGCTCAGGTGCACTGCAGACAAAAGCAAAGAGAGTGTGAGTGAAGCTACTGTGACCACATCTATTTATCTCCAGCAGCCTGTGGATAAAACATGGGCTGTGGCCATTCAGCAAGTCCTGCTGTTTTCTTTAACCAATCACAAGGCGTGACGTTGGAAAAGTGAAAGTACCTGCAGCCATGTTCCACCCGGTATCAGGCGTGACAGCTTGGCCTGTCAGCAAGTGACATCAGACACCTGGCTAGGAAACCAGCCAACCAAAACCAGGATCGGTTGCATGTTTTAGTGCATTCCGAATCAGCTATTTGTTGTTGTGTCTGTCTGCTTTGGACCAGGGCCAATAAAGAGAATAGGGATAGATGAATTGCAGTGGTGGATTCATCTCTTTGTATGGCAGCTTCCGCATCCTGCAGCTGACTTACAATTCAGCTGCACACAGGCAGATGGGAACAGTCTTTCTTGAATTTCACTATATTACCAGGACACATTGTTAAATAGACACACAGCGAGACATGCACATGCATACACACATGTCATAAATGTGTGGGAGTTACACTGACTTACTTTCTTACTTTCACTCTCAGACACACATTCAGAGAGGAAACACACAGCAGAGCCACCTTTTCACAAGATCACTATCCTGACGATTTATAGGTCCTAATAGACATTCCTTGCAGTGCCCTGGATGAGATGTCAAAATTGATGGCATGCAGACTTTTATTACCTGGTATGGTGTGTGTAATTAGGTTAAATAGATGGGGTTGGACACGCATGGTAAAGGCTACATTTCTCACCCTGGCTGGATTTATTGGCCACGCTTCGCTCTCTGAGGTCTGCTCTAATGCGCTCATTTGCATGGGGGCACATGTAGCTGATGTGTGTGTTACTGTTACGTCAACTGCTAAGCACAATGACAGGGGCCGGCTTATGAATAGTTTGGTTCAGTGGTTGGCAACGGCCTGGGCCGCCAACTGCCTATTAGCTATGATATGAAAGCTGGCTGGCAAGTGTTAGATTGATACTTGACATGTCGAACAAAGCTCATTGTCATTGTAATTACTATACGTTGAGTCTTAATTTCATGGTCGTCCATATTGCCAGCATGATAGGGCTGTCTGTTACTTACATCTTCAGTAACAGCTGTCTATTCAGCCAGTGTATCCATCCGCCTTTCATATGTTCAACAGTCTCAGAAATAACGACTTCATAATGACTATAATCACTTCAGATGTAATTATAATGCATAGCCATTGGTACAATTAAAGAGTATTTTCTGAAGAAACATACCACTTTTTTCCCTCTCCAGATGTCCAATCAAGTGTAAATCACACATAAACTAATAGCAGAGAACTATATGTGTTATGACCTGTTCACTGAATAGACTTTAAAAGGAATCACTTTATACCAGTTACTCTGTCATTTGCTGGAGGGCCCATCCCATCTGTCTGTTAAGGACAAGCTGATAATGAAGTGTATTTGATGAAGTAAGTTGATAATGAGAGCTAGCCGGCCAGCAGTAATGACAGTGTAGGAGTGGAGACAGTGGCAGTAGCCTGCAGTGGTGGATGTTACTGTTCAGACTTTTCTGACCTTCACAGATTCCAGTTTCCCCTCCAATACCCATCATCAGATTGAATCATTGAGGAGGCGTGTGTGCCCATGCTTTTGCGATTGTAGGATTGTGTGTGTGCATGCAATATGGCAGGATGATCTCATTCACCAAGGTCTCCCCCTCCTAGTTTGGGGGGGAACAAAAATAATCTTGCAAAGAGGGACGTCCGCATTCACACGCATTCATGCACACAACCCGCCTCTGACTCCAAGGCCAGGCAATTGGCTTGGAGCAGCTGAACCATGTTACACTGCACACACACAAAAACACACATACGGGCTCAGAGTCCCATTTCCTTGAACCTGGCTACTTGCCTGTGCATCAGGACGAGCTCTGTAAGCCCTCCACTGGGATGTGGGATGCATAGCGAAGCAATTTGTCTAATATCTCCTGCATCCTCTTTCTCTGTTTCTCTCTCTCTTTCTGTCCATACCTGTCTATATTCTCTTCCTATTTCATGCACATTTCATCTTTTATCCCCTAATGCTCTTTTACTCTTACTTTATTCACTTTCTTCTTAATGCTCAAATACTGCATTTTCTCTTTCCTCCACCCTTCCTCACCCCCCCATGAGACAGCATGGAGAGGTCTGTTGAAGACAGGGCCCATTGACAGGCTAGAGTGGCAGTAACTTATTGTCTATTGATGGAGTGTGACAAATCATGTGGGAACGCAGGGTTGCATGGCAGTAAGAGCCAGGGTGTCAAGTACGTGAACATTCCTGTATGTGTGCTTGCATTTCAGAATATATATATATA
>JAQQZY010000029.1:24444803-24460151 GCA_030068375.1 Ostorhinchus rueppellii
ATATATACACACACACACACACACAAACATATATGTGTGTGTGTGTCTGAATTTATGCCCGCATGTGTTGTGTGTCTCTTGTATCGGCGCCTGTGCATGTGTTTGTGCGTAACGCCTTAGTGTGGGGCAGGCGGGCATAGCCGGGACCCTTCACAGCTCATTTAGCCCAAATGGGGCCACCTGGGTGGTGAGGGAGCTCAGCAGGACGGCCCTGGCACTCTGGAGCCCTGCTGACAGCCCCCAAATATAGGGGCTCCGCCGGCCTATTAATCAACACAGCCACTCTGACAAATCACCACGACTATGACCTAATGAGAGGGGGAGAGAGGACTGAGGGAAAGCAAAGAGGTAGAGACATAATGGAAGAGGTGGAGGAGGCACAAAGAGTGTATGGATGGAGGTGTTGAGCCTGTAAGGATAGAGTTTAAGGAGTGACAGAGGAAGCAGAGGCTTAATGAAAAGGAAATGAAAGGAGTAGCCTGACATAGCGACTGGCAGTGCAGGCCATAGGGGTAAGCTATGAGGTAGTAACCAGAGAATGCTAACACAGTTGTCATCCGCAGCTGATCCTCAGCTCTACTCACAACAAACCAATTGATTTGTTATGAAAGCCCAAATCATGCACTCCAAAATGTAACAGAGTGGATTAGTAAGCGCCTGCACAGCCCCGCTATTTCTCCTTTGCTGGAAAATAAATTAGAGTATGAATGCTTTCTAGACACTTTTTTCAGATGCTTCAGAGCAAATTAGACTTGAGAAGACGTTTGAGTTTGAAAGCAAACAACATTGATGTATGTCTCCTTCTCTGGTTCCCACCCTGAGGTGAGCTAGCATCTAATCTCTCCACTACCAATCTGAGGTCCAAATCACATTAGCTGGGATCAGAGGTGAAACTGGAGCTTTTCAACAGCAGACTGTTCTCACTAATGAACCCCCATGGCCATCCACTGCATATTACAGCAACACTGAGTGAGGGGGAGAAACTTTTGCAATAATCATTATGTAATTGCACAATGCCAGGCTTTCCATTGCCCTGACATTTCCAAAGCTCGATAGCAATATCTTTATGCTTCTCTATAGGGAGTCTGTTTGGAATGGCTTCACTGTATATGATTGATGGTTTTCTGAGGCTAAGCAATTTACTTTATTGTAATTATATAGTGTACTGTCCTTCTGAAGTTACACTACAATGTTAGTTTGTGTGCAATGAATTTTGTTTGTCTTGAACAGCAATTGACTTGGATGACATTTGTTTTCTGTTTAAGTGACTCTAGGGTAAAGTCAGTCACTCACAAGAATACAACCATTTCTTATCTCACTTACCAAAAGCCAACTCAACTACCAACATTTTCCAAATTCAAGGTTTCTTTTATTCCAGAATCTGAATCTGAAACCGTCACGGCAGTAGTTTTCTGTGGTCAATTAATATGCAGTGTTCCACTCAATATTAGAGTGAATATTCAAAAGCAGCACTTTCCTATTGACTTAAATCTGTCTGCTTGCTGTCCAGCCATGGGATCCATGTGATATACTAAGCCCTGGCCTGTCTGGACCATCGACTAGTCCAGGATGGAAGGCCCATAGAGAGGATGCACAACTGCATGCTCCTCCCATCCGTTATAGTAACGCAACAACAGCTACTGCTCTGAAGTCTGTGGAACAAAATCACATACACACCTTTTTAGGTATGCACACACCATCTGCTACCAATTCGCACTGACTGAAGCTCATTGATGGAGGTGTTACAGACTCTGTGTGTGTTTATGTGTGTGTATGGATCCATCACCAAAGGATCCTTCACCAACCATGAAAAGCATTTATTTGCCCAAGGTGATGAAAGTAAGATACTTCCTGTAACAAACAGAGCATATTTGTACAGTTTTGTGTTTTTTGTACAAAAATTAATAGGATCAGTCGTCACCCCAATATTTGTTGCTTTCAGATTCACTGATCATTTACTTGATTTCTTAATCAGTAGTTTGTAGAAATAGATAGTGTTTTCAGATGTTGGTAGTTTTCTTTATTTGTTGTGTTTAGTTGAATTTTAAAATGCTAATGAATCAAATTATAATGATAAAACCTGTTTTTCATATCAGTAGACTTCTGGACAATTACTCTACCAACCCTATCAGCAGCAGCAGATATGCCATGCACCATGAATGCAAAGTAAAACAAATTGTGAATAGAATACTGTAAATTAATCTTTGTCAGTGCAATGTTCCATTGATTTAAATCAGTGCTGTCAAAATTAATGCATTAACACAGATTAATCCATCATCATGATTAATCTGATTAAAACTTTTAACGCAATTAACCCATTTGCAGTGCAGAATGACTCTGAACATCTCTGCCAACACATTTCAGGCAGTTTGTCCAAGTAGAGTTACTGTCATGCATGTACAAATGGGCAGTTGATCCGGTAGTGACGGGCATCAGAACCAACCCATAAAGATGGAACATGCTAAACAGCACGTTGGCCCTCTGTATGGGAAATTTGAGAACAAAACAAAACCAAGATGGAACAGTTAACTCATATAAAGCATTATCCACACTCTGCAGGAAGAAGTTTTCTTTTCACCGAAGCACTTCCATCTTAAAATACCACATTAACGCGAAGCATACACTAGTCTGTAATTATGCTAGCACTTTGGCTAACACATCGCTCAGCTTGCAACAAACACGTTAAGTGCATATATATTCCCTTCTTTCTTCAGTCTGTTTGCTTGCAAAATGAAATGCAATTAATATAGACTAAAATGAATGATATTTAATCATGATTCATCAAAACTAATCCACAGCAATCTTGTGATTAATCTGATTAAAAATTTTAAATGTCTGATAGCTAAATCAATTTCTTCTATCCCTTTATTATTATATTTTATTTATCACATATTTAACATTTTTGCATACTGTCCTTACTGTCATTTTAATATCATGGCACATTCTCACAAAGGTGTAGGCAAGGTCACCCAGGACATAATACCAGTTTTCTAACCATTTCTCTTAAAAGAGGTAAAATGACTGACTTAATCTGACATTTAGTGTTGATGATGACAGCCTCCACCAGTAAAGTAGCAATATATTGCCCCTCACCTCAGTTTATGAACTGAGCATTACAAGTACATTAATGTCACTAATGTGCTTAAGTCTTTTGGCACATTAGTGCTGCAAAGGCATAAAATGTGAGCCTGTGTAAGACATATGCAAAGCAGGCTAAACTTCCTTCCAATCACCTGGATTAAGATTAAAAAACATGATGTGCTTGTTATAGTAATTTTTTCATGTGTGTGTAATCCAAATGAATGATGATCTTACGTTGCTTTTCAAAGAATTTAACAATAATTGTATTTTGTTTGTATGGGATGTAACAGTGTCAGAAGGATGTGTGAGAGAATGCGTGCATGTATGTTCTCCTGATTTGACAATAGACCTTTGTGGCATCAAATCCCTACAAGGTGAGGCACAACTTAAAATGTCCTTTCATCGTGTTCTTATCTCTTTCACACTGCTGTTGGCAGCAAGAAAGAGAAAGAAAAAGTGAGAGAGGGAGCATTATAATTTTATTATAAGGACAGAGGGGGTAAAATAGAGCACACATGATAAAGATCTGGAGATTAGGATGGAGCAGAACAATAAATTATGCAAAGTGTTTGAAAACACATACAGCTATAATTAAGTGGCATTTGATTTTAAATGAGGTGACAGCAAGGATTTATTTATCTCCTTAACCCCCTAAAACTGCCATTAGCATGGTAGAAAATGAACTGTTTGAAATGGTAAGAGAACAAGGCCCTGATCTTATACACAATAACAGACTACCCTCAACCGAAGACTGATTCACTCACATGGGCTCACACATACACACACAAAGGTGAGATCAATGTCTACATGGACTAATCAGTTCATTGCAGGCCCAGCAAAACCACAGGAGCCCCTTGCTAATAATGTCATTATGAATAGAGCCTGAGCGCCGCTGTATTTACAGTAGGACCTTTACCAAATAATGTCTGTAATTGACAAATCAGCCAACTAACACCAACTGATGTATTTCATGACACTGTTCATCCATGAATTTTAACTCAAAGTGTTATAAAAGGAGAGGTTTTAACTTAAAATTGGTGATTTCAATAGGTTATTGTTTCTTACACCATCAATAATACTGTAATAGTAACCAGCATGATTCCAGTTTGTACAAAAGCCACATTATTATGCATTTATTACTACATAAATCTGCAGTTCATGGAGGTCACTTTACCATGCATGAAACAGATTCTAACATGTTCCACCCAACATTATTGCTGCTGAAGTTATCCTTTGTGTGGTATTTGACACTTGACAGGGAGACAGTAACACTTGATATCTCTGTGCTCTTCAACTCCATCACTTTCCATGAAATCAAGTTAGTATCTAACTTACCCAACTAAGCTTCTACATATTCCAGAGAAAAATAGGATATGCTGAAATATGCAATTTATTCATAGTGGCTATGGAAATGATATGTGGGATGGTTTGAATAAAAGTTTTGCCGGATCAGTGTCTGAGAGCGGGGCCTTTGTCTGAGAGTAAGTTGCAGTTTCTCAACCCTCAGTGCTCCTTAGTAGATTTCACAGTTTATATATGCACAAATGGCAAAGAGAAAGCGCTGAATAAATAATGGGTTATTTCCTTGTAGCACATTGAGGTGAAATCACAAGGAACATCCTTTTTTTCCTCTATATGCTACTCAGTGTGAAGATTGAATAGATGCTTGTTCTCTGTGTTTGTGCTGGTGTCTGTGTGTGTGTGAGGAGGGCAAAATATAAAGCTACTCACTGTTTATCTGAACCATTTTTGTTCATTAATTCATAGATGATATTTTATGCATTTGGTGGCAAGTTTTAAAGGAATAAACTCACATGCAGACCCAAAACAGATGGTAGGTTTGATTATTCTTTAAGAAAGTTGGGGGCTGCTAAAGCTTCAGGTATGTGAGATGAAGGAAAGAGATGAGTTTCGGCTGGAGACATGATAGTAGGCTGCAGGAGAAGTCATGGGATAAAAGAGAAGATTGCCAGTTTTCAAGAACAGAGGTGCCAAGGCTGAGGATTTTCCCAAAGCTTGCATATAAACAGTAAAACAATTAGATCAGGAATCAAGTTTAATTCATTTCTGAGTTATTTTTCAAAAAAAGGTAAAATACAAATGCAGGAATGTGTATAAAGGAGGTTTCTGAAATAGACACCCCAATATGCGAGCTAGAGTTTGGAAATGGGGCCCCAGTTACTTTAACCTTTTATAGGGCACTCAGTGAAATACTAAATCAATTACATTTAAAATTAAATAAAATTCAGCTTCAGTGTGTTTTTTTAAAAAATTATCATGTAGAAATTCAGGGTCAATGAAGTTGCCATATTTTGTTATTGGCTCATACACGGGAAAACATACAAATAAATAAATCAAGAAGACTCAACGCATAATATGAAAGGAACGTGTATGTTAGAACATTAGAACCTCACTTTCAATATTACAACATAATAAGTGCAGACATTACAACTTAAGGGCTGATCCAGACCCCTGTCCGCATCCACATGATCCCTCTGAACATCATTCCTTACATTAGTACCATTACTTCATGGTACCAAACAAAGCAGGTCCACTCACTGTCCATGCAGAGGTGGACCTTACAGAGCCTGTAGACCACATTGGACCTGACACTGTTGACTCATTGTCCTCATTGCAACTGCTGCTGTCACTGTCTTGTAATATGAGCAGAAATGACCAAACATCGTCATTTGCCCGATAAAGGTTTAAGATCATTAAGACAAACTTCACAAATTATTGAGACCTAGTAGAGACACCACCTGAAGCAGAAGATGCTTTCATGCCATTTAAAAACCAGGGGTTGGGTTGGCATGTAGAGTGTGTAGTAGTTTGTATGGCTGTAGTTTTTAAAACTTTTGTGTGACATACTAGTAGCTGTTAATGTATTTCTGGATTTAATCATATAGTGTTTATTTTTGTCCGATTAAAAAAAGAACATTCCCTTCCATTTTCCACTTTTCTTTCTATCTTCTACCTGACTACTTATCTATTTCTCTCCATTTTTGTCCTCCACTCTCTTTGGCTCATGGGGGAAGACAGATTGCTCTGCTGAAATTTTTGATCCCAGAGACCTGCAGGCACACTGGAGCAGTTAACAGGTACCTGCCTCACTGCCGACCTGCCAGGCTGAATGACTGACTTACTGACTGCCCAACTGGCTTAGCCTCCCCTCGTTACTGCAGCCCCATACAAAAAGAAGATGATGGGAGGGGGAAGATAGTGGTTATGAGAGGCATGTGGGGTAGATAAAAGAGGGTTGTCATGTGCAGATTTACATGCATCAGTACTCGACAGTATCAAAGCTGTTCACTCCTGTCAACGTCACTGCGTAGCATGTAAACACATGAATTCAAATCAGATGGAATACAAGGAGTAGGACTCATTTGTTTTTGTGTTTTGGTTTCTTTTTGGGAATAATTGTTGTGCACTCTGTGGTGGAAGTTTGAGAGGTGGTGTCGCCGTCGTCAGGTATAAACAGGACATGGCTGAAAGGTGCCAAGGTGGTTGGCTTCCTTAACGAAGAACCTTTCCTGTAATGATTTCCAGTAGCTCAAGTGAGAGAGGTCACACACACACACACACACACACACACACACTGAAGCATAAGCACAGGCATGCTTGCATTTCTCAGTGTCACAACCTCCTCTTGGGTGCTGTTTCAGTGAAAGGTGCCAGCCTGCTCAGCCAAGCTCCTAACAAGAGCCAAACAGTCAAGAGACTGAGGAGGAAGAAAAGAAAGGTGAAGTAAGGTGGGGAAAAGGGTGGGTGAAGAGTGGAGATAAGAGGAACAGAGAGCTGTCAACCTCCTGAGACATATGCAGAGCTCAGTGTCTATGTGGACCAGTCACCTACTGCGTTGCACTGACCACCAGACTTCATACTTCAGCCGTAACGACTTGGCAGGTGTTTGGTTATTTGCTGTTGTCCTTATTTTTACCACATGTAATAATACATTCGCAAACTGCAGGGATTCTAAATTGGACCCAACCTTGTCAAACACAACCAAGTGTACTCACCCTTTCCTCTACGAGCAAGATTTGATAGATCTTACCCACAGAAGCATAGTGAGCCTATTTGAGGAGTGTACCAAACTGTGTCCAATAGACTAGTACTCACAGTCACACTGTGGTGGACAAGCAACCTAATGATGTCTGAAATACCGGCACAACAGCTATGATATGCTGTGATAATTGCTACCCTCCTGTCCACAGAACAAATAAACGTGGAATCGGTAGGCAAACACATTAATATGGAAATGTCTACATTAATTTAGAGCATAGTCTAAATTATTCAGTAATTAAGCCACTGCAAATTTACACAAACTTCCCCCTGGTTGACTGGAGAGAATAGTGAGGAGCTCGAAACAGCCAGGCAAAGGGATTTGAAATATGTAGTCACATGATGTGAATACATACCCATATTCCTCTAAATAAAAGGAGTGGTATCTTGCACAAAGGCTAATTTGCTACAAAATACAAACAGTAATGCAATCTTAACAAGGAATTAAATTTTTGAGACAGGAAATATATTTGTAAAGGCTTTATCTACATGGACATGTATTGTAAAAACTACATCATTTGTCAGTCAGCGTGTTCATCACTGCTAGTGTTACACATCATGTGTCTTTTCTAAAAACAGGACTGTAAATTGAAGCTACAGTATATTGGACTATCTATATATAAATCTGCCTATATTGACTCATCACTTGTATTGACTTTAGGATCTGAATACTAATTCAAAATAGGATATTTTTTACATGCAGACCTGCAACACACACTGAAATCCATCCTCTCTGCATTTAATATCACTAGTTGAAACATATCACACACTGCAGACTAGGAGCAGTGGGCTGCCATTTTAGGCATAAGTGGGGGGTCTGGGGAGTTGGACCAGCAACTCTTTGGTCACAAGCTAATACACCAGCCTTCTCGGCCATGGCTGTACATATGTTTTAAGGAAAAGCCTTTCTCCTTTAATGATCTGTATTTATCATTCCTGGGATTTTGATGACATCATGTGTTTTTTGGTTTTTGGTTTGTACGTGCCTCAGTACAAACACTTGTTTATTTTTCTGTATACATGTATATTTGTGTGTGTGCCTGCAAAATCCTGACCCTGGCTGTGTCTTTGTGCTCAAGCACGTACAAGTGTGTCAGCTTGTGTAACTGTGGATGTCCTTTCAAAGAGCCTTCACAGATCTGTCCGTGGCCCTTTGATCAGGCGATCCATGGCTGGCTCGCTCTCAGCGGCCCTCAAGATTGAAGAGTTCGTGCTGGGTGGGAGACTGGGCTGGTTTGACGTAGATGAGACTGACTTTGACCCTCACAATCACTCACACATCCAGAAACATGCAAGCATCAACGGAGACATTGAAATTTAGAGATTAGGCTAGTTGTAGGTGAAGTGCAAGAGTGGATCCTTGATCAAATGTAATATATCACAAGATCAAGGTGAACTGTCTATGATATTTATTTGACTAACATGAGTAGGTAAGTCTGAAACTTCTTTAACCCATAAAGACCCAGTGCTACTTTTGTGGTAGTTCCCAAATTATTATTTTTTTCTCCATATGTAACATTTCTCAAGTAATGCTTCACCATTTATTATGAAATATTCCTGAGTATTTTGCATTTTTCCAGTGAAAATCTAGTATTTTCCAATATTTCATGTACTGGTCATATAGACATTCATAAAAGTTCAGATTAAAGTTGAGGATTATTGTACCAAAAAAAGAGAAAACTGAAGAAAAAGTGACTTTCAGAAAAGTATATAATTAAATGTTTACAACCACTGTTATTCATCAAATTAGATGAGTTTTACTGGTGAATCAATGTTGTAAAAGATGACAGTGTTCACCACGGATCCTCTGATCATCCAAAAGGTTCATATCTGATGACCACGAAAAGATGACAAACTGTATGTTATACCAATTGTTTACTTGTATTGATAGGATTATTGGCTTAACAGGTATACGTTTTAGATCATTAGATGGTTTTGGTCACTGGTGGATGTTTGGGTGTCTATGCAGTAGTTTGAGTTACGTCAGAATGGGTTAGAGTAAAGGTTAGCAGGTGCGATCCTCATATCATGTTGTGTGCATATTTGTTTGTGTTTGTGTACTGAACTCAGCAGTGCTACAACAAAACCACCCATTCATGTTTACTTTGATAGAAATTTGCTCTGATATTGCATATTTTTATCCTTGTTGATTTAGCGTGTGTCTTGTAGTTTTTGAGTGGACATCAGTCTGGATTGAGATTGATCTCAGGTAGGGTCTAATACTGAGTGGCATTGCCGCACCACGCAGACATACTGTAGACGTGACACTGAGTTGATCTGACAATAGAATGGATCAGTGTAGCGGCTACTAAGTCAGAAGGTAGAGCATAATCCCTTCTGTCAAGTCTCTGTCTCGTCAATATTCAAATCCAGCTGGCTGTCCAATGGCTGTCAGTTACAATCTCCCTCTGGCTCATGGCCTAGCAGAGGCACATATCTAAATTGAATTGGATGTTTGCTTCTCAATGGAAATTGAGTCGAAGAGATGACCCTCTGCCCTGTATTGTGAACTTGTCAGTTACCCCAAGTGAACTGGATTCTAATCTAAAATCTCCATTCCAAACTTTACATTTTCTTTCTTTATTTTGTGCGCTATGGATTGAGATCAAATTTGTCCAGTTTCACGTTTGGAGAATCTGAATTGTGACTTTTTTTGTCGAGCAACTGAATTGCTTCTATTAAAAACTAATGACAAGTCATGAACAGAAACCTCAAACACATTGTCACCCCTATGGAGTCCTCTATTCTCTCCTTGAATGATTTTCCGTCATGCACTCTGATTTTCACGCGCAAGACTGCACAAAGGCAGTACTTAGGGAACTGCAAAATCAAAAGCTCATAGCACAAGATATAGTATGAACTTCAACACATGTGAGTTCATTACATTAATTTCCTGGAGATTTTCCCTTTAGATTAACTACAACCCTAATCTTTACCATTAAATTTACTGTTTTACATTTAATGGATCCAGCATTTGGTGCCCACACTGTAGGCTACTGGTGTTGAGACCCAACTGCTATACCCACGTAGCCCCTCACACACACCTCACCTTCAGCCATCATATACCGGTTTAATAGCCATGGTTAGAAGGTCATCTTTAGTCAGTGAGTTCAGTCCTCACTTGCTGCTGTTCTGAGTGAGACTGAGTGTGTTAGCAAGGGCACTGCTGTCTGTTGCATCTTTACATTGTGATGTGATTTGTTGATAGGAGCCTATTTAACACACAAATTTTGTCAAATTCAGTTTCTGCACAGATCCCTAGTTGTAGCCCCAAATGAGGCGGCTGAGGACATGACGACCAGCCGATATTACGTCCATTCACTAAAAGTAACTTGACTTTTAAGTTCCAAAAATGAAAGTGGTTCTCACAATGGTGGGAATGACAGTTGGAGAAGAAGACTCCACAATATTCTCTCTCACTCCTTTGCAATCTCTGTTGTTCAGTCCCTCGCTTCCTACTTCTCTGACACATGTCGCCCTGGCATGCATGGAAAGGCCTGACCTTTGGAAAGTTTAGCACTTTAAATATTTAGGCTTGGGTTATGATGGATCCTCCAGGCCCTGCGGCAATGTGCGAAGCCTCTGATTAGGGCTGCTGTCAGAGTCATTTAGCTGAGTGTCTGGCTGTCGGTGGCGCTCTCTGTTTGACAGGCGAGCCTTTTAAACAAACAGCGGTCCCAGTGGCAGAGCAGGCAGGGCACCCAGCGCAGCACAAACACCCAACATTCTGAGAGAAACCACTCAGCCCACTGACAGCTGCAGAGGAAACCACTGGCCACTGTCTCTCTGTCTCTCCTGATCTTTCAAGCACTTTGTCTCTCTGCTCACTCACTCCTTCACACACTCTACACTTGGACTGCTCTCTTTTATTTTATTTTACTGTCGCTATTTTTTTTCCCTTTTCTTTTCTTCCCTATGTTTTGTATTTTGAGTGAGATTTAGTAAGTTAATCGCAGAATGATATCTGAGCACGGCTTATGCTCTTAATTTGTTGAACATCACTACTCATTATCAGCTGAGAATCAGCACCGATGCACTCTGTCTTGTGTCGGCGTCGTCCCTTGATTAGGGCAGCTTACATTGATGTACACGTTGAAATACATCTGAGCCAGCCTTTTCATCTCACTCTGAGACAATCTCCCGTGGCATCAATCCTGTAAATATATGAGTCTTAATATGTGTGTCCTATTCTGTATTCAGAGGAAGAGCCAAGTCAGCAGCTCCAGTATTAATGCATGAGAAATGAGCAGAGCCCATAAGAATTAAAGGGTAAGACTCCCCTTATTAAGATGTAAATTCTGGGGGAAAACTTGCAGAAATGAGGATACAGTGAAGTTATTGTCAACTTTAGCCTACTTATGCATTTCTAAGAGGCATTGTTGTGTTGTAGATGTTGAAATTAGATACACACAGTAACCCACCTTGTGTATTTTTCGGATCATTTTCTGCAAAAGATCAACCAATCTCAACAAATATGCAACGCATACTTTACGGAACAATTTACACTTTTGGCAACATTATCTAGTGACAGTATACATGGCAACTATTGTGGTAATTCAATCTCTGTCTCTGTGTACGTTCCTTTTTTCCGCTCTCCCTCTACATCTAGCTCTCTCTCATTTCAGATTTGCACTTAACACCTTCCTGGGGAAAGGCTTCTCATTCATCAACGGTGTTTGTCCCAGTGACAAGTAGGGCGCCTCCTGCATATCAATATCAGCTAAGACAATGCTGAGCCTGTAACCTTCAGCTAAATGTCATTCTGCTTAATCCTATTTGAAAATTAAACATTGAAAAACCTTTAGCGTACCTTCCTGTCTTCCTTCCTCTCTCCCTCCCTCCCTCTTTTATTGGCCGCCATTCCTCCAGCTTTCTCTCTCACTCGGTTCTCTTTCTTTTTTTCTTTCTTTTTTTTTTTTTTTTTTTTTTTGCACTGTGACATTTGTATTGTTTTGTTGTTTGTATCCCATTATGGTTATTTAGTCAACCTGAGTTTAATTTTATGTCACTGAACAAAATAATACAGGAGTTTGCCTGCCCCCTGCTTGGATACCATCAACATTCCTCCAGTCATCAGAGGTGTCTTAACTACTACTCCTTTCTTTTTTTCCTGTGCATGAGACTTACTTTGCTGAACGTGAGGCATTCAGATTTACATACAGCAAGAGCAAAGTTATATGTGTTGAGAGATTGCTGTCACATGAAACAATACCTCTACTTCAAATGTGCATATTTTTAAAAAACAGATCCTCCCCTCAGAGACATTAATTACCACATAGCAGAATCAGCAACGGAAGATGTCTGATTTGTCCAGATACACTCTATAACTGAGACTGAAACTCTATCTCAGCACTGAGACGCCTGTTTCTTGCATGAAATCCTTGCATAATGTAGTCAATGTTTCTCTCCTTTTCCCCTTTCACACACATGTACATCTCACACACATGCACACAGAGCGCAAGTATATGGTATATGTTTGAAGACACAGTGAGGAATTGGATGGGAGGGAGGGCAGGATAAAAGGAGACGCAGAGATTGCAATGAAAATGCAATCATTTGCAGTCAAACAGATATAATTCTCCTTTGGAGAGAAAGTGATGCAGTAGCTCAAAGACAGCCTTCATCCAGCTCTCCATATGGATTTGATTGACCATAGTCACTTGTCAAGGGATTTCATTGAAATTCTGAGAGTGAATTACAACGTGACTACCCTTGATGTCTTCATATTGAAACCCTTCGTTTGCTCCATGAAAATGTGATGGACAGACATATTGTAGAAGTCCTTAAAGAAAACAGAGGTAACCAGACATGAGGAGCGTATTCCTTAAAAATTAGTCACCCACAGTATCAGCTTCTACAGATGTTAAAGCACTGTAAGAATTACTGTAGAGTGACAGAGAGAAAAACACAAACAAGACAGTCTGACAAAAAGGCAAAACAACATCCCCTGAGTCTTCATTCAGTGTTTGGATGCCTGCGAGTTTGTAAGTGTGTGTATCTCTGTGTGTCGGAGAGTGTATCACAGTAGAATGCCGTGAAGCTGACCTGCACAGCATGAAAGAAGAAAGAGGCGATAAATCCTATATGAGGACTTAAAGAGTAAAAGACTAGTAGAGAGCAACTGTTTTTTGTCTGGAAGAGAATATATTTGGAGTTTCTCCACACTCCAAGCCACACTGAGCCGAGTAAAGTGGGAACTGTTTTTTGTGGGTGAAGCAAAGATAATGGGTAGATACAGAGACATGCCTTTACACATATATAGTTAGCATTTTTTGAGTAAACAACCCAGCAGTTATCTGAGCCTGATGGATAACCAATGTTGATATTAATTCCTTAACCCATTGTTTATGCTCTGTGTGTTTTCCAGGTGGGAGATGCAGGAAGATGCAGAGTTAGAAGACACTGAGAAAACTATGGTAGAGGAACTTCAGAAAGCATATTTTGTGTGCACCTGCACCACGGGACTACAGGACCCTCCTGAAGCTGATGAGAGACTGGCAGAGGAGACCCAGGGGGAAACACAACCATCCGATAAAAGCGCTGCCCAATAACAGTCCATGCAGCTTGAATTTTTATTATGTTGTAAATGTTTGCTTGTAATACAAACTTGCAGCTCTCGAGATAGTAAACTGTGCGTATGCATGTGTGCAGATGTAGAAGTGTAATTTGGTTCGTGCGTCTACTGTACGCTGCGAGTTTGCATTTGCGCGCGCACGAAAACACGAGTGAGAGAGAGAAGAAACTGTGGCACAACAAAAAGAATGAGGGAGACGGCACCTCCTTCTTTGTGCACATGCCTCAGACAAACTCTGTGCTTTCGATGCTGCATCAGACACATTTCATCTTTTTGGAGCACATCTCCAGAAATCAGTTCTGGGAAATGGAAAGCCCGGATTTGTTTGCCTGGGACAAGATGGGACTGTGTGATCATTGTAGGTAGTTGAAGTTTTGTGAGTGTAAAGACAATGGTGTCAGCACACTTTCTCCTGGTTCCTGAAAGCAAACATCAAATATTACAGTTGGAAAGGAAAATGATGTATGGTTTGATTACGATGTGTCCCAAAAATCGGCCCTACTATGTGATATCAGTCAGTGTTTTATGCAAACTGAGAAAACGTTTACTTTACATGTAAAAAGGATTATTCCGTATATTTTTCAAGTTTGTCCATATTTTGTTATTTATGAGATGTAGATGGTTTTAGAATTTACTGAAAATAAAGATATTCCTACTTTTACAATCAACATGTGTCTCCTGCATGTGATCAGTTTGTGTGAGTCAGTTATTTATGATGATGTGTGAAGTTAGTGTTTCATTTGTTAAATACATACGTTGTGAGCTCTTCTCTTTAATATGTAATTTTCAAGTCAGGATTAACCCTTTACAGGACACTCCTAGAAATACTCAAAAATTTCAACCTTTGTTTTATTGGAGGACATTAGTTACTTTTGAGAAATTTTTCAAAATTTCTTATTGTCATGTAGAAAATCAAGATGAATGAAGTTACCGTTTTTGGTTCCTTGCCCACATGTGGCAAGTAAATAAAAAAATTCAAGAGGTATTTGTAAAAAAAAAAAAAAAATACAAGAAAAACACAATGTGAAAGGAGCGTGTGTTTTAATTTAAGTTTTTATTTGATTTTGCAATGGAGAATTTGTTTTACATTCACACACACACATATTTTTTTATTTTCAAAAAAGAACAAAATCTAGCTGTACAATTATTTTTTCTGTATATCTTTGGTGTTGTCACTTCTTGATTTCTTATCCCCCCTTTAAAAAAACAACAACGTATAATAATAATAATAATACAAACAGCAGTAATATAGTAGCTGAACAACAGTGGGTGTCAGATTTGTTCCTTTTCAGTGTTCATAAAGGCCATCCACGGTTTCCAGTATTCCTCAGATTTGTCATGTTCAAGTCTCGCAAATGTGAGTTTCTCCATCAGGAAAATTTCTTTAACAAGTTCTATCCAATCTTATAATATGAGTAATTTATCAGTCATCCATTTTCTAGTAATTACTTTCTTGCTAGTAACAAACAAATTCATTCATTCATTCATTTTCTGAACCCGCTTTATCCTCACTAGGGTCACGGGGGTCGCATGGTGCCTATTCCAACTACTTATGGCTGAAGGCGGGGTACACCCTGGACAAGTCGCCAGTTCATCACAGGGCTGACATATAGAGACGAACAATCACTCTCACA
>JAQQZY010000029.1:24479613-24515373 GCA_030068375.1 Ostorhinchus rueppellii
TGCCCTATCTCACAATGATAAGGAATCCTTTAAAAAGTTCCTGGATCCAGACGGTGATTCAAAACGCCTCCAAAATTGAATCTCTTCCTTGACCCAGAGTGGACATACCCTGAAAATTTCGTCAAAATCTGTCCATAACTTTTTGAGTTATGTTGCTAACAAACAGTCGGATGGTAACAAACAAACGCACAGGAAAACATCACCTCCTTGGCGGAGGTAACGATCTGCATCCATTGAATATGTGGAGTTAGAATGTATAGACATCTGATTGTGGAATGGACAGAAAACTAATGTACAGGTAGTTACACATCAGGTGAGTTTGTAACAGATCAGGAGTTGCATTTTCCTTGTGTGTGAGAGAGGATGTTGTCAATAACAGTAAAAAACTGGTGATGCACATAGTCTTAGAGCCTTGTCTACTTTGTTGTGATGAATAATAGAGGCCCGTGTAACATGCAGAAAAGACATTAAACAAACCTCTTTACAGTTATCTCACACTACACGGAGGTGCTGAAACACATCACAGACTTTATAGTTCCTTATTTGTGGAGGAGTGATAAAATGTGTAATAGGATGGCAGCAAATGAACTTCTGGCCTTTATTGTTCTATGCCAGGTGCTTGTTTCTGAAATATAGTGCAGAAGAAGCATAAACACTGAAACACTTTTATACCTTTAAAATGGAACATGCAATAAAAAGTGTACTTATAAATCCCAATAACATCATTTTTTCTGACATCACATTACTGTGAAGTTCCCTGATGCTCGTATGAAGTTCGAAAGTCGTCCAACTGAATTATCATATATTCATTCTAAATTTCACCTCTAAATCACTCACACGTTGCCACATGCAATATGCATTAAGATAATGAGACAAATGTTCTTTTGTAATCTGTTTTTTCTCTTTTATTTGCATCCACGCTCGCTATGTTACTTTTAATTGTTGTGTGTATGCTTTGAAGTTCAAAGCAAAGTGATGGACCCGTTTGTAGGATTACCTGGGTGTTTTTATTATTTCTAATGCAGGTATACAGTAGCTCCTTTGAGAGCCAGCCTTCTGTGAAGGCTTTTTTCCCCCCTCCTTTCTTTTGGCTGCTTAGGCACTATCTACCAACATCTAAAAAGGCTGAAGAAACAAACATTTGGTAGCAGGAAAGCAAAAGCCCTAAAAGAACACACAGACATTTAAACTAACCAAACTCAGACATCCAACGGGGCCAGCCATTTGGATGAAACAAATAATCTTCAAGCAGGGTGTATGCAAATTTTATTCAGTCTGTGATTAAAAAATGACAGCCTCATCTTCTTCTAAAAAGAAAAAAAGAAAAAGGTGTCAATCAGTGTTGATCCAAGTTTATAACACATGCAGTATGAGTTGTGCTGCATGAGATTTACTGGCTGCAAAAAAGGAACATTACCTGAATAAGCAGTATTATCTGTCTGTTGTTTTTAGGCCACAGATGATTCAAAATGAATACTGTACCTTCCTCACACAGCTTTGCAAGTACAAATGTTTTGTTTTTTTGTTAGTAAGAAATATGCTCCATTATAAATAGACCCAACTACAGAATTTTATGTCTTTGTTGGTAAAGTAGGTTATGCTGCTTAGTCAGCCTCTGTAAGTGGGAGTTTGAGTTTGTGTAACACAGGTATACATAGACGGTCTGTCCAAAACATCAGAGCAGGATGTAAGCTTTGCCATATATTATGAGAGTAAATGTGAAGTACACATGTATGCAGATCGCCTTGTTATGGGCCAATACCACACTTCACTGCCCTCTATCAACCTGCCACCTGAGACAGTTTGTGAACTAGCCTCGATTCAGCCGGAGAGCAGAGTGAGATGGCACAAGGACATGGGGGCATGTGTTTGCCACTGGCAGTGTGAATAGAACGGTGCCATTATTGCCCCCTAATGTTCACTCGTATTCTTTTCTATCCCTTCCTTCCTCCACACCTCTCTCCATCTCTTTCCATCCTATCTTCCTTTCAGTGTCTTTTTTTTTTTTTTTATCTTCATGGTTCTACGTTTTGCGTGGAGGACTCTGTGTGTGTCTGTGTGTTTGTGTGCATTTGTGTCTGTGTATGTCTGATAGGGGGCTGGGAGATGGCTGTATTGTCAGGCACATCACAGCACCAGATGTCCAATTTGCACTTCAGCCTCGTCTGAATGGAGAGACAGATAGAAAGAGAGAGAACGAGGATGTTGGTGTGATGGCCTCCAACCAAAGAAAGGGATGGGAACAAAAATGTGAGTTGTGCATAAGTGTAGTGAATCATTTTTCACTCTTCATTTTACATCTATAAATTGTAATTCAAAGCATTTTCCATATATTCATTGCAATATATGGAGAGATTTTATTTCCAGTTAACGATGTTGGTCCACTTGGTCTCAACAATATGCTGTAGGTCATCATGTACAATCCATCTGCACTCAGCAATCACATCTTGATTACACATAGGTCTAAGTGCAGTAACTCATTTTGCTTATAACTTGCTTCACAATACATTTTGCCAGTGAAAAAGAATCCAATAAGTGGATTCAAGAGGTATAAATAAACCAAAAATCAGTTTTGTGAGGGCAAAACCATTAAATTGGGCTGTGGTTCAGTTTCTGAGAAATAAAACAATGAACTGAAAAAGTACATTGAAGATGCACAAAAGGAAAATATAGCTTCGGAAATAACATGTCATTAGCTAGGAATGAGACAAAAGAGAGAAAACTGAGTAGATCACCTGTCAAAATTTTGATTAATAGTCCCTTTGACTGCACATACAGAAATATAAGACATTAACATACAGCATGTTGGACAGAAAAGACATTATTAAAGTAGCACGTGTTTGAGCCCATGGACATAAAAAAAAAAAGTACGTAGGCAACGGAAAAAAACTGGCAAAACACAGCTTGCACACACAACCGTTTACAAGAGGAAATGATTTTGGTTACCGTAGGGTTTTTATCTTGTCATCATAATGGTAGGTTTACAGCTGTAAATTCAGTGCAGGCTATTTGTGCTGCGTGGTTCAGTGTGGCGGGGTCACCTCAGCCTGTGTAGGTGTCAGTTGTAGTCTAATTCCTGTGATTCACTGATGAATCTCTGTGATAGCAGACAAGCATAGGGTCTAGCCCAGATGGAGCTCTATTAAGCTGTTAATAAATGAGGATTCTTCTCTGCTCTGCCTGCATCTGTGGAATGGAAGGCACTCACAAATTTGTAAACACACACACACACACATAGTCAGAATATTATAATGATGTAAAGCTAGCCAGATGGCTGCATTAGAAAGCTCTGTTTCCCCCCTCCTCCCTTCTCCATTTCACTCACTCACACACACTCTCTCTCTCTCTCTCTCTCTCTCTCTCTCCCCCCTGTCTATCACTTACACTCTGCGCTGTCTATCTGTTATCTTTCTCTCTCATCATGTGTCCCTGCATTTCTGTATTATGGATGCTGCTTGTCAAAGTGGTTAAAGATGTCCTGTAACCAGCTAGCTAAAATTCAAGGCCTTATTTTAGAGTTCACAAGCCTGATGCCAAAGATAAGGGCAGCATGTTACAAACTAGTGCTGCAACAACGAATCAATGAAATTGATCCAATTCGATTCTTAAAAGAGTTGGCAACAAATTCGGCAGTTGATTCGCTGGGTCTTCAGTATGTTCGTATTGAGGTATGCCCACACACTGTGTAGTGTAAAAAAGGAAAACACAGAGCAGCATGGCTGAGGCTTCGGATGCTGGGCCAGAGTTTTAAAGCTAGGTTATGTTCATGACAGCCTCGTTTGGCCCAAACGTAGTGCACTTTTTATGTAACAAAACCGTGTGGCCACTAGGAACATAATGTAAACCTATCTTAACATAACCTACGTGTCGTGATAACTTTAGCCCACTAGCTAGTTAGATACTATCGTTGTAATTCTAATGTTTTCATCCATCTCCGGTTATCGGGCCACCAGACTAACATTACCTATCGTTGACTGTAACTGATGCATATAATGCTAGTTTGATAGCCGATGACCGGAGCTAGTTGAAGACTACAGTATAGCTTGCTAGTCTCTAGCCATAACAAGGCTAGGTAGCAGGCTAATGCTAGATAACTAAACCCAAAGGCATTATGGGGATGTAACCATTAATGACTTTCCTGCAGCCTATATTGCTTTGGGTTAAATACCAATTTTTGAGAATTAAGTCTTTTATCCGAAGAATCATTTAATTGTTAAAATAATTTACAGATTAAACGATTATGAAAATGATCGTTATTTGCAGCACCTATTCTATATTCTCTTCTGTTTTATTCTATTTTATTTTATTCTTTTCTATTCTATATTCTTTTCTATTCTATCATGTAACTTTGTTTATAGTCACATCTTGTGTAACGTCACAACAGTACTATGCTCATAAATAACAATGTCGTCTGCATGTTTGAAGCCTCAAGGTTCAATATAGAGAAAAACAAGTGGCTCATAATATTAGACTGACTGAACAACCTTAGAGGAGTATGGTAACATTCACTGTTTGAAATTGTATTTTGTTTGAAAAATCTGCAATTATTTCTCCTTGTATGGCAAATACATTGTAACCATGTAACATCTTCGAACTTTAGTAGTATCCACAATTTTTATTTATTCATTTATTTTGTCGTATGAGTGATTTCCACACAGAACTGGCATTTCGGGAGCCTCAGTAGGTTAATCTTTGAAACCACCACACTTGGATTTCCATTTTTACAACCTATACACATGTTATCAATAGCAACAATAGCAGATTTTTTTTTTTCAAATTGTGTTTGTTTGTTTTTTTGTTTTTGTTCTGTTCTAAATTGTGTTTTATGCGAGTGCTCTGTGTTTTCTTCTGTATTTGCTTTATTGCTGTGGCAGTGTTACAAACCCACTAACAGGCTTGGCAGATGTACTACAGTGTTGTTAGTGGGGGTTTTTTTTTTTTGGGACACATTTTTCTTAAAATGATGCTGTGTTTACAAAAACTTTTTTTTAAAATGATAAAGAATTAGATCATCTTCATCTCTTTATGGACTGGCCTAAGTGTTTGAATAAAACTCTTTCAAGTGATATTTATAAGGAGTTTTTTAGAGAATTTATTGAATTTCCTGTTATAAATCAGGGGTCCCCAATATGGAGCTCACAAGATAATTTTCAGAAACCTCTTGATCAGATTTTTGAGGTGGTTACAAAAGATTAAGGACAGGTTTTACTAATATGGCATGAACAATAACTTGTCAATGACAAACAGGTAAGGTGTTGTTCAGCCTACAGGTTTGACTAATGGTGTCACACTGATGAAAATAAAAATAAACATTAAAAAGGCCAATAAATATTGTAAAACAGACACATTAAATCAAATAAACCTTAACAAATAAACAAATAAACCCTCCCTTTAACCCCTGCACATTAAACAGAACACAAGTAAAATGTCAAATACCCACAATGCAATGTGGCAAATATGTACCAGTATTATTTACTCCTGTGTACAATTTTTTTTTTTTTAATGTTTCAGTCACTTTGGGGATAGTGGGGGCTGCGAGTTTAAAAGTTTGGGAACCCCTGTTCTAAATGATTGCTTTAGTCACTGCCTCCTTGTTCGGCATTATCGCCATTCCCATTAATATTAGATTGTAAATGGTTTTAGTGTGCAATAGTAGATATATTAATGCAATGCTATTTTTTTCCCTACACATTTATTGTTTTTTATGTTGTTGTTTCCTTTCTTTTCCTTTCAGTAAGTGCATTTAGTAACTCAGAGATGTGGCTATAAATGTTCCTTTATCTTTTTGATCAAGGTCTTTTTATTTTCAATTTTCAAATGTATAACAAGAAACTAGAGCTGCACACTATATCGTCTGAGCATCGTCATCGCAATGTACATTGCGCAATAGTCACATTGCAGGTCCTGCGATGTAGGAGGCAAATGAACTCAACTTGTTCTCATCTGATTTCAAGGGTACTTGACAGCAATCCGCCAATCACAAACGTGCTTAATCAGTTTGCTGAAACAGACCACGCCCCTGCACATGGAATGAGTCACAGGTAACGACATTGAAAAATGAGCAACAAACAAGTGAAAATCACCAAAAATGAAGACTTTGTGCCAAAAAGAAAAGCATCGTCAGTTACCTGGAATTATTTTAGCTATGAGAAGGATGATATTGGAACACGTGTTCTGTGTTGATAGTGCCTTACAGTTGTTGCCACAATGAGAGGTAACACAACTAATGTGTTAGACCATTTTTGTCAGCATCACACAGATATTATATCTTGAGTATTTTTTCATATCGCAATATATATCACAGGGTTAAAAAAGTCAATGTCAGTTTTTTTCCACTATCATGCAGCCCAGTATATATATATATATATATACTGTCCGGCTGTATATAAAGTTAATTAAGGTCCAGTACTTGGGGTTGGGCTGCATGATAGTGGAAAAAAACTGACATTGACTTTTTTAACCCTGTGATATATATTGCGATATGAATATATATATATATATGTATATGTGTGTGTATATGTGTGTGTGTATATATATATATATGTGTGTATGTATATGTATGTATGTATGTATATATGTATATGTATGTATGTATGTATGTATGTATATATGTGTGTGTGTGTGTGTGTATATATGTATACACGTGCATATTTGTAAGTTCACACACATGAATAATAAGGGGAAAGAATATTAAAAGTAAATGAATAAAAAAAATAAATAAGTAAAAAGGTACACAGATATTGGTCACACTGATATGTTAGTAGTTACCATACCTTATACCTTATATAAACAAGCATTTCATTAAACCAGGGAAGTGCAATGTGTGTGTGCGTATGCATTTATTTGTGTATGGAGGTGTGTTTACATTTTTATTGTGTCTGTGTACTGGTGTATAAAGTGTTGGTTATGGGTCTGTCTAGGGGGTTGTTTGTGACATGCAGTGTTTGTTCAGTGTGTGTTACTTACATCAGAAAGTTTGTGTCTGCATGTCAAAACTGTTTTTCTTATTCCTGTCTTTACTAACTATTTGTTCTTTTCTATTTCTCCTTGTGTGAAATACTTTGGAACGTGCTTTAAAAAATGCTATATAAATGAAGTTTTACTTACTTACATTCTATAAAGCTGATAAATGGTGACCAAGTAGTGTAGAACTTTCTGGTGGAGCCCCTAATGGTATATCTAATTTTTTGTAGGTGAATATGATATGGAACCTCTCTGATCCATTGTCTGTATATTGGGGAGAGAGCATCCTTCCATTTTAACAAAATGTTTCTATATTTTTAGGACATACTTAACAGGAAAGATGATCATTTGTCTGTCTGGAATTTCACACTTTTAGGTAATAGGTTGTGACTGAACACCAATGTCATGTTATTGTTG
Organism: Ostorhinchus rueppellii; assembly: GCA_030068375.1. Taxonomy (NCBI): domain Eukaryota; kingdom Metazoa; phylum Chordata; class Actinopteri; order Kurtiformes; family Apogonidae; genus Ostorhinchus; species Ostorhinchus rueppellii. Next base: position 24,486,994 of record JAQQZY010000029.1, read on the forward strand.
TATGAAGTGTTGTATCCATCACAGCTCCTCCATGAAGCCTCTGCACTCTCCATAGTGTACTTGAGGTATCTGGAGGCTCCATACTGGTCGTGGAGTATTTTGTTAGGAAGCTAATGGGATCTCTCTAAAGTGGAACTCTAAATGACAGCTGTCTGCCCTGATTCACTGACTACTATCATGTCTCCATTCCCAAAACACTTAAAGAGCGCTGCTGTGGTTTCTCCTGAGCAAAGAAGAGGAAACAGTCACAGACAGGCAAAAATGGTTGGAGGGACTAGGTGAGGTAGATTATAGTTGATGAAAGAGAAAGGAATTGGACTTGAGGCTGAGGGGCGGGGGGGATGTTGGGAATAAGACACAAGGGCTTGTAGTTACAACCCTGACATCTGTCGCTACTGCCGACACCCACGGTGGTATACAGTGCTTTACTTGGAATTAGCCCTCTGTCAGTTTCTCAGTTAACACCTGAGGAGGTCATTATGATGCCATTAGGACGAGTACAGAAGAAAGGGTGGAGAAAGACTGAAAGAGATCTATGCCAAGTGTAAACAGTCTGTCTGTCAGTCTGTGCCTGAGAACTTTCCTTTCCCCTGGGGAGCCCTCTCTGCTCTGACAGAAGAATGACAGAGACCTCATGGGAATTACACCAGTCTCTCTCTTTCTTTGTTTCCCACATGGACTGACAGATCACAAATTCACAACAATAGGCCCTATTTTAATACCACTTTCTGTTGGTACATGAGGCTGACTTAAAATAAACAACCTTTCTATTGCCTCATGCACTCATTTTCACTCTCTCTCTCTCTGAGTATGCTTTGCCGTTGTTGCCACTGTTGTTGTTCTGTATTGTTCGAGGGGATTTTCTTTTTTTCTCTCTTTCTTCCTCTCCTCTATTCTCTAGAGAAGACGGAATGCTTTCCTGGGTGCAGTCAGTGATATGGCATAGAGCAGCTCATTCAGTTTCATTATATAAACAGCTTTGATGCCTCTTCTTGCTCTCTGGTTTCTATGGCTAAGTGGCTTTTGGAGAGGGTTCTGGACTTGTGAGACAAGAGGTGTATGTGTGTAGATGAATTATGTTGCGAATGTGTGTATTTTGTGTGTACACAGTATATACCGACATCTATAGTGCATGTGCACATGGCATAAACACTCATAAACTCTGTATGATAAGGCAGCTTGTTTGAACCTGAAAGCCTCCTCAGTCCTTAAAGGAGGAACTGATGCAAATCCAATTAACTTTTTTTTTTTTTTTGTCAAATTCTGGGAATATCTCCTCACTGTCCAATAGCTGTCAATTCTTTGTGCACACTAAAAAAAAATCAAAAAAATAAAAAAAAAATCAGGTGTTTATACTCAGCCCCGAGCGATCCACATCACACTGTTCCAGGCTGAAAAACTAGCCTACAGGGGGTTTGTTTGGCTTGAGTTCAACATTGTAAAATATAGAACAATCCGCAGACCAATATAGCTCAGATCAAATGATTTATTTTATAAGTTCTTTAATGGATGTGGTATTGATGTGCAAAGTTTATTGTGCATTGTTTATGCATGTTTTGATCCAACATCGATCATATTGGACATTCGGATGTGTCTTTGCCATAATTTTTAAACAACTAAGACCTGTGAAGACTTTTAGTGTTTTAGCTGCATTATTGGCATCATGGAAACAACATGCATATTTTTATCAAAGTTTTGATAGATTCACTTCCTGTTCTCCACTGTGATTCCCTTAGTGTCTGCATTTGCTTTGACTATTTCCATCTTTTACCCTTCTTGCTTCCTCATTGCATTTCTTATTCCGGTTTCCACTTCTTGTCCCTGTTTCGATGTGTCTTCTTCTACTGGTTCTGTTCCTCCTCATGTTTTGTTTTGGGGGATCACCTACTTATAGCCTCATGTGTGATCACTAAAACTAGGTTTCAAAGTTGTAATTAAGTAGGAACAAGCCACCACACGTGTATGTTTCCTGACATGTGTACACTTAGTGTGGGGGGTCTTTTTCTCTTTGTCATCAAGGGTTTGAAAACATATCACCTTACAGCCACAATGGTCTTCATTATGTCCTTGGCCCTTGTGTGTGTGAAAGGATTGTTACAGGGATGGCCAGAGGTTTGCAAAGAGTTGATGTCACAGCCCACCCACTTAAAGACCTTTTATCAAGACCATGCACTGTACTGGTCTCTCTCCCTCTCCATCCCATCTTCTTTTCCTCCCTCTCTGCTCAGCTGTTCCCTTCACTAGGAGCTGGCATGAGAGTCTGGCTCCTGGGGATTACTTCTACATCTCTCCCTTCTTGTCTTGCTTCTTTCCTCCCACTGAGCCCTCATCTAAGTCCCTTCCTTCCTCCCTGATCCTGCTCTTTTTGCTTCATCGCCACAATGCTTCCTCAACTCAAACAAACCACAGACACAGAGGTGACCTCAGAGGCAGCAGGTCTTTTTCAGAGTTTCCCATGATTCCTCTCACTTCAGTAACAGTTGTTTATGTTTAAGGATATATCCTAATGATTTTCACCTTTTCTTCTCATGGACCTTTTGCCTCTCAGTAAAGGCTAATTGTGTTTGGCTAAAGGTCATGGATTTTGTCGTAGTTACTGTTATGTTTGTATCTCTTTATTAATAGTAAAGTGTGAGTTCATTACTTCTGGGCTCCTACTTTTTAGTACAGACCAGGGGTGACAAACATGTGGCCTGTGGACCAAAACTGGCCTGCAGAACAGGTCCAATTCTGCTAATGTCATTGCTTTGTCTTGTGTGACCCATTTTACATGTCACATGATCAGTGTCACATGATGCATTGCGTTTTAAATGGAGCGTGTGTCCCTTTTTGGTTTCATGCCCTAATGAAGTCTCTTTGAAGTCAAAATGCATTAGTGTATCTTATAATCTGTGTATAATTAGTGGACAGAGGAACTGTGATGTTCCTCTATGGAGTCTGTGATTTGGCTGTCGCCAGCTGCAAGAGCCCAAAGGGTCAAAGGTGAGCTATTGCTAATTGCTAACTTACTGACTCAGTAAACTTCATTGAGCACTGTGTAATAAAGTAATTTTACAGTCTTGATTGTGGAATCTGTTTACGCCAACTACAGTGAAGCTGTCAGGGAAAAATTCATTGTATTACATGAACTGAAATTCATGCAGACAAGTGAGATGTCACACCGACCAGACATCAAAACTTCTATTTGGCCTGAGATCTTACTAATGGAAGAAAACTTTAAAGATGGACCACCAAAAAAAAATGAAAGAGGACTACCCGAACACGTATTAGAGGTTCCAGATAAAACAAGTTAGACTGCAATACGTCCTGAACAAAAGTGACTAACTTCAGTGAATTTAAAGAGAAATTCCATTTAAATGTATAAATTCCAGGGTTTTTGCAGCATCCCTAGTGGCCCTCCATGGTAGTACAAGTTTAAGACACGTCGGCTTTACCCTCATTTCGGACCCTTGGTGTATCCATGAAATAATAAAACACTTATCTTCATAGTTAGAGTGCATACAGCTTTTGTGACTGTTCTTGTCTGTTAGCCTTGCACTCTATGAACACCTGATTTTTCTACACATTCCATTATATAAGTGCACTTTTTCTACTTTTTTTGACCAGTTCAGCACTCACCATGAATGTTTTTTCTTCTGTGACATGTTTAGTGCAGATTAAAAAGTGGTAGTAAGTATGTGCATTGGCTTTAAGTCTACTGAGTGGCTATTAACTCGCTCACCCGGCTCCCTTTCCTCTCCTTTGTACGTCTTAATATTATTTAGCAAATCCGCTTCTCATGCGTCTCCTACCGTAGTGTTGACAATGCAGGCGCTCGTTGTCGCTTCCTGCTGGCATTTCATTAAGCACTAATAACACATAGGTAATTAGGTGACAAAGAGGCTTTTCTTATTGTACTGATCAGCTGCTGAGACATAGTCCACAGAGGCCCCCACAGTGGGAGGACAGCTCTGTGGCATGCATGTTGGTGTGTGCATTGGCATGAGTTTGTGAGGTCTGTGCCTTCCCACAGGAGAGAATCTTTTCCATCTACTTTGGACCTCTAATCTTGGTCTTTTTTTTTTTTTTTTTTTTTACAGCCCATGTTTGCATTACGACCCATATCACATAGGTGACCACAACCTTATATTCAAACTGGGATATGACATTTTCATAGTTAATCCATAGTATTCTTTGCTAAAACATTCACAGTAAAACTCTTGCATTTTTCCCACTTTCTCCCCCCTCCCCTTTTCTCTCCCTCCTTATTCTATATCAGATGGGTCTCGAGCCACCTGAGGCACTGAACAAATAACATAGTGCAAATGAAATTTCCTGTGAGCCTTATTGATGTCATTAAACACTAGCATACTGAGGCTTAGAATCATTTTAGTCTTCATCAGACCGGCTGACATTTTAGTGAATTAGCTCAGCTGTTGGAGGTTTGCTGTGCCGAGGTGAGGCGGGCATGTTTTTCAGCTCCCGCAGCCCCTCCCTCACAAGGTCAAATGGTAGAATTGATCATCTCATTTGGTGCGTCTGCTGGCCTTTGATTGGCTGTCATAAGGCTAGTATTTATCTGGTGTGTAATGTTATTCCTCCACATAACACAATAAATCAAGTTAGCATCGACAGTTTCTGGAACAAAAGATCAAGGCAATATTATGATTATCACAAGAATGCACAATTGACTTTCAGGCACAAATTCTTTTAAGTTAGAGATGTCCTTTTAGTGTCTTCTCTTTGTATGAGAAAAGGAACTGGACATGTTTTTGAAATTAGAAAACAGGGATATTGCTGTTCTTGCCACTCTGGTGTCTGGAGTTTAGAACATGTGATTGAAGGATATGTGTCATTTTGTCATCCCATGGTTAACTTTGCAAAACAAAACCTAAAAATTGTTTTGTTTTGTCTATGTGAAAATTACCGTTAAGCATACTGTGAACCAAAAGACAACACTGTTTCATTTTTGTAGTTGTGTCAGCATTGAGAATATTTTCTGTCTTTTAAGGAGAAATATTGTCTTGCTGTTTTGACTGAGTATAGCTTCCTTCCTTAATAATATGATGATTCAGCACTTCTACTTTGTAAGTGTAGTACTACAGTTCTGTTCTGTGTACAGCGCCTTACTGCACATGGAGCAAGTTTACTTTTGATTATCTTCCACTGTGACATTGTTGATAGAGAGGATGAGTACAAAACTGGAGATTTTCTTCAGTTTCAGCACACTAGTGGCTTCTGCATGTCTGCATTTTTTATGAGGTCAGATATTAAAGTAGTAGTTTGGGGTTTTTTTTAAAGCGGGTTTGTTTATGTCATGGTATTACTGCAGTAGATCTTGGTCTGCACAATTCCATTTTGTACAGCTGTTTTGAACTCTGACCAGTACAGCTGATCATCTATGTCTGGTGTGTCATACTAAACCATAAATAATAAGTCAAAAGTTTTCTCTTTGTTTTAGTGTAAAAAAATACATAAAAGTTTAGTTTGAACAATATTATGCTCAGCTACAATGGCACAAAACATTTAGTGAACAGTCCTAATATTATAATTCCACTGAAAGAAATTTCAGGTTGTTCACAATTGTTTACATTATTTTTTTTATGAAAGGATAGCTTGTAATTCTTTCACCAAAAAACAACAAAAAAAAATTGTTAGCAACCTGAAATTTCTTAAAAGAAATAAGTGGAATTTTAACAATGTCAGCCCTGTGATGACCTGGTGACATGTCCAAGGTGTACCCCGCCTTCGCTATTAAGTAGCTGGGATAGGCTGCTAGCGACCCCCGTGACCCTAGTGCAGATAAAGTGAGTTCAGAAAATGAATGAATGAGGATAGTTTATAATGTAAAAATTGTCATCATGTAATTTAACTTTTTTCACACTGAAGAATAGACAATCTTAAAGTTGTTATTTGTAGGTTATTCTGCTATTATTATACTTTTCCTATCCACATGAGATCAAATTGTGCTGAGTGTGACATCTGAATATAATGAGTTTGACACTCCAGATGAGTTTGACATATCTTAGGTGTAATTTTTGCACCTTGCAAATTCATCCCATGGGCCGGATTGGGTCTTTGGGGGGCAGGTTTTGGTCTGTGGGCTGCATGTTGTATATTAGCTTAAATGGGCCTTTAACACACTGTACAACTATACAATGGAGTGTTAATGACAAAATATCTGCAGTACCTCTACAGCTTTAATTCACATTAGATACGAGCATCAAATGTCTGTTTTCTGCAGGACTTGATTCTCTCTGGTTAATCTGTTATGTCTGGGCTTTGTGTTCATGCTGAGTCAGCTGGTCACCTCTTGATGAAGCAACGTGACTGGTGTCCAGTCATGCTTTGTAAGTCTGGCGCCACTGCTGAAGTTTAGTTTCCTGATTTAGCATGGACGATGCTAAACCCGAGCGGGACTTCACAGCTGATTTGGACAGCCTGTTGCTCCGCTCTCTTTGTGGTCTCTCACCAAAGCAGGATGTTGTGACAACATGTACAGGACACAGGGTCTGTCATGACATGTGCTGGGGAAATGTCGCTGCAACAAACCACACAGCTCACCGCCATTGTTCTAGTGCCCTTTCATCTGTGATCATTCTTAACTCCTCTGTCTTTCTATCACAGCTGATGAGAAAATGAAATGAGTTCCACAAAGCACCTCGCTCTGTTCTCAGCTGAGCAGCATGTAGGGAGAAAAAAAGGAAAGAAAAAAATAAGGAAAATGGAAAAGAAAGTTGTTAATGTCACTGAACCATGAAAGGCTTGGCCTGAGGTTGGAATGACTCAGTATACAAGGTTCTTTAGTGCTGTGGCTGCGGGGATAAACATAACTTACATCAGCCCCTGTGCTTGTACAGGAGATTTCCTCTCCTGGCACTTACAACCTCAACACTCTCACTGCACTGTGATTCACACACATGCCACGCACAGTGCGATCCAGGCCCTTTCAAGTAGCTCATGTACAAACACACACACACCACAGGGCAAATGGGGGTTTTGAATAGTATTTTTTATTTTGTCTGCAAGTATTACAGAGGTTGCTATTACTTGTATACACATACAGAGTTTAGTTGGCATTTTGTTTTGACAGATTTGTATCAGCAGTGATATTAATAAATTAATTGCGTAATCTATATTATTATGTGTCGTCTCTGTCTTTTTTCCCTACAGATCATCACTCAGTATGTTTATGAGCTGTTGGAGAAAAAGTGCAACATGACTAAAGCAATCCTGCCAGTAAGTACCCAGAGTGAAAAGAGGCATTTTCCTCTTTGATTTATGCCCTTGAAGATTAAAGGGAGTATTAAATATGAAAATTGACATAAATGCTTAGGCTTCCAGTGTGATTATGATATTGAGTGTCCTGTTCAAATAAATAAAGAAAGGGGGATTGTGAGGAGTCAGCCTTCCTCATTTCTTTATCGGTCTTTGTCTTTCTCTTTCTATCTTACTCAGTTTCTCTTACTCCCTCTCTTTCTTTTACCCCATCCTCTGCCCACATTCTTTGTGCAAAAGTGTCTCCTCAACAAATTAACTGTATTGTGACGTGTCATTTCAAAGGCGCTGAGCTGCAGCATGCTGATGCTTAATCTGTTTTGCATTCATTGGCGCTGAAGGGGACTTTTTACTCTGCCATCAGTGAGTTATTCTTTGCCCAGCTCATCCAGGCTCAGAGCACACACTTGATCCCTTTTATTTGTTGTTGGAAGCATGTTTGTCTCTTTTTGCCCTGCTTTACCTCTCTATCCCTGCTTTTTTTCTACGTTTTTTTTTTTTTTTAAACTTGTGATCATTTTTCAGGCTGCGTTTATAGGGATGTTAGGTAGGACTGGTGTTTAGAAGCAGTGCAGAGTTAACTCCAGCATTAACAGTGTCCATAAATCACCAAGCCAGAGACACAGCGCCTTTCATTAGCCCCCATACACTTTTACTGGTTTATCTGCCTGGCCTATTTATCTCATTATTCCTCTGGAAAATTGCTCTGTTCTGCTTTCCTGCTGCCCACCCGCCTGCGTATATGTGGTGTTTGTGTGTGTGCACACATTTGTGTGTTAGTGGTGGGTCTGTCCACCTGCGTGGCATTGAACTTGTGACCGTAGATTTTAAGAAGATTAACCACCACCAAGTGTAGGGAAAGGGAATGAGGGTGCACAAGAGAATAAAGGGTAAGATTTTCTCCCCCACTCGGCTCTCTTTGTCTGCTTGGATTAAGTTCTTGCAGCTGCCACCCATGGCTTTTATGGACAGTGTTTGTCTCCTTAGAGATTCTTCCAGGCATACTTGGGAGGGATGCAAAGACGCAAGGGATGTGGACAGAGTCTACACACACCCACGCACACACACACACACCCACGCGCACACAGACACACACACACGTACACAAACATACGCACTAAGAAACACTCTCTCACTTTCTCCTTTAATTTTAATCATGGTCATTGATGATTAATATAATGGCCCAATTAACTTTTTTTTTTAATTTCAATGACCTCAAGTGAAGGCTCATTCTCCTCAAAATATTACATCGGAAAACAGCTAGTGTCAAATTAAATAATAGGTATTAGGAAAATGCTTGAAGTGAGTCAAAACCAAATGTCTAATTATAAAAGAGCAATTTGATCATCATTTCCTCTTGCGGCAAAGATTGGTTCTGAAGTTAAATCTCCCAAGGGGTTGTGAAATCTTATTGATAACGTTTTCACATCAGTGATGCCCCGTCTTGTCTGTTTTTCTGTATGTTCAGGTAGATGCAACTGGAGACGAGCCCACGAGTTTTATTTATCTAACCCCAGACGCCCTTTCGAATCCGTCCAAGCTGCTGGTGCTGATCCAAGGCAGCGGTGTTGTGCGGGCCGGCCAGTGGGCCCGCAGACTCATCATCAACCAAGACCTAGACTCAGGAACACAGATCCCCTTCATCACCAGAGCTATGGAGGTAGGGGAAACAACAAAAGACATTGCATGGGTTTAAACTTTTTATATGTGGGATGAGTATACTGAGGATGTCCCTTCAGAGATGCAAGGATAAGGTATTGTTCTAGTTGTCTATTATAAGTGTAGTTAAATGCTTAATCTAATGAGATATTAGTGCCATAAACTCCATTTATTTCAAGAGATGGGGCTCATTTTGAAACAGTGTATAGCAGTCTTGTATTTGACCTGAAATTTGACTGTTGTTGCTGTGTGCTTTCATACTTTGGACTCTGCATTTACAGCTCTGACTCAGTCCAGTTTTACTTCATTGTGCAATTTAGGAAATTGTTGAGTGGGATGGAAACTTAGTCCTGGGGAAAAATTACGTATTATGGAGCAACTTCACCTATCAACAGCATCATATAATCACACAGGCAAATAGTATGCGGGCATTCCAGAATTAAGGCTTAAATGATCTTTTAAGTGAAATACAACACACCCCTCAATGTAATGCTTCCTATAAAAATTGAATGTTGTGATTCTTATGTAGTCTCAATGTAATCACTCAGAACTGTACTGTATCACTCTGTTAGTGGGCAAAAGATATCTCTGCCTGTCTCATTATTCATCCTTGTCTTGGTGCTCATTTGCCAGTCTGGCCAAGATTACCTGTGTAATTTCATCAACCTACTGTTTACATTCACTTTCATTTCTTCTTTTTGTCCATCTGAATGCTATAAAGACTTTTAACTGCTGTGTAAAGCCCTCTCCTGCTGTGTGTGGGGTGTGTGCATGTGTGTCCATGTGCAGAATAACTCCAGTGCCCAGATACTTTCCCTGAATTACATTTACCCCGGCTGGTAATACAGTTCGATAAGGCAGGGTTGTGCTGAAGAGAGCCAAAATGACAGCTTAGATATAGAGAACCTGGTGTTTGGAGTGCCAGTGTTGTTCATTCATCATAGTAAACAAGAAACTGTGTTCTTACACCCTGACAAATCATCATTCAGGCATTTTACCGCACACAGGTCCTGCAATGTGTGTGAACCGTGAAGACATACACACACATTTACAGTCAATTCATACTGCCTGTATGTGTTAGAGGATGTTTGCGGTTTAGTATGTCATACCATAAAATGTGAGTGGATGTCTTTTATGTTCAGAATAGATATATATGTGTTGTCATGCCTATTCATAGACGAGCGGGATCTGAGTGCCGTTTTTTGGCCAATCTGTAAAGAATGACAGCACAGACGGATTTACAACTATACGTTATAAATGTTGCAGAGACAACACTGCAAACTGCAAAATGATTCCAGGTAAAATTTAGTTAGACTAAGGATGTATTGGTTATTTTAGCTGATATATTTAGTTGACCTCGAATTGTTGCTTCCTTATACGTTTTATGATGCTTTTACATGTATTTTCTTCTTTATTTATTTCCCTCAAACTTATCATCTAGCTATCTATTGTCTAACTCTTTAGCAATGTTGCATTACACTTGTCCACATAAGTAATACATTAATGCAAATATATCTTGTGCTATACTATATAATGCAAATATGAGGAGTCTGACAGAAGTCAGTGTTTATAATGAATGCTGAGTGGGCAGCCAGGTGGCTTGCTGAGTCTCAGTATGTTACACTTATTCACCTTGTGGGGTGAGACTGCAGCACAATGAGTAATGTTCTAAGGGTGAGTGTGTCTGGGTAATTTTATAAATTATGAACTGGAGGAGACATTAACAAACCAGCTAGATGGAAGAATCACGTCAAACCACTTTGTTGAAAAACTGTCTGGGAAAACAGTACTAATATGCAGTACTTTGAGACAGAATGTAAAATATTCCCTTAACTGACCTCATCTGGACATCAGGACAGAAACATTTTAGCACTGAAACTTTATTTGGACTCATAAGAGTTTGATACCCCATTCTTATGTAAGAGTCTGGTAGTATGACAGCCAGTTACAATGGTATTTGAAGTTCAGAAATTATGCAGGTGATGATGTCAGATGTTCGCTGACTTTTTGAGTCTATTTTTTTTTGTTAAGATTAGGTTCCACTTTACAAAAATATTTCACAGCAGGTGTTTATTGCCTGTAGTGCAGCTCACGTGAAGTTACTCATGGGAAGTCAATTGGAAATTCAAAGCCTGCAGCAAAGGGTCAACTGGAGTGCATTTGGGGATATAAGGGCAGGCAGAGGGGGGGGGCTTCTTATAGCTTGCACATACACTCACAAGTGCGCACACATGTACATGTTTGGACCAAATAGCATTGTGGGGACACTCACTGGCATAAAGCATTCACCAGTCCTTTAACGTTAATAGTCTCATCTAAATGCTTAGCCTCTTAATTCAGTTATAACCATAACCTTAAACTTAAGTCTGAACCTTCGAGTCATCCTCTGAATGTCCATCTGAAGAAATAGACTAGCCAAAATGTTCTCATTGCAGGTCCTCACTTTAGTGGTAAAAAAATTCAGCCTGGTTTTCTCATGCTTGCATTAAAGCACTACTCTGAATTTCTTACTCGTTTTTCCTTGGAAACCCGAGTCAGCCTTTCCTCTCTTCCGATGGGATCACCAGTACCAATCGGGGGATTGTGGGAAAAATAGCTGATTGCGCTGCTTAATCAGAGTTTTAACACAACAAGCACACACAAACCATCCCACTCCAGGGTGAAACTCAGGGCAAGTTGCCTCTTGAACCTCATTTCCACCTCATATCCAGCATGAACCCTACTACAGATATTTTTACAGTCTTTGTCGTTCTGACCTATGATGGTGATATAATAATACACTTACAAAATCTAGGCGATAAGGTCAAAAATGTATATTCATGTATGTAGAAAGCATATGTAAACAGACATGCTTGAAATGCACTGCATAGAGCCGACGCTGTGTTTTATGTACAGTAACACCAGCAAAGGAAGTGCTGTGCAGGGCCCATGTTGTCTTTATGGGCATATGTGTGTGCACAGGGAAGTAGTGCTATTCCCATAGCCTAAAGGTAAAATGACAGGTGAGAGGAGGTTGCTCCAGTAACGACCAGAGAGTGGGGGGAAAAAAGGTGGAAAAGAAAAAGCTGAGATGGGAGAGGGAGGTTGTGGGGGTGCAGAGAGGGAAAAGGGATGTGATTGGTTGGAAGAGGACAGAAGAGGAAAGAAGAAGAGGGGTACAGAAAGGATTGAAGCAGGAAGAGAGAAATGAGAGGGCGAGGGAGTGACTGCAAGTGGGGTGGGACTGGCAGAGGAGAGATGGGAGTATAGAGAGAGAGAGAGAGTAGGCAGAAGGCAGGCGTCTGACAGCTCCACTACTGGGAGAGGGCCTCTTAATGACAGCTTATTCCTTCATGATTTCAATTCCTGACAGTCGACAGGTCTGCTTGTTGCATCATGGCAGCTGTATCATTACCTTCTGGCCCTGTCAATGCTCTGCATCCTGAGACTGAGATGGTGGAGGTGGAGGGTGGGCGCCATGGGGTTTGAAACGGGGGGTGAGTTGGGAGAGAGAGAGAGAGAGAGAGAGAGAGAGAGAGAGAGAGAGAAGACTGTGAGGACACAGTCATAATAATTGAGGAAAGGGGTGTATTGAAAGGTGGGATCATTAGTTAGACTATCTGCGTATGGATAGCTGCTGGAGTCAGAGTTCCACTTTAAAGTTTCTAAGTTTCCACAGCGGATGGAAAAAATAAATGCTGTCTGACCTTAGCCCGTCTGTGGCATTTATGTGACCAGAACAGAGCATAGTTGATAGTAGGAAAAGTTAAAAAAAAAAACATTTATTTGCTCACACGTTGGCTTTTTTGGCGCACATCTCTTTTTCACGCTTTTCCCCTCACTTCTTACTGCAGTTGTCATTTTTTGGTTTTGAGGCAATGTTAGTTTTTGGCTACCATTAAAACTTTCTTTCCAAAATGCTTTGTATATATTCACATTAAAAACTTTTGTTTCTCTACTCTCTTCAGTGTGTATGATTTAAACTTCTTCTTACTGTATAGAAGTTTATTATTATATTTGTTTGTTTTTTTCTTCTTGCCAATCAGCTTTGTTGAATTGCTTATTAATGGAAAAAGTCTAGAACCTACTCAACTTGCTAACTTGAAAATGTAACTCCCTGTCTCCATGAAGGACAAGACTTAATTTGGAAGTTACTAATACCAACACAGTGCACACCCCTTCCTCACTACCTTTTTTGGCACCCCCTCATCTCACCCTCTCTGGATAGTGAGTCAGGCTCGACACTAGAGACCCACTGGAAAGAAAGAGGGGGTGTGGTGTTTTCAAAAGTGTGTCAAAAGCCTAGGGGTTTGTATCTGCCCAGAATTTCAATGGGAGGCTGAAAGGGGGCAGCGAGGCAGACAAACTCAAACACAGAAATCCTCTTTTAATTTCTGTCATGCTCCTACACCCCCTCACCCTTTTTCTTTGCTGGATGATGTCTTCTTCAACATCAGCTACACATGGCATCTGCCTGTGTTGTGTCATCGCCCTGTGTGCAGTGAGGATATTTCTCTCTCTCTCTCTCTCTCTCTCTCTCTCTCTCTCTCTCTCTCTCTCTCTCTCTCTCTCAAATCACAACTCTGCTTTCTCCTCCTTTCTCATTAGTTCCTTAAATTCCCCTCAAGCTGTGAGTTAACCTGTTTGTGTGTGTGTAGCCAGCTGATAACATCGTATGTACAGTGTGTGTACAGCCTATCTATGGGCATCAGGTGGCCACAGAGGCCAGAGAGAGATCATTCCATCCAGCCAGCCAGGTTTAGCCAGAGGACAGTTTGTGTGTGTATAGGGGTCAAAGGATTCTCCGCCTTGCCATGGCCTTGTAATTGTAGTGCTCCAAGCAACGCACACACACACCTCCAGGTGGGAAGGTCCCAGCACATCCCGCAGCTCAGATCAATGCACTTGACACCTTCAAAGGTGGGTGTGGGGCCTGGACTTGCTCTGAGGTTAAACCTTTTTTAAATAGCCTCCCGCGGGAAGGCAGCTGTCAATAACCCACCATAATTACCGGGGCCAGGCCCGCCAAGGGCTCGGCTGCACGGGCCAAATTAAAAATTGATCAGAGGGAGAGAAAACATTATTTTGTGGTGTTATTCCCTGTCCTAACAGCGCTGCTCCTGCTGTATGTGAAATCTCATCAATTGGACTCCAAGCTAGATATCTAGAGACCTATTTATCTATCTATTTGCCCCCCTCTGTCCAGATGAACAATGGAGTTCTGTCTCTGTTGTAAAAAATATTTGCATATTAAGTGTCTTCAGTGTGCACATCTCTATTTGTGTGTATACTGTCAGTATATCTGAGTGTGTGCATGTGCATACTGTATGAGTGTGCAGCTGATTGTTATGTGCTCCAGGTAATTGTACATCATCCCCTATCTATGCAGTGTGTGAGTTTACATGTGTGCATGTGTGTGTGCACACCTTGCAGCAGTATATTGATCGTGGTCTCATTGAGTTTCTGTTGGCAAGGAGCTTTTATTTGTCAGTCAGAGAACGATATGAAGAAGATATGTTCATCCTCAGGCTTCCTTCTGGAAAACAGAGCACTATTATTTCACAAGACAATGATGAATGAGAACAAAGATTTAATGAGTTTGAACTATTTACTTGTACACACACACTACAGGTAAATGGTCATGTCGCAGCTATTTTTGAATTATTTATTTTTTTCTATGTATTTGGTGTGTTTAGCTAATGTGTGTACTTTGCATTAAAGTTCTATTAACTGCAGTCTGTTCTGGGAAGTCCTGTCCCTGTCATAATTACCAGTGACATATGTCATTACATCCAGTGTAAATCTGCCAAATGCATAATTTACACACATATGTGTGAGGGAGCGTACATCATGGTATCCTATAAAGCAGGTTTTCAAGTGAAAACGCACAAAGTAAAGTGTGTGGTGTTAAGTGTTGATTGGGTTCTAGAAAGGGAGGAACTGTTGATATTAACACTTACATAAGTTACTATAGATTAATTCTGACGGGTCTGTTTATGTTGTCCAAAGTACCTTTAGATTTCTATACACTACACAGGTAAACGGAATTAGCAAACATCTTCTTTATAAGTATATCCATTAGAACGCATAATGTCAGTCACTCCCATAATGGGCTTATGAGACTTTTTTCCACTTTAATTTGTCCAACTAAGTAACATTCAATCAAAAATTATCAGAGTTGTTCTTTTTGTCTTTTTTAAAAATTGTTGATAACATAATAATTGAAAAGTAGCTTAAATCTGTATGTGTTTATATCACTCTATACACACTTTTTTGCATTTTGTGTCAGTTTCCAGGCTGCTTATGCCACTGCTTTGCCACAGGGAGGACCAAAAGAACACGAGGATGAAAAATGAGGGAGGAAGACTTTGATCTAATTGTGAAACATTATTTGTTAGAATTCACTTATTAGCCCACGTGTGATAATTGACTTTATTTTTTTCTCTTGAAATTAACAAATTGTATCATCAAAAAAAGCTTTGTCTTTTGTGCATTTGTGAATATGTGTGTCTGTGTGTGTGAGGTGGGTAGTAGGTCATTTGCAGCTGCAGGCTGTATGTGCACGTCCCAATGGGAAGGTCTTGTTTAGTCTCTCTTCCAGAGGGCCCCAGGCAGTGTGTGGTGGATACCTCTTCACTCTCTCCCTGGGAACACTTCGCTATGGCCAGTACACACACACATACATACACACATACACACAGACACACACACATACACGCTTGAGCAGACTCACACATAGGCAGAGCAAAATCCTCAACAATTGTTGGTGCAATTCGTCAACCTGTGCGGCAGCATTTCCCGTCTTTTTTTGGATCCAGGTGTGTGTATGTGTTTGGGTCAATTAATATTGCATACAGACACAAACACACACACACACACACCTACCTACACACATGTAAAGGCTCTTTCATCCTCTTGTAAATTTTACATGTATCCTCCATCGCAGCAGGTTTGCAGAGGTTAAAAGTGCTTAGCTGTGGACGTTCCTGGAGGAAATTGAGTTTTGCGAGGAGCTAGTGGTGAGCAGATAGGTGACCCGCTGTGAATTTACACTACACTACGTACACATGCACAGATACACACACAATCAGCCAGTGAGCATCTTTTAGGGTCAAAGTTGAACCCTGCTGTAAGCTCTCCAGTGCCAGTGTCATGCTCCTGGGCTGTGTGCACCATACTTTGATCGATGAGAGGAAACTCAGTGCTTAAATAGGGGTTACTAGGGTTCTAGGGGGAACACTAGGGTTACAGAAAAACAACAACAAATCTTTTTCTTAATAGTTTTAGTATCGGTTCTGTGGTTAGAAATGAAAATACATGCTGGAAGAACACCTTGGTTTGTTTTAAAGCTTTGAAATACAATTTTATGGCCTGGCTTTTTCAGTTTCTGAGGACTAGTCAGACATGTGCTCAGCTCTTCAGTCATTTGCCATGTTGGGTTTTTCATCCCATATAGATGAATATTATGCATTACATGTATTTATTTATAGCTGGGGATTAATCTGCGTATGCTCATATATGGTCCTACCTTGTGGCAGTCTCCTTTGTGTTTCTTTTTCTGGCCTTTTATATGACCAGACACTGGAGATGAAATCTTTATTTGAAGGCTTATCTGCCTTTTCAGGCTGATATTGTCCTGCATTTTCTATGGATGTGAAATGTACATTTCTGCACATCAGAGCCTAGTCGAGAAGGTGTCCTAGTATATCAAGATTTCTGTTCTTACACGTGTTTGTGTGTCTGCTGTTGAAAAGGAAGAAGGACAGACAATGGGGAAAGATGGCATCAGTGATCACATTTGTCTGCCACGCTTTTGTCTTTTGTAGCTCAGTGGGTCAGTGGGTTTGTTTGCCTTAACAATAAGCATCAACATGTTTCTTGGGTGGCAGCAAAAATATGGAAAATCCAGGTAACAAATTAAAGGTGGGATCATCCAAATCACCTGCAGACATAGGCTCCAATGTATTCCACTCTATGTGAGACAGCAAAAATTTATTAGAATGGCAATACAGACATAGATTAGCTTAAATACATAGATCCAATTAGAGAGCAGATGCAAAAAAGAGCTGACATGGATGGCAATCTGTTTTGGCTGAGGGAACCAAAGTGATATTTGAATGTAAATACCATGTCACAACCAGGTGTGAATATAATCCAGCATATAAACACATTCTGGATGTGAGATTCATGTCATTGCCAGGTGTGAAGCATCCCTCTCTGTTAGACTGTTTCTCTTCACATTTTCACATTGTGCAGTCCCACAAAATGCTTAGATCAGGACATGCACTTCCTCACAGCTCCAAAGCGACACAACACATGTTTAAACCTGATGTCACAGTTTACCCATTACTTTTTCTTGTGTAACTTGTCACTGGTTTTGTCGGAGTCAACACCAACCTGTGTATTTGGTCTGGCTGCCTTCCCCTTTATCTGGCATTATGGAGCTTGTGATAGGTGTTATTATCCCTCCGTATGCTGACAGCCTTAACCCTCTTAGGAGCACACTATGCAACGCTTGGCTGACTTGTTTGCGCTGATGTCAAGTTTTAGCGGTTAGCAGGCGGTTACCATATGCCACTGTGCTGCTGTCGCCTCCGATGTCAGTCACACGAATGTCAACCTGAGCTCAGAACAGAGTGCGCTACAGAGCACTCCCAGAAACACAGCGACAGTGACAAAACACACAGTCACTCATGCACACAGACGCCCATAATGTAGTCAAATATAAAGCTAGAAAAAAGCAAATGCAGAAACACCAGAGTAAGAGCAATCTTTTTGGTTGGGACAAAGTAAGAAGGTGCTGTTACTGGTTTTCAGGAAGGCCCACCATCCTGCTCATCACCAGTCGAGTGGTGGGCCGGCAACACTGCAGTGAAGCGAGACTAGTAGTACTCTTAACACACTGCATTTTCTTTTTTATTTCTTTTTGTTTTTAGAAATCAGTTTATGAAAAATGTAGTCATTACAAAAAAGTCACAGAAACAGAAGTGTCTTTTTTAATTATAATAATAATGAAAATACAGGAAATAAATGTGAAGGAGAAACATAAATTAAAATGTGATTAACCAAAAATGAACTCTACAAAATACATCACAGTCAGGATATTCCACTGATTGTTTTCTAAGCATTACTCTTGTGTTCCACATTTCCATGCTTACTATGTTTTCTGTTTCCAGCAAGTTCATGACGGTGACATTGTGTGCCCTTTCTGATTTCTGCTGCTGTTTTTTGGAGAGAAACAGATAGTTGCTTTGTTTAGTGAAAACCCTGTTTTACTTTTGGGCTTTCAGTGGAGGTTACTCGAGAAAGTAGAACTTTGTCTATCATTTATCCAAGTGGAATGTCAGTGGGTTCATTTTTCTGGCAGGAGACGAGGAAAGCTCTTTTATCATTCTCTAACATGTTTTCATATGGTTTTCCCATTACCACTGAACTGGATATAAATATGAATATTTGCAAGTGTGTGTGTGTGTGTAACCACTGTATATTCTGTCCTTCACTAACTTGATAAAAGTGTTCTTGCCCCCTCTTAGCACTTTCCTCCTCCCTCCCCCTCTTTCTTTCTCTCTCTCTGTATCCATCTTAAGATGTTGGTGGCTGTTTTTCCATGTTAACAGAGTTGTTGTGTTTTGCCCTGAGTTCAGAGAGGCAGCGTGGCCCTGCGGTTCTCTGTTCATTTTGACCTTGTTCAAAATTCCTTTTGACTCCCTCCTGAGTTTCCCTTTCATTTACACTCTCTTTCTTCTTTTTCTAAGGTTCCTGTTTCCTGTTCATCTCTTAGTCTGGCTCTGTTACTATTTTATCCAAAGTGTGGAGCAGTAGCCTTTGGAGTCACTGTCTCTTTGGCCTTTGACAGATCAGGATGGCAGTATGTGACCGTGGAGAATTGGGCTGTTTCTGCATTCTGCTTGGTGTCTCTGCCTTCTCTCACTGCCTCTCTCCTTTTCTCTCTGTCTAAATTAAACATTAGTTAAACTGCTGAGCACCAGCGTCGATGGACAGTGATAAAGAAGTAACATTATAGTAACAGTAACATGACATGGTGCTGTACGACCACAGGGAATGACAAGAGAGGAGGGCACCATAATCCATTTTAATTTCACTGATATCATTGTAGTGAGGCACACAGTGCAAAAGGGAGAGAGAGAGAGAGAGAGAGAGAGCAATAGCAGTTGGAAGTGAGAGAGGAGTGAAATGTCTCAGACCCGAGACTGTGCTCTAGCTGACTGCAGTGTCTTGTGGTGACCTAGTTGCAACCTCTTTGAAGTCCACAGGCTGATCTCTCTCTCTATAGGCTGCGGAGGAGATCTGCTGCATACAGCTTTATTAGACTGGGATAGAAAAAGAGAGAGCTGAATCAAAATCTTAGGGTCTTGAGGCTGCCCTTAATGTCCCTAGACACTCTGTGCACATGTGTGTGTATGCATCAGTTTTCTATAATTGTCGATACTTTTTTTTTTTTTTTTTACTTCATGTTTGTGAGTCTGACAGAGAAATTGCAACTCCTATATATGTTCTTATATGTAGCAGGTATTCCTTTCAGAAAGTGCAGCCATATTGTCGGGCCAAACACAGTCTTTATCCTTTAGGCCCCCCAACATTAAGAGACAGTGGTGCATTGTCAGGAGAGCTGACCTAGAATAGTCCAATCACTCTCCATCCAGCCCCCTGTCTGCCCTCTCCTGTGATCACCATGCTGCCAATGCCGCAGTCTATACTGTGTGTGTCTGTGTGACCCACTTCAGTTGTCGGTGTCGCCAAGTTTGCCCCTGGTGAGAAGATACATGGTAGGGCAGAAAACCTTCACATGCTGAGGTTATGTTGAAGTGCAGCTGTGGGTTTCTTTTGGTTTTCATTATTATGGAAATGCAGCAGAAGGTACAACAGTTATGTATCTTAATTTTCACATATCCCCCGCCCTTTATTTCTGGCGAAGTTGTAATGAAGTTCAGGCATTTTCAAGTTCAGGGCAAATGCAGACACAGGTGCGTTTTTGTATGAATGGGCTGTTGAGGAATATGTAGTTCATGGACACATACATACATGCAAAAACATTGTAAGACATGGCCGCTTGGTGAACTCTCTCAATTATCTGGAGCCTTTCTGCCGTACCCCTCGGTCCCTCCATCCCAGCGTCTTTCCACCTGCTCCCCATTGAGAGCAAGTGTGTGCAGACATTCTCTGCTGGGGGCATGCTTAACCTTTTTCCTGCTGCACTACACAAGGAAAGACAGACACACACGTGCTCTTCTTCAAGTTGGGCTTCAATTAAAAAATCCACTTCACTTTTTTTCCCCTCTTCCTTTCTCCTTTTCTGCCTTTCTTTCATTCTCATCCTTTGCCTTCTTTTTGAAGTTAGCCTGGGGCCTTGTACAGCCTCATCAACCCTTTGCCTTGGCTAGATTGCATACAGGTACCCTCTGTGGCTATTTCAAATGACTTAATTAGCTTCTGAGTGCATGGTAGAAGCCTTCACTTTTTCCTCTCCCCTTCTCCTCCCTCCTCTCTCTCTCTCTGTCTCTCCTTCTCTCTATCTTTTGCTGTCTTCAGAGAGAGAGAGAGAGAAAATGATTGAGCCCATGTGACACATTTTAGTCCCTTGCCGTGTGGTTTCACTTTCTAGGTCATGCTCTGGCTGTGAAGCTGACTGCCTATTACCTCATAGAATAAGACGACACTCGCCGAGACACACACTGAGTCTGTGTGATGTGTGTGTGCATGCATACATGTACCCAGATGACACCTCTCATGCAGGCACAATCGCTAATGCCTCATCCTTTGTTAAATCTGATTGCCACTTTGTAATCTTTAGCTTTAGGCTAAACCAGCCTGCTATCATTTGAAGAAGTCTGCTTTTAACTTTATCAATCTTTAGTAAATCTTTAGTCAAAGTACACGTTAGCCAGATAAATGAAAACCTGGTTGGTGTTTGTTTAGCACATTTGTTTTCTCAGAGACTTTGGCACAAACCACCATTATTTTGTTGTCTTGATTGCCCAGACTTGAATTCCTATATACATCAATGCTCAAGGTTTGTCCTGTGTTCAGGCCTTTGCTACATCTGTGGTTTTATTAGTCACAAAAAAGTCAAGGGCATGCCCCTGTACTGTACAAAAATTTTATGTCACCACATCTATCTTTGGTCTGTTGTCAGGCCTTCATCTGACATACATCACACGTGGGCACAGAGCACACCATAATCACAATGTGTTTTTAGCTTCCCTTCTAAGGGACGTACTGTACAGAAAAATGTGATATATATAGGATGTTTCCAACTCTGTCGCCCTCTGGTATCAGTTATAACTTAAAAGCTGTGTCTGTCAGTTTGTCTATACTGCAGTGCATATGGTAATAGTCTTCCAAAACGTGTAACATGAAACATAAAAGTCATAAAACATGTCAGGTGACATGTCAATGACAGTTGAATGGCCTCTTTACCTCTTTTAGCTCTGTCAGCTGTCAAGGTCTTGAAAGTCTTGCTGAAAAAGTTTTTGCTCCATAAAGCTTTATTGTAATGAAGTGCCTGATGGAAAGATATGACCACAAGGATGTGATCATTGATGGTCATCAATGAATAAATGAGTTCTTTTGCCCCTAAGGGTGAGAGTGAGATCTCATGGGGTTTGGGAGAGCAGTGTACCTGTTAACTTCTGGCTCTCTGGTCCACCTTGCTTGCTAGCTACCTTCAGGCCCGTGTTAAAATCGTAGGTCTCCTAAATTAAGTTTGGCTCTGTGGAGAGCCTGTGGCATTGCACGTATACACACATGTACACACAAGAACAAGTGCACTCACTGCTGCTGGAAGTCAGACATCCCCCCATACGAGTGTGTTCAGAAGCACACACGCACACTCATTCACTCTCCCATTACCCAGTTTTAATTGGCTACCTTCACTCTTTCTTCTTCTCACCGTCTCTCGTGGTCAGGCCTACAGGCCTGTCATTACACTGGAGCACAGCAGCAGAGTTTAGGTGTGTGACCAGGTCAGACGACTGTGTGTACAGAGAAAAGCAAAAGGTTGCAAAGAAGAAGTTTTGAGTACAACCAGGACATGGGTCAAGGTAAATCACTGGTGTAAAAGAGTGGTAATTCTCACAAAATATTTGGGTTTTATTGGCGTTACTTTGTTTTCACCAGCTCAATTTTAGGCCACTTGTTAAAGCCACAGTTAGAAAGTAGAGTAGGAGATGTCTTTCTCCTTTTCACAAGCTGAGGAGTTGTCATGAGCTGTCAGCCAGCTTGTTCTCCATGTGCCTGTCAGTGCTCTGGATAGGAGCTCTGGGTCCCAGCATCCTGCCAATTGGTGAACTGTGTGTGATTGTGTGGGTGTGTGTGTATGTATGTGTGCATGTTGCCCTCAGAACACTTTGTTGATTCTGCTCTGCAGTGTCAGTGACACATTGAGCGGGTTCTGTGGGAGTCCCCTGGTTTCCCTCGTGCTGTGTTTACTCCATCTGTTTACTCCCCACAAACACTCTCAAATCTATTACCTCTCTCTCTTCCCTTCTCTCTCCCTCTCTCCCTTTCCTCTATTTTTCACACTCTGTCTCTCCTATTTACTCCTGACTTCTCTTGACTTGTCTTTTTAAAACAGTAGCTGTGTGGTAGTCTGGTGGTGTACCTGTCGACAGCCAGTGCTCGCCTCTCCCTCAGCAGGAGGTGGGATTGAGTTTCTCTCTCCCCCAGCCAGCCATCTTTTGCTTCAAGAGTTAGAACACATTCTTTTTCTGGATGAATGTTTCCACATATACTTCATGTTTCTGATCAACTGAATTATAAATTGGGACGGTCTAGGAGAAGAAAATTGCACTTGAGGCATGGAGCAGGAATGCTTGATTGTAGGGCTGGCAGCAATTTTCAATTAATAAATTGTTTAATTCATAAAGTATCAAAAAATAAGTCTCCTCAAAGCCCAAGGTAATGTTTGCAAAGTGCTCAGTATGTCTGACGATCAGTAAAAACCCCACAGATATTCAATTTTCAGCAATTATAAAACGGAGCAGCAACTCCTCACATTTGGAAAGTAGGAAGGGCATGTTAAGCACTTTTGCTTGATAAATGCTTTAAGTGGTAATCAGTCCAGTTAAAATTGTTCTATTTTCCCTCCAATTGATTACTTCATTAACTGAATCATCCTTTCAGCAGTATTACACTTAGCATTTGATAACTACATCTCTGTGTTTTATCTGCTATGCTGGCTTGTTGGTTCCAGTCCTATTCTTGACATTCAGGATTTCCTACAGCCCTGTGATAGCGCTTTACAGGCATATTTACGTGGGTTCATGTAGATGAAAACGATCTTGTGTGGAAAATGTATTATTGAAAATGGAGGTGGGGAAATGTCCTGTTCTATAAATACCTTGCTACGTGTATACATGGCCTTTGTCTTCATGTTTTCACGTCATGCTTTTGCAGGAGGTGGTGACTTTGTGGGCTGTCAATAGCTCGTTGACTTATTTAAAGCTGGTCAGGAATTAATTTAATAATTCTTAATCATTTAAGAAGAATGCTTCTAATCTTTGCATTCCTTAAATGATTCCTCAGAGTTATTCTTTTGGAATAATCACCAACAAAATACTTAAAATTCACTTTAATAAAACAGGACTCGGGGTTGTGAAATAATAATTGACTTTCTCTTTTCCACACAGCATCACCTCTGAAACAGTTTCATTACCCTGTGTGCTCATTATGGTATGGTTTTGTAATGCCACTGCTAAGACTGTGTGCGATGGTATGAAATGATAGTTTACATACCCTATGCCAAGGGCGCAACCAAGGGCTCATGAATGAGAGATAAAAAGGAGTAGAAGTGGGGCATGAGAGGACGAGAGAGATATCATCCTTGTGACCGGCTAATTAGCCTGCTGCTATACCAAGCCTTAACTGCAGGGACAGGGTTCAATAGTTCACCTATTTACCACTGAGTTACAACGACTGTAAACCTGGATTACCTGCTACCAAAGCCCAGTATTACAAGTACCAGTCTTGTTCAACAACTTGGAAATCAAATCGGTCCAAAAGAGCTGGCTAAGTGAAGCTGCCCTCATCGAAAGAGACACTGTACCATACAAAATACTCCATTCGCATCATAGAAAGAAAGATATTTCAGTGCAATGGATTCTAGAAAGCTGGTATGTTCTGCAGCAGGGAGGCTTCCGTAATGAAAGACAAGTAATGATTTGTTAATGGGAACAGATTCATGATTACTGTCATTTAAAATGGGATGTTATAAAAACTTGTCCTAGATGTGTCAGCTAGGACAATCATTTAAATCACTTTGAATGATTAAAGACAACTGATAATATAGATTCTCAATCAGGTATTGTTGTGACAGGCTGAAGGATTTCAGATTTCAACTCTTGACTTGATATTTTACAAACTTATTTTATTGAATGAATTAGATTGACTTCTTATAAATAACTGTATGTTAATATAAATCAAAGAATTATGAGTAATTTATATTTTTACTGGAATTACATAGTAGTCGATTAAGAAAAATGGCAGTCAGCGCTTTCTGTACAGCGCTTAAGTGGTATAATTATGCTACTTTAGTTTTGCAAGTTCCTGTCAAAAACAGAAAATGTTAATAAAAAAAACACAGCCTGCATTGGGCTCATCTTTAATGTTAGCACACCTACAGAAGTGTGCAAACTACAGTAAAATACTATGAAAACAGTACATAGCTGAGATAAAAAGCTATTGACTATATAAATTGTAAATGTGCATCCACATCTTCCACACATCCCATCATTCTCATTGTATGAAACTGTCTTGACTGCTGACATGTAGAGAGGAGACAATGCTACTAGAGTACTTTGTGTGAAGAAGCAAAAGAATAAAGTGTGAGATACAAACTGACAGACAGATCCTGTTAATATGTTCAAATAGTCATAATCAGTGCATTAAAAATTCCTCTGAATTATCTTTGTTTTTTGTGTTAGCTATAGTTTACCTGAGTCAGAAAAGAGACAGATGTGAGCATCAGCGCCTGTATTTATGTTTATTGTCCTGTATTTATGAATGAGGGATGTTTATTTTCCGTAGTTATACTTGTACTTAATCGTATTTGTAATGTTTAAGCTGCACTTCTTTGTGTTGTCTTCTTTCATTACTTCTACTTGATATCTGAATTCGAGCTTCCTTGCATTCCTCAGCTGTACTAGCATCTTGCTGCAGGCAGAGCGGAGTATAGCAGTGTACACTTGGAGGGTCGAATTGGGCTAATGAAGTTGTCAGAGGCGTGTAGCATCGAGGCTGATGGGAGGGCCTGCCAGGCAGCCAATAGTGAAGCTGCATCTGTGATCAGCCGAGCATGATGGGAGACCACCCTGCGCAGCCAGTGCTGAGGCCCGGCACAGCCCCCAGATCAAAGAGCTGGCCCTCATATACCCCAGCAATTAGAGAGATGCTGCACACCAACATTCAGACAAGGAAATGTATCTGCACACAGCAATATGTACTCAGACAGTAACAGCTGGATGTGTGTAAATATTAACAAGTCACACTGATAGAACGATATTCAGATGTGATGCCTTATAGGTTTTGGCAAAACACGCAGATGCTTTATAAAAGACATTCAATCTAAAATTGTATAAAGAAAAGAAGGAAACGTGTCTTCATTCAGTGTAAATTCTTCATCCTTTCTTTCACCTCCTCAGCCACCTTTGCACTCTAACAGCTGTTACTGTATTTGGTCAATTTCTCAGTTGATGTCCCTCTCCTCTCCTCTCCTCTCCTCTCCTCTCCATCACTTCACTTTCTCTTTGTTACCCTCCATTAGTTAAGATATCTCATTAATAACCACTTCTCTTGCCTGCCTCCTGTTAGCCTCCAGTGTTAGCTTGCTGCTCATTCCCTCACCTCGCCGCCTCTCTCTTTCCTCCCTTCCCTCTCCTCTGCTCTCTGCTCTGCTCTCTGCTCTGCCCAGGGTTCTTGTTTGAAATTCAAGAGTGGTGCAGTGAGACTGCAATAACCTACATACAGATCTCTCCCTCTCATTCCCCTTTTCTTTCTCTCTGTCATACTCCCTCTTTTCTCTGTATTCCACCATCAGTCCTTTTCCCTTTTATCCACCAGCACCTGTTATCACTGCAAGACTCTTGTAGGAGTAAATATTTTGAAAGCATATTTTACAATAACATACAAGTGTATTAATAAATATTATTGTTTTTTTACAGTAACTTCATCCATTTTGTAGTATGGTGCACTTCCTTTTTGCTTCGTTTGTTAACTTTTGTTGCTGCTACGGGGAGCAAGGGGACTTCTTGATGTCAAATTGTTTTCTATTTACCATGGGTTAATTTAAAATGCTGATGCCTTCTAGCTCCACCTTGCCTTATTCTTCATTCTGTGCCATCCTGCTGCGTGTCCCAGAGGCTTTGTGCGTACACGGGAGTGTGTGTACGTAAAGTGTGTGGCACTGGAGGCGCAACTCCTGTATGCCCCGCTGACTTCTTAGTGAACTTCTCTCCTGCAGATTAAAACAAAGGCAAGCAAGGAGAGGAGGAGGTCTAATGAGAGGAAGATTGTGTGTATGTGTGCTCATTTGTGTGTATAGAATGTCTGTGTCTTCATTAAAATGATGGCTTTGTTGGCACATTTAAGGGAGCATGTATGTGGTTGTTTGTCTGTGCATGCATGCCTGTGTGTAGTTTGTGAAGTTTCTTGCACTTCTACTTGTGTACGGAAGTGGCATATGTTGGCAGTGGGTGGCAGTGCACCAGAAGCAGGCTGGTTTGCTGGTGGGGAACCAGAGTCACAGCATTCAAAGACACAAAAAAAAAAAAAATCCTTGCCCCCTTTGCGTTGAAGACACTGGTGTTAATCATCGCTTTTATGAAGAATTTTTGTTGCTTTATACTGACAGTGGGCGCAGTTATCTCTGTTGTTTCTGATAGGCTCACATCTTTGTAATTGACAGAGATTGTACGTACATTATGTTATATTTATGGTGAGCAATGCTGTCAATACACTTGTAACAGTGTAGAATGATTATTTCTGCTCTGGTGTAGTTTTCATTAATATTGCATAACCTCAGTCAGATAGCTGGTAAAATGTAAAGAAATCTAAAACTGACTGTTGTAGTGGTTACGGTCAATTTCTGTGAACCGCAACATCCCCGTGTGACTCTTGTGATCTCTGTTGCATGTCTTCCCCTGTCTCTCCTAGTTTTCAGTCAACTTCACAATGGTCTTAGATACAGTACAGTGAAAAGGTACAGTGAAAAACGTGAGTTGCTCAAGTGTGTGCATGTGTGTGCCTGTGTGTACATACACTAAGCAGGCTGACCCTTGATCTGTAGTAAAAACCCCGCAGTATAATTTAGGGATGAACAATGCCTATTCCCATTCTTATGTTTGTGTATATATCATCAGAGGCAGTGGAAATTGCATGGTTTAAAGGTTCAAAGCCTAGGGCAGTGTATTTTTTCCTAGCTACAGAGGCACTACAGATGAGAACTAAAGACGAGTGATTACTTGGCATGGATCTACACATAGGGTCACAACATGGGTTTAAGTGCTGGAGCACTAACTCTCTAAGGGAGTTCTGGTTGTGGGTATAAAAAAAAAAGAGAGAAGGAGGAGGGCAGATGTTATATTGATGGCACGCAACGCTTCTCTTCTCTGTCCTGAATAATCATGATCCTTAGCTGATGGGATGCTGCTTCAAAAAGATGAGAGTATGCGTGAACTGTGGATGAACTGGAACCTGCATATGAACCAAAGCTGGTGGTAGCCCAGCCCAACCCAGCAGCCATCCCCGATCCCCATCCGGGAAATTCCTAAACCGGATTGATACTGATATCAACAGAATGGGGGAGTTTTATATCCTCTCAGCTGCATGCATGTGTTATGAAATTGGTGGTTTGATGTTAATTAAATGAAAACTGATAATTTGCTTTTGTGTGCATTTGGTGTTGTTTTTATGTGTGTGTTGGGGGGAGGGAGGGAGAGAGAGGGAGACAGAGGCGCATGTAAGGGAAAGAACAAAGATAGAGAGGGGAACAGAGATTTGGTCAGGCTGGGCTGGCAGGTGAGCAGACGTTTGCTCCAGGCTGGTTTGCTACCTTTTGATACAACAGGCTTTGTGGAACAGACATGATTTTCCTCTTTTTTTTTCTTCCTTCTATCTCTCTATCCTCCTTTTCTGTAAAATTGTCACTGTCTGCATGTAATCTCTTTAGGGCTTTTATCATTTCCCTGCCTCTGATTTTAGTCTGTCCCTTTTTCCTCTCATTTTCACATCTCTTTTTTTTTCTAATAATATGAAACTTGAGCAGATCCTGAGGCAGATGTTTTAAGAACAGAGGCTGTTATACCTAATCAGACAGATAGGTGGCAGTATACTGTCAGGCTAGATCAACATACACTGTGTTGCTGTCCTCTTTGCTTCCTCCTCTCTGATTTGAATAGATTATCTATCTATCTATCTATCTATCTATCTATCTATCTATCTATCTATCTATCTATCTATCTATCTATCTAT
>JAQQZY010000029.1:24524397-24538155 GCA_030068375.1 Ostorhinchus rueppellii
TATATATATGTATATGTAGTAAGACAGATATACAGTTATTTTTCTTCTTAATGTAATATATCTTTAAAACCTGCTATATCATTTTACCATGTTGATGACCATGTAGATGTCTGGGTGTATACATACATGTGTTCATGTCCTGTATCTACAATGTTTAGATGTGTCCAGTCACTGACCCAGACTGTCGGAGTCTGTACATATGGCCATGTGTCTCACACCCACGGTATGTGTGTTCATGTGTGTTAACGCATTAACTACCTATCCAGATGGTGAAATAGAAACATTCCTTCACGCCGGTCCATAAGATTTTACTTCGCAGGTGAAATATAGCTTCATATAGTGCCAAAGTCATTGTAATCATTATATATGAATATATATAAGCAGAAGTGTAGAAAATGTTCATTTTCAATGTACTCAGAAACAGCTTTTTATCTTCTTACAAATGAAATGATTGTTTTCATAACAGCTAAATTCCCCTGCATCACTTCCATAGAACAGTCATCTTCATTTAGAAATCACACCTGTCTGATCGGTTGATTTTAACAGTGGCTTTGTCGTTCTGTCTCCCTTCTGTGCACGGTTGTCGGTGGCCTTCAGGACAGGTTTGCTCCGGGGATTCCTCCCATCTTCTCTGCCTCCGCTCTTTGCTCTCCTCTCTAGCTGATTTATACATTAAATAGTTAGGCAGGAGGGCAGGGAGGCACCTATCATTCCATGATCTATATCTCTCTCTGCCCTCATTAAAAATACATGTGTATGCTTAGGGGAGACAATATAGAATATATAAATCAAAATGCTAACGGCATCAGAATAAGCCTCCTGTATTTATTTCCCCATAGCTTTCCCTCTGTGGTCTGAGAACTCTTCCTGCTTCCTGTATTTCCTTTGCTATGCATGTGGCACACACATGTTTGATTCCCTAATATTAAACTTTATTGGAAATACTGTTAATTTATTGTGCAATAGACTTATTAATCTTTACTACTGCAGGGAGAGCCAAAACCCATTTCAGTACAACAGCCATTTTGTCTAATTGTTAACATATTGCAGTGTGTAAACAAATATATACAACTTTCGGAACATTACAATATTTGTTTTGTTATTACGTGGCTAAAGACCCAATAGCACATCTGGTGACACAGTTGTTAAATCCTATTGCTTATTAGTTTACATTCACAGTAGCATCTTTGCAAATGACATACGGGTCTTCTGTTTAAAAAAAAAAAGTTGACAAATGACTTGTGTAACATTTACTTGCACAATCGATAGCTCTGACAATTTCCACCTGGACGGTGATTAATGCTATACCCACCCCCAGTCTAGCAACCCCCAGCCCCAACCCTGCACCTCCCTCTGTGTGTCGTGCTGAGAGCAGATGAAGAAGGCCTGCGAACTATGTGTGTGTCAGCTAAAGTGTGTGTGTGTAAGTGTGTGTCGGTATATGTTTATGACACTCGGATGCTTCCTCTTGATCAGCATGCAGCACCGTTAAGCATGGACAGTGGCTAAACATATTCACATATGCTGAGTATGGTAAATAATGAAGATGTAAGCTGGCCTTGTCGTTGCACTGAGTGAGTTATCCAGCAATGTCTGGAGTGTGTCTTTATCGCTATCTTTTCACTAAGGTGCTGAAAATAGACAGGTCGGGAGGAGTGAGACGAGAAGAGAGAAATAGAAAGCGAAACACAGAGAAAGAAATGTAAATGTGAGCATGAAAAGAAACTGAGGCATCAGGGATCAGAAGCTGTGCTATTCTCTTCACTTCCTCCACCCCACTGCTCCACTTTGAACTCATTTATAAATATTCAGCTCCACATATAAACAATATCCAAATGAGCCAAGACACCCATGCCAAGGTTAAAAACTCTGCTTCTTATTACAGACACAACTACTTGACTAGCTCAAAAGGTTAGTCTCTTATTCTGACCCAAACTATTTGTGCTCATTAAGATCAAGAAAAAGTTAATCATTACCACAGAGTCTTATTTACTTTGACTAAATTAGTGTACGACTACATTAGTGAAGCAAACACTGAATAGAGTCTTTGAACTTGATGTGAAAAGTTGAATTTAGAGAAACTTAATTAAATGTGTACTCTTTATGAGAAGAGAAACCTCTGCAGTGGGCAATTTGTTCAAAATTAACTCACAGGGCAGATGGGGAGATAAAGCTTCAGTTTGTGTTACTTTTTCTATGTTAACATTTGCCTTGGTTGTTTGATTTCTTTAATGTTCAGCAATATGGGGTAAGCAAGATGAGATATATCAATGCATTTATGTTTGAAAACTTAATTTTTTAGGTAAACTAAACTGGGCATGACCTCATATATCTTTAGTCTGTAATCTGACAGTGATGATTTTACGTGCCAATGTTTATATTTCTCTGCCTTTTTCAAGAAGTGGTAACATAATATTTTCTAACATTAAAATCTGTTCTGTAACTTTTCATCTGGCCCCATGGGAATCCCAAATCATCAAGACAATGATTGATTTTGTGCTGACAGGCTGATGACAATCCTGTCTCGTCCCCTCTTACATCTACCCTAAGATACACACATATCTTTTCTATAGCCCCTATGGTACAGTAAGAACTCTCCCACCCCTCCACTCACCGAGAAACATAGCTTTGTGTTTAGAGGGTATGGGAGGGGGGTCTCAGACTGGTGCTGTGTTAAAATGAGAAAGGGGGCACTGTGACTTAATCTGACAGAACTGCGCGATCTGTGTGGGATGTCTGCCTCAGGGAGAGGGGGAGTGGGAAAAAAAGGAGAGAGAGAGGGGAAAAAAGAGGGGAATCGGATGGATAAAGGGCCCCTGCATGCAGAAAAAGCTCACGTAGAGATGGAGACAGACAAGGTCACACAGAGCAGGGTGGCCCTGACAGAGAGAGCGAATATACTTGTTAAAGCAATGTTTACATTCTCTCTTGGCTTCTTCATATTAAGAAAAAAACCCCACAAAAGCTATGTTTTTGCATATCATTATAGCCTGTAGTAACTGAAGTCTGCAGAAACTGTTGTGCCACTACACTGCTGCTTATTTTCCAACTTCACCTCCCTTTTTGGTCAGCCATCGCGCCTTCGTTCAGATCTCAGACCCAACTGTAGCCTGCAGACATCCCCTCCTCCTCCTCCTCCTCTTATTGGGTATGCCATGCTGGGTGACCCTTTCCCCCCTGTCAGTCAAGTCTGATGAGCGAATGGGGTGCTGTGTATCACTGAAACAAGGAAGTGAAGCCATTGCTGTTGAGAAAAGGGAGCGTCGCTTACCCTGATCCTAACAGCAAGCAGACAGTAAACTAATAAAATGAGCTGCCTTAGAGGCAATATTAATGGACACCTACAGACTGCATGCTGATTCCTGAGATGCTATGCATACACACAGATACACAAATGCATTAAAATTTAAGTGCAATGTGAAAAAGAGCATTTATATGCTGCTATTCAGCAAACAGCCGCACACAATCTCAAATTCACAAAACCATACCATCCACTTTTCTCACTGCATGCACCCGTGACCGCTATCAGCCATGCTTTGTACCTGTCAAGTGCTGTCCTTTTCCCTGTGCCCAAAGCCCTGCTCACTACATGAGAGCTCTCACATCAAAGCTTAGCTGAGCTCCACACGCACAGATGAAACACCCTCTCACTCCGGCCGCCTCTCCTCCTGCTCCCGCACATTAGACACATTTCATTTCATTACAACACCACTGGAAAAATAGAGGTGCTGTCTTAAAGAGATGTCTTATTTACTCTTTCTCACACTTGTGTATTCACCTGCATGTGGACACACACACACAGAGACACACACTATTCACTGTTTTATAGTGAGTGGAAGGACAAATAATTATCCATTATCATCAAAGCTCAATTGGAAAAATGGCATCCAGTTTGACCATAAAGAGAACATGTCAGTCTCATCAAACTGTACACTGCACATACTTAACAACACAAGTGCAAATCAGACTTTAATTTTGCGCTAAAATTCTGAAAAAAATCTACCGTTATTCATATTAAAGCTTTACATATAGCTTGTTTTTTTTTGTGTTTTTTTCAAATCAAAATGTTCCCGAATATGTTTTACATAGTAAGGACTTTTTTTTTTTTAACCTCTGAATATTACATGTAAGGATATGGGCAGAGGAAGGGTTTCATGATGATGATGAGACAAGCGCTGGTTTCCTTAGCAGCGGCAGCCTTTGTTGTGTTATCTGGTGCACGACAGGCCGACAAAGAAAAGCTAAGGAGCGTCCGGAGCAGGGTGATGGGGGTCGGGGTACCCCCCCCTTAGAGGGGTCGGGGCGACCCTCTTGACCGCTGGCCCCAGGGCAGCCACTCAGTGTGATGGTGGCACAGGGGCACCCACAGGGCATGGGAAGAGACTTAGTCTGCACACTACAGCAGAAAGACAAAACTAAACCAACGCTAAAGGACTGCGTGTGTGTGTTTAATTTGCAACAGTGTGTGGATAGAACAAAGACGAACCAGCCTGAAGTTAGCAATGTGCGAGTGGGAGATTTAGCAGTATAAAAAGCAGGGTGACCCATGGTTTGCAAGGTGCATTTGTGTTAGGTTCACACTTTGACAGCACATCACAACACAATGATCAGATTTAGCCAATGTATTCACTTTTTGTGTATGTGGGAGAGACGTAACAGTTAGCACAAAGACCAGATGACCCAACTCTAGAAAGGTTTATGGCTGAGAGATTTAACAGTCTCACAACAATGCAAACCCTGGAACACTGAACATTAGCTCTGTGGGAGAAATTTGTTTTGTGGGAGAAATTTGTTTTGTGGGATTTGAAGAAAGCACTGGCATTGTGCTTATTCCTTTAAGTATCACACTATACTTTAACTTGCATGTGCATGTGTGTGTTTTTTGTATATGTTTGTATATCTGATGAATCAATCACAATATTGTCTAACAGTCATCATACTTTGATCAAAGCAAATATCATTAATTTTATTAATTTAGACAACCAACAGCACCAGACTTGTTGTGTACTTAGTTGATGGAGAGAAGAATAAGGGGAGGAAATGTCTGGACAGGGTGAGCAGTGTTATCCTGACACCAACACAGACCTCTCAGTGTTTAAATAAATGATGGTTTCCGACATAGAGGTGAACTTTGCGGCCCTGTTCGTCCAGACTAAGTACGCCAGCAGCAGTTGTCGCTTTAACAGCAATGTCCTTCTGGGTGACTGGACAGCTGAAAGGGTTAGCACTGTTAGCTTGGTTAGGTGTGTTAGCCTCTGCAAAAGAAAGGCTATAGGCCACTAAGGGTTAGCATCCGGATGCTAAAGGCTAGGAACTAGGCCAATTGAGGTTAGCATTAGTATTCTTAAGGCCAGGAAGGGTTATTGACCACTATGGGTTAGAGCAATCACTTTAAAAGGAACACGTGGTTGTAGGCCACTTGGGGTTGGCATTAGAACACGTGGACCAGTGTTGCTAGACTATTAACTTTTGGCCTTATGAACCAGGATTAGGGGAAAGCAGGAATGCACACAAAGTGGTGTGAAGGTGTCTGAATGCAAGTGACTTTTTATTTAAGCTTTTTTTTAGGCTTTTCTTGCCAGTGCTTTATATATATATATCTATATATATATCTATATATACACATATATATATTATATATGTGTTTGTGTATGTGTGTCATACATAATACTGACTTTCATATTATATTCAATGTTATATGAAAAAATATTTTTCAGAATCATTGTTAGAATGTTCCTGCCATAAGCTGAACTGGTCTTGTCAGTTATTTTATCAGGCTACCACCAGTGGGCAGTGGCACAAAGCTGGTGTGAATATGGTTGGTTAGTCTACAAGCCTGTGTATTTCCTAGCTTTTCTGTCTTCTTAATATATGTCTTTCCTCTTTCTCTTTCTGTGTCTTTCTGCCATCCCATCCTCCAATTCTGTTTTTATTTTGTATTTCTTTCCTCTGTTTACTCTTCTGTTTCATTGTTTTAATAGATGTCATAATCTTTCCAAAAAAAAAAAAACTCCATCCATCAAAACCCATTTTTTTTATAATAGTAGTGAGTTTGGTCATGTCTTTCTTGTTACAACTAATACTGTTTTGATTTATTAGTTTTTAAAAGAAGGCATTTATGAGTCGTATATATATTATATATGTGCCTAGAGAGGGGCGGAGAGTCCTGTCTGAATATGAAAGGGAGTGAGAATCAAGACTAATTTTATAATCTGAATAAGTGAGAAAGTGTCATTTTGCTGTTGTCAACACACAGCAGGTGCTAAGGGAAGGGGTGTGTGGCAGGTTTGATGTCGATGGGCACAGGAGGGACACACACACGCTGCGTCAACGGAAGACATGCACATTGTGTTAACACTTATTAAGGAAGAGGAGACGTGCCGTGTTGAGAAGACAGTGTGTACGATGGCGATTCACAGAGGAAGCTGAGCGACGATGCTGCTCACAACTCTCTTTCACATCTCTTAAAGGTCTTTTTGTCAGCACTGATATCTTTCATACTCTTTAGTTGTGTGTGTAAGCACATCTTTGTACCAATAAGTTTGTAACAGGCTTGGGTTGTGTGTGTATGTGTATTCACAATGGGGGTTGTGTGTGCGAAGCCCAACCAAAGTGAAACAGGAATCCTTCCATTTCCTGCTTTAGTTTCAGAGTGCTTGGGACAATAAACACAGTTAATTAAAATGGCTTCAAAGTTGAATAAGTCACTAAAGGCTACAGCAAAATTTCCTTTTCTCCACAATACATTTCCGCTGTCTTATTCCTTCTTATTATAACTTGGCATTATCTGTCTGTTTAAATTCTTAATTTTCCATTCTATTTCTGTATTTATTTTATTTATTTTATTTTTTTTGGGGGGGGGGGGGTAATAGTAGTTTGAAACTTTTTGATTAGTAAACGCTAATATTTAGGCAGTGGATTGTGAGAGGTTTGTCTGGAAAGGTCCTTTTCAAGTCCCATACACACACTTGTACAGATATGCGCATGCAGTTGCAGCTTACTCTTACTCTGAGTGATAGTGGGATCGATTGGGTTTGATATTAAGTGACACGTGGCCTTTAGAGTCACTAAATGCTGCTCACCGACTGAAACCACCATCAGTGAATTCCAATCCCCCAGTTACTTCTTTGGCTGGTCCCTGGAGTTACACTCTCCTCCCTGTCTCTTTCTCTACCACCTCGTGTGTGTGTGTGTGTGTGTGTGTGCGTGTGTGTGTGTGTGTGTGTGTGTGGTGTGTGTGTGTGTGCGTGTGTATTTGCATTTTCTTTCCCCCAAGTCTGGGTCTTTCTTAAACTATTGTTCTGGTATTTGCTTATATAAAGTCCATTATTTTCTATACACCATAAGCCCCAGGAAAGTTGCAATAATTTGAGTTAAAATTGTAGACACAGTTATATGACAATTGCAATGAGGCAGTGTGCAATGTGTGAGTTACCACTGGACAAAATGATGAAAACTGTATGTGTTTGGATTTCACTGACTGTGTTAATTTTAAAGCTAGAAAGATGTAAATACAGTCTCCTCATCTATACATATTATGCACATAATTTTATGATTATTTTATCACCGATTAATTTTTGTTATTTTTGTTTATTTTTTTTATTCATACATGAAAAAGTAAAGCTTCTGATAAAAGAAGCTATATGTATATAAACTTTCAAAGAATGAACTTTGTATGTGAAAATAAATCCGACATTGTGTGGAATGAGTGACAGTTTAATATAAA
The DNA here is from genome assembly GCA_030068375.1 of Ostorhinchus rueppellii. NCBI lineage: Eukaryota > Metazoa > Chordata > Actinopteri > Kurtiformes > Apogonidae > Ostorhinchus > Ostorhinchus rueppellii. The sequence goes on from JAQQZY010000029.1 coordinate 24,532,124, forward strand.
CATGTTTTAATGGAGATGTTGTTGACCTCATGACATCCAAATGTTATGTCTGTTGTAGGAGAAATATGGTGTGATGGTCCTTAACCCAAATGAAAACTACCTAGAGGTGGAGAAGCCAGCCAAGTCCTCTCCCCTGAGCTCGCCTGTCGAACCGTCAGATGAACCCGCCGAAAAGAGGGAACGCAAAGATGACAAAGAGAGCAAGAAGAAAAGAGAATTCTACGAGAAGTACCGCAACCCACAGAAGGAGACGGAAACCGAACGGATCCCCATACGGGTATGTCGCCGGGATGAAGAGAGGGAGGCGGTACAGCAAAAGAAAGCAGGAAGGAAGTGGTTGGAGAGTTGGGGCGGAGGGACAGAGGGATGGACGTTCATCAAAAGCAGATTCGATGGGGGAGGTTGACAGAGGAGTGACAGTTTAAGGGTGTAGGAGGAGGAAGAAACCGAGATATAGGTGAGAAAACGGGAGGTAGGATGTCGGATTTTGGGCAAGTTTGGCTAAGATAAAAGAGGCAAGAAGTAGGGTGGGAGGAGGCTAGCTGAGGAGGCAAGAGAAGGAAATGTTAGGTAATGAGGGAGGCATGGAGGATGGGATGCAGAGGGAGAAAGAGAGGCTCTTGTGTGGTCAGCCTGTGTGTGAAGAGGTTGGCCGTGCTCCAGTCGCCTCTCAGTGAGCAAGTGTTAACCACATGGCTACTTCCCTCTCTCCCTCTTTCCCTCTCTCTTTTTCTCTCTCATATGGTGGGCTGGTCAGTGCAGCTCTGGCCCTTCACTCTTGTTGACCGCTGGGATTATTATCTCCCTAACACACACTCTGCAAACACACAGCAACATTCTTATCATGCTACACTGACCGCGCTCCCCCTAATCATACACACACACACACACACACTCGTATACACTCCCACATACACACACACACGATTTGAGGCACCTACCTCAGCCAGTTTACCTTGTGGTCAAACAAAGGAAGCAACCCTTTGCATAAATCGAGTTTTATTCTGAAAATAAATATTGTCAAAAGCAATCATAAATGAAAGCGATATTCTCCTCTTTATTAAATGCTTTTGTTTCCTCACGAAATTCTGGATTTTCCATTTGGATAATATCCAGGCTAATTATTTTCTTTCTTTTGATCAGCTTCATTTCACTAACACGTTAAAAAGTACGGGTACCATGTGTTGGACACTTTCATATTTCATATCGCGTCTGAATAATATCCTCATTGATTATCTATGTTGTACTTTGGTTGATACCAGGAGCTTCACAGCAATGCATGTACATGTCTGTGTGTGGGTGGTTATGTGTGTGTGAAATACGTCAGTCTCTGGTGTTTGACAAGAGTTTGTGCTGCTGTGGGACTCGCGCGTTGTGTGTGAGCTGTCAACAAAGTTTATTTTTTTTCTCACCCCCCTGACAGTACCTTTACACACACTTTAATAAGGGATAATTAGTCGCAACTCCATATTACTCAGTTGCAATTTTTATGTTGTGTTTACAGGTTTTCTATCTGTCTGTCTGTCCACCCCAATCCGTGAATGCAATATCTCAGAAATGCCTTCAAGGAATTTCTTCAAAGTTGGTGTAAATGTTCAGTATTCAAGGATAAACAGAATAGATTTTGTCAGCCAATGTTATGGTCAATGTGACCTCTTAAAACTTGTCCCAAAATTCATACACTAATTATGACAGATTTCACAAATGTAACAAGATAAATGATGAAGCGATGACAATTTCTATCCAAAAGGTCAAAGATCATCTTCACTGCAAGATCATAATCCTCTGATGAAACCATTTTCTGGCCATTATTCAACAATGTAAATCAGGAACAGAATGAAAGATTGTGACCATATTTGACATTTGGTCAGATTCTGAATTGGTGACACTAATCTTGGGATCATCTTGACACTTTGCTGATTATATACATCTGTGATGATGTTTATGAAACATCCATGTTTTAGAATTGCATCCATCTTTGTGGTTGCCCGTAAACCACAACTTGACAACGCCGTTTTTCCTCACTGCCCCATGTTGTGATGACGTTTAGTATACATCCCTACCAGTTAAAAATCCCTCATATCTTACACAATAATTGTCATTTTTAGCACCAAATTAGTAGAATATAATGTTCATTGCCTATGAGTGTCATTAAAATGAGTTCCAATCTGTGTGTGCTTTGAAAGCTTTGGGTTGGTATCTATCCTCCTGAGACCCAGTAATGCATTTTCAACCTCTGTAGGGCACAAAAGTTTTACAGCTTTATGCAAAGAAACAATCACACTGTCCACTGCGAAGGACACCCCATTAAAAATAAATAGATTAATTATTGTATCTGAAAAAACTGTTGTATCATGCCGTTTGCAACCAAGGCAATTATTCAGTGTAAAAGAGCTAAAACTTTTACTTTCCTGAGTCTCAGGAGGATATATCATAACAGTGATTGTTTTCTAAATTAAATTAGAAAATGTCTAAAAATAGCAACGCCATACTTCATTACATTTAATTTTCTTCTTTTATTTAGAACTTGCGTACACAGAAGTACCATTTAGAAGTACCTCGCTCTGTGTCTTATTCGCTTCCTTCTGTGTTTGTTTGTTTCCTTCATGCAAATTTTCCCCCAGCGTCCCCATAATGTGGAACAGTACGAAGCACAGAAATGACAAAGGCCCTGATGTAAAGATTGCAATTTGCAAGACAGTGAGTTAAACACCAGAACACAATATGACATGACATTTCTATCTCATCATATTAGGAGTATCATCCACATTTTGCCCGATGTACAACTGATAAGCCATTAGTAACTTTTGTTTTCTGTTGATTTGTACTTGAATTTTTATCATATTACACGGTGGTGTCCCTTTCTCTAGCTTCTCGTTTTATACATTCCTTCTCTACCTTTCCTTTTCACGTCTTTTCCATCTGTCCACTCACTTAAATCTTCAATTCACTCTGAAGATAGAAAAGTACTATTGTTGATGTATGTATGTATGTATGTCTTAGTATTAGGTTCTGATTGCTTTGCAAATGCCATGATACATCATGGACAGAACCAGGCTTTTAAAACTCCAAAAGATTCACGTAGTCTAGAACAGAAAGTATGGATTAGTATTTTTTCCGGACAAACAAAACAAAAAAAAAGTCGAGGTCATCTAGAAGGTCTGGAGTTTCCAGTAAAATATACTTGTCCTTAGATGCTGGGATTGTGAGATTGGGGATAAAGATTAATGAGTGAGCAGCGTGTCCCTGTGTTGGTGCCCCTTGAATTTTGACCTTTGACCCAGAAGTCAGCAGGATGTATGTGTGTATGACCTCGCCTCCTCCTTCACTGCTTTACTTTCCACCGGTCTGCCTCCTCCATCCACCCCAGAATAAGCTGTCACATGCACACACATAAACCTACATGCAGATACGCAAAAGCACACACACACACACACACACACACAGACACACACACACACACACACACACACACACTGGCAAACAAAAGAGTGAAGGAGGTGGAAAGAGAACTAAGGTTTGGATGTCTGTGTGTGAGTGAGTGTGTGTGTGCGTATGTCTTTCTCCTTCACCTTTGTTAGTCAGGGTGGGTGGTGGATCAAATCAAACCTCTTTAGCAAGGCTGTTTTCATCTTTTTTAAAGCGCCCAGCCAAGCCGTGCACACTCGCACACGGAAACACACACACACACACTCACACTCACACAAGCCTTTTTATTCCATACACCTCGTAGTCTTAACTCCTGCTGAGCTGCTGGACCACCTGCACACAGCCATTCAGATATACACATTCAAATGTATACCTCTCCGCTTCATACTGTAAGGAAATCTATAATTATCCAAAAAGTAGCACAAGCTTGAATTAACACTTGTGTATAAATAGACATGAAGACTCATACAATTACATTGTAAATTTAAGCTTCACTACAGCCCCCTGATAGAGTTGAGTTGATTAATACGCTTCCTTACACACATTAATAAGCTCTTAACTGCTTTTAGGATTCTTACTTTTTAGCCTTGGGTTCATAGTGTGCAACCTCTCAACCTTATCTAATCCCCCTCCTCCAGATCACACACCACTGGGCCATGTTTAGGGGGATGTTAGTTAAGGAGTGAGAGAAAAAGGGAGAACAGAGGGAGGGATGGGGGAATATAAAAAGTGATCGGAGGGATGCTGATGAGGATAACGGAGGGGTGATGTGGGTGTGTGTGGGGGGGTGCTTTCTTAGCACTTTGCCATATAGAAGTTTGGGAGTTCACTTTACTCTGAATTTTAGCAGTAATCCAGTTAGCTATTTTCTGTCAGCCAAGCGGAGGAATGGCAGGAACAAAAGGCACATTCATGGGCTTAAGAAGCTTCCAAAGAGTTCACCCAAGGCTGGCTGGCTGGGATTAGGCCAGCAGGCCTTGGAAAGAAGAAGGGGAAAAAAGAGCAAAAGGGACAAAAAACAGAGCTTTTCCTTTCTTTAAGCACCACTTATTTTTATAAATGACTGAAATACTTTTTCCTTCTTTCTGTCGTAGTTTTTATGCTTCCCCTTTAACATCTTGCATTGTATGCTCATTAAATGTTTAGAGTGAAACAGACACTGAGATGATCACTCCTATAGTCTTTTGGTTCATCAGTTTGAGGTCATTAGTTTTTTCTTTTTTTCCTCTTGATATTCAACATCACAAATAGAGACTTGTGTGAATAATACTGAAGGATATGTGTGCATTTTACTACAACCTTTAATTCTTTTGTAATGATCCAACCACCTTGGAGGCATAGAAATATGTGTCTCTCATTTGCTTGTGTTTAAACTCTGTGTTTTATTTTGTTTTTTTCACTCTTGTTAACGTTAGCAGATGCTTTTATTTTTTTCTGGGTGGGATTGACCTTTGTTTTTCATATAACACTTTGGATATTATGTCTATAGTGCAGGGTCAAAAGTTTTTAGTGTGTGTTGACATTTAATATTTAAGTGATCTAGCACACAGAGAGGACTTTTACAGCCTCATACTGATTTTCCTGCTGTGGCGCGTACACCGTATATTTCCTAAACGGAGGTGCATCCATTATGTAGACCCTGCCTCTCCAAGACCCATTATTCCCAGCTGCAGCTGTCCACAGGGGCAGCCTGGGATCCTTGTCCTTGTCTGTTTTTAGCAGTGATGTTCTGTTTCCCCATGTTCACACTGTAGAACAAAGCATCCTGAGGATACATGAACATGCACACACACGTACCCACACGTACCCACACAACTTGATTATAAGCATTAAGACATGGACACACAAACACACCCATGTGTAATTGTATTCAACATGGTGCTACAGTGTTTTCCTTTGGGAATGATTTTTGCTCTTTGTCACCTTCACCCCTTTTGCCCCAATCTGTGGCCCACAAGCAATTATACAGACAGGATTTATTTGACCTTTGACCTGTTGTCACGCCAGGAAGTAAGGCTCAGCATATCCAAGGACAGGTAGGGACTTGATTAACCTCTGAACTTGGTCAGAGGAGAGGTCAATGACCAGGGCCAGAGGCCAGCTCACCTGCTTGCTGCAGAGAACAAATTGGCTAGATGCCATCTTTTTACTTGGCTCGGTATTTCTGTGTGAGAATGATAGAGAAAGGCTTTGACCTGTGTGTATCTGCCTCTGTTAGCTTAGCTTTTGTGTTTTTAAGGTCATGAGAGAAGTACCCTGTTTGTGTGTATTTTAACTTCTAGTTTATCTTATTGTGTTGCAATTTACAGTGAAAGTTCATTTCACTTCTCAAAGTTTCAAACTGGAATAAAACTCATTTTGCGCTTGTTTGTATGTGTGAGCATTTGTAGAAATGTGTTAAGCGTAGTAGTACATAACATCTGTGCATGCACACATACTTCTGTGTTTGTGTGTTTGCTGAAGGCAGAACCAGTGTAGCTGGTCTCAGATCCCTGCTCCCAATCTTCTAGTCAGGTCAACCATCCAACACCTCCCTCCGGGGGGGGGGGGGGGGGGGGGGGGGGGGGGGGGGGGGGGGGGGGGGGGGGGGGGGGGGGGGGGGG
>JAQQZY010000029.1:24538255-24553159 GCA_030068375.1 Ostorhinchus rueppellii
ACACACCCCCCCCCCCCCCCCCCCCCCCCCCCCCACCCCACACACACACACACACACACACTGAGCACTGTCTGTCTCTCTTTCTAACTCTCTCTCTCTGCACACAACCCTGCTGTGGATACAGGCTGACCTGAAAAAAGGCATACACACACACATACACACACAAGCAGCACCTCAGGGTCATCCTGGAACAAACACAGCCTTGTCTGCCTGCCCGCTCTCCTTTGCCTTATGTCAATTAATGGCTCGCAGTAATTTCACCTGACAATCCGGGCGGCAGCGCAAGGCTAGCCGAGATGTCACAGCGATGACCTTTCTGGCCTGGAGCCGCTCTTTTCTAATAAAGAATCTCACAAACCCACAGCAACTTCCTTTGTACTTTGTTAATGAGTTATTGATTTGAAACAATGCCCTGGCAAATATTGTCAGAGCAGACTGACCCCACCAAGGTCATGCTATTTTATTGTATACAGTCTGAGCATGCTAATCTGCACGTGGGATGACATGTACGCTATAGTTTTCTCCTTTCTCACTGTCTTGCTCTCTCTCTCCCACTCTCTCACTTTCTCCCCATACTGTATATATCCCCTTATTGCAAAGTTGAGCTGCACACCTACACATACATTTCCCTCTCTCTCCCATTCCTTCACACATGCACAGTTTTCCCCCTCTTGTTAGTCTTGCACGTTTTTCACCTCGTTCTCCCTTTTCTCTGTCGCTTTCTCACATCATTATATTCCCAGCTCTCCATAGGTACTATACCTGCTAATTACCCACAATGCCACAGTCATTATTTTCCCATCTCTGTCGCTAATTTGCTCCATACCTTCCTGTCTCCCATTCTAGCAGACCCATCAGCTCCCAGACAGCTTCTAGCTAACTTCAGCGCTCTGTCTGCTTTAAAAGAGAGTAAAGACAGAAACAAAGACGGGAGGGAAAGAAAAAAGGGAAAGAGATGGCGAAGGAGTGCACGTACCAGACGTTGATTAAAATGCAATTGCAAACAGGTGTCACTGAGGTCCACTTTTTAATTGTGTGCACAGAGACATGTACGTAATCATGCACGTATGCAGACACAAACACTAACATAAAATAATAACCTCTTTGCTTATGCCTAACATGTAATTATGTTCATTGTGTATTTAATATTTAATCATTAGGCTAAATAAAAACAATCGTGTTCCAGGCTGATCATGTCTTATTACAGAGTATAATGATGAAGACAGTAGATTGTGCCATTAGAGCAGGATTGGACAGAGATATTGGTCAGCCATTCACAGAATGTAAGTGTGTGTGTGTGTGTGTGTCGGTGATCAAATAAGAATAAGGAAGAGATCTCCTGAGTAATTTATCTACTTTCTCTCTACCTGTCATCTTACCTATTTGCACAAAAGAGTATATTGTGTTGTGATTTGAGTTTCTATTACTTTTCATTACTTGCTCCTGTTCTAACACATTGAAATACTGACATTTTTGGAAGATTTAAAGCACTAAAGGCTTCAAACTCAATTAAGTTGTTTAAGGATCCCGTGACACTGCCCTGACACTGCTGGCTTCCACTGAAAGGTTTCTGTGTGTAAAAAGTATAATGGCTGTTATCCTTTAGATTCCTTCCGGTCCACGGTGCTCAACATCTCTCGACTAGAAATTCCAGCTTCTTCAGAAGTTTTTCTTAAGTCCTGTGTGTTTTGGATGACTGGAGAGGAGGAGCAGAAGGGAGGAGCAGGGAGGTCTGAAGTGGTTGTTTGTCAGATTGTGTTGATGTTGTTAGATTCATTGTTTCCTGTGTTGGTCAGACGCTGGGTTTGTGTTGGCGTTGGGGCTGTTATTCTGGCTGCTGCGTATTGCTCTCCCTTGCTCTCCTTTCCCTGCTTCTCATTACAGTGAATAAACACAGGGCAAAGATTGGAACAGACAACTTTTGAAGAAACAGGGGCTTGTACGAGTGTGTATGTGTACAAGTCTGTGCCTCTGTCCATGCATTAGAGCTTTCCTGTTTATGTGTGTGTGCATGGGGACATATACTTTATGTGAGACTTTGGGTTGAAGAATAAGGCACTATTTCTCAAAATTACATAGTTGGGGGACCGGTCTGCACGGGATTTCTTATTGTCAAATCATAAATGCACATTAGTCCTTTTTGCATGTCATACATTTGTGTATAATGTACATATTTTTGCATGCATAACTAAAGACTACAAGATTTCAGCACTAAGTGATGCTGTCTCCTTATGTTTGATACATCGACACTATATGTTATATATACTATGTACTGTGTACCTGTTCTCTTTGTTTGCCATTCTTTTCTTACCTCTCACTGCACATTTTTATTTGTTTTTGAATAGTAAGCCGCCGGTATCTGGAGAGTGTCCAGTTCTGAAAATGTCTAGGGAGCTGATTCCAATTTTATAATCTCTAAGGGAACAGTATGGATCATTTTATACTTGGGAGGCATACAGTAAAACACATGCACAAACAGCAGACACCCTCAAATGTCCCGTGACAGTCATGGCAGAAGGATTCTGGCAACAGGTGTGCAGTTGGGACTCTATTCTGACAATGCCAGATGCACACACGCACATACACACTCACAAACAGTGATGAAAATAAATAAACAAGGTAAGATACTGTGTGACAGGATACTGGTCTCACAGGGTAGTGTGCTCCACTGCAGCTAATTAACCCCAGGAAATAATTGCAACAGTATGCAAATTCTGTTGAGATAATTCACTCTACTGGCATGCCTGGTTGTCAGTCAGTCAGTCAGTCAGTTATTCTACCACCTGCCACTGAGAGCGTGGGCAAAAATATGTGTAATAAAGAGTAGAGAGATTTTGGGACACGCCAATCATCACATTTGATATTCGGATATTAAGCTTGATTGATTCCCAACACTGACATGAGAAAAGAACATTTCTTTATTATTATTAAAGTTTTAATATGAAAAGTGACAACTATTATTAAAATATTAGTGAGTTTTGTGTTGGAGGGAATCTAAATTTCAACATCAAGCTTTTTTTTTTCTTAATTTAACTGAAAAAGTATATCAGCTGAAAATATCAGTTGCCTGATATTACTTGTTATCCATATTTCAGGGGGCCGCCATTGATTGGAAGTTTGGAGAAGCGGCTTGTGACCAATATATTGCTGGACCAGCAGAGAAATTGTTGGGTGATGTGCCCTTGAGCAAGGCCCCTAACCCTCCATTTGCTCCATGGAAATCAGACATGACAGCCCTCTGCTCTTAGTCTGCAGTGTACAGAGCAGTGCTTCCCAAGCTTTTTTGTCTTGTGACCCCATCATACATTTCTGGTGACCCCAGACATTCAAAATGGAGACTTTTTTTTTTTTTGTTAAAATTAATTTGTTTTTGATCATGTAAAAGTTTGCTATACCATTAATTTTAGATAACATTTAGGCCATATAATGTATATCAGGGGTTCTCAAATTGGGGTGCACTTACCCCCAGGGGTACTTGGAAGAAGTCCAGGGGGTACTTGAACATTTTTTTGAAAAATACATTAAATAAGTCATCATGTGCCAAAGACAAAATAGAAATAATGAGAACTAGAGAAGCACTCGGAGAGCGCAGACCTCTGCCAAGGCAGTGTTTGTTGTTTCATCCATTAGATGTCGCTGAATGTACGGGTCACCACCAAAATCTAATCATCTGTAGGATACCCCATTTCTGACAATCTGTGAAAATTTCGTGAAAATTCGTCCATAACTTTTTCAGTTATCTTGCTAACAGAGAAACCAACGCTGATGAAAACATAACCTCCTTGGCGGAGGTAATTAATGGCGAAATATAAAGCACAATAAATAAATTCATATAATAGTTTTATTGTCAATCATTTTGTTTAAGCTTTGGTAACATTTTAAGATCATTTCTATTTCATATTATTCAAAATGAGTTTATTTGAGAAGCTAAGTCACAATTTTTTGTTGATGAAAGGTTCATTAATTAATGACCAATTTATTTATTTTTCTTATCAATGAAAGACGGCACTTTTCTGTCTATATTTTGTACACAAAATGTACTTAAAAATGTGTTTTGTTGTGGGGGTTTTTTATGTATTACAGTTGAATATATGTTGTTTGTTTACAAAGTTTTGAAATATAAACGGACACTTCTGGAACACAGGAACAAATTTTGCCTAATTCAGAAATGCTGAACCCAGAGTTGGGGGTACTTGGCTAAAAAGTATATTTTAGGGGGTACTGCACTGTAATAGGTTTGCGAACCACTGATGTATATTGTTATGGATGGAGGAAGAAAAGCCAGGCTCAGATTACTGCACAAAGTGAGAATTTTATTTTCCTTGGTCAGGATATGTACAGTCAGTCCAGCTTGTATTTACAAATAATACTGAACAAACAATAACTCAAACTATGAGTTATGAAAGAGCTGCAGCATCTGAAACCGACCACAATGAACATTTGAAAGATAAACAGAAACAGTGCTTCAGTTTCAGTTTGTCATTTTGTCTTTTCTATATGATATTATGATTGCCTCTCTTAACTCACCATATATTTTTTTTATATGTAAGTTTTTATTTTAATCAATTACCAGAAATTTCAGGTGACCCCATTTGAATTCCAGGCAATCCCACATGGGGTCCCGACCCCAAGGTTGAAAAACACTGGTTCAGTGTGTTCAGCCAGCGATGGACTGAATGCAGAGGTTCAGTATCGGTGTGTGTTGCATGTTCACATGTATAATACACAATAAGGAAAAATAAAGACTCTTCTTATATTTGCTTTGAAAGAACCATGGCTAAACCTATAAGGCAGCTGACCTCTGTCAAACACACAAACACATATTTTTTGAAATGTACAGTAAATCATATCTAGCGGCTCCATGGCATGGCTTGTCACTAAAGGATGGGTGTAAAGGTGGACACAGCAGGGCAGGGAAGGGTAAGAAGGAGACAGGTGGCATCACTGGACGGGAGAAATGAAGACGAGTAGAGGAGGGAGGCGGGGCCAGTGCAATAGCCTCGGATAGTCGAAGGGTGACATGGAGGAGAGAAGAGGGAGACTTCAAAGGACTTTGATGTCACAGCCTTTCAAACAGACAACTCTGCTCCAGCCAGTTTCTGCATGCGCACAAGGAACACACAAACACGTGCACAAGGGCACTCGCATAGCTCCAGTGGCACAAGGGCAGGGCAGAGTGGAGTTGCTTGCTCTTGCATCACACTCTGTGAATGGAGGTGGGTGCTGACACTACAACCCCTTCATGCTAATCTAGCAGTAAACACAAACACTCTGACAGGTTAATTTACCTCTAGACAAACACGGCAACAAAAACACACATCAGCACATCATTAAATAGTACAAGCCCACACACACCTGCACACAAACGTGTACACATTGGTACGCACAAGTGAAAACATTTTATCAAATCATAAGATGATTTACTTTCTCCTAAAACTCAAGTTTACAGTGTATTTTCTATAATAGGGTTATATGTGTGCGTGTGTGTGTTAAAAATGTCTTCTCAATTACAACCTTCAGTAAAGGGAAAAGTTTACCTAATTATCTTTCTGTGATATTCGACTCTCTTGCTTTGTAAAATACAAACACATTTATGGAAACTAACAGAAAAGTCTCTTAAGATTCCTCCTCTGTCCTTTACTTCATATCACTAATTATTTGTTTTGGAGTCACATTGTACAGTTTGACACTCAATTAACAGATGAGCTTCCATTCTCTGCAGGCTATGTGTTTGTTTATTTCAACATTTTCTTTTCCACTGTATATATGTTTTGTATGCTAATTAAAGGAGTGTGTGTGTCTGGTGTGTGTTTCCGTAACCATGAGGTGTAGGTCTTGCGTGGCGTTATCATAAATACAATAGTGTTGCGATCTTTGGATGTCGCACTACAGTTGTTTCTACTCAGTAAGGCGCCATGTGCAGTGTAACCTCCTGTGGCAATGTATTGGTGATCTCTATTGTAAACCAGACAAGTTGAAAGGAAATCAAACTCCAGAATCAATGTCACAAGTTCATTAACGTTTGCCCTTTTCATGCCTGTACTTTTTGCTATTGTTCTTTCCAGCTGTGGATAAGCACTTACATGTGTGGTTAATTAAACATGTCTTCTGGCCTCCTTGTCTGTGTTCATTCACATGTGACTGTGGCCATGCAGATGAAACGGAGGACACGTATATGGGCAGTCATTTGTGTTTGTTACACCGTACCCGAGTGTGTATTGGGTATGCATTTGTATATCACCTCTCTGTTGTTTTTTTCACTTTGACCTTCCCCTAGTGTCTTCCCATTATGCTTCTACTGGCATATAGATGGGCCATCGATTCAGCAACAGGGTACAAATTAAGATTTAAACGTTACGTCACCTAGCCTATTGAGTTTTACATTTAGGGCATTTGCAATATGCAAGACTTATTGATCTCTTGAAGTGTGGCTCTTTATGGAAATCACCCCAGGCCACCACCACTTTTCTGTTTTTCTCGTATACCTCTTTCTTTTTGGTGGGCTCCAGGGTGAAAGTTGAAGCTTTAGCATTAGTTTGACGACTCTATCAATGCTTCACGCTCTCATTGTTTGTGCTCCTATGCGTTTCATTTACAGTATTTCAGTCTTTAATATTACTCTCACTCTTTTTTTTTTTGGTTTTGTTTTCGACTTGACATTGTAGTGTCTTATTTTGTGTTGCAGGAAAATGGTTCCTCCGAGGAACACGTGTTGTACGTGTGGGATCACTTTGTGTCCAAAGCTGCAGCCAAGAATGTCTTCATCATGGCCCACAGCTACGGAGGGCTTTCTTTCGTTGAGCTGGTGAGTGTTTTAGTTTTCCGCTTATCCTCTCTGCCTCCCACAGACACAAAGACAGGAAGAAACAGTGAAACACACAATACATGTCAACACACTCACTCACATACAGGTTCATAAGCATATTAATACGCAAAAAAAACGTATATGTTTGCATTCATGCGTGCATATGTTCACGCAAGGAGACTATCACAGCAAATAAATACTATCAGAACGATTAATAGTTAATAGCATTTAGGGTCGTTTTGTTTTTGTTTTTTTTAATGCCGCTTCTCTAAACAAACTGGTTCATCTTTGTCCTTGGGCACTATCCACCTCCTCTGCACATCAAGAACAGGAGGCAAATAGGGCAAAGGAGAGGACTGGATAAAGAAATGTGGGGATGGCATAACAACAACACTGGTTAAACCAGATCTGCTGTGGAGCATGCAGATCTCCCATCTGTAAGAGAGAGAGACGATAGGTTGAAAGATGGTGGGAGGGAAGTGGATTTGAAAGAATTAATGGTGCACAGGGGAGGGTGAAAATGAAAGTTTGGCCGGCCTACTGGCTTTATAACTGCACCCTTCAGCTAAATGGGCCTACGATGAGCCTTTTTCTGGTTACACGAGGTCTCCTGAGGTTAACGCTGTATTTTCTGGTCTTTAGTTTACTCTGATGTCCTAGTAGAACTGTGTATCACCTATTGATCATCATTTACTTCACTGTTAGTGTTCTAATGAATAGAGTTACTTAATAATAAAATGTCAGTGTGCCAACAGATGGATACTGTCATTGTGAGCATTCCCTGCTTAGTAAGAAGAAACATTTTGGAGCTGTAGTTAAATGGTGTTTAAGTTGATGTTTTTACTCCTCCTGGTTGTAACTGGCTCTTTTACTTAATATCAGTTTTAATGTGTAGAGCGAAGCAAACTGTTGTGTGGAGTACAGATGCTTTCAAAAGGGATGAAAGCTCAAGGAGTTTAGCTCAGTTGTTATAAACGATTTAATGCATTGTCTTCATCCAATGATATTATGTACAGCTGGAAATTGAGCACTAGTAAATATCTTAAAAGTACAGTAAATATGTAAGTGACTGAAGTGTGATATGTAGTGTGAATGCACATAATACTCCGCAAACAGGAAAAATATACTTTTATTTTATCTAGTGCTGTTTTTATTGCTGAAAATCTGTTGTACTCCTCTTAGCACGATGGTCATAAGGCTACATGTTTATTTATATTCCAATGTAAGTTGCTATAATTTGTAGCAAATATGTGACATAAAGTAACTTGGCAAGTTTTCTCATGTTTATTCTCACACCCACCTCTCTGCTGCTTAAAATAAAAAAGTAAAATTAAGTTTTGTTTTGTTATTTCATGCCAAAAGTTGCTGTTTATTGTCGTGGCTTCTGGAATCACAGCCACTTGTATGTATCAAGACTTGCTCAGTGCCAAGCTTATTGCTGTTACTCATCGTATTAGCATTTTTGCATTAATACTGCACTGTTACTCGTTCTGTTTTGCCTATGTATGTACTTCTCACTATGATCAAAAAGCTGAGTTACATTGCTGTTTTGTGATGTTAAGGATTTACTGCAAGACTCAGTACATTCTATATTATTTAAGACACTTATTTTCCTTATTCTCTAGAAGGGGAGGCGGAACGATGAAGATACTAGTAGGGGATTAAAGGTGGCTACTTGTCCCACTGGTGTTTTCAGGAATATTTTATTTTCTTTCTTTTTCCTTCACCTACTCTTTTTTTTTTTTGTTTAGTATTTTGTAATTTTAATTTGGCTGCTAAATATTCATGCAGTGTTTTGTCCGTGACAGCTTCACAATCTCCAGGGCTTTCGTGCTGTGTGACGAACACTAGCTATTCCTTCCATTTGTATCCCTCTGACTGTCTGTGTTTCCCTTCGTTGGGCTATTTCTCCCACCGCCTGACAATACAGGCCTCAGTGAAGTTCTGTTTTCTTTAATGTGATATGCTTGTCATGTAAAAAATCTTAAAGTATTTGCACACAGAAGTACGTTGTATGGGGAAAATGCAGTACGGGGAAGATCATGTTAAAACGGATTGAAGTCCTTGTGAGAAGAAACTTGCGTGAATGTGTCATTTGTTGGTTTCCCTCAAGAAAGTCCAAGCTTTTATTTTTTACAACATATCACGTCATCACACATGAAATATTAACATTAGAGCATTGGTAAGTTACCCACCCTCCCGTCCACCCACCTGTAACCAGAAGGGGTCTTCATATTGATATTGTGGCTTTTATCATACACACATCAACTTTCAATATCCATGTATTTAATATATACAGTACATACACCATAAATATCTACAGAGAGGTGTCTAATCATAATATACACACAAGCACACATAAGGTATGTGATCTTTGTCTTTTCAGTGTGATCCTCTTAGCCTTTAGTCTTTGAGATCTAAAGATTCCAGGTGTTTGCTCCATTTCGAATACCATCACCCTCTTAAAATAATTGCCTAAGTCATTTTGGCATGTTTGAAAATTTGTCTGTCATTTAATTCTTTCATGTTCCATGTTTGACTGACCCTGTTGTTTGTAAGTTAATAGGCATCTATTGTTATAACTGTTTTGATTAAAATTGTTAGGAAATATATATTCGACAAATGGTTCGGTTTTTTTGTTTCCTGAAAAATCTGAAAAATTACTTTGGTGATTATTTTAAGAAGGCGTCTATGTTTCTGTCTTGTCCTGCATATATGACATTTATTCATATGCCGCTACTATTCCAACTTCCGTCATCCATTCCTGGAATGGAGGTTCTCCGTATTTCTTCTAGTTCCTCATTATAATTTGTTGTTCAGTCATTAGAACAGTCTGTATCCAGTCTGTTATTGGTTTGAGAAATGCAGACAGCACTTGAGGATCACCTAATATGAATAACTTGGGCCATAACATAATTTGTCTAACATTATAACATACTTGTGAATCTCAACCAAAATTGTTTAATTTTAGAAGTTCAAGCTTTTATTAGCTACAAGTGTCTTTTACTTGTAATCACATACTAGCACAAACACATCTATGCAAATATTTGTTTTGATCTTATAGTTTTGATTGGCTATACTCAATCGCCTACCTACAGCATTATCCACAAAGAGAAGAATCCTGCAGACATATGAGTCAATCATGCCAGTTTTGAAGTTTCATGTCCTTTTGGAAGACATACAAATATAGATGTAGACAGAACTGTTTATATGGATTCTACTCCAGACTATACTGAGACTACTCCTCTATCCAAAACCAGAGTACTTATATGACTATGCAGACAGGATTTAAAGCAAGACACATTTCTTGCTTGTTATTGGTGTTTTTCCCTCCATCGTACATAAGCATATGTATACACAAACATATACATACACTCACCATCTACTTAATTGAGGAGAAAGTGGTCCAGCGGGACAGAATGGGAGGTGTGTGCGCATGGGCAGGAGAGTGGAGAGTGGAGCCTTGTGGGATGAACCGTTTGACACATGAGAAGACCCAGAGAAAACAAGCTGTCTGTGGGTTAATTACTACTCCCCTTTGCAGTTAATAAATACATTTCTGATCAAGCACATCAAAAAGGCCCGCCATTAATTTCTCCTGCTCGCTCCCCTTGCTCCAGAGCATGTTAGCCCCAGTTTGGAGCACTCAAGTGTTTCATTGCAATTTGATTTCTTTTAAAACACTTCACAGTGTGTACTGACTAATTATAGATACATCAAAGAGTAGCTAACTGCCTTTGAATGAGAACGCGAGAGAGAAAGCGAGGCTTGCGCTGCAGGGGAAAAGGCTGCTCTCTCTTTCTCAGCTTCACCCCCACCTTCTTCACCCTTTTCCCCTAGCTATCTTTTTTCAGCTATCACAGAATCTGTCCATCTCTGGTTCATATTTTTTCAGTTTCCTCCATCTCCATCTCTCCTCTTGAGTCTCCAGTCTCTGACATCTGCTTTTATGCTTGTTCAGCTTGCTCCTCCTCCTCTCAGATGTATAGGTTAAAGAAAGATGTGTAATTTTCTCCTAATAATTCCACTTGTTACTTTTTTTCTTAAGAATTGAATAAAATCTGGATAGGCTAAAATGAATTTCTAGGTTGGCACTGCATTTCCTTGAACCTTCTGGTGAGTACACAGTCTTACTTAATAACAATCAGTGACCAAGAAACTAGAACCGTACAGAAAGAGTACCATGCCTCCATGTCCTCCTCTAGTCCGCCTGTCTTTTCATCTTTCTTCGTTGGCAGCGGTGAGGGGGGCTGGACATGCAAGTGGAAGTGGTGGTGGTGTTGGTGGTTGTTGTGTTGAGGAAAGGGTTTTCTAACCCGCAATAGCCTTCCTGTTCAGAGTGAAAAAGGAGCGCCCTTATTGGATAGGACAGGGCAGCATTATATAAGGTCTTATGTAAGAATGCATCTGTCTCCCAGTACACAAATGTGTGGGTGCCAACGAGACATCCAGACAGCTGCCACAACAGCCCCTCAAAAACATGATTTAGGTGAGCAATGCAAATACACCACATACAGTAGATACTTGCAGAATATCGTTTTTCATTTGGTATAATGCCATCTGTTTTGGTCTGTAATGAATACAGTAAGTTTGTCTCTATTGTTCTTGGTTTTATGCGCGTCTGTGTGTTGTGGCTAGGTGTCATATGTGGGATGAGATGCTTGAGGTAAGAGACAGATATGGAGGATTTTTTCACTCCTTGTGGACTTCATGGCTATACCGGTGTGTGGAGGATGAGGAAGATGAAACACCACTGTGTGAATCAGTCTGTTACAGAAGTTAGTTTTACATAGCAAGGAGTTAAGGAAGTGATTTCAAATTCCTGGCTTTGACATTGTAGTCTTAGACTAAATTAAAAGTTTTAGTGAAGCATTGTTTCTGTCTGTTTATATTTTGTTCTGTGAAACTTTTGTGCTGTGCATTGAGCAGTATTTACAGTATCCGATTACATCAGCAGTTACTATTCAGCCTTCCTTAAATTAACTAATATTAACTTATATTTTTGGTTCCATGATTCCCCGACCTTTAATAATTCCTCTATCCTAGCATCAGCATTTCTTTATATTCTGTTGTCTACCCTCATTTCCTTCATCCTCCTAATTCCCCCTCTCCCAGTCGTGGTGACCCTCAGGTCAGTAGCGGTGCCAACTATGCCCCCTGTGCAGGACTCTGGGTCTGGCAGTAGTCTGTTCAGCTCCCTGACTGGCATGGCAACAGCCCGCTGAACACATGGTGCTGTGCACACTCCCTTTTCCACTCCACAACCTTTTTACAGATTTTTTTTTTCACAAATATGTACACTTGTGTGTAAATCTAAATGTCAACAATTAATGGTGTTGTGTTTCACTTGAATTCCTATTCTTATTAATTCGACCCCCTGTACATATCCAAGATGATTTTGTTTCTAATAAGTACAAAAAAATCTAAAAAATACACTAATGCTTATTGTCATATTTTTTTCTAGCCTGATGTTATGCATCTATTAAATTGCATGACATATACAGAGCTCAGCATAAGTGAGTACACCCCCAACATATTTGTCACAACACCTTTAGTTTTCTTTGAGAATATTCTATGGGACACTATACAACAAAATACTCCCACAAATGTGTGCCATTGATTACAAACAAGATGTTAATTTGCATGCTCAAAAAGTAATTTTCCTAATAAATTCATTTAAGACCATTTTGCAAAAATGAGTACACCCCCATGAAAGTCTTCAGAGCAAAGCAAGATTTCAAACTTCAAAATAATAATGAACAGGAATTCAATCCCAGGTGAGTCTAATTATTCATTAAACAGGTGTCCAGCAGACAGCTGACTATAAAAAGGCATTGCTTAATAAAGAAAACCCCTTTCCAGTGAATTCGATCAGCCATGGCACCACATGGAAGAGAAATGTCACAAGACCTGAGAAAGAAAATAATTTGTTTACACAAGAAAGGTGAAGGCTACAAGAAGGTCATCAAAGCATTAGTTACTAGTCAGAAGACAAAAGTGATCCAAAAATTTAACAAAGATGGAACTTCAACCATCTCGCAGAGATGTCCAGGCTGTCCACGGAATTTAACACTTCGACAGGGGCATTTTCTGATGAGAAGGGTTGAAGAAAAACACCATGCAAGTTCACTGCAGTTACCTAAAGAGGTAGAAAGCCGAACTCGGGTGACTGTTTCCTGTGACACAATATGGTGTACACTGCAGAGGAATGGCATGCATGCTTGGTACCATCCACCAAGAAAGCCTTTCCTGAAGCCCACCCACAAAAAACCCTGCCTCAGATTTGCCAGGGCCCACACTGAAGAAGATCAAGACTACTGGGATTCAATACTCTGGAGTTATGAGACAAAGATCATTGTTTATGGAAATGATTCCTTCAAAACTGTATGGCATTGCAAAGGTGAGGAGCACAAAGACAAATGCATGGTGCTTCCAGTATCCATATGTGAGGCTGCATGAGTGCTGCTAGTGTTGGAGAGCTGCATTTCATTGATGGGATCATGAATTCACAGATGGACTGTTCTATGTTGAAAGAGAAGATACTACCATTACTCCATAGCCCTGGTTGTCATGCACTTTTCCAACATGACAATGATCCAAAACACACATCTAAGGCCACTGCTGCATTTCTAAAGAAGAACAGGATGAAAGTGATGGAGTGGCCAAGTATGTCTCCTGATCTGAACCCAATCGAACATCTGTGGGGAATTCTGAAGAGACAAGTTGGGCATCACTCTCCATCCAGCATCCAAGCTCTAAAAGAGGTTGTTCTTGAAGAATGGAAAAAGATAGACACTGCAATATGTCGCAAACTTGTTCACGCCTAAAAAAGTTGATATTGTTCTTAAAAATCATGGAGGTAATACAAAATACTAGGTTTAGTAGTTTTTGTTGTGGGGTATATTCATTTTTGCATCAACTAATTTGAGTAAAACTGTAGATTTTGTCACCCAAGTTATACTATCAACATTACTATTATGTTCTTTAGTTAAGGAAATATTCTATAAAACTAAATTTTGTGCAAATTATTGAAATTGTTCTTGTGTTCTTTGAGATATTGATTAAAATCTTACTTTTCAAAGGGGGTGTACTCATTTATGCTGAACACTGTATGCTTTTAGGAGAATACTCCTTACTTAGATACATACTGCATACATACTGATAAAGTACTGCTTTGAAGGGACTGTTTGGGTTGTTTAATCAAGCCATGCTATTAAGTTAGTAAAGGAGGCAGAATTGCTTGTGTTCATCCTCTTAGAAGACCTCTCTTCGTACAAAAGTGCTTGACTTTTGCATTTATGTGACTCTCAAAGTCCAGCTCAATCTTGGATAAATCAGTGACCAGCCCTAAACACCCTAAGAATATTAGAAGATTTAATCTTTGTCCTTTGATTAAATGTAGTTATTTTAATTCTATTCTTTTTTTTTTATTATTATTTTTTTTAAACAACTTCTTCACTGACATAAATGATTAAACCTGTACAATATTCATGTACCAAACTGCAAAAAAAATTTCTTTACCAAATGTTGGGATGTTATTTGGTGTGAAAGTTACTTGCTGATCTGTTCAAAGACCTGTCGAACCTTTACCTGAGTTTGTCACCACACAAACAAACATCACTTTAATTTTTTGACAAAATCATCTGAGCTGTGAACACTTCCAAATGCAAGCTCTGTAAATCCCCTCATCTCATGTTGTATGCACGTCCTGGCCGCCTTCAAAACTCTGAGTGCTAGTCTGTCTTTTTGCTTCTGGAGGGGATGAAGAGAAGGTTTGTTTTTATCTCAAGGTTCTCCATAGCTAGCGGGCTTGCAAGCAGTGCAGTAGTAGTGTCGTTTCCTGTGTGTATGTCTGTCTGGATGTGCAAGTGTCTATGTCTGTTTCTGTCTGAAGTGGTTATACACATGTTGTATGAGTTTGTGTATATGGTTACATGTGTGCACTTATGATGCATCTGAGAATAGGTTTGTGTATGTCAGCCCTATAGCCTGGAGAAGGCTGTACTGGCCTGAGCAGAACAGTTGGAGAGGAGAGGAGAGGAGAGGAGAGGAGAGGAGAGGAGAGGAGAGGAGAGGAGAGGAGAGGAGAGGAGAGGAGG
>JAQQZY010000029.1:24554141-24572267 GCA_030068375.1 Ostorhinchus rueppellii
TACTGGCCTGCGCAGAACTGTTGGTGAGGAGAGGCGAGGAGCGGAGAGCAGAGGAGACGAGAGGAGAGGAGAGGAGAGGAGGGATAGAGGAGAGGAGAGGAGAGGAGAGGAGGGTGAGAGGCGATGATAAATGGCTGGGGCACACTAGCAGAAATTAGTGGAGCCGTATGCAAAGCTGTGGCGTTTTGTTTGATGTGAAACAAAAGGACCACCATGACAAAAGTGCCTGCCAGCTTGCACAGCAGGACAGCAGCCCTCAGGACATACACCGCCACCATGAGAAAGTGTGTACTTGTTTTTGCACGTGTGCACTGGGGTTGCTATGCGTTCGTGTGTGCTTGTATGTAGTAACGCATCCATATCATGTATGGTACTGTTTGTCAGACCTCTCTATATTATGCATATTATCCCTCTCTGTTTTTGTGCTCCAGTGGTAATGACAGACAATGCCTAGCCTTTTGTACACCATGAAAAGACCTGGTTTCTTCTTCAGCACAGCTACAGCATACTTGCTCTATTAAGCGGCTGAAATATAGACGTCTAATTTCTTTGTGAATGAATAGGCATCTTAGAGAGCAGCTCTCCTCTTAACATAAGGATGTAAATTGAACTGTTTAAATGTCACGGCTAGCAAGCTGATTTGATTTGAATTGATTTGCTTGTTTCTAGAAAAAAAGACCTCCCTTGCCAAACCTTAGCTGCGCTGGCTGCCACAGATAGACCAAGGTCTTTCTTTCCACCTCAACAACACATTGTAGGGTTTCTGAATTCTTCTATCTGCTGTGATTATGTACAAATGGCCTTCATTTGCCATCCATTTCAAAGCTGTAGTGCTGCATTGTGACTAGAGGCAGATGACGCAGACCAAATTACAGCGGGTTTGCTGGCTGAAAAGGATACTCTCACAATAGGCTTTGTGAAGTATTCCCTTCAATACGTTCCCATTATTCTCACCTTTGTTGGTGTTTCTCTCTATGTTTCAGGAGCATCTTTGGTTTCTAGATTACATTTTTGGTGTTGGAGAGGAGTGAAGAGGTTGAAAATGCTCACCTCTTGTGTCTCCCATGCTATTCATTCAACATACAGGGAAATATGTTTTGTAAATTTTTACTCTTGCTGTATGCTATATTTGTGTTTCTTATCTCATTCATTTTAATTGTTTAACTGAAGCATGACTGTCAAGTTCAAGGCAAATGTTCTTGATTTTTTTTTTGTGTGTTCTTTGTGTAGCTATGTGTTTTAGGTATTCACTTTTATGCATATTGGACATCCATGTAACATTTCTTAGTCTTAAATTAAACCGACATTACATATACATATACATTAGTAACTGATGGATGTCTGCAATGCATAGTCCATGCATTTGTCCACTGACATTCATTCTGTGATTTTTTTTTTTCAGGTGCCTCACTTTTTGAATCAGGAAACAATAAAAAATAACTGGATGACTTATGAGTTAGAAATGGGTACCTTGACTCAAACAATATGTATTCTTAGATAATGCAGACATAAAAAGAGCAGTTACATTTGCTCAGTTCGTGAAATTTGTGTTTCCCCATATTTTGTCATTTTACTGACACCCTGTGTTCCAGAAAATGCACTTGTGTATCACTCACCTCACACCCAAGTTGAATTTTGAGACAAATCTAATGCTGGTAGTTTTATGTTTCACGTTTATGTAATGAGTATTTATCTAGAATTAATGTAATTTTGAACATGGCCAAATTCTTGTATCTGAATTAAACACTGTTTCCGAACAATATATTTGGATGTTTTATGTTTTTTGGTTGTTGTTTTTTTTTTTTTGCCAAAAGAGCCCCTAACTTGATTTAGTGCTGATTATGTTACATTCTGGGACACAGGATTGTATTCATATGTTCTCATGGCACTTTTGTCTTAACTCTAACCCTTTGTCAGGCAATTGACTATTTTTGGTCATTTCTACTCACATTGCAAAACAGTGAGAGCAGCAGTTACAGTGAGGACAGTGAGTCAACAATCTCACATCAGATGTGTTCTACAGGGTATGTAAGGTCCACCTGTGCATGAACAGTGAGTGGACCCGCTTTGTTATATACCATGAAGTAATGATACTAATGGAAGGAATGACATTCAAATGGATCATGTAGATGTGGACAGGTGTCTGTACAAGCACTTATGTTGCTCTAATGTTCTAAAATGCATGTTCCTTTCACCTTACATGTGTCTTTAAGACTGTTTTTTTTTTTTTTTCACTTATGGGTAAGGAACTAAATGTGATAACTTCATTAAGCTTGATTTTCTATACAACAATTAAAAAAAAGAAAAAAATTCGCAAAAGTAATAGTCTTTTTTCCCTCTAATAACACACTATGGTTGAAATTTAGAATTTCAGAGTATTTCTATGAGTGCTCTATAAATAGTTAACAGTCTTCTCATTTGATAAAGACAAAAACTCACAAAATGGTGATTCACCTTGTGTTCAGTGTTTCTGTGAGTTTTCTTTGAGTTATTTAAGCCTTGCTGCATATGTGTATCAGTGCATTTTGTGTTTTCCTGTGTTTCTTTAACTTCTGTTTCAGGCTACTCATGGTTGTAAATGTTATCAGAGATGAATCCACTGACGAGGACAGTTCAGTGTGTCATTTTCACATTTTAAAGGTGTAAGAGTATACTGAATATGTCTTGTTTTCATTCAGTTCTCCTAGTCTTCCCAGAAGCAGAGCGTTGCAGAAACACTCAAATTCTTCAGGATCTCTTCCTTACATTGTCAGTTCAAGACTCTCCCTTTTGTCTCTGTTTGTGTTGGGGTTTTTTTTTTTTTTCATTGTACTATATCTTTGTCTCTCACCTTTTCTTCTTTTTTTTCTTTAACTAATATGAGAATACTCAAGCCCATGCAGCAAGTCTGTTTGTTATGTCCTCACTTTCTGAGAGAACCGTTGTGCCCTAACACATTTGATAATCCATCTCCTCATAACCGTTTTGACATTAAATCTGACTAAGTGGTGCGTGTGTAAACAGCTGATCATAACTCTGACTGGCACTAATTTGACACTTTTGTATGTTAGCCAGCTGTTCATTTTTGTCTAATCATCACACTGGTCCGACATCATGGTCAGATGGACAAGTGTGCTTTCACCAGGTCGTCACGGTTACAGACTCTTCTTTCGCTTCTCCAAACATACAGAAGTTGCTATGGCGACATAATTGAAAATCATTACATCTCAAACAAGTATCGTTTAGGTGACTATTCATAAGTCTCCTCTCACCTCTTTGTCTTCCTGGTGTTTCCTGTCTAGTTCGAAAAGAAGGTGAAATTTCCATCTATCCTTACTACACAATTATACAGAGGCTCTCGTTTTTTGTTTTTTTTTTCTCCTGCGCTGCTCCACCCGTCCTATACCCCACCTCTTGAACACGGGGTCTTTTCTGCCACTTTGTGATATAAGAAGCTGAGCTAGTTTAAGTTCATTTGAGTTCAGTTAAATCTTAAGGGATTCATCATTACATATTTACTGGCTGAGGCTGATCTTGCTGTAAGGTTCTACCCTCGTCCCATTGATCTAGTGCGCATGTTCACTCCCGAGGTTACGGGACGTGCTTCCATTTGCATAAGGCCCTGGGCAAGGTTCTTTCCACCATTGATTGGCCTGTCCATGAGCGCCCCGTGCCTTCTCACATTGATCACTTTGTTTTTTTCCCGGAGACAGTGCTACTCAGAGTTCAGCTGCAGCACCAGCATATCAGACCTGCCGGAGGAGAGAGAGAGGGAGAGAGAAAGAGAGTGGAAGGAGAAGAAAAAGAAAGACACCATGAGAGAGAGAGAGGGAGAGGGGGGGGGGGGGAGTAGGAGTCAGAGAGGCTAGATGGAAAACTTTAGAGTCAATATCTTAATAATTTTTGCATACTTACACTTTGAATTATGACACTTAATGTAAAAAACTGAAGTAAAAACCAGACACTTTTGTTGTTGTTGTTGTTGTTTTTCTTTCTCAACTTGTGTCTCCCTGAGCCCTCTGCGTGCAAATACAATGATATACACAGGAGTAAACACATGCATATATGAATATAATAAGAAGCAGGATTAACCATGCAGTTAGATATCACTGTAACATCTGCATTTATACCCAAATTGCCTCTAGAAATGAACAACTGCCCTCCCTCTGTAGCGCATCGCTATCTGTATCCCCATTTTAACTCACCCTCTGTTTCAACTCTAGTCTGCTTGTATCGGAAAAAAAACTCCTTTACTTTCACTGTGTTTGCCCACCTCTGTTTTTCAGCAGCATAGTCGACTTTATAGCTGTTTAGACGTGTGTCTGTTTGTTCAGTCCATCAGTGAGGATAATTTCTTCGTTTACTTGGCTCTGTACAGTCTTTTAATGTCAATATTTTTGTCAAGTTTATGCGAGAGATTGATCCTGTACTGTTTATATGTGATATAATAGTTTTTATATTTGCAAACATAGATGTCATAGGATTTTTTTTTTAATATATTCCTGCAGTTTCATGCAAAATGTGGAGATACAGTTTTGATACTTGAAAGATAACCTCTTGTCTAAATGGAAGGTACTTTAGCTCGTGTCAATGTCTCTCTACTTAAGAAGTATTTTAAGTATTTTATAAAAGCTTGTGCTTGCTTTTTAATTGGTACACATGTGTAATTTTACGTTTATCCGGTGCGGTTTCATTGGCGGCACACGGCTCAAATTCCCATAATGCACTTCTCCTCTTTGTTCTGCTGTGTGGGAGCAGTATGGCGCTTTGTTCGCCTCTCTCGTTCCTCTCGGCTCGTTGCATCTCCCTCTCTCTCTCTCTCTCTCTCTTCCCTCTCCTCTGCTTCAGCCGTCTCTCACTCCCGCTGCCTCTTTCATCCACTCTTTTAATACTCATCGGGTACCTCTGTCCATTTCTCTCGCTTCTTTCCTCGGCATGTTTTACCTAGCGACTTAATTCACCACACAACTCTCGTTCACTCATTTATTCTTCTTTGCCCCTGTTTTTAAAAATGTCAGCCTACCTCCCCGTAACTATTTTTGTTTTTCCCCACAGAGTTTCTTTGGTCACCCTCCTTCTGTCTTGTGTTTTATCTTTCTCCTTCTTTTTTTTTTTTTTTTACCCCCTCACATGTAAATTTACCTCTTCACGTTTTCTTCCCTTTTTTTCCCCCACTATATATGGCCTTTCACCAGTACTTTGCCCCATTTTGGCATCAAATTAATTCATTCAGTCACTGATTTTTTTTTTTTTCAGTTTCTTTACTTAAAACTAACATTTCAACAGCCTCCCTACTTTTACCTTCTCTTTAAGTGAACGCATCTATCCAAAAGGGCTAATTTATTGCACGCAATTTGTTCATTTTGCCTAAAACTACAAAACAAACACCATCTAAGGTTTGCGATTTGACATAAACTAAAATCTGACGTGAATTTTGTGTGTATTCCTCGCTGAAAAACCTAGTTTATAATCCTACGAGAACTGTCATCCGTCTTTCTCTCACTCAATGTCCCATTTCTCCTTTTACATATTCGCCGTTCGGGTCTGTATTTCTTTTTCCTCTTGCCTGTCTATCGTATTCCCTAATTCAGCTGTGGTATTTTGATGCATTCACCTGCTGTGTCTGGGTGTGTCAACTGGTTACGACCTCGGTCACCTTCACCAGAGAGGGAATACAAACGTCTGACGTGAGGTTTGAATGTGGTGAAGATGACATGTTGACAGCTCAAATGAATCGCTTGTCACATGTCATTTTTTTTTCCTACCCCCCCTTGTTAATTCTTTCATAAGAATGCATACAATATACGAAAGGAATCTTAAGGACATACAGGGTTGCAAATTGCCACACAGGCGTCACACGAATTCAATCCAGTTTGCTTTTCTATCTTTTTTTTTTTTTTTTTTCTCTCTGTCCTCAAGATTGTGAATAGTTTCAATCTGAGGTGAATGTAGGAGGAAGAATAAGTCTTAGGTATTGAAAGGAGAGAGTGTCGTATTTGAAAAGCTGCGAGGAACTGCAAGGCGGATCCTGGTGCAAATGTCAGTGAACCCAATGACTCTAGGGTTGAAGTTTAACCCTCTCTTTCTCCTCTGCTTCTGTTTTCACTCTCTTTTTCCTCTGGTTTCAGCTTTTTTTTTCCCTTCAAACCTTGCATCTGCGTCCACAGCCGCCTCTTCACTCTGTGCTACATGTCTTTCACTGCTTTTAAAGTTCTTTGAATGTGGTGTTGGTATTCGGTGGTTTTATCGCCTTGCCTACTCCAAACCCTCAGCACCAGGGTCACAGCATTCCTTTCTGTGTGTTAGTAAAGAATTTGTAAGCATCAATGCATCACCTGTAGACTGTGTGATTTATTTATTGGACATTTTTCTAGTTTTTAAGCAAAAAGATACACATTAGGATCGGCAGAGACGGGGGAAAAAATCATGCAATCCCATTTTTTTTCCCAGTGACTTCATATTTTCTGCACTTTAAGCTCGGAATACCTCATATTGGCTATTCAGCTGATCTATACCCACCTCTATAGCCCCAATACTTATGGAAAGGCAATTTTTTTCATGGGTATGTTTTAGTTATGTACCAGCAGTAAAACATATTTAATTTTTTAAGCCTGGAAAGCTGACAGTGAAAAGAGATGAACTGTTTTATGTGCCATTTTAAGGCTTTATGTGCTGTGAAATACGATGGGGGTTATGAAAGAGCAAAAGGAAGGTAGAGAGAGGAAGGGGGGAAAAAAGCAAGTGAGAGACTCCTGGTGTGGAGCTGTCTTTGATGTCTTAGCTGGCTTGGAGCTGGAGGCAGAACCAGTGAAGGGTAGGCCTTGTTTCATGGTGGGAACATGAAGCTGGATGTGGTGTCCGAATAATAATAAAAAAAAAACATTCACATTTGTATACACATGTTTTATCTTCAAGCATGAGTGTGCACTTCACTCCAAAAGGCTTGTTTGTTGGCCCCGGAGAACTTGGCTTTGCTTTCTTCCCTGTCATGTCACTCATTAGTTTGTGGTTCATGTTTAAATCAGCTACCGGGCCACATCGGGTGGTTCAGTAATTCACAATCGTGCTATGTGTTTGACGCCGTGTCGTTTCATATACATATACCATTTTCCTATTAGGCAACTTCGCACTCAGCGATTTGTCTGGGCTCCTCTGACATCGGCTTTCATGCATGGCCTGCTCTCCCTCTCCTTCTCGCGCCCTCACTTTCTGACTCCCTCAGCCTCGAACATTAAAAACATCTTGGTTGTGTCAGTCATCTTTGCGGCCTTCTCACCCTCCCATCCCCCAACACGAACCATTCCCCCCTCTCCCTCATATTCGCTTCTTAACTACTGTTCCCCCATCATCCCCTTGCCCCATCCTCCTTACTCACCCACTCACACTTCATGCCTTCACATGTGATGCCACTTCCCCCTTTAACCCAGCATCTTCACCTCTTGCGTCCACCTCCTCTCCCTCTGTTTTCTTGCTCTCACCCTGTATGTGTTTTTGTGGCTGTGCCCGGGGTTAGTCTTAGTTGATTTGGTCTGATTTCTCTTTGATGAAAACACTAGGGGGCACTGCCTGTCCTTTGTTACCCCTCTCTTTGCTGTTGCAGACTTCCATGTATGTGTTTTTTGTTTTTTTTTCTGTGTGACCATGCATGTGCTGCTGTTTGTGTTGGTATTTTTGTTAAAAAGCAGTGGCTTGTGTGTTGTGGATGGCACAGATATGCTTCCCGACAGACAAGGAGGCATGAAGGCAGGCAGCAGGTCTCTGGTGGTCACTAGGGCTACTGCTGCGCATCCATCTGAACCCCCCACGTCCCCACTTCCAACCCCCATTTCTGTTTGGTGAACCCAGGGGTGTGGGTTAATGAAAAGGGCGTGGACCACAGAGGGAAGCGACAGTCATCTCCCAGACACCTCTGCTCACCTCCGGTCCGCTGAGACCCTCTCGCTATGACAGGCTCCCCCTCTCCACATTTCGCTCCCCACATCGGCTCTCCATCCCCTGGGTCACGCCATGTTGTCTTGTTGCCCATTGGTCGCTAAGCACATGTCACCCACCGTGGCATCACACAACGGCAGACAAACTAAAAGAAGTCAGGCAAGTCTTTTTGAGAGTTTGTGTGTGAGGGTGAAGTGAATATCCACAAATACACCTCAAAGGCTTGTGATTTACACCAGGAACCTTGATTCTGGTTGGGTCAGGTCAAGGGAAAACCCGCTCAGAGAGGCAGCATGAGAGCTGTGGGGACTTTTCTTTCCTTTGCTGATGTTCTACTTCATTTGGTCCTAGCAGCAGTTGTCATCCATACGTCTTTTATACAATCCAAACAATACTGTTTGTGGTCATGCTTACTTCCCTCATGTAGTCTTTAGTCTGTTAATGAATGTGATTGTTTTTGGCGGAAACTCTGAATTATTGATTTGTTGTGGATTTTTTTTTTCTTTTTTGTGGTAAGCAGACAGTTGATGATGGGTGTTTGATAGTGCTAATTGGCAGCTCCAGTCCATGCAATGTGTGGTTAGTGGTGGGTTGGGGCTAGGCGAAGTGAAGCGCTGCTATTGTTTAGAGGTGTCAAACCCAACACAGAACAAAGAGGATGGGAGAAATGTGCTGTGCTCGCCTATCAGTGCGTTGAAAGCAGCTAAGACGCACGCATACACACATGCATAAGTATATATATTGCGTGTATATAGATATATAGGCACTTATATGAATGCATGCATGTATGTCCATCTGCACACACAACACCATATTACCTGGACTTCTCTGCACCACCATTCACTCATGATGACAGGCGCACACACACACACAAACACCTACTGACACACACATGCACACTCTTAGACAAACAGCCTGAAAATGACAAGATAATCACCACATTCAAACTTACCTTCAGCTCTGGGTAAATGCCTTTCTCTGAGATAAACTAATAAATATACTGTTTTCTTTTCAAATGTTCTCCCTAATTACCATACGCTGACAAAGACCTGACAGAGGTGTAATAGTTAAAAAGGTAATTTGACTACAAGTAGGAGTTTGGGTGGGGAAAAGGGTCAGTGTGCCCCCCCTTCCACCCCCCTTCCGCCTCTCTCTTTAATGGTTTATTCACGCATTTGGAGGACTTTTTTTGCATGATTGACTGACAAGGTCTTTTTCCGAAATAGCATCTTCAGTAATGAGAAATAATTGACTCCCTAATCAAAAAAAGGGTTCATAGAATCCACAAACCCAACTGTAATCTTCTGTGGCATTTCCAGCAGAATTGACAGTCCTCATAGCTTCAGGCTCTATACCACTTTGATTTAATTGCTTTTTTTATAAGATTAATAATATACTTTATACTGAATTGCGTGTGTGTGCGCGCATGTGCTGTATCTGTGTGTTTGTGTATGTATGTTTTTCTCACCCTTCACTCAGGCTTTGTTTTTAATCAACAGTATCACTTGAAAAGCACTTCAGCTAGTGAACTACTTTTTACAAATTTTACATTTTATTCCTAAAGGAAATTGCTGTGCATTTGAGTGCACAGGTTTGTTCGATGTATATAACTCAACAACAACAAAGTTCATAATAAAAAAAAAAGGTGAAATAAGGCAGCATTCAGTTTTGTTGTTTTACCCAAAATATAATTTAATTATTTACTTTAATCAACTGTATAATAATAATAATAATAATAATAATAATAATAATAATAATAATAATAATAATAATAATAATAATAATAATAATACATTACACTTTGACATTCTATATTTTATTCATTGTATAATTTTATTGATGAATGAATAAAGTTATGATTTTTTTTTTCTTGTTTTGTCCTTATACAGATGTAAAGTTGTAACTAATGTTTTAACTTGTTTTTAACTTAACGAAACTCTGATTATTCTGGTGTAGTGGAACATTACAGTGCAATTTGAATACTTTGTATTTTTCTCCCTTATTCCATGTTTTTTTTTTTTTTTAGTGGCTAATTGAATTACCTTGTATTTTCATATACACTGCATTGGTATTTTTATCTTTTCGTTTTATTTCAGAGTGACTTTGGGCATAAAAATAATCATTTGAATGTGCCTTGAGAACTATGAGGTTTGTACATGACAGGGGAATTAACTTGTGGCTTCTCTCAGTTTGTCCAATTTGTAAAATGGCCTCAGCCCCTTCTCCCTCTTTCTTTTCTGACTCATCTTTCTTCTTGTTAAAAGAAGAAAAAAAAGCATTTTTAAAATCATGGCTTGTGGCTATGAGAAGTTAATTTCAGATTGTTATATTTCTCTTAATTTCAGTTAGTCTTCTGTAGTTTTCTCTTGCTCAATCACTCATTCTTTTTAGTACAGCGGGATCACAGGGCCTGTTTTTCTTTCCTTTTTTTTTTTTAAATAGAGAACTCTCTCTTTTCCTTTGCCCACCAGCACAAGCGACGGACAAACAGAGGGAGTAAAAGATGATATTTAAAGGCAGGGACACTCTTTGTCACTTTCATTAGCACTGTCTTTTACCTCTCCTCCCCTTTCCCTTTTCCTCTAACTTTTTTTTCCCGTCTGTCAGAGATGGGTCGAGTGGCCCTGGAAGTTTAAACAAAACACCATCCTTAAGCCTTGCAGGACACACACACACAGAAACAAACACACACACACACACACCTGATTTGCCAGTACAGCGCGGAGCAGCAGGCGCCTCCAGATTTGTTGTTTTTGTTTCGTTTTCCTTCTCTTCCTCCTCCCCATTCACAGCTAAGGTGAAAAACAGTCCACTGAGATTTTTGGTAGATTTTGTCATTAGCAAGCTCCACCTTTTCAAAACACTTACAGTAGCTGGACGTCATGTGTTGATTTGTGCATCATGAAAACAAATTTGTACTCAAAGAAAATACTATTTCTTGAAACTAAAACTTCCTCTCCCCAAAGAAGTGATAAAAGCGCTAAAATGTACCTCCTTACCTAAAGCTCCTCACACCAAATTTAGTAGAATTGGGTGAAAATTTCTCATCATAGCGTGTCAGAATTTTCTCACTGCACCCCAATTTAGAAATTTTGGCTTGGATGCCCACTGTGGTCTCAGTTAGTACAAGAAATAAGTGTTTATCAGCCCCAAAGGCTGTGTGTGTGTCTGTGTGTAAGTCTCTGCAATGGACAGCAGTACCCGATGGATATTTAACACATTAGCTTTGGCAGAGCTGAGAGTGGTGTGAAAACACACTGATTTCCTAAGTGGCAATCATATCAGCCTCGCCGTCAGAGAGGCAGCAAAGAGCAAACATCTGTGTGTGTGTGCGTGTGTGGTGTGGATGTGTATGCACAAGATCATGCGTGCTAACAGTTTGTGCTTATGATTTGGCTTCAGTATTGCTGCTGATTAAACTTTATTCATTTAATAGAGTGATTAATTTACCAAGATTAAGTGCCTTTTTACTATAATGTGAATGCTTAATATTTAAATTAATTAAATAAGATAATTTTTGTGTTTTATTTTTTCTTCTGTATTCTTTATTGTGATTTTTTTTTAAAGTTATTTTGTTAATTTGTGTTAACATGCTCTGTCTTTTACTGTATATCAGCATCTATCTGCAAACAGTCATTTACTTGCCCAGAGATTTTTGTCTTTCTTTTCTACTTTTTTGCCAATCTCTTGGCCTTTCTGTTCCTGAGTATGTCTGCTCTGCATGTGTGTCTCTCTCAGTCTGTCCGTGATAAGCTGTCTACTCCCAGCTAGGGTTCGGGCAGCCCTTGGTTCTCCTCGATGTCAGCATCACCCTGAGTTACGACACAAAGGTCTTAGCCTTCTCTTCCACCCACCCTTGTTAGACCCTCATACTGCGCCCTCCCTTCGTCAATCCCACTCACCCTCTGCCTATCCATCCTCGTCTCCAGCCGAGAGTCACCCATCCGAAACTATGTTAAAACAGGGTCATCCCCCAGCGTGCACTTAAAGACTGTCCCTTTAACCTGCTCTGAAATACTTACGGCTATTATTATAGCTTATAAATCATTAAGAAAGTTTAATTATACGAAAATTTCATGGTGGAAATGTGGAAGCTGACACATGGGAAGGGGAATTTAATGGGCCAGCAAGTCCCAGCACCGTGAGGGAAAATATTGAGGTTAGGTTTCTATTTTACAGCATTGCCGGAGGGTTGGGAGACAAGGAGAAAGACACGAAAGAAGCACTTTCAGAGTGAGAGAAAGGGAGAGAAAACATAAGTGCAAATCATGAAGCCCAGACTAGTTCCAGTGTGCAGAAGTAACTTTCTCATTTAAGTCTGTAGACCAAAGCTGTTAATGTGGCCAGTTGATTTGGGAAAATGAAGACATTGCCCACTGTACCTTGTGCTGGTTTTCTTAACTAAGATGTATTCTAATTAACACAAGACTTTAATTAGTCACCATGCCGTAATTTCACTTCGTTAAGGAATGCTGCCTAATTAGAAATTATCATTTGGAGAATTTCTGTAATTGCTGTCGCTAAACAATATATGAACATCCCTAACTACTCACGTTACAAAACTTTTGTCTACCGCCTTAATTGTGTCAATATCATTTCAATGTGAACGTTATAGGTGTATTGTTACTATAGCTAAAGAAGCAGAGCAATGGCCATCCCAGCCTTTTTACTATGACAGAAATGCAAATTGGTCAAACAGTTGGGAGTTGATCTCATTAACACTTACCACCGTGCAGATGTTAATTAGAAATTAATTGTAATCTGTTGTTGTAACTATGAAACTGCTGCTATACATCTCAGTATCTGGTGGTTTATTGAGTTTGAATGATTTAAATGCAGTGCAATGAAAGAGTTTTGGGTAGTTATTGTTATTTGATGTAATTATATCATGACCAGGAAGCAACAGATCTAAGTGGAAAATCATCTTGGATTATGAATGTAATTATGATGTGCAAATTGAAAAGTTTTGAAGAAGTAATTCAAGAAGAAAAGTACCTATAGTCATGCATGATCACACAGACACATATATACAAACCAGACCCCTCACTCAACAACCTTCACTTAACCCCATCTTAATAAACCTGATGCGTGATTTTCCATAACAGCAGTTGCTTGGCACTAGGCTGCCATTGTTTATGAACGCACCCTTACTCACAACCCATCCTCCCTGCCCTCTCTTTCTCCTCCATCCTCCCTTCCCGTCTTCCTCTTGTTTTCCATGCGGGCACAAGTGGGGCGCAGCGCCCGCAGCCGGCAGGTTTCCTGGCACGCCGCTCCTCATCCTCTGCCTTTTGTTTTCACCAGTGGACAACCATTCTCCAGTTCTGCTGTGTCAGTAAATATTTATTGGCCTTCCTTTTCCTCACCGCCCCCACTGATAGTTGTGTGTCTGTGCATGTGTGCGTGCGTGCACCTGTGTATGTATGTTTGCATGTCAATACACACACATTATTTTCTCCAACAGGTACACACACACACACACACACACACGCACTACCTTCCACTTCCCTGTGTCCGGTGCTGTCACTCACACAACAATGCCCCCACCTCATCCCGTCTCTCCAGCCACCATCCTCCCTTTTTTTCTGCCTCCATCATCTCTCCACCATCATGCATGTGGCAGTCAGAGGAAAAAGGAAAGAGAGGAGGAAGTTATTGCAGTTTTCCCCCGCTCCCCTCCTCCCTTGCTGCACCCTCACTGTGACCACATGAGTTCATGCACTGGGGAGTCAGAGGGGAAAAACCCTTAGAGTAAATGCATGTGACCTCAGTAAGTAAAACCTCCGCACACTCCCACAGCACTGAAAGATCCTCAGACGCGTACACATACACATACACACAAAACACTCCCTTCTGCTCCCCAGGGCCTTGTGGCCTCGTGCTAGAGAGGGCTTCCTTCCTGCGGTTAAGACAAAGGAAGCTGGGGACCGACAGGGGACCTGGGACTGCTGCTTCAAAGCCACAGGAAGCGCTAGTGTTGTCTCTTCCTGTGGAGGGTGTTGGAGCGTGGGGGGCCAGCTGCCTGTGTTTTTACAGCCAGGGATGAACAGGGATGAGTGTGTCTGTGAGTGGGTGTTTGTGTTACGGACATGGTCGGTGGAGTAGGATACCAACACACTCTTATCCAACTCTCTGTGACCTGTGATCAGTTGTTTACAACACGATCAAATGTACATTGGAGTCAGAGGGGACAGCACAGGCTCCATCCCAGCGTTGAGTCTTCCAGTCATCAAAAGCCAATTCCTGCTCAGGATCATCAGCTTAACCACTGTTTGTCTATAAGTCCATTCTCCTCATTGATTTATGATGGAAAAAAACCACTGCCACCACATGCCTCAGTCTATTTGTTTGTTTTTTCTATCCCTTGCACTCTCTTTGTGAAGACTACACATGCTTGCAATGTGTACATGTCTGTGTGTGTTTGTGTTTGTGCTCCTGTTCCAATGTTGGCGTGTAGGGATATATGGGGGTGTATGTGTTAGAGTGCCCGCGCCATGTGTTTCCAAACCTTCCTGTGTGCACTTGCATACATGTTTGTTTGTTTTTTCTGTGTTCACCCTGGCTTCTCTGTTGCTCTTCTCTTACTCTCTGGCAGCAACAGGACAGTTAATCAATCAAATATTTAAGCAGTGCTTCAGTGCTCAGTGGGTAGTCCTAGATTATCTGTGGCTGTTGGCAGTGCACGGCGCAGCCACATCATAAGCCTCGTCTCTGACTGGCATCGTCACGGGGTGCTTCTCTCTCCCTCTCTCCCTCTCTCCCTCTCTCCCTCCCTCTCCTCCTAATTTCCCTTGGCCTCTGCTCAGTCTTTTCTCACTTCCACTAACACCCTGCATTTTGTCCTTTTTTACATTCTCACTCATCCACTGTCATTCTTTCTGTATCCCTTGTTTTCCTTCCTCTTGTTTGCTGCTCTCTATTCGCACTCTCTCTCTATGTATAATTGTGGCTTTTCACATTGACTATCTGACAGTGAGCAAGGCCCCTTAAAGAGCTCTCATCTTTCTTTCTTTGCCTGTTTCTCTATTTTCTCTCACTCTGCATTCTTTCTAGGGATGAGTCTGCCTGTCTCCCCATGGGGATCTCCATTGTGGATTACCATTCAGTTTTCGCCCAATTATCTAGTGGCTTTCGCTGCCTTTGACACATAATTATCAAAGGCCTAAATAATTGTCTTTATTATTGCCGGTGTTTAGATGTTGCATCGGCGCAGCAGTCACGAGCAAGGGAGCGTCACGGGGAGAGGAGAGAAATGAAGTATTTATCTCGACCAGAGATTAGCTTAGCATGCTGTTAAATTATGTCTTGTCGCCTATTTCAACTCCTCGTCCAGATAAATAAACATGATTAATATGCCCCCCTTCCCTCCTTCATACACACACCCCACACTTATATACACACACACACACACCCATCACATATCACATTCTATGTCAGTGGTGAAAATAAGATTACGTACAACAAAAAGTCTAGCAATTAGCTGGCTTTGTAGCGGGAAGCAGCTTAAAGTGCTAAATACTGTACTTTGCTGAGGGCCATGTGAGGGGTCAGGTACAAGAAATAAGGGATAGAGGCAAGTTTGTGTGTGTGTGTGTGCATCTGTGTGTGCGTATTCGTTGGAGCAGCTCCGAATGCATGGGGGTTGGCTATTGCATAGAGCTTGTGAAAAGCTGGATTTAACAGAATCGTGCCAGCCAGGGGGTCAAAAATCTGTGATGTTTGTGGGTCTCTATAGCAACGTGGCTCACTGCAGAGAAATCAGAAATGAAATGGTTTATGAGGGAAAAACATAGAGCAGGGGGAAAGAGGGAGAGGGATTTTTATAGTTCAGTTTGAATGAATGTGGTGTGGGAGATTGTGACTCAATTTTGTTATTGTAGACGAAGAAAATGTAATAATGTGTGTAGTTGCAAACAAATTTGAATCACTTAACAGCAGTTTTAGCAGAGGAACTGTTAAACGCAAGCTGAGATGGAAGAAGTTCTTCATAGTTTTTTGGTGGTACACTAAATTATGGTGTCAAAGAGGACTTGATAATTAATTTCAAATTAGAGTTTATTCAGTAAAGTCAGTGTAAAAGATAGGCTAAGGTGGTTCTTAATCTTAATAAGCCCACTGTGAGTAGGGAAGCTTCAATTTAAAACCTTGTGTTGCAACATCTTTGTTAGCATGTGTACTTTTAACTCATTTCTGTGTGAGAACAGTGAAATCCTGATGGTTTCATATATCACAGTGTGTTCTGGCTCCGAAAAGCAACATTTTCCTCATGTAAATCAATGACGTATTCAGAACAATTCTTTGCGGTTCGCGTTGGCTTGTCTGTGTAATCATTTATCTCTTCTTCCTTTTCTTCGTCGTTTTCTTCAGCTATTCAAACCTGCTCCTGTTTTTGAGGATTTTTTATAGTCTCTGCTACACAATCCTTACTTAAACTGTAGTCGTCAAATCCAGCTGCTTTAGTGTTAAAGTAAAGGCCAGCAGAGAGGCAGCAAATGTCTCAACATCTGTGTGTTGGTTTTAGTGCAACAAGTATTTCCACATGTTCTTCTTCCCTGTCCGATACAAGAGTGATCACAACAGCTGGCCTGTTTCCTTGTTAAAGCTACAGTTTGTGGTTACATAGTGGATTAGCACTTTAAACATTCTGGATAAAAATGGCTAACACTGACTTGTAGACCGGTATGGTTGTATAAATTTAACATGGTGAGTCATAGGATAGGATAGCTTACATCTTTATCCACATGTGACCCAATAGTTTTAACTGGTTTGTAAGTATGAGCATCACCCACCTAGCAGAAGACACAGACACTTAGCTTTCAGTACGCACCTAACCACAGTTGTCTTGTGGCTTGTAAAACATGGGATTCAGTGGTGTCAAAGTCATTGTGGTTGAGGGCCACACAGTATCACACGCTCTCTCCTGAAGTCATTATTTGTCAACCTATTACCCCAACTGTTACCACAGTCAACCATATGTGTGTAGGCATAGCGGCAATGAGAGCTGTCAGAAAGAGTGAT
The DNA here is from genome assembly GCA_030068375.1 of Ostorhinchus rueppellii. Classification (NCBI taxonomy): domain Eukaryota; kingdom Metazoa; phylum Chordata; class Actinopteri; order Kurtiformes; family Apogonidae; genus Ostorhinchus; species Ostorhinchus rueppellii. The sequence continues at coordinate 24,571,071 of JAQQZY010000029.1, forward strand.
TGATAGAGCCAGTGTTGTGAGATGAGTTCTTCGGTCTTTAATCTTCGGTTGAGGCATCATCACGAAAACAGACTTTGTTTGGCGAGAGTTCCTGATTTATTTTCCCACTTCATTTCAGCAAGTATATGACACAGTCTGTGGGTATTTCTGAATAGCAAATCACAGAGAAACTCAAATTGGTTTGTCGTTGTATTTCAAACCAATAAGATTTAGCTTCTGCGAGAACTTTTTTTTTTTAACAACCGTAAAGGATCCATGCATGCTGAATGTAATTAAACTCACTGGCTGCTTCAAGATTTCCGTTGGTCTTGTTGTCCCTTTTTTTTGTCACTCTCTAAAATCATCTTTCTGCTTTACGAGACAGCCTCTCCAGACAAGATTAATCATGAAGTGTTGAAATACTTAAGTCCAGTATTTAAATCCCAGACGTAGCCATTCAGCAACATTTACAATTCTGCATCTCTCCCACCTTACAGCTGTACGGTGTCTAACTGCTGTCTGTCATTCACTCGCTCCGCCACAAAAATGCCACTGTGGTGCACTTCATTTCTAAACACATATGCATACATCCATTGAAGCGCCCACACACACCTGCTGGGGCTGTCATGTTCTATTTCTTGCTTTATCTTGTCTCTGTGTCTTCTGTTACTTCCTGGTAAAATTGGCGCATTACGATGATTAAACGGATTAGATTTAAACAACTTTTCATTTTTGACATATTGACAAATACAGTTTATAAAGCACCAATTACCAACTTTATTATAGCTCAGTTATAATTTTAAGATGCCAGTAATATGCCCTGTTTAAATATTTATTCTAGCCTTGAATATATGTGTGCATGTTTTCCGTGGAAAAAAAATATTCTCATTTTGTTTTTTCGACTGCTTGTTGGAGTCTGTTCTGAGTGTTTTCCGTGGGCAGTCAGTCTACTGTCTCTTGTTTCCTGGCCTCTGCTAACAGACCCCATACTCGGGGACTGGCCCGTTTGGCTAGCACCAGAAAACAGGACCTTGACTGACACCTCCAGTATTAAAAGGTTGACTTTGCTACTCCCACGGGCCCAGTTCTGCCAAAGGAAAGCTTTTCAACCAAGCATGGATGAGAAGGGAGTACAGAGAAGTGTGTAACTGTGTGTGTGTGTGTGTGTGTGTGTGTGTGTGTGTGTGTGTGTGTGTGTGTGTGTGTGTGTGTGTGTGT
>JAQQZY010000029.1:24572367-24589685 GCA_030068375.1 Ostorhinchus rueppellii
GTGTGTGTGTGTGTGTGTGTGTGTGTGTGTGTGTGTGTGTGTGTGTGTGTGTGTGTGTGTTTGTGTGTGTGTGTGTGACTGTATTATTTCATGTAAGTCAGTGAATGTCTGTGCATACATGTTATGTTCTGTGCTCCTTCTTTTGTTGTCTATCTCTATAGGAGTTTTTTTTTTTTTTTTACTTGTGTCTGTACCTCCCTTCTCTATCCTCTAACCTGGAGAAGAGGCTCCAGTGGAAGCCTTATCAGCTGGATGATGTATGAGTCCTTAGTGCTTTAATAGATTCCATTTATCTCTATACACTCCCACTTTAATTTGGCCTGGCAAGAGAGGATGTATTCAAATGCTCACCGTCATTTTGATGTACAGCCAGCGAGCAGGAGCTGGCCTCTACAGCCTCAGCCACAGTCTGAGTGTCAGACACACAACATACTGATTCACTCTGTAGTCACAACTGAAACACTATGCCAATCCAAACCATAGCATTGTTTTCAGACGATTTATTCAACTCCGAACTCTGCACGGAGACATTTACGTCCCAATCTTAATAGCGTTAGTCCATACGTGAACCAATTAAGGTCTAATACTCTAATCCCTGCCTTCACTGTACATTAAAAACACCTCCTATTGTAGTGCTCGTATAATTCTTTATACCAAGCCATAAACATCAGCATCAGTTTAAGCCTAATTGAAGCCCTAAGTTCCTCCTCCTGCTACATAGAATCAAACCTAAGCTTTAATGTGATTAGAATTGTTTATTTATAGCCAACATCACTATTTGCAGCCAACCAGGTAATAAAAAAAACATGCTTTTCCACTGGTCTTTGTGTGTCCCAGTTCCATTCACTTCTCCAGCTTCACTAAACGTATACACTAAGTGATTGTTAACCTATTGTTGCAAGTCCTGTTCTCTTTTCTTCACATTTTATCTTAAAGCCAAACACATTGAAATGACTCGATCCCAAGGCCTGGCTGCCGTACTCCTTGGGGTGGGACCATCGGTGTGGGAAGTCTATTGTAGTGCGGTAACAAGTCCTTTGTGTGACATTTTCCTTGGCATTGACATTCAGAAGGGAATAAGAAGACGGGCCTGCAGACGCCACATTCTCTGTGACATGTGAAGGGAAAGGGTATTAAGAATGGGGACCGAGGTATTTGAACGTGCACAGGGAAGGACATTTGTGCATAACGTGACAAGGACACGGTGTGGTGGAACAGCTCTTTCATATTTCACTTTATAACATTATGCTATACAGCGCACAGAATCTGTATCTGCTGGTTACAAAGATGTCCACTGGGTCAGTGCTATCATGGTTTCAGGAGTAGTCTGTGCTGGGCAGGGAGTCATTCTTCCCAAGCTATTATCTGTTAACTGAGTGGGTTGATCTGTTTGACTATTTTGTGAATCACAGAATTTAGTTGACGTTATACACAGATTTGCTGTATTCATCAAATGTTCTCTGCGTTTATCATCAGTTGACATGTCTTCAACATGGTGTAAGTGTGACTAACATGGATTTAATTTCCTTTTCCTTTATCTGGCAGATGATTCAGAGGGAAATGCAGGTGAAAAACAGAGTGTGTGCTGTGGCTCTGACTGATTCTGCTCACAACATCTGGCTACAGGAGACGAGCAAAGGCACACAAGACTGGATGCAGCAGGTAAAACCTACATCTACGTAAATAGAAACCTATACTGGAAGTGTACAGGGGGATGCTCCTGATTTCCCATCTCATCTTGTAAATTGCCCATCAGTGATCTGTGGTCTCTCAGAGTCTCTTCTCTAATTTCTCCCTGTGCAACCTCGCTGACCTACACAGGCATCCCTGACCAACAGCTAGCTGGAGCAGTCATAGAGAACCATTGTTTTTTCCCTCCGAGACTTTTTATCAGCCCCCACTCTTTTGTTCCTGGGTGCATGTCAATGAATAACTAAGACCGTTAACCTGCACTTGTGTGTGCATGTGCCTCAACTTGCATATGTGTGAGGGCGCATGCATGTGTTTATGTGCTTGCACTTCAGCATGTGAGATCGAATGCACACCCACATGTGCATTTGTGTTAGCTTCATTTTAGGACTTGCCCTTTCTGGTGTGACCTCTGTGCCATACGCAGCACCTGGGCTCACTCAATATGCACATAACAGATGAGGACCAGCCAACACCAGAGCTATTTGAGAGAGCCAGAGATGCAAATGTCACACACACATACACACTCCTCCCTTTATTTGTATTACATCTTCCTTTATATCCCTTGCCTTTTGTTTTGGATATTTCTGTCATCTCCCATTTTGCTCTTGCATTTGGGTTTTTTGTTCTCTTGTGTGTTACTTGTCTATGAATGTGTGCATATGTTAGCTTTACTGATAGGGATTCAAGGTTGCACTGGCCCCCTTCTCCTTGTCTTGCATTTCCTATTTTTGATTCATCTAAGGGATGTGTGGGCCACATCATAATTGGAATGTTAAGTGATTTTCTATTTGTGATGAATACCCAGAACAATAAATCTGAAATAACCTTTTTTGTCCAGTCAGAGGACGGGGACAAGCAAGGATTCAGTCTCTGGTGTACTCATTAACCCACAGTTCTTTTTGGCTGAATTAGGGAGGACACTGTTTTATTACACTCAATTTTTCTAATGAATATGAGTGACACACCTTTGTGCTTTGCCTTGCTCAGTGATACAAAAAGGAACAGACACACTTTCACATTTCCCTTGTTTTTCTTATTACTGTTTGCGTTTGTTTTTAATTATATTATAAATAGATTTTTATGATGACTATTTCAGAATGCAGCTTTGAGTCTTGGCTACATTCCAAAGTAAAGCCAGGCAAAGCAGCAGCCATATACTTAGTTACTTTCAATTGTTCTTACTATTGGAATATATTGAAATAGTCACAGTATTTTAACAAAGAAGGGTTTGACCAGTTAAATGAAAAGACTTCCTAATAATCTACACTGCAAATGAGTGGTAGCAGCTGAGATTATCTGAGTAATATATAATATGTTTTAGTACATTTAAATTCATCACTGACATACAAGTATTTCACTTCACTGACTTCTAGACATGTATGGCACCAAAGGTCAGAATCCCCCTTCAATGCTATGGCTTAGTCCTCAGATCTTGGCTTGCCTCTGGGTTTTTATTATTGTCTCTTTGTGTCTGTTTGCTGATGTTTGGCTTTGAATGATCATAGAATCTATATTCCACTACATGCACTTGTTGTTGCAGTGCAAAATGTGCACTTGAGTATGCACATACCCTGACAGGACATGCATATAATGCTGTCTTTAAAAGAATGTCTTCATCTGTAACCTGTGCACATCTGGATCTTGACTTGCATTGCACATGGAGGAACATACAAACAGGGAGGGCAGCCCAGATGGTGCTGTCTGTTACAGAGGCAAACTAGCAATGAAGCTGAATAATGCCCTTGGTGGTGTATAAATATGGGTGCCCACATGAGTGGGTGCATCACAAGCCAGGGTGCCCCTGCAATCCACTGCTCTGTTCTCTACACATAAAGATAATTCCCTCCTTCCAAGGTTCAGGAGGTTACTGGATGGTGGGATGGAGCAATGAGAAGTGGATAGTAAAAGAGAGAAGATAGGATTCAAAGATCAGTGCCTGCTGGGTTCTCTTATATGGGCCAAGTGGGTCACACGAGGGGCAACTGATGTCACGTCCAAGAAAAATGAAATATTCGGATGGGAAGAGCAAAGAGAGAGCATAGGAAGAGGTGAAAACAGAAAGATGCATCCTTTGACTGAGAAAGAAAAAGAAATAGGTGAAAAAAATAATGTATGAGAAACGTTCAATTATTAAAATCTCACTGTCTGCCGCCAAGAAAGCATGAGGCAGGGCTGTGGAAAAGAAAAACAAAAAGACAGGTAGGAACCGAATGGAGAGAATACAGATGGAGAAGAGGAGATGAAGAGATGTTTCTGGAGATAGATGAGTAGCATAGTGAGGAGAAGTGAGTGAAAGAGAGAAATGCGAATGATGGTGTACAGCTGGCAGCCTGTCACAGTCTCCAAGGTGTCTCCTGTCACTGTGCTGGCCTGCTGTCACACTCTAGTGGCCTGCCCAGAGCACACATACACACTCTCTCACACACACATACAGAGTACACTATGGTCATGAATAAACCATCCTAATCCATAGAGATTATACAGCAACTGGAGGAGGTGTGAGAGAGACAGACACAGAGAGAGTGAGCAAGAATTGATACTTGGGACTACTTTCTGAGAAGTTAAGTTGCAGGCTGTCATGTGTGTTATAGTTTAGGAGACTTTTGTACACTTACTGCTGACTTTCTATCACGGGATTCAGTTGTGTGGGCTCCCAGAGAGAAAAGGAGGAAATGGTTCTTTACCTTGGATGGAGCTATGGACCCATGCCACTGCAGTTTATTCCTTTAACAAATTTGTGTTTGTTTTCCTCTGTCTTTGTATTTAGAATATTAAACCATATTGGCAAACAAGCAATAGGGATTAAGTGAAAGCAAGTGGATTGTAAATCTTAAATAATTAATTTGTCAGTTGGCCAGTTGATGCATCATGTTCATAATCAATAATAGTCAGTTAATGGACTCATGCTGTAAACCTAATTTTATGACGCTTTAAATAAACTTTACTGTTTATCCTAGTGAGTGTTTTGGAAAATAAGGCCCTGTCTATATATTTTGTTTCACAGTAGCAGTGGATATGTCATATAAATTTCCAATCATGTGACAGCAAGTCAGTGCATTGAGGTATGTAGACATTGTACAGTATGTCAGAAACTGCTCATCTACTGGGATTTTCACACACTCCCATCTCTAGGCTTTCCTGAGAATAGTCACAAAAAAAATATATCAGTGAACAGTACCTCTGTGGTTGAAAATCCTTGGTGATGCCAGAGGTCAGAGTAGACTGGCCAGACTGGTTTGAGCTGATAGGAAGGCAACAGTACCTCAAATAACCACTTGTTACGACTTGGGTATGCACAAAAGTTTCTCTGTGTGTACGATACATCAAACCTTGAAGCAGATGGGCTACAAGCAGCAGAAGACGGCACAAGATGTCATCCCGGTGAGCTAAGAAAAGGAAACTGAAGCTACAAATTACGCAGGGTCAACAAATTGGACAATATGAGATGGGAAAAAGGTTGCCCGGTCTGATGAGTCTTGATTTCTGCTGCGATCTTCAGTCAGCAGGGTCAGGTTGTGGAGAAAATAATATTAAAACATATGGATCCACCGTGTCTTGAATCCAGGGTGCAATTTGTCAAAAAAAACAGAGGGAAGGATTTTTTTGGGGTTGTTTGTCAGAGCGGGGTGGGGGGCAGCAGTTATATACGTGGGGGTGCAGTATGTAACTAATGCTGGCGTGAAACAAAAGTAAAACTTGCAAAGTCCAACTCCCGGGTTCTATTCCTTTATTATACAGCAGAAATTTTCACAACTTCTAACCTGTATCCACTGGAGACACAAATACTGGGCCTCATGAATTTGTCACATTTATACCCCCACCCCCCCTTTACAGTGGCCCAGTGCATGGGGACGTTTGCGAACTCTGACACTGCCGACTGTTCGGTTCAGGTGAACATTAGTGCCAGTAATGCAGGATATTGATGTTAGAAAACTGTCACAAGTCACAACCTGCCTGTTATTTCAGTTGGTTGGTCGCCTCTGGTAAGGTTTCAAAATGGAGGAACAGATACCAAAACATGACATGTGAACCCGACAGACCACTGATTGGCCAAGTTGTCTCTGCGTCTTTGCGTTCTCAATGTGCGACCCACCATTTTTTAAAAACTAGATTCGAAGGGTTACAGTAAATATACTGGTAGGTTAATCAGTCCACAAAACTACAACATAGTTGGTTGAGGAGGTTCAGACATTTCTGTCCTTGGTGGCCACGAAAAAATTCTTCTTCTCTTCTTCCTCTTTGTTTTTACCACCAGCTGTGTTGCATTGTAGATGACTTCACAGAAGTTAAGCGCCACGTCACTATGACAACCAAGTACTCTATGTCAGTAGTATCCTGTAATGGAAACGGTCTCCAGGAATAGTACCTGGTATCCAAGTCGAGTCGAGCCCATTCCATGTAGTGGAAACACAGCATTAGGGATGTGGTGGAATGGGATATGCACATCATGGATATGCAGCTGACAAATCTGTGGCAGCTGCATAATTCTATGTAAATCGGGACCAAAACCTCTGAGGAATGTTTCCAAGACCTTGTTGAATAGATGTTACAGACAGCTAATGCAGTTTTTAAGACAAAATAAGGTCCAACCTGGTACTAGCAAGGTGTGCCTAATAAAATGGCCAGTGAGTGTATGGTTTTAGTTTCACCTGCTGTTATCCTAGTTGCTAGCTTTATTGCTTCAGTTTGTATCTTGCAACATTAAAGGACCTTTGAATCACAGAGTAGTTTTTTTCTCAGTAATGTTGCTGGTTTGTTGTGTTATGCACACTTGGGTGTATGAGTGTGTGTGTTGTGCTCAGATCCACACACTGCAGATGAGGTTGGGGGAGAGTCAGATATGTTTACATGTTTGTTTCTGTGTCTGCCTGTAGTTCAATAGTGCCATTGATCGACGGACGAGCTGCTTGAAATGATGATGCTATGCGTCAGAGGCAGCCGATGTGATGTGCCATCCTTTTGTCATGTCGCCCTGCTCTAATCCCAGCCAGCAGGCCTTGCCTTTATGTGACTGCTGTTATGCCTGCGGTCTCCCACAGCACTGGGACTGTGTGCTGTGTGTTTGTGTGTGTGCATTTATGCAAGAGTGTGTGTACACATGTGTGTTGTTGCCTTGACAAATCTATTCAAACCCTGGCCTCCCTGCCTCCATTGGTGGTAATAGTGAAGGTGAAGGGGGAGGGAGGAGGGCCTTTTGAAAGACTCCCCTCCTTCCCATCTTTGTAGCCGCCTTCAGCCCACTGGTCCACAGCCCAGCTGACATCTTCCTCCAGACAGACTGAATGAATTAAAGGAGATACAATGAGACACTTGATGTAGCAGTCAAGGAGCCCCACTGCTTCTGTGCTGCTCTACACCGCTCTGCCCTCAAGCCCAGGCTCAGAGGAGAGCACATCTAGGGCACAGCAAAGGATCTAAAAATACACAATATGCCACTGTTTACAAAGATGACTTGTCATCTTCCCCCAAACCTAACACCCCGCCCCTGCCCCAACTCCCTTTCCTACTTCTCTCCTTTTCTGCTCATCTCTTCACCAATCTTTCTTCAACCTCTTGGCATTTCTAATGCTGTACTCTTTCCAGCTGTTAGCGTTTAAGACTGACAGAGCTGAAGAAAGGAAATAGAGGAAGTCAGTGAAAGTACATTTGGCTTATTATAGCAGTAGATACACTTTGTACATTTTACTTTACAGGATAGGAATGGATCACATATTTAGCCTTATTTTAATAACTATTCTGTATGTATCTGCCATCTCAGTTTGTTTACTTCATTGCATTCACTAAGACTTTGTTGGAATTGTTTTGTTATTGCGTTCTTAAAATGTTTTAATTAAAAGCACAGGGAAAAAAGTTACTAACTGAAGATATTTTTGTTTACATAGCAGAAAGCTGTCTTTAGTATGTGTCTGTGTTGGAAGGTTGAAGTAGGAGTCAAGATTTCCGTATCGTCCCTCTGGTCTTAGGGCCTTGGGAGTCAGGGTTGCTGAGGGCAAAAATGCAAAAGCGTGTGTGTTTGTGTGCAATTTTGACTCTAGAGGGTTCACATTTTTGTGAAAGACCCCCCGCAATGCAATCACTGACCCAAACACACAAGCACACATGAACACATAAGCATGCACAGCGCTGTAATGGCTGTCAGGGGGCCAGGGTGAAAGTAAACAAGGGCAGATAAGCAGTGATTCAGAAGGACGCCAGCTGCACATTCTAATCTCTTTACATTTTCTCTTTCTTCTATTGAACTTTTATCTTATCTGCGGAACGTCTTCTCCAAGCATGCCTTCTCAGCCTCCCTCTTTACCTCTCTCCCTTCTTGCTTGTTTTTGTATTGGCCTTACAGGCAACAGCATACCAATGCACATTGCACGGTCAAACAAGGGGAAAAAAACACTCTTTGATATGTTGTCATCTGCCAACCCAGTCTACACAAACTCAAGGGAAATGAGAGTTTGTAGTGTGGCACTGGAACAGCCCATTAATGATACGTAGGATTTAACTCTAATGTGTTTGATCTGACCAAGTAGTAGATAGGACCTACCGCACAGAGAGTCTCACAGAAGATGAAGACAGCAAAAACTGGATAAAGAGGTCTTCGCTTTTTTCTGACAGTAGAGTTGTCAACCACAGGGGGTTTGAGAGGACTAGGGGTGTTTGCGGGGGGTTATGGGTCAGCAAGCTGGGCAGACACCCTCCCCCAGGGCACCCACTGATCCACCATGGTAGAAGGCCTCAGCTCTGCACCACAAACAAACGCCAAGCTGTCTTAGCAACATGTCACAGTGCTTTTAATTGCTTGTTCCTGTCCACCCACACCCCCCCACACACACACACCCCGGTCCACCACAACCACACTCTTCTTCCTCTACTGTCTCTTGACTTGTCTTTCTAATATGTCCCCCCTTTTCTTTATCTTCCTTCCCTTTTTGCTTAGTCTTTATTATAATATTCTGTTACTACTCTATCAGTATCATGATTGATCTGTGTATTTTTGATGTATTTATTGGCAAAAACAACACTGAGAGAAGCTATTGAAAGAGGTTTTAAGGTTATTTTTTTCCTCTCTCTGCAGCATTGTTGTAACTGGGTTTCCAGTCCAGAGCCTTTGGACACACCGCTGGATCCCATGTTACCAGACTGTCCCCGCGTCTCTGCAGGTAGCAACACACCTGACAAATTGATGGCATTTTTTTTTTTATTTTACTTAGCTACTTCTACCTAGTGAATTTCAAGTTTAGTTTCAGTTAAATAGGCATAATAGCACATTGGAATATAGACCTTCACATGCAGGCACACATGTCAAAAACATCTTTATTCAGTGTCAGAGGTTAAAATTTCATCAAAGTAGCACCTTTAATTGAATAACCAGTACTTTTATTTGGAATATAATGCAACTGGTACTCTACATTTGATGAAGAGATGGATGGATATAACTTTGCATATGTATTTCACTCCAGATTTTTTTCTACAGCACATTGCAAATTATTTTTGTAATACGGGCTCTATAAATAAACTTCATTTTTATTATATCCTACGATGATGAAAATGTCAGAAGCGATATTCTTTTTTTTTTAACTTATATTTTATTATTACTTTAGTATTTATTTTTTTATTTATTACTTATTTATTACATTTTTTAATTTACAATACAAACATTTATAACATGGTGTCAGTTGTCGTCCTGTATATTGTCCATTTTTTCCATCGGTCTTCACATGTTGCTTTCTGTAGTCTTTTGATATATGTTAGTCTCTCCATGTTGTGAATTTCTTCCAAGAAGCGATATTCTAAACATTTAACCCCTTAACGCCTGAATCGATTTCCAATTGTGGGGAAAAAAATTTGACTTGTGCTTTTTCTTTCAAGTAAACAGTATTTTGGTTGCATTTTGGAGCGGGGGGTTAATGTGAATTTGCATCAATAGGCATCAAGGGGTTAAATGGTTGTGAAAGAATATATGTGTCACTGTAGGTAAGTACCGTTATTTTAGTATCATAAGGTCCAGAGAAAATAAAGCTGCAAAAAACAAAAAGAAATTTAGAAAATGGAAAAAAAAACAAACAAAAAAAAACACAGCAGCTGTCCAAATTCAAATATGCTCTCTAGTTTTTGATGTACATGTATATATGCTTTCATCAGTGATTTGTAGTAGTGCACATGAGAAGATTATCAGGGTTCTGTCATTATGTTTTGGGCTGTTGGCAGTGTTTGTTATACATAAGGACATGCTTGTGGGTGTTTGGTAGATTGGAGGTTTTAGAGCTGATTGAGAAGGATCATTGTCAGAGACACTGAAAAACTGAAGCAGTGGCAGATAATCTTGAAATACAAATGCACAGAAATAGAGACTCTCACACATGCTACTGAAATGATGTTCTGTTTGATTTCCGTTCTATTTTTGTCCTCTTTGTCGTGTCCTCGCACTCTTTCTTTTTCATCATCTACTCTGTCTCCTATATTCATTAATCCTCTCCTGTGGTGTTTGGCTTCCTGTCCCTGTGCCCTCTCTGTGGTTGACTGGCCTTGATGATGTCATGGCCATCATGAGAATGTGTCCTTAATGTAGGATTAGGGATGAAAGCTGTAATCCTCAACATGACCGTTGATAAGAGGCTATGATTGCAGTGTTGTTTGAAGAGTGACACACACATGCAGGCATGCACTCATAAGCACATGCATTCAGACACAAAAGAAGCCCAACAGATCTATAACAGCGAATGAGTCTTTCTAGTATTCTAAGCATTAAAAGTACTGGTTAGTGTCTGATTTTGTTTGTGCAATTATTGCTGCACTTATGTAAACAATATATTCACATACATCCTTATTTTATCGCCCATTTTCATCACCATTTTCTCTCGTGTCCATAACCCCTCAGTGACATTTTTGTGAAAGTGTATGTCATCTTACATGTGCTCCACATTACAGTGAATGCATCTCCAACACTCCTATCACATCATCGGTCACTAAAACACCGTGTTCCACATGGAGCTGTGTGGGTGGGTGGCCTTAACATCTTCCAGTGAATCAGCTCCCTGAAATGTCAGCTATCCTGCAATACAAAACCCATACTGTATTTCATGTTCAAATGTCACCATTCTGCCTTGATGTTTTATAGGTCTTCTTGGTCGGAAGACAGCAACCTTTGAGCCAAGATATGGCGGTATACTTTTGAAACTATCGTCATGCCGATCATTGTTCCAATACTGACCTGTTTGACATAGCAGCCATCTGTATGTATGAACTATTGACTTATGCTCTATTGACTTTCACTACTTGAACCAAACTGAAAAGATGTGAGTTTCTAGCCTGTTAACAGAGCTGCCAACTCAGCTTGTCTCTGGTCTTTTGGTGGCAGCTTCTGATGTCAAAGGTTGACTCGGTCGTCTTTGTGTCCTTGGCAGCCTGGCAGGTTCACAGGCAGCAGCCATTGTGGTGAAAGTCACAGCAGAGCAACAGAGGTGATGAGGTTGAGAGAAGGTTGAGGGAAGGCTGTCAGGACATCATGGGTTGGAGCTTCAATCAACTCACGTACAGCTCCCAACAGTCATCTTCTTTTTTTTTTTTCTTTTTTTTTGCAACCATGACTGCTGTTGTCTGGGTTGCTATGGTGGGAGTATGTGTGTGTGAAATGTGGGGGTTTACAGGGTTGACCACAGTGTGTTTCAGCAATAGAAAACGCATCTCATAATCCTTGTTATGCACACACACAAGCAGACACACATCACAGTGTGTAGAGAGACTGAGCCAGGCCCCGGGCGACTGGGCTGCTTTAGAGAATGGTGTGTGTGATCAGGCACACACACACACACACTAATGCTGGGTCTACACTGGAAATGCTTCAATTCCATTTGTCATTCATGTGGGTTACATATGTGTCACGAAACGGATCCTATTTTAATCAGTCCAGCTATCCAAGTCAATGTGACGACAAAAATTGTGCTTTTCTATGTTGAGTACTTCAAAAAACACAAGTGACCGTACCCACAGTACCAAATCTGAATGGCTTTGGTGTGTTTGCTGAAGCTGCGGCTGCTACCCAACTCGTGTGCTGCACATGCTATGCCTTCAGGGAATGTTCCAAAAATTGCTGAAGGCTACCAGATTACTGGATGTCTTCTTAGATATGGGACTGCTGAAGCAGGAGAGGCTGGGTTGAAGGACATATTTTTGATGTCTGTTGATTTACTGTGGTCTTTCTCACTGCAGAGTATGAATTAAATTACCTCTGCTTGGATTCTACCTTCTTGTGCGGATGAGCGATGTTATGATGTTTGTGTTTTGCATGCTGGTACAGACTTGGCAACAGGACGTCGAAAGAAGTACAAGCATGTCTGTTTTCTTAATCATCTGTGAAACAACACTAGTATACCAGCATTGCACAGTGACGGGCCTGGAAGGACCCAGAGAGAAACCCATATCAGCGGTGTCTGCAAACATCTCAGTTTCTTGTTTCAGATGCGTTAAAACCTGGACTGATTCCTTTTGTGGTTTGCTGGCTAGCGTCCCTACTTTTTTTTTTTTTTTTTTTTTTTTTTTACATTTTTTGTCTTAATCTTTCTCTTTTTACTCCATTCTCTTTTCTGTTTTACGAAAGGATTTTTTTTCCCCCGAGAAGGTCAATGCTCTGGCGTTTGGCAGTGGCCTGGCACACACAGAATTTAATCAGTTAGGAGCACGCCGAACACAGGCTAAATATGCAGATAAAGTGGAACCAATCTCCCGCTGGAAAAGCCTTCTTTGTGTGTCTGGGTGTGCAAGGCTGACAGAAATAAGTTGGGGAGAGGGGTGGTGGTTAAGTGGGGCTGCTGAGGCCTTACTGAGATGTAATCATCTGAACCCCCAATACTGCTATTTAATGCCAAGGGAAGAATAAATACAGCGTCAGGGAATAAAAGACAGACTGAGGGTGGCATAGCATATAGTAGATGAATGAAACAAGAGAAATGCATTTTGCAGTGATTTTTCTTTCTTTGTTTTTATTGCTCAGTTTATTGACTTGTGACTGGAGAGAAACATGATTGATTGATCAGTAAAGATGCTACTTCAAAGATGGGAAACCCCCTTTTCTAGTAACACACTCGTATACAGCACATAACCACACACATGCACACACAGCTTCGTCTTGGGTGATTACTCATTGTCCAAGCTGATTATTAATTACAAAGGGAGAGCTCTCCGAAGGTAAACACTGATTAATGGCTAACAAAAGTAAGTTAATGTCTTACCTGTACTTTAATTACCAGCCCTCCTCTGTTACAAGCATCCCAACACAAGGCTGTAATTAACCCTAATGGATTGGAGAAAGAGATTTACTCTCATTTTCTTACACAACTTGAATACAGTACTGTATGCAATATTCTGACACACTCGCCTTTCTTGCCGTCCTTAAAGGTTTTCAATAAACAACCATGATAACTGTGTCCGTGGTTTTTCTAGGTTAAATGGGAATGGCAGGGACATGGCTGAAAAAGTGATGCAATATTGTAATAACAATGAGAAATAATTCCTGTGCAATGACATAGGAGGACATTCTGCCTTTCTTTTTCACCCAAGGCTCATCCCTCTGTGGCTCAGTGTTATTAATATATCAAGATACCAGAGACGCACAAAAGAGTAACTGAGCAAAAAGGCAGACAGGCTTATTCAAAGACACATTTTCATAGCCCTGTTATAGGTTTGACTAGACAGTAACCCTCACCTCCCTGATCCATGCACTGTTGACCGTGAAACACCTCTCGCTGTCGGCACTTTCACCACATACACACACACACGCACACATGCACACACACACACGCACACTATCTTATTGGTGTGCACTGACTTACTCTGAGAGGAAACTCAGGCTCACTCAAATTAACCTCAACCCCTCCAGCCAATGTTTTTTCAGCTTGGTTAGGTGGAAGTCCGCTGCCTCAATGGAAGATCACATGAGGAAAAAAAAAACTTTGTGTGTATGTGTTTTCACATATGAGTTTTACTGTTTTCTTAGCCTAACTGGTTAGTGTAGCAGGAAATAGGCAGGTAAACTCTAGTGAACTGGACGATAACCTCTGATCTGGATCCACTGAGGCTGGACCAGGCTTTTGTCTGGGTCACATTTGTGATAGACCTCTGCTAATAATGTGGGAAAATACTGACACCAAAACCCATGTCTGTCAGTAATGGGTAATTAAGTACTTGTTTGAGGGATAAAGAAGAATTTAGTTTTATTTCATTAAGTACACATATGATCAGAATACTAGCCGTAAACATCTTGGATTACACTGTAATGTAGCATTTGTACATTGTTTTCATTTCACATACAGAACTTTTACAAATTGTATCTATTTTTTGTTCAGGGCAGAGACTTGGACAACCTTTTCACTGTTGTGAGAGGCTGATAACACCAGTGTGCCACTCTTAAACTAGAGGCAGCAGTGATGGGGTCATACTGAAGGCATATAGTTGTTAAAAAAGAAAAGAAGTGTTGATGCTGTGTCAGAAATGGGAAGTTGATATAGATAAAGATGGAGGTTATGTCAAAACTGTACTGACATCTTTTGTCTTTTCCCTTCTTTCCCTCTTATGGAGTTTTGTGATTTGTGTTTTGGAGACTCTGAAGAGACAGGTTTAGTTGCAGAACCTTGATGTTCTGGCATAACTTCGGGAACTATCTTCAATGTCATGAACTTTCTCTATAAGAACAATTCAAACTTTTTTCACCCTGGTGCAAAAAAAAAAAACAACCCCCAAAAAAACGGATGATGTTGTAATAACCCAGCTGCACTTTGCTGGAGAGCTCAGCCAGATGTTTCTTGGATTTGATTACACAAGAAGTTTGTCAGTTTTACACTAAAAGCAGTGTTACAATTATAGAACAACTTGCACTTGTTTTCAAATTTATAAAAAATGGAAATGTCACCCTGAAGGTTACAGCAGACAGTGAGACCTGTTTGGCTGTGGGTGATAGTCTGTGAATGAATTAAAGCTGTTTTGACAGACAAATAAATACCTTTGTAATTAAAAGACACTATTGTCAGGTGTCTTTGTAGAAGAAAATTGCTGGGTTTTTTTCATCTTTTTCTCTCTGTTTTGATCATAATTCTTCTAAATAAGAAAACCAGAGAAGACTTCAGAGTCATACTAAGTGGTGTTTATGTAGAAAAGAGTTTAGGGTTTGTCTAATTTTATTTATTTATTTTTTTTTTCTTTAGGTTGAGATTTTTACATTTACATCAAACAATTTTTTTTTAAAAATGCTCATTTTCTCTTTTCATAAGGTGCCACAGTGGTGTAGTGTTGAGCATTATTACCTCAAAGCAAGAAGGTCCTAGGCTTGATCCCAGCCAACTGGTGTGGGCCTTTTTGTGTGGAATTTGCATGTTCTCCACATGTCTCCAGCTTCCTCCCACCATACAAACATGCACCTTAATGGGTTATTACCTCCGCCAAGGAGGTTATGTTTTTGCCAGGGTTTGTGGGTTCGTTTGTTTGTTTGTTAGTAACATAAGTCAAAAAGTTATGGATGGATTTTGATGAAATTTTCAGGATATGTCCGCTCTGGGCCTAAGAAGAGATGATTAAATTTTGAAGGTGATCACTGTCTGAATCCAGGAATTTTTTTTATAGGATTCTTTATTATTGCGAGATAGGTATGGCGGCACAGAGCTGCATATGAGGTCATTCAGTACCATCTAGTGGAGAAAAGTGCAAACACTACCTTTAAACCAGAGCAGACATATCCTGAAAATTTCATCAAAATCCATCCATAATTTTTTCAGTTATGTTGCTAACACACTAACAAACCCACAATCCCTGGAAAAAACATAACCTTGACGGATTTTTTTTTTAAAAGTACAAACACTGCCTTGGCGGAGATCTGCGCTCTGAGTGCTTTTCTAGTTTGTTTCTAAATTGCCCATAGGTGTGAATGTGAGAATGACTGGATGTTTGTCTGTAAATGTCAGCCCTGTAATGAACTAGTGACGTGTCCAGAGTGGACCCCATGTTAGCCTGTTGGTACCTGCAATGTTCTTTAATATTCTTTAGACCCTCTTGAGGATTTGATAACATCAATGAATGAAGGTTTTACTAACACAGAGGGGACATTTTTTCACGCAAAGAACATCCAATAGATTTAGATTTAGATTTAGATGTAGAATGAAGAGCCAGGAAAATACAAAACAAATACTGGGCAGATTGTAAGGACCAGTAACCATCCATCAGCAATATCCAGAGATGGAGATGCCTGCAGAAACGTACAGGGATTGCAAAGACAGTAAGAAAAAATCTAAAGCTATGGGAAAGAGAAAACTCCAAGTTAATGACTTGCAACAGTGGCATAAAAATGCATGGACGCTGAAAAAGAGGAGGTCGCCCACCAGACTAGGCCTCTAGCAGCATAACTCTGAGATAGTTCAGAGTCACCTGAGTGAGCTTTAACTGCACATATTACCATAAAAGAAAAGATTTATGTCCAATCTTAAAAGCAGAGAGTTTTTCTGTCTCTAAAACCTAAACTGGAAGCTGGTTCCACAGGAGCAAAGTCTGACAGCTAACAGCTCTGCCTCTAATTCAACTTCAGAAACTGTAGAAATAAACCTGCGCTCTGAGAGGGATGTGTTCTATTGGGATAATATGGTACTACGAGGCCTTAATGGAGTTTGCTTATTAAGTGCTTTGTATGTAATGAGAAGGATTTTAATTCTCTTTTGGATTTTACAGGGATCCGATAGATAGAAGCTAATATGGCAGAAATATGATCTCTCTTGCTAGTTACTGTCAGTACTGTGCAGCATTTTGGATTAACTGGAGCAATTAACTGGACATACTGATAGTAGAGCACTATACAGTCATAGTGTAGAAGTAACAAGTGCACAGTCTAGTTTAACCCTCAGCCAACGCCTGGCCGAAGGGGTATTGTAATCGTTTAGCCCTCTGTCTGTCTGTCCGTTCAACAATGTAATCGCATTATCTGAGGAATGCGCTGAGATGTCCGCACCAAATTTATACTATGGATGCATCTTGCCATGGAGCAGAAACCTATTGAAAATAGTTCACCTTGACTTACTTTTTCAAGGTCAAATGGTGACATGTCTTCTCAATGACATAATGGTATTATCTAAAGAATGAATTGAGATATCGTTACCAAATTTATATCATGTATACATCTTGGCATGGAGTAGAAGCCTATTGAAAATAAGTCACCTTGGCCTACTTTTCCAAGGTCAAATGGCATCAAATGGAGACATGACCCCATTGTTGGATTGATATGTTTGCTTGAAACAGCCTTGTGCAGTTATAATATCGGAGTACTTTCAAATATGCATGTAATAAGTTTTACACAAAGACAATCTAATTACGCCCCGTCCCCACTGATACGGATTCGCGTGAATTCATCTCCGAATCTTAGTGAATTAGCCTTTCGTCAAAATGGATACGGCGGAAACGGCATCCCAATACGATACTTTTGGAATTCGGGTCCCAGAGTGGGACGATCCGGCGGTGGTGCCATTTCCGCATCCATTTTTACAGGTAATACGTGTGTTCACGCCTACGTCATGACCACATGACCAAAATAGCCTTACACGTCATGTCCACATGACCGGAATAAACGGCAGCCTTGCACCCTTAGCATTCATTCTCGTAACAAG
>JAQQZY010000029.1:24589785-24633209 GCA_030068375.1 Ostorhinchus rueppellii
TCACTCTTAACTGCAGCTCAACTTCCTCGTCGATCCAGATCAGGGTATCTTTAACTGTTGCCATCTTTCTCTTCGCGTCAGCAGAAAAAGGGATATGGGCGCATGCCCACTATTTCTTCTATTGTTGTGTTGCATCCTGTTGGACTGGCTTAGAGCGCGCATAGGGGTGTGGCATGTGAATTGCATCGTGTTCAGCAAGCGATTCGTCTCCCTGCTGATGCAGATCGTTACTGAAACGTTTCAATTTTTACTTAACATCTTTTTGAGACGGTTTAGAAAAAAACGCAGCATCGTATCAGTGGGGACAGGGCCTTTATTAAATTACTAGGCAGTAACTTTCAACAGAATCTTACACTATATTTGGCTGATGGGTATTAAAAGTGCACAGCACATTATGTCTTGCACTGCCATCCAGAGCACATGATCAGATGATATGTTATTTGATTTTAGGCCAAACAATTAAAGTTTTGTCCTAATTAAGAAATAAAAATAGCAGGTAATCCATGCATTTATCATATTAGAAATTGGACCAATGCATTTGTTGCATCTGGAATAATAGATGGCCACAGCAATGAATATTTACTCAGTGTTTGTAAATAATAATGGTTATAGGAGGGGTATATACATCCTGAACTTTGCATGTCTTCAAAAAAGGGAAATAGTTAATGCATCTCAAAAACTTTATTTGAAGCAGTAAATGTGGGTACATGTTTATATCATATAAACATATAAATATATAATTTTTGCTAAATGTGTATTACTTTATTGAAGTCTCCAACAGCTGTCACTATCATAGGAGCTACTCCTCTTGTCCACACACAACAAAATATTAAGAAAAACATTTAATTCATGCAAAATGTATAATGTATGTAATTGTTTTATAATGTATGAGTGAGCAAGATGTCCAAAGTATAGTCAATAATATGTGGATGTAAATGCCACTTAATTTAATGTTTGATATCTTGACATATATTGATGCCAGGATAAGTGTGAAATATAAGTTGGGATCTCCCAGACCCTTTTGTAAAAGTATGGATTTCAATGTGTTTAAATCCCAGCTGCCTTGGCTGGAGATGTACCTTGGCTCATTATCAAGAGTCTGGTGTTTAAGAGATAAACAGAGGATGTGAACAAAGGAGTATGTAGACTGTGCAGAATGTCTTCTGTCTTAACTTTTCTTTGTTTTGTTTTTTATGTTATTGAGAGGTTTTGGGTGCAGATGAAGTTTTGAGAAATGTCAGACAGCAGAAAGACAATATTTGACCCTCTTGGAACTTTGGGGTTGTTTTTTTTAGCCAAACTTGAATATGATTTCTCATTATTACAGAAAAAATATTGTAATGCGACATTTGAACATAGAAGATACTTAACCCAGACTTCTTCTTGAAAATAAAATCTAATGTTTTGTCATTTATGTTTTACCAAGTGTCAGTAGTTTTTTGATGAAGGGGTTCCATGAACTTTTCAAGTCCCTATTGGAAATACTTTACAGATAGAGATGCAGTTGTTTCTTTTTTCCTTGACCATATTTGAGAGAATCTTAAGGCTTTTAACTCCAGGAATTGTAGCTTGCTGACATCGTGTTTTGCAGCAACCATTGTCTCTGTCTTTACCAACCTTGAGGAATTCCTACTCAGAATCTTTATTTTGTGCCCGAGATGCATCACTGCCCCTGGGCAATTGTCAGGTCACAGCATTGTCCCATGGTGACATGGCAGTCAGTTTCATCTTGTAGGTTGTCTTCTCTCAGGATTCAAAGACTTCACCACTTTGATTCTATGCTCTACTTCAGTTCTAGGGGACTGTCCATGTTTATTGATCTATTGCAGCGCTTTGCTTTCTATCTGACTCGTATCTTCTCTTAGATCAGACTCAAAGATATTGCCGGCAAAGTCAATAGACAAGCCCTTTCCACAGGTTTAAGACAAAGGTTTTGCCATTTGTTTGCCTTAAGTGACAAATGGGAGGAAATGAAGGTGATCAATAAGTCAAGGTAATAATCGCACAAACTTGTCAAAGTTATGCATCGTTTACTTCTCCAGCTGTGATCTGACGTTCTGATGTTCACAGAGGTTGGGATCATTGTCGTGTTTTGACAGGTAATTTGAATCATTCATTTACTGAATTGATTTGTAGTGTTATTTAAAATACCAAGAGCACTTGGCTTTTTTCTGAACAAGCACTAAGCTTTAAAGCAACAGCAGATATTTTGGGTATTTTTTGATTGAGGCCAGTAAATAAGAAAGGTGTCAGAAGAGTCAGAAAAAGAAGACATTCAACAGCTACACTTGCACTTAATTGTCTTTAGAGTCATTTTTAAGTTGCTAGGGGTCCTAAGCTAGAGTATTTGAAACCAATGCCTCTGCGATTATTCTGAAACAATTAAAAGTAATACAATAAGAAAAGTTACTCACATCTGAAACTGCCTCATTACTGTCATTTGCCACTGGCAGATAAACAGTGACATGTGATGAGTTACATTCAAGTTAGCAACACAAGCGAGCAGATATCAGCCTTGTCAAAGTGGAAGAACCTCCAGTCCTTTACAGAAACAAAGCGACATTGTCCTTTGTCTTCATTTGAAATTAATTTCATCTTGTATAAAATGTTTTGACTAAAATAGAAAGTGTTTTGTGGGATTATCTTTATTCAATCAAATCTTGTTCTTTCAACTTCACTGCAGTAGAGCGTGGAGAGACAATTAGATTTTGTACAACAATTGCTCTTTTTGGAGATTTTATTCAAGACACACTTCACATCTTCCTGGTTAAACTTAATCAATTCATTCACTCTAGAAAATGCCAAAGCTCAGGCAAATAAACTAAAATGCAGATCTGTCAGAATGGATGTTGTTGTCTTCAGGTAATGGTAAAAAAAACCAACCCAATAATAATAATCCAAGCCCATCATTGAGCCTATGGTGCAAGATGGTGACAATATGTGAAGTGTGATATATAATCACATCTGCAGCCACCACTGCATTGCATTTTAGGCTATTGTGATTATGTTAACTAGAAGCGTGTCTGGAAAGCTCAGTCTGTGGTCTTCAGTTCACCCCTGCACTAGGTAAACTCTATCCAGCAGGCATTTTATCCTATCGTCTTTTTTTATGCTCTACCCATCATCCCGGGGAAAAGAAAAAAGGGGAGAGACAAAAAGGGAAAGAGCCTGGCATGCATAAATGAAAGTTCAACAAGGTTCAATGAAACACTTATACAATTTGCTGCAATATAGTGGGGTTTTATAATCTCATTATCATCTTAGTGCCAGATTTGCCCATGAGGGCTGTTCCGTATTCACTCTTATTAGCTCCTCAGATTTGTCCATTTGTCCTTCTGCTACCCACCTCGCAGCCAATCACTGGAACAGAATCTCTAATAAATACCCCCCACCTTCTTGTTTTATTTCCTCTTTTTTTCTTGCCATACCTCCCAATGCTTTATGTTTTTTTTTGCCAGTGGGCAAACACAAAGCATTTTACTCAACAGTCCGTTAAAAACGGTGTATATATTTCCTGTAAAAGTAATTTTGCTTTAATCACATTTGGAATTACAGTACACAATATCCCAGACATTATATTTTATATGCTTTGATTTGAACCCTGGTAATATCTGAGGATGGACATACTTTTCCTTTTTTTAAATAAAAAGTGAGGTTGAGATTACAGGTAAATCTATTATTAAAACATTTGGGAAACTATTGTAGCTGTATTCTTTTAATATATCGCTAAATCTTCTGTATTGGAAGTATGGAAGCTTGCATGTTTTTCATGGAAGCTAACCACGCAGTTGCACAGGGCATTGCATTTGTTTATGCTGATAGTGTTTTTAATCTTCTTTCAGGTTCAAAAACAGCGTCTTTCTTCCCTGAGTCCTCAGGGTCAGATGGGGGAGCTAACGTACAGGGTACAGTAGAGCAGGCCACAGGCTGCTCTTGAATTCCCAAGCCTCTTAGCTGCTGTAGGTAGTGTCCATCCCTGGTCACTCAGAGGGCATCCCCAGATTAGTGCTTCACGGACATGGATCTCATTTGCCCATATGGCCTCTTCTCATTGAGTTGATATAGGCTCTAATCCGCCCAGCCTTTACCCCTGACCTCGACATGTGGCAAACTACTTAGAAAAAGAAACACACAAAACGTGCATATAACACATTTGACGACTGCGGCATCAACAGGATCAAGTTTAAAGATAAGCTGGAGGAGTGGTGGCCAGTGTATTTTTGATCATCAGTGAACATATCAACAGTGATTGTATGATTCCATCGAGGTTTTGGTTGGAGTGCATTCAAAGTCTAGTAAATACTAAAATAACATTCTAGATTCTAGTAGCGGTAGAGCAGTTTAGGTATGGTATTAATCCCATAAGCTCCACTGGGGCATTTCAAATCCTAACCACCGCTAGCATTATAACTGTTTGCAATCACCTTCATTTAATAGTCTCTACCAATCAGTTTGCCCTCATTAACAAGGCATAAGTTGTCAATCAACCAAGTGTCATAGTGATGTTACCCATGCAGCAACCACACTCAGATAATATTTAGCAACATTAGTGGCTCTGACCTTGAGAGTACCCATTCCAAAAATACTGCTAAGAGCGATTCTTATTGGTGTACTTTATTGTGTGCTTTAATATTTCAAACAAATAATAAATGTAATCCGTTTAAAATATATACATAAATATATGGCAAAAGCAATCGATAAAATTTGTGAGTCAACAATAAAAAAAAAATAAAAATCTCACAATACTTTTTTTCCACAAAGATTGTGTGCAACTTCAGGTACAAACCTGTGACTGATTCTAACTAAAGGTGTAGTTTTTATTATGGCCCAAATCATGTTTTTACAATTTTTTTTCCTCATTATGTTGAGCTTTTATATGGCTCTTTTGGACTTGTAGTAATACATTCATTTTGAATGGACAGTGTCTTTGCTGTCAGCGCTGTGGCTGATATTACTACTAATTAATACACATGAGCATAAACACACATCCGACTGCTGAACTAAAGAACCCATGCAGAGTTTCAGCATCTGGATAGGACAGTCTAAACTGGTTGTAAAAAAAGATAGTTGTGTATTTTATGTGTATTTTATGTGTGTGGGAGTGAAACGTTTACTGTTTAATTTTAAATTTAAATCCACTTTTCCTGTGTCGCTAAACCTTTTTTGCTTTATTGTGCGAGCAGTTTTGCCCACTCTTTTCCTTTTGACACAAGAAAGTTATAATTAAATGCACATTTAATAAGAATGTTTATATGAATGTTATGAAATAAAAAAGCACAAACATGGAACCTGTGAGAATATATTTTGAATGTGCATAATTGCCAGAGATGATTAGAAAATATAAAAAAAAAAAAACATCCTTGAAAGTCCTTGAGCCATAATCAGCCTCAAATGGTAATGTTTATTTGTCTTTTTTGCTGAGAGAAGAAAATTACATCTTATTTATATAATTATGTAAACAACTGTGATAGTAAATTCTATGACCAGCCAGGTTCGGAATATGCGGCGGTGACCTTGGATCCTCCCTTGTGCTCCACATTGACAGATAAAAACTTTATTAACCAGCCATCCCTTCGACAGGAGACAAACCACCGGTGAAACAAACCAATGTATGCCAGTATTAGAGAAATGTGGCAATTAGAGGATGATTTTTTTTTTTCTTACAGTGATAGCACCAAGGAGTAAAAAGGAGTAATAAACACAGCTTGTTTGTGGACTGGGAAGCAGCAATTATAAAGTGCTTGGAGAGTTGTTGTGCTTATTGTGCCTGGGAGTAATGAGATAGGCTGTGCTGATCCCTCAGTGATGCTATGGCTCCTAATCCTCAGCCCTCTTTTCTTGCCTCTCTTGTTTATCCACCAACATCCTGTGACCATGGCTGGCATGTCACTGCTCTGGGCGGCACTAAACAACCTTTAACCTGTGTGTCGTCTGACTCATATAACGCTACAAAGTTGGCAATATGCCAAAGCAACAGTATGATAAATGTCATAATATGTATTGTATTATGTTTTGCTCATGTGGGCATTAACATTTTACTATTTCCATGTGATATTGATTTTTTTTTTTTTTAATACTGTACTTTAACTTCCATATGGTCTTACTTGCCTTGCCATGTTTCTTGTGTGGATTTGCTTCATGTTCAGTCAGAGAAGGTGCATTTCAAGTAGAACAAGAAGCCATTTAGAATTTTTCAGGTCAGTTTGTCTATTTTTTTTTTCAGATAGTTTTATGACATTGTTGATGGTGAAAATGTGCTGTTACAGTAGGAGCCTTTAAACTTGGAAAAGCGTATTTATGCATTCCTGCACATACGCATAGTAACCTACAGTTGTGACCGTCCTCCCATGAAGAAGAATGCTGTGTGTAGTGGTATGTTATCAGGTGACCCAGAGACAAACTGGTTATCACCTCTGTTAGCCTCTCAGGGTTAAACTTCAGAGCCAGCGGAAAAACACCACTTCAACCCACCCCCCGTCTCTGAATCTGTGTGCTGGTCAGCTGGTATGTCCGCTGCTACAGGCCTCCGCTCCTATCTAATCAACATAGGCAGGCCACTTATCCATAGAAACCCACACATACACACACAAACTGCATTTATGTTCACAGTTTCACAGACATATAGCCATGTTCAGAGATAGTCCTACACATGTAGACACACACAATGACACTGCCAAAGACTCACACAATGCATATATACACGTAGAGCTGATAATCACAGAGATGTTTGTATTGATTTTGAGTGCAGTGAGGTGAGGGAGTTCCTGGAAGGGCAGAAAACAAGGTCTGGGTCAAGTGGTGGACATGTAGTTTAGGGACTGAGGATGCACCTGGTCTGTCTTTGTGACAGTTAGAGTCAGTCTCCTTCCATATCCAAGTCGCCTGGCGTCATTTTGTCTCTGCCAACGCCTCCATTCTGTCCGCTCTACTTTTTTCTGAGCAGAATCTTCAGCCACAGAGGAGACAGTTTATCTTATATCTACCCTTGAGATGCAAAAGGGCGGGGTCAGTGTTCTTAGGCACAAATTCCAAATCCATCTTTGGCGCCATTTTAATCCCCCTTTGTTTGGCTTATGAAATGCTTTATTCTTTCAGACTGCATGCCAGCTGACCTTCTGATGTTTCATAGTGCAGCTCCCCTTTGCCCCTAACCCTGCCCTCGAAACAACATGTGGCCAGATAACAAAACCCTAAACAAAAGAGATAGATTGCCAGGACTAGAAGGAAAGGTAGGGGCTTGCACTTTGTGTCTAAAACACTTCATAAGCACTAAGTGAGGTTGGCACCAGCCTTTGGAGCAAAGTCTAGGAGAATTGGGGGGAAGTGAATTGCGTTTGGCACTAGGCAGCTATCAGGCAGTAATTAGTATAGCTAACATCCCTGATGAAGGAGTCAAGTCTAGGTCAGCATAAAAAACTTCAAGGGTCTTAGCAAGAAAGGGTTGGAGGCCAAGCCATGCCCCCTCCCTTCCCTGAATATAAGCTCATGCCGTGCCTGCTCAGATTTGCTGAAATCTGTATTGACCTTTGACCTTAAGGTGTCACAGTCAGTCACATGTCAGACTGGCTCCTGTGGACTACTCTGGATGTGTTCATATTAGATTGTCTCAGTAGTGAATACTCAAGGCAGACGAAGCCCAGCCCAAGTCAGAGATATAACCTCACACACGATGAGGCTTTTGACGTAGATGTTACCTTACAACTTAAACCCATGCTTGGGATTCTTTAGCAGCTCTGGCCCCAGGATCAAACTTTTTCTGTCACACAGACTGACTGTAGATCCAATCGACAGAAACATTAATGCACAGTTGTCAAACATGCGGCCCGGGGGACAAATCCGGCCCACCAGAGGGTCCAATTTGGCCCTTGGGATGAATTTGTGGAATGTAAAAATTACACTAAGATATTAACAGTCCTTTTAGTTCAGGTTCCACATTCAGTCATACCAATTCAATCTCAAGTGGATCAGACCAGTAAAATACTGACATAAAAACATGTAAATAATGACAACTCCACATATTTCTGTTTGTAAATGTAATCATTTTCATGTATTTACCCTAAAACCAAGTACAATTTTGTAAAAAAAAAATGTGAGTAATCTGAACAAATATGAACAAACTGAATTTTATTGAGAGAGTGGGTACAATTTTATCAATATTCTGTGTTCTTAAATGTTTTGTGTATTTGTAGATCCACTGTGATCTGTTTGTTTATAATGTACATGTGTTAATGATAAACTGAGACATAATATTGTTAAAAATTACACTTATTTTTTCAGTTTCTTCATGTTATTCACATTGTTTGAAAGGATAGTTTGTAAATGTAAACCTTTTCGTAATGTAATTTTACTTTGTTCACACTAAAACATAGAGAAAAGTTTGGAGTTGGCATTATTTTTATATTATTATGTTATTATTTTACAAGTTCGGCCCACTTCAGATCAAATTTAGCTGAATGTGGCCCCTGAACTAGCATGAGTTTGACACCCATGCGTTAATGCATGTATGGATGAGGGGATAAATGGGTTGTTTTTACCCGTAGATGTTTAAATCATGTTGTTTTGTATTTTTTGCGCTGGGTTGAATTTTCAGTATTTTTCTGTATAGATGTACGATTACGTCACTGTGTTTTCTTAAAAGATACCTAATCCTCTAAAGCAACCATAATCTCTTAATACACTAGATGTTAGTCAACAAATCATATGATAATAAAGTGATAATAAAAATTTCTTTCGAAGGATAGGGTATAGTAAGGATTTAACCTCAGGGGCTACTCACAGTTAAAGCCTGGTGCATTTTCTGTTGACCGTGTCATAAGCTTTTCACATTGATGCATTTCTCTCGCACAAAAAAAAAAATGTCAGCACCTAACATAAAACATAAACACATGTAAATTAATTTTCACATAAACATAAGCAAAAAATGTACAACTTGTTGAAAATGCAAATAGCTTTAATTACTATAAATAACAAATCATGTGTAACTTTGCCTTTAAAACAAATGTCAAGTGTACTCACTGGGATAGTTTTGAGTAAATAAACATCTCACAGACTTCCCAGCATGCATTGAGAATTTCAACTTTCTATGAATTTCTGTTTTGCAGTTTGAAGAAAACATGTGCAATGGGGAGTTTGTCTGTTTTATCACACATTCATCTGTGTATTGGCAATAAAGGTTGGTTTCTGTTCAGTCTCTACCAAAGAAAGAGCAAAATCCCAAGAAGTAGGTGACATTGGGAAACCAATTGTCATTATGAAGGGGAATTTCTTGCACGCTGCTATGAGTTACCTGCAAATGAACAACTACGGCTTCAAACTGAGAAAATGTAAATGACTCATAATTGGAACTTGTGTCCAAACAGCTGTTAATTGGAGTTAAATATTTTATTCAGTCTCCAATGCATTTCTCTAATGCATCACATATTTTCCTCCGAATATCTTCTCTCTCTGAGGAGTTGAGATGAATACACAGACAAGTACCACTGCAAAATATATAAATAAGATAAGATAAAATAGATGAAAAAATAAAAAATGAAAAGGTTTGAACTATGTGGACTTTGGTGCATTTAATTTATCCTGGGTGCTATTTATGGTGCTTTTCATCTTTTGAATCCTGGCCTAGTTTCTGTATCTTGTTTTTTCAGAAAACATGAGCTAAGCTGTAGTGCTCAAACGAAGCAGCCATTAGATCACTGCACTGTATGTCTGACCCTTGACCAATTAAGCCTCTGCCCCGCCCCCTGGTAAACCCTCCACCACAGCCCTCCCGACACCTGCCCACCCCATGCCCTGCCCCGGCTCCATCTCTTCTTGGAAATGATATTATGGTGTTTGGATCATCCTCCTCGTCTTCCTCCATACTGTAATCCCATTTGCTCTGTCATGTGTTGGTGTTCACAGATGGTGTGTGCGTGTGGTTGTGTGTGTGTGTGCATGCGTTGAGTCAGTGTGACATCCAGCTCACTCACAGCTGTTAGGATTCGCCGACTGCCCCCATTGTCTTTCCCACACATCCAAGAGAGGGTGGTCCTGCAAATGCACATAACCCTAATACGGGTGTTCAAATAGAAGTATTTTTGGGGAACCAGAATGTCAGAATTTCTCAGTTCAGCCTGCTGTCGTCCCTTTTTTTTCCTCATTCACCGGTTTTTCCTCCTTCTTGCCCTCCCTGCACTTGCTGTAATGAAAATGTTAAGCTGGATGACTGAATGAGTGCAAAATAGGGTCTGGGATGCAGTGGGTTGGGACAGGGTGGGGCTGTGGGGCTAGTGGCGATGAGTTCCCACTCATTGTTGAATCACAAGGAAAAAGAGAGAGAGAAAGAGAGAAAGCGCAGCAGGGTGAGAGTTCCTTGGCAGTGCTCCAATAGTTGGCGTCTCGGCGTCCACATTTAGTTCCAGCTGAGTGCCCACAGTAGGCATGGCCGCACTGCCTTCACTCTGACCTCTCGACCGAGGACCACTGCTTGCCTGTTTCCACCACCCCTTTTGATTAATTCTTTTCTTCTCCTTTAAACCCCCCTCCACTTCTTTGTATTTCGGAAATGGCTTCATAACAGCCAAAATAGAGACGTTGCTGAATTGATTTGTCAGAGCTATTGGCTATGTGTTTTTGATCAGACAGCTGATATGATACTTGTTTGGCTTTGTTTTTTCTTTTTTAACAAAATGGGTTCAACCTATCATTTACCTTTTGATCAAAAGAAGAATCTTAGAATGTTATTTCTCTTTTCTGATGTTCAGACAAATTACAGGTAGTATTTTTTTTTTTTTTTTAACAAAAGGGTATTTTGTTTTGTTTTGTCTTCATGGCTTTCAGATAGGGGTTTCCCTTGCTAGGTAGGAGCTTTATTTAATATGACTACATGCTGGAACGTCTTTTTTCAGATTGAAAGACCCTATTCAGTTTCTGTTTTTTAACGGAATAAGATTCTTTAAAAAAAAAAAAAAAAAGTTGTGCAAAAATGTTTTGAACACCTAAACTAAGAAATATTTTCAGAAGCGATTGATTTTGTTTTATACAACAGCAACCAGTCTAAACGGCACATTAAGGTGCACTAACACAAGAGTATCCCAAAGAAATCTTCATGTCTGGTAGGTATATGCAGTAATTTACATTATAATTGTCTATTTATTAAACAGCCAACGTTTTAGCAGTTCCAGTTCCAGTTGAACACAAGTGACACGTCATTTTGTTCAAGGAATATTCCTGCTTTTTTTGGAGTCAGTTTGTAGCTCTCTCTTCATTTTTTCAAACTGAATCCATAATTTTAATTTCTAAAAGTATGTCTGTATCTTGTGTGGTCTCTTGCTGCACAGACTTTGAATAAGGTAGGCACTAGGCCAACTCGATGAGGGTCGATAGATGTTATACAGGCAAATGCTTGCAGACAAGCAGATTTTGGGAGGCCTAATGAATAGCACCTATATTGATCTTCATGGGAAATGCTCGTATGATACAGGAATAATTTAAAGAGGGGGAAAAAAAACAACTGGGTTGGAGAGGTTGGGGTATGCGGAGGTAAGGTCAGGGGAGGGGGTAAGGGGAGCAGAGGTGTTTGTGCAGAGTTTGTCAGAAGGCAGATAGTGGGATCAAGATTGGGTATTGACGAGATAGGGGGCCGGGTGACTGAGCCAGAGAAGCTTGAAATAAACTGTCGGAGGCACACGGCCAGTCATTACAGTGAAGCCGCCTGGCCCTGCTCAACCTTGAGCCAGTCGATAAGCTATTATAACCATGCAAATTGTGGCCAAATCAGAGACCTGACATATTGGTATTATATTCCTGTGCAGCCACCGGGTTATGCATCATTATTGGGAGCCAGGACCAATATGCATTATGCTCCGCTGTTGTTTTGTGTGTAGACACAGTAGGGGAAAGCACTGCCATAGACAGTAGGACAATAGTGTGTGTGTGTGTGTGTGTGTGTGTGTGTGTGTGTGTGTGTGTGTGTGTGTGTTGAATTTGTTTGTAGAGGGCACCAGTGGGACATTATGATAAGTTTCTACATGCCGACTCGTGCCCTATTTTTTTTTCTTTTTTTGTATCAGACCTTTTCCTCTCATTTTGACTCCACCCCCTTATTGTCTCTCGCTCTGTTTCCTTCTTGTTATCTCTCATTCTCTCTCTTTTTACTCTTTCAGCAGGACGGCAGCTTGCCAGGTAATTTTCTCTCACTGACAGTGTGATGCATCCAGCAGGCCAGCGTTTGGATGATGTAATTTGGGCTAAAGGCTGTGTAAACACTGCTGTGACCTTGGTTTTAGATTTGTCAATAGGGCTGAGTTGGAGAACAGAGAAGGGGATTGTGTGGGATTGAGAGCGTCGAGCCCTGGCTATGATAGCTGGAAGTCTCTAGCTGACTGACTGATATGGTAACCTCAGTCACCTCAGCGTTACCACTGACCCAAGCTACACTCCTCTCACCATCTTTCTTGCACTCTTTCATTGTCAAAGCTCTGTGCTCACCTCTGCTCCAATCTTTTTTCTTTGATACCGGTGTGTTCGCGTTCTCTTGAACACTTATTATTGCCCTCTCCTCATGCTCTCTCTACCCCTCTCGTGTCTTTTCTCTGACCCTGTTCTTTTCTCCTTTGATAGTAGTATCTCTGCCCTTCTTTCCACAGCGTGTCTACTCTCTGCCCTCATCTTCTCAGCCATGGTACTTTTTTTTTCCTTTTACCAGCTGTCATCTGTCTTATACTGCTCTTCATGAGCTACCCAGGTCAACACAAGTAAACACTGTCCAACAGACCAAACAACACTGGACTATTGATCTAATCTGGGGGGAGAGGTGATGGGGGTTATGACCCTCTGATCTGATTCTGGTCCCTAAATTGACCATATTTTTAGGAGTAAGTGAATATCCTAGTACCTGTAGTCTGTCAGCATTGTTCTATTGAGAATGCTCAAGGGCTCCACAGCACCAGGTGAACAGTCAGATGGAGTATTTCAGGTAGTTTCACCAGTAGCAATGAGTAATATATTTATCCCCTTGTTCTGCTGGAGGTTCTGTTTATTTCTTTAAGAAAAAACAGTGTGTAAAGTGAGGATTTTGTCATTATTGCCAAATGAGTCTCTCAAACACATTAAGAGCAGCAATATTGCAACAGTGGTGACCTGCAAAGACCTCCCTTTCAGCAGCTGTAATTCAAAAATTAGCATTCCAAACAATCTTAAACATTTCAACATTGCATACCAGCAGCTAAAGCAAATATGTGTGAATGTCTCATACTATGAATTGAATATATGTAGTTAATTAGCCGTGTGACAGATATCTTAAATTTGGTAGGAAGATTGTTATGTCAGATGTAACAAAGAAGACCTCTTTAGCCATAATATATGAAAGAAGAAGGGAGAAGCCATTCTTTGGAAACCCAATGAATGCATACCAACTGTGAAGCAAACTATGAAATCATGTTGTGGTGTTGTTTTGCTATAGAAGGTACTGTTGCACTTCATAAAACCGATGGCATTGTATAAGAGAAGAATCGCATAAATATTTGGAAACTCCATCTGAAAACATCAGCCTGGAAGCTAAAGCATGGACATAAGTTCCTAGCTGCAAAATGGTACAAACATGGCTCCAAACCAACAAGTACATTTTATACAAGGTTGTGGAAGGTTTTTGCAAATGTTTATTCCAAGTTACACAATTGAAACGCTATGCAACCTAATATCACCATAAATAAGTGTATGTAGACATTTGACTCTTCAACTCTGTATTGATCAGAATTTAAGGTTAATCTACAACCTATATTTATTATGAAATTTCACCTGATCATGCTAAAATGGTTGGGACTGTACAGAAAGATGACAATTGACACAGTAGTGTCAGTGTATCCCTTCTTTGATCATATATTTATCTGTGTTACATTTCCCTTATTCCTCATCCCCTTTGCACCAATACAAATACACACAAGACATAATATAGGCCTAGTTAAATCAACTAAAATCATTTCTCTCAAACCCATCCTCCTGCCACCGAGGAATCCTCTCATCTTAACATAAGAAACCCATCTCTTCAAACTAGTTTCACCCATTAGTGCCATCCATCTATAAACATCAAAACACTGGTTTTCACATGTTAAGATCATGGGATTCTTCTGTAGCATGAGGTTGGGTTTGACTATTAAGGTACAAAAGAACAAAGTATACCAAAAAAAAAAGAAAAATGAAAGCAGATACAAAGTAAAAAAATCTAACACCAAAGGACAAGAGAGAAAAAATGATCAGGTACTATTTTTTTTTTAGCTGGTTCAAGTTAAATTGATATATTTTTCTGTTTTGTACAGTATAACCACTCTCACTGGAAAAACCGAAAATCTTACCAAGTGTATTTTTCTCATTTCTTAAGTCAAGATTTTTTATTTATTTATTTATTTATTTTTGCTTAATTCAAGCAAAACAAAAAAATCTACCAATGGAATAAGTGAAAATTATCTTGGCAAGATTTCTTGAAATAAGATTTTCAAGATCTATTGTCTAAAAATAAGTTCTTATATTTCACTGAAAGGTTACTGTTTAGGTTATTATGTCTCATTTTAAGTGTGATGAGATTTTTTTTTTTCACTAGAAATGAGAAAAATACACTTAGTAAGAGTATGATTTTTTCCAGTATATTAAAAATTGTAAATGTACAACCTCGGTACAATGTGGGTTATTACTTGAATGACAATGACTGAGATGATTTCTAACTCTATGCTACCATCCTTTTAGCAGCTTTGAGGTCAGCTAGCAAGATACTATAGTTACTTGATGATATTTCAGAGTATCTTATGCTTTTCCACAACTCTTGTTTACCTCTGACTGCTGCCAGACCATATAAAGAACATGACAATGGGATCATCTTAGTTTCCTCTGATTTTAATAAGTCACATCATTTTTGTATTTTTAATTCACTGAAGCCTTGAGTCTGTGAATGAGGATATTCTTGATAGGGAGCTCACTGCCATCAAGCTTTGAATGCATTTAGTGAAATATATATATACATTTTGTGTAAAATACATAATGTGTATACAGGTCAGGTCAGATATCAGTGCCTCTGAGTCTGTTTAACAGCTCTGGGGTCTCCTGCTGATATTTGAGAATACACAAATTTGTTGCACCAAGTTCTGTGTGCAGTGGTTCGCAGATGGGCAGCGATTAATCGGAGAGGTAACTGTGAAGTAGTTTGCAATTAGACTGGAAAGCTCTGAGGCATGCTAATTGAATCAGAAAATTAGCGACAGCTCTGTACTGAGCTGTAATAGGCTAGCTGCCGCTTGCAGCAGGTGCTAGCCCACTCAGCTGTGGAACAAGGTATTTAAGTCACATTAGCAGCAGTAAAAATATTCCTTGATATGAAACAGTTAGATTTTCTGCTCATAGTCACTGCCCATGTCATCAGGAAATACCAAACAAGCCAGTCGCATCAACCAGCAAAAGATACTGACATATTGTAAGTACATAAAAGTATGTGTAACATATGTCTAATAATGAGTGCGACAGTGATTATGTTTAGAAAATGGCAATAATGCATGAGAGTTATTTCAGGCAATTTTGTATTTAATATTTGTCTGTTGTTTCATATGTCTCAGTCATTCCTCTCCCTCATACCCTGTGCTCTTCTTCGATCTTCTCACCTGCATTTCCCCCCATATGCT
Organism: Ostorhinchus rueppellii; assembly: GCA_030068375.1. Classification (NCBI taxonomy): domain Eukaryota; kingdom Metazoa; phylum Chordata; class Actinopteri; order Kurtiformes; family Apogonidae; genus Ostorhinchus; species Ostorhinchus rueppellii. The sequence goes on from JAQQZY010000029.1 coordinate 24,605,427, forward strand.
ACCAACCTCTCTTTCTGCCTGCCTCCCCGGGGCTCCTGTTTGCTGACATCTCTCTCTGAAACAACATGAAAAGTGGTGAGAAATTAAAAATTGATCACTTTTGAGCACAGGGTTGCCATCTCCTCTATTCATTGGCTATGAGAGAAAAGGAAAGAAAGAGAGAGAGTGGCTTTTGTGGGAAGACTGTGCAAGCAGTCAAATTCTTTCAGGGTTTCCGTAGAGTCAAAGTTAGGGAAGAGACTGGGGGAGCGCAGGAGCAAGGCAGAGAAGGATGTGCAAAGGAGGAGAGAGCGATGTAGAGGTAGAGAATTCCCTAGGCAGATGGTGTTGTGCTTCATAGTTCTGGCTTTAAAGCATGCTGCGTGCCACACATACAGTAAGAGCACAGGCCATGACAGTGAGAGGAATAGAGTGTGTCAGGATGTTTGTATCTGTGTGTGTGTGTGGATGTGTGTATATTTCAGACAGAGAGCATCTTCTTTTCTGCCTGTTGAGCCCCCCATCCCTCTTCAACATTCAGATCCTGGCCTGGCTCTGCTAACTCAGATATCTTCATCAGACATGTCTGCCTGCAAACACACTTGCTTGCTCAATCACTCACTTGAGGGGACATTACACTCACTACGTTTATATGCACACTAATGTGCCGGTATTATTCTTGACTATGTCAGTATCCCGAATTTGATAGAGATCATGTAAATTCCAAATTGCAAATGTGGGATTTTGGAATTAAATCTGCAGTGCATGATATATTTTTGATGTAGTCTAGTTTTTCAGCAACTTTCAGCATAATATAATTCAAGCTGTCTGAGAAGAAACAATAATTCTACCCCCTTCTCAGTTTTTGAGGTGTAGATAATGGGAGGTTGTGGCCACTCATTGGTGTTAACAACAGGAAATATGAGATTGACAGCTTTAATTAACAAGTGCTTTGTTGATACCATCAGCTGCAAATCTGATGACTTAACACAGGAGCTCATGAAACAGCATCAGGTCACCTATACAGTGTTTACATTTAAGTTTGGACTGAGAAGAGAAAGCCACTTCAAGAATTTCTATTAAAAAGTTTGTTTCCTCTGATTCCTGCAGCTTTAAGACATATGGGATCTGGTAAACAATATTCAGGTTATGGAACATCCCTTAGACATGCATACAGTGCATTTGAAATATGAGTCACACTTGGAATTTTTACTGCAGTTTGCGAAACACAACCTCTTTTGCACACTAAACAACCAGCCAATAGTTATTCAGTCCGTGGTAGAGATGTTTGGACAGATGAAAAGCCCTCATTTCTGGTCAGAAAAAGAAACACCTACTTTTTAAATGTCATTAATACTTGAATAGCAACAGGTTTTTGATAATTCAATCGATACAGAGAGGTAAAATGGGACACCTTAATCAGTAAATCAGAGTATGCAAAGCATCTTTAGCCATGTGAACCGCTTAGAACAGGGGCGTCAAAGTCATTTTAGTTCAGGGGCCACATTCAGCCTAATATGATAGAAAGTGGACCGGACCAGAAAAATAATATAAATAATAGAATACGAACTCATAAATACTGTCGACTCCAAAGTTTTCTCTATGTTTTTGAGTGAAAAAAGTCCAATTCTGTAATGAAAATGATTACGTTTATGTACTGTGCTTGAACACAACAAGAACAAATATGAACAACCTGAAAATTAATTTAAAAAGTGCACTTTTAACAGTATTATGTGTAGTTTATTATTTATAGATGTGCATTACAATGTACAGAAAACTTACAAACATGCTAAACATTTATTAACAGGCAGAATATTGTTAAAATTATACCTACTTCTATTAAGTCATTTCAGGTTGTTCATATTTGTTCAGGTTATTCACATTTTTTGTAAAAGGCTGGTCTGTAAATGTAAACATTTTTGTGTAATTTAACTTTCTCAAAACTAAAACAAACAGAAAAATTAGCAGTTTTCATTATTTACAGGTTATTATGACAGTGATTTACTGATCTGACCCATTTTAGATTGAATTAACCTAAAATATTTTTACATCCTTGATGAATATCTCCAATGTAATTTCTGCATTTCACAAATTCATCCTAAGGGCCAGATTGGACCCACCCAGGCTGCATGTTTGACACCTGTGGCTTAGAAGGAACAGTGTGTTGTGCAAAAAGAAGAATAGTATATGTGTAAAAATAAAAATAAAAAAAAAAAATTCTATGTATTTTGAAATAAAGTGAATTTCCTCATTTCCTTAAATTTAACAATACCTGCCTACTTGTAACACTAGCATAACTCTAACAATAAAACAACTCTTACCCGTTTAATTTATGGATTCGCTTTAAGGAGACATGAGTTCTGTCCCGTTAAGGCAGCTCAGTTCCCACGATTTACCGGGTAAAAAGATTAACTACACAGACACAAAGATGTAAAACACTGATTCTTACAAGTACAAAATGCATCTAGGATATGCATGCATAAGCAAATACACGGTCACACAACCATACTGCTTATGCACAAGCCACTGCAAATGCTTCCTTGTACAAGTTCACCCACATACAAAGCAGTCTGCATCACTCTGACACAAACACGCTCACAGCCACACACTAATAAACCCTTTACACATTTTCAGTTGTGTTTGATCATGCTTGTAAGGATGATTGTACCTTCTGTATACACTGAATTGTATTGATTTCTGTGTCTGTCTGTGTTTCTATGTGTTAGTGGATGTGCTCAGGCAGAAATGAGAGGGAGGATGGAATGAGGTCTTAGGCTGATGAGAAGACGTCCGCTATAAACCAATGTTGTTTATTGATTTTCCTAGTAATGACTTTTTAGAATATAGAAATGCACATATGCTTAGAAATATACATACATGCACGTAAGAAGTACATCACTGCATTCAAATACACAATTAAATGTATATTTAGAAGAAAACTGAGAAGTATCACATTTTTGGAACATTTTTGCAATCAAAATACTTGCATTTATTTTGGATGACTGTTCTATGTAACCTATAGGGCTCTATTCATTTCTAAAAGGGGATATGTACGAATAGGCAACTGTAATGTCACTAACAACGCCACTTCCTATTAATATTTTTCTAAAGTAGTGCATGGGCATTTCAGCACAAATCATGCTTTGGCACAAATCCGAACTCTGTACTGTTCACCCCTCCAAAATTATTCAGGAGAGCCACACACACTAAAGACTCTTTATCTCCACACACCCCTTTCCCTCTCACCATTTCTTTCACTCCCCCGCTGAGAGGATAAGGGCACTCCCTCTCTTAGTCAACTGTAGAGCATTTACACCGAGGTAACTGTAAGGTTAGCTTGATCAGCTTTTAGTTAGGAAACTTGGGCATCTGCCACAAAAAGAGACCCTCAAGCACTGTGGCAAACTTCACCTAAACTTTTACTTTTAGCATTTACCTCAAGAGTCCAGTCTTTCTATATTTGAGTGTGAAACCCCTCTTTTTATTAAATGTACAACTAAAAAAAAGAGTCACATTTTTGGTGTAGGTCATGTGGTTCTCTAGGAATCTAATTAAATCACACTGCTCCAGCAATCTTCATAGTGTAGACTGAAGAGAAATTACTCCAAGCATGTTCCCTCCCCATATAGCTGCAGTTCAGTCAGGCCTGCTCCCTGCAGCATATTCCAAGACCAGCTTGTTAAACAATTTCAAATCTCAACGCCAACTCCAACCTATTCATACAGTTACCCCCCTCCCTAATCGCCCCCTCCATCCTTCCATCCCTCCCTCTGTCCCTTCTCTGATCCCATTTCACACTGGAACCATCAGGAGCTTATCCCAATCTCAGCCTTGGCCAGGGGCCCAAAGCAGTGCAGGGCTCGCCTGAACTCAGCTGTGAACTCTCAACCTTTCCCTCAGCACCCTTGCCTCTCTAGTTAGCTGGCTCCCGCTTTACCCAGACTCCATCTCTGCCTATTTTAGGAGGGTTTTGGATAAGGGCTTCGATATGCAGTAGATGCTCTTATGCACAGTTTACAGGGCATGTCTAAACACACTCAGGGTGTTGAGTAGAACTCAACAATAACATAAACTCTGTGCTATTATCCAGACAGCAGCAAGCCCACCAACCAGCCACCCAGCCAGGCAGCCAGCCAGCCATCAAGCTAGCCAGGGAATCTCACTGCTCCATGCTGTCAGTCAAATAACCATCATGGTTCACCTAGTCATTTAACCACCAGGCCTTTGTGAATATTTTAAAGCGGTGTTAACTAACGGTTCTTAAAATGTGGCCTGTGCAGCGGAGCTAAGCCTCAGCTAAGGGCCAGCTTAAAGAGTTTGTTTTAGTCATCACAGACACAAATAGTACCTTCAGCCTTAACAAGACCTCTGCTTTCCAGGCTGCCCTCTGCTCCCACTCACCCTCTTCCACTATCCCATACACACGTCCAATAGTGTATTTCCTCAGTACTAGCAGTTACAATAATAAGATTTGGGTTTTACACAGCTGAGCTCATAGTAGTGTGTGCCACTGTTCAGGCTATTGTGACCTCTGTGGCCCTTAACCTGCTTATTTTCAGCTGATATTTAGGGATCATGAGACGGTCAAGAATAAAGGTTCTACTATGTACAGTTAAAAATGGGTGTCGAAATAATATTTATAAAATTTAAATGTAAACTAGACATCAATTTAGGTATCCAGTAAACATGGTGATATGTATATGTAATTGGACATGTTCTGTAAGTAATGATTTAAAATAGGTTAAAGTTGTAATACTGAGTTTAACAACAATGTGCAGGTTGTTAATATGTATGACTAATGGATGTTTCAGTGGTTTCATGAATGAGTAATGAATTGCATTTGTTTTACCTGGCATTAAAAACATTTGTCCTATATAGTGATATAAGTTGAAGCATGATGATCATAGGTCTCTGTCCAAAGACTGTGTTGGTGATGTAGAAACATGCTCTGAAGGTAATGTTACCCAATACATCTCACATTGTCAGAGAAAAATGGTCAGTCAGAGTGTTTGACTAACTACCTGCTTTAAACCATTATTTTTACCCATGTTTCTGAAAGTCAACCCAGAACAAAAAACAAAAGTCGAAGTGCCCTGATATATGCTCTTAAATATATGACAGTGAAGAACAGGAGGAGGGATGGGAAGTTAAATTAGGTGAAATCTGCCACAGGACAAGGGAATGGCAAGGTTCATGACTTTTTACTGGTTTGTCAAAGTTTTCTCTAAAGGGACCTGACTGTGTGTATGTGTTTGCACATATATTTCTATGTGTGTATGATTTTTCCCTCTGTGATGTGTAAGACAAAGAGATCATCTCCGTGACACACTTCGCCTTTATGAGAGGTACATCACACTACAGATGACCCTGTTGGCTGGCGTTGGCCCTTTTAACTACAGCACCCTGATGCAATCTGCTGTAAATACATTAAACCAAGCTGCAGAGGAGGAAGCTACTTATCCATCCTCTCTACCTCTCTCTTCATCTTACTTTCGTCTTCTCTGACTCGCTTTACCTCTCTCTTCTTCCCTTACTTCTCATGCTTGCTTTAATCTGTTTTTTGTGTTTTCGTATCTTTTTTTTTTATTTTCTGGTCTCCCTCCCATGCTCTACATCTGCTTTCACATAATGTGTGTCTCCAAGCTACACTGATCATAAGTCTGCTGATCTGGTTTGCCCCCAACTACTTAGCCACCCACCTTTACACCTACCCCACCCTTTGTTGCCCCTCACCTTTGTTGGATAGAAGTCACAGCCCAAACCTGCCTGGGGGTCACAAGGAGTGCCAAAGGTGCGCTGAGTGACGTGGCACTCTGGCTGACCCCTGGCAGCTTGGCAGGGCTGCCTCCCTAATGAGATTAGCTGGGTAATGCCGACTCTGTGTCTGTTTCTCCTGCCGCCCAGCCCGGCCCACCCTGGGGCCCTTTATTTAGCCAGCAGCAGGACAGGGTGTGCCAGCATTTGCAGGTCGAGGGCAGGACAGGACCCACAAGCCCACTGCCCTCCCTTTTCCATTTCCCCCAGCACATCTATCTGAACTGCACAGATTGGGATGTATCTTTACCATTCTGCTGTTGCATTGTTGTCTCTTGTTGTGAATGTGTGTCACTATTCCTCAGCATATCACTCTCTCTGTGAATTGGTGTATCATTCATTTTGGTTGTGCTTCCATGTTTTTCCATCATTCTCTGCTATCTCATCATTGTCCATCAAGCACACAGGTCAAAACTTTCCTTTAATGGCTGGTTTGGACTGACCGGCTTTGGTGATTGCTCACAGCAGCGTGAAGTGCAAAGCTGCTCACTGTACCGCCCTGCGAAGACACACAGACCTAGACAGTATTAGCAGCAATGTAACCATCAGCCTGGAGCGAGCTAGTTAGCCAGATAGCAGGTTAGTATAGAGACATAACATTTAACTGATATTCGCTCAGAACATGAAACTGAATTTACTGTGTTTGTACCTTTGTAATCTCTTTGCCTCTTCAGCTCCTTTTGTTCCTTTGTGTAGGTGGCTCTGAGGGTTTTTATTACCCACATTAGCAGTAACCAGGCTGAAGGGCCAATTAAACGCCTACAACTTTGTCACCATGACAGAGTGTTTTTATGAGAGGGTCCTCAAAAGAAAGGGGGCCCCCCATGGCACAGGTGTGCCCCCCTCAGCTCTAGGGTCAATTTCAAACTGACTATGTGACAGCTCCTGAGAGTCTGTCAGTGTTATACATCCGAGCCCAGGTGTCCAGGTGTTTCTGCTTTCTGCATGTGATTGCACACTAACACCTGCTTGCTGTGGCCCTAGGGCACGGACAGGTTCAAGTTCCACCCAAACAAACATCCTGTACCAATCGCTTATTAGACATGTGTGTGCATCTGTCTGTGTGCACACAGTAGGTATGTGTATGTGAGTGTATGCTTGTGTTCTCATCATTTACACCGAGGAGTTGTGTTACCTAGACGTGTCAAAGTCTGCTTTTGTGCTGACAGACAGTCAGGTTGCTCTTCACCTTGTGATTGCTCTTGATCACTCTGGCATCAGGTTCTGACATTATGTGTCCCTGCTCATCCATGGCCACATGAGAACACTGTGGACAAATGTGTCATCTTCAGCCAAGAGCAGTATTTAAAGAGGTGAATTAACTTTAACCCAAATCCTGTTCTCCATGTTTCGGTTGTGAACTGCTGTCTTTCATACAGACATTCTAGAACACACACTGAAAAGACCTTGTTCTCTCTTTTTCTTCTTTATCTGTACCTTTAAAACAGAAAGGCACTAAATACGCACTGAAAAGGGCCAATACACATGTGCACACATGCATACGTGGATGTGCAAACACACACTTCTCTACCCCATATCACATTGCTGATATACACCTTTAGAAAAGAGAAAAGAAATCCTGCTGAATAAAATGTAATTGTAAGGTAGGTTTAGAGGCATCCATGTTAATCTCCAAAGAGAAATGCATTCATAATAGTCATGCAGCTGGATGTGCAAGAAACTTAATTAACTGGAGACCTTGTCCATAGATGGCAGGTCAAGGGAATCTCACCCACTCTATCTTTACTAGTCAAGGCATTTCTCTGCATTTGTACAAACTGAAAGCCTTTCTCATCCTTTTAAACTGTTTATATCTTTAGAAGTTAAAAGTATTTCTTACCTATATTTATGGGAATAATTTCGCAAATCAGTTAAACTATGCTCCAATGTACTACATTCACTTCTAAGTGGGGATTTTTTTTTTTTACATTTACCATTTTTCTATTCATAATGTTTGCTTTCATCAGTATATGTGCAACAGAGCTTTCTCAACATACACCTAATGGTGATGTAAGAACACTGGTGATCAAATCACTCTTTCATTTTAGTTCAGCTTGAGTTTATAAAAGTTGTTCATATATATGTCTGATATATTTCCTGTGAAGAGTAGTCTTTACAGATTAGTTAGTTTGGCAAAGGAGAAGAATTTTAATTAAACAGTGCTAACTTTTTATCGTACTAAACCCAGTTGCAATTTCACATTACTTCTTTCGATATGAATGAGATCAAATCTCATGGGTTTGTGAGAGACTTATGAATTAACCTTGTTGTCCAATGAATGCACATCTGTAATAGCCTGTGCATTCTAGTGTGTTTTCCTCTTTCACCACCATGCGTCATAGGGCATGGTGCCCAGCTCAGGATCTGTGAGGTGGCCCGTTGTGGTATGCCCCTGCAGGTGCACAGAAGCAGGACAACCCCTAGCCATATGGCAGGAGTCCCTAGGCTGTTGAATGCTCAGTCACACTTGGACCTCTGCGTACGCACCACAGTCACCACAGAGCCTATTGAAACACCGGCTGGGATTTGAATGTTACAAGTACAGTGTATCATATTTTTAAAGATATCTCTAGAAAATCCAGTCTTGACTGGAGGGAGCACAGTGAAGCTTCAAATCAGACACTCAAAGATTGTACGTGTTTAAAAATTTCTTTTACCTGTGAATTTGAATTCTTGCTTCTTTCTGTATTTCACAAAAAAAGGTGAGGGTTTGGACTTTGTTCAAAGATACGAATGGACAACACCAGAAAAGAATACCGGAAAGAAAGGAAATTCTAAGGGGGTGAGAGAGTGCACATAAAGTGAGGGTTAAGAGTCAGATAAAAAGAGTAAGTGAGGAGGAAGAGGATAAAAGAAAATACAAAAATAAGGTCATCAATGTCTTGTTGAGAGAAACACAGAGAGAGAGAGAGAACTAAAAGAGCATCCAGAGAGAAAAGGATAGAGGATCCCTCTGGATGGGGATATTGTAACATCACACTGTAGGGTCCCTTATGGGACAGCTGCAGACGGTGCACACTCTCTGCTGCATGCAGGAAGAGGAAGCTTTGCCAGCATGGAAAACATACAAGAGAAGAACGAGAGACAAGCGGAGCAGAGAAAAACGCAGTTCCCCCCAGAGACGAAGAGGGAATTTTCTGCTAGCGTAAACACTATGTAGGCAGATAGCTGAGAAAGAAGAGAAGAGGGAAGAAGAGAGAGGAAATGGCAGAGAATAAGCAAAGAGAGTAAGGCAGTATGATGAATAGATGAAATGGTGGGAAAGTAGAGGAGAAGAGTTCAGAGAGAAGAAAAGCTGAGGGATAATACTTTGCAGTCAGATACATTAATCTATAACATAATTGTGTAATGAGGCTAAACCACAGTTTATGGTGATTCAGCAGGAATGTTTCCTTTTCATAGCATATAAGGCACAAAATCATACCCTCATCACACAGACAGATTTTTTTATTATTATTTTTGCTTTGACTTGGTCTATGGTGACTTAATATTCATCGAACTTAACTTTTATTTAGTAATATTTATCCAAATCTTTTCTTTACACCATAGTTCATGTCTTCAGTTTTTAGTGTCTTTGAACTTCTCTCCATACCACAAAGCTCACAATACTGAAACTCTGCAGGCATTTATTTTATGGACAACTGCACAAACATTCACCAGAATTGTCCCACTAGCATGATGTTCAATATTATATCGATATGCTTTGTGTGTTTGTTTACAGTACTGTCTGAGAGTGGAGGAGGTCCATGAAAAGTTTCATTAGAATGGAATTGTTGGAGCATGTTGCATTAGTGCTCCTGGGGCAGAGCTGTGGGGTCATTAGAAAGGCTCTGATCAGAGGTCAGAGTAGGCTGCTGTAAAATGGGATGCGACTACTCACCAACATAGCAATAAATACAAAGAGAAACTTTAACTGCTGTAAAATATGAGGCAGTCCTCTCCTCTGACAGCATACAGGGTGTGCATGTCTATAAGTGTGTGTGCTTAAGTGTGTGTTTAGGGCCATGGTTTTGCTTAAGAGAGGGAAGACGATGGGGTTAGGGAGGGGTTTAATATGCTCCTTTAGCCCTCGGGGGGTTGTACAGTTGAAAGTCAGTGCATGAGGCGTGCAGAATCATACCAGCCTGCATTTCAGAGGGGCTGGGGGTGGTGCTGAATTGGACGGGTGGGGGCCTGCTATAAAAAGTGAAATCATATCACTTAGCAGCTGAGTGCAGATAAAGCTGTGTTTGAACTGGGAGGCATAAATTATACATTGTAAACAGAGCGTTGGGAGACTACGGCTCGTTTAAATTATGACAGAGGGTAGTTTTTCTCCTCTGCTGTCTTCCTTCCCACACTTCTTTTTCTACTGCTCTCTCAAACTTTTACTTTGTCCCCTGAATCTTGATGAATTTGTTACATCTTACTTCTCTCCATCTCCTCCTTTTTCTCCAACGCCTTCTTAAATGAGCACCCACAGTGTCACTGATAGGTGGCATTCCACACATGTCATGGACCGAGTGGGTGAGAAGGCTTGCAGCTCCACGTGACACATTTATATTCCTGTCCTGCATTGTTGAAGTTGGTTCCCTATGCTTTTTTTTGTTTTTTTTTGTTTTTTTAAATGCCTCCGTCGGCCCTGACAAGTGTGCGGTTATTGATCAGTTTATTCTATTTGCTGTTGACCGCTCAGGACCATCTCTCTGCTGCCAAGTCAATAGCGAAGGATTGAGAGGGTGAGTGTCTCCCCTGACCTCCCCTCCTTCAATCTCTGACTCTGCCTCGGACACCCCACCACACAAATAGACGCTTGCAGAGAAACGCACGTGCATGCACAAAATGAACGACTCTCTCTGTCAGTTGTACCCACACCTCTGATCCCAGCTACAATTTTGATTAATCTCAAAGTGCTGCAAGGTCATGGCAGGTCTGTGTGTGTATCTGGTGTTAGCTGATGCTGTCAGATAAAGGTCTTAAGCTGTTGGTGTGGTATGCGTGTGTGTATTTGCTATATGTGGGTGTTTTTGTCAGTGCGCATGTGTGTCCATGTCATGGTGGGTCTAGATTGGGGCTTCTCTAGAGGTGATCATGGCTGCTCTGAAGCAAGGATCAGTGACCTTGCACTGTTTGGCGGACATTGCAAGGTCAAGGGTGTGTTTGTACAGAAATGTTTGTTCTTTTAAAGCTTTTCATTTCTTCCAAAGTAATGGCTGATGAGCAGTGTTTAAAACAATTCCTACTACAGAGGTAAGCAGGAGTTCCACTGGTTGTTATGTATTCCACAGCTGAAATGTGAATACAGTTGTTCATTTAAGGTAGTGAATTTCCAGTCACTACATATCACATGTTCCTTTATCTCATCACTTGCAGAATTATCACAATGCTGTACAAGCTTCATAGAATTTGCAATTGCACACATGGTTGGCCAACGCATTATGCTGCCAGATGACACTGGGCTGTGTTGTAGTAGATGTATTGCCAGGATCAACATTTTTTTGCCAGCTGATCCTACTGGAGCCTTTTGAGGCAACACCTTCACTGCACAAATGTTGTGATCTAATTTAAATGAATGAAGAGGCTGCATTGTTTGAGGCAGTGCTATAATCTTCCTGAGCACAGCCACACAGGTTTAGGGGTTATGATTCTTATCAAAGTAGTGTTCAAATTAATTCCAATTAAAATGTTATAGGGTCAAGATTCTTGTCCATGATTAAGTGATCTAGCAATTTAAATGCATGTAATGCATGTGCTTGAGAGTGCCTGTGCCATTGTGTTTCACCAGGAAACTTTTTACTGTGTATTGTTCCTTTATTCTTGAGTTATGAATTAGCATAGCTCAGTTTTTCTTTTTGCTCATCAGCGTTGCTTCATTTCTCAAGCTGGTTCACTTATAAAGCCCAGACTGGGTGCTACAACCCCTTGCCACTCCATGGAGTGCGAGGAGATAATTATTCTCTTTCTGACTCACACATTTCGATAAAAAATGCATACAGCTGGGGCTCGAAGCAGCTTATCAAAAGGTTAACTCTTCCCCACAGTTGACTGTGCCTACAAAGGAGAGTATTTCCAACAACAGTGGCAGCGGCAGACCACTTTGTGTTTTCCTGCTGTTTTGTTTGGGTGTTTTCAGCATCGCTGTGACCCGCTGCTGGCCTGATGCTTTGTTTTTGCAAAGTTAACTTTCAATCAAGAGACAAGGCAGCTGTTGTTTGTGTTGTATTCTGTACATCATTTCTTAAGCAGCCATCTGAGTACAGATTCACCAGAACATTATTCTGACATGAATATACTGCATACAGTTATTTCATATTATGAGATTTCAGTTTTATCTATGCAATTAAATAACATTACATGTTACAAACCATATACACAACAGTTTTGTGCGTCTCAATTTTGGTAATTATAGTTTTCTGTGTCATCTCTAAAACAATCATACTGTGACTAAGCGTTGACATTTTTTCCAGTAACATTTACATTATGCTCCATTCAGTATGCGGGGCATTCTATTTAGAACTTCTCATTTAGATTCAAAAATCTTTTAGTTTTTCACCTTCACATACGCTGTATTCCCACATACACCACTGTCACTCATTCATACGCGCAAAGTTAATACACACACTCACACTTGAGGCCTTATGTAGAAGGACTGCTGCCTGGGAAAGTGATAGCAAGAGAAAAGAAGCTCTGGAGAGTGAGTTATCTCTTTAGATGTCATTGAGGGGCGCCTCTTTTCTCCCCCTCCCCTTCCCTCTATCATTTTCGTCTTTCTTTCTCTCTCCTTCCTCTCTCTGTCTCCCTCTCTCTTGTTCCCACTTGCTCTCTCAAATCATGCTTGCCTCCAGTGGTATTCAGACAGTCCAAGGACAAAGTAGAGATATGCTGGGAGCAATGGACTGTCCGTCAGTGTGTGTTTGTGTGCTTGCCTCAGTGTGTGATGTTGACTCTTTGAAGCTGTTCTCCCCTTGTCCTGACAGATCGGAGTCTCATCCCTCTCCATTTAACCCCCTGACGCTACATCTTACGCTCACACAAACAAAACACACATTTCAGGCTGCTGTGGACACACACCAACACAATTCAAGATTTAAGATTCACCTAGAGCACCGTGCACAGCTTGCTGTTGTCGAGGTCATGCCCTTGTGTTTAAGGACTGTTACATGTACTTCATTTGATATTTATTGACTTGTCAAGGTGACTGTAATGTTATTAAATAGTCCATTTCCATAAAGTTGTAAGATATGTGTTTTTTTTTTATTATTCAGTCATCTTAGCCGTGTATCTGTAGCACCAAGCCAGAGGTCTCTATATTATTAAGTCATGCAGTGTGTTAATGTGGCCTTGGCTTGTCTGACTAAACCAGACTGAAGTAGATGGCCCCGGGGTCTGTGACCCTGAACACACTCACACATACACATTCATATACACACAAAACCAACCAGATGCCTGACCTACTCCCCTCATGCCCCACACATACACACATGAAATCTATGCTGGAGACAGACTTCTCCGTGTGTGTGTGTGTGTGTGTGTGTGTGTGTGTGTGTGTGTGTGTGTGTGTGTGTGTGTGTGTGTGTGTGAGACGTGCCTATTCCGCTCTGTCGGACAAACAGGGGAAATCCTCTTTGTCTTGCCTTGTCCATCACAGGCCATCTCACTGTCCAGGCACACGTGGGCGTCTTTCAGAACCTCCTCTGACCTCCCCAGCCAGGCTCCAGACCCACACAAGTTCGCCAACAATCACAATCACACACACACACACACACCAACATGCACAGGCCCCTTGGCTCCAGCTGGGTTCCCCTGACGCAGGGACACACGCAGACAGGAAGTTTGAGGAGAGGTTTGTGTCAGTTCGCTTCTCTTAGAACACCTCAGGTCTGACCCCCTCTTGACCAGGCAGCTTCCTCCACCTCCATCTCTCCGTAAACAACCACATCCCTGCGACTGAAGGCGTGCCGGCTCACCAAGTGTAATAACATCAGTCATGTTTTGATGTGAAGCGGGAGGGCTACGTGAGTTAAGGAGGCTGACTCACATAGATATGTTTGTGTGTTCTGGGTTTTCTCTGATTGCAGGGGTGGCAGAACTTCGTCATGGAGGAAAACATGTTAACCTGTCACTTTCACAGTCTCCTTCTACTATTTATCCACTTTGTGTCTTTAGGACATACACACGGCCATGCACGCACATGCACACATGTACACACATAGACAGAGGCTGTCCACTGATCTTGTTGAGTGTGTGTCAACTCCATTAGCACATTCCCAGATAGGGCCAGAGCCCTCTTATCTGTGGCGACCCATTAATTACACTTTGTTCCCTTAAGTGATCTATTTCAGACCTGCCCCGCCCTCAGCACCCACTCTGCGATCGCCACCTCTGGCCTGTTCCTCCCCCACCTGACCTCCTCTCCTCTCTTCTCCTCTCACCCTCTTCTCCTCTCCTCTCCTCCTCTCCTCCTCTTCTCTTCTCTTCTCCTCTCCTCTCCATCCTACTCAGTAGACTTATACAGCTTGGTTATATCTACTGTACACTTTACAGTTTGTATTTCTTTATTTGAATGTATTGGTCACTGTATTTTAAACTGTACCTTACTGTGTGTGAGTGCTCAATTATGAATCCTGTGAATGACTCTTGACCTCGTGTGAATATCGCCCTCTCTACATATGTGTGTCTTATAGTTGTGCATGCATGTTTTATAATTGTGTGTATGTGCATTGATTGTGTGTGTTCGTGTCACCTTGCCAGGTGCTGTTAGTGGAAATAGTGTTTCAAGTGGTGACCTTACACAACGATTTAACACTTTAACCTGAGCCTTTGTATGTATATTCATGAGGTTGTATTTGTTCCTTTATTTACTCTCATAATGTTAGCATTTAGGACCAAAATGTAAAATTCAAGCAGTTTTCATTGCTTTTTTTTTTTTTGCAGTTATTCTGTAACTCAAATTGTTAAGAAAGAACCATATTATAGCCTTAATATTTAAACATTTTCAGATAAGATTCTTTAACATGTTTCCTTGTTACATAGGGGTATATTTACTTCATCTTGTTGATGATTGTTAGGATTGACACATTGTGTTAAATACTCTCAATTTGTGTGTTTTGTGTTTATAATGCTGCACAGATACTCTGGTGACCCTTTGGTCATCATTATTTGGTGCTATAAGGTTCTCAGTCTGTTTAATAGTTATTTAGTACGAGTGTTATATCCTAGGTGAACCATGACATGAGAACATGGTTTGCAAAGGAAATATAAGGACTTTATTTATTAAAGGTAACTGAAATATGTATGACACAAAGGAAAATGAAGCATATTAGGTGTGAATGTTACAGGTGCATGAAGTGGTGATGACATTTGTGGGTGTAGCTGGCACAAAATATGAACATAAGGGAACTCAGGAGATATAATGGGAAAGTATCAAGGAGGGTGTCTATGTAACACCACAATCAGCTCCTAAAGAATGCAAGCGCCACATGTTCCTGTAGGACAACAGGGGTTACCATACCAGTCAAACACTCCAGCACTGTCAACAATATGCAACAGTGGAATTTCCATTTATAGGTAATGGTTTAGGTATGAAAGCAGCCATACAAGGGCTCTGTGATCATTTGTAACCATAAGATAAACTCTAGGAATTTATTAATAATTTACCCTGTTTCCAGTATAAAATATGTTCAGGTACTTTTGGCCGTTACACCTTGTGTTGTACAAAGCATGTGCCAGTGGTGTTTATGGCTGAGATATATTATTCTGGAAAGCTTACACAACCTGGTTCGTGAAGAAGGGCTACAAATAAGGTGTGTGCGATCACCGTGGTCTTGTGTGTAGGGGGATTCTCACACTCAAGGCTGCCTATTGTGTGACCACTGATTGTGAATGCCGCCCAGTCTTTCTTACAGGTGCAAGGGGCCCTCTCTTACCCCGCTCCTCCTCCACCTCCTTTGTGACTGAGTGATGTGTGCATGTCTGATATTGTAGAAGTGTGTGTTTGTGTGTGGGTGTGTGTTTTTCTATAGCTGGCATTGTCTTGAAGGTGTTAGGAAGGTGTGCGTGTATGTGTGTAAGTGTGTGTTTCAGACCTCATTGTGTTGAAGTGGAGCAGGCGTTGTGTGTTTATGTGAGAGTGGAGTGAAGTGGTGTATTGAGTGTGAGGTTTGGCTTGGATTTGGTTATATAGACTGTTCGTGTGTGTATGTGCGCATGCTCCATCTCCACCAGTGTCTTTGGCAAGGTTGTCTCTGTCTGACCCTTGCCCAGGCATGATTGTGTGTGCATCTGTGTGTGTGTGCTACTTTATGTGTGTATGCTTGTGCCTATGTGAGTGCACGTATATGCATGCATGCAGTGCCTCCACTAATGGACAGTCTTTGTGGGGGCCTCTCTTTTCAGCCATGCTGCTTTTGAGACACATTGTGCCTGGGCATAGAAACAGAAGCTCTCCATTGCCCCTCAATAGGCCAAAAACAAAACCGTGTCAGGCGAGCTAGCAGCCCCCGAGTGTTTGCCATTTAAGCCCTGACCAATGGTGATGCAGCTGGAACAAAGAGCCTGGACAGGGAAGGAGGCCTGCACTGTTTACAGTGCTAATGTCTGGGTGGCACTCCCAACAAGGCCCCTCCATACACATACATGTGTACGCACCCTTGGTCACTCAATCTCTCTTTCTAGTATGTCTCTCGTTGTCACATATACACACTGAATCAACATATGCAGACGTGTCATGTTTGCTGGTACATGACTATAACAAATGAAAATATACTCATTATTTTTTCATTAAAAGTTAAAAATCCTCTAATTGCAACTAATTTATTTTCTGTCAAATAGTAATGTTCTAATATACATGTATACACAATTTGTATTTGGTATTCACATTATTTGTTGATGTTGCTATTTTAGAGGAAATGCACCCTTTATTTCAGTTTAAAATGAATTCATTATTGGTCACTATTGTATCTATTGTCTGATCTGTTTAGTGAAAGGAAAACATTATATTCAATTTTTTGCATAAGAATTTTACTGCTTAATCTTGTATTTCTCAACTGCGTTTTTAGCTGGTGAAACTGATTTGTATGTGAGGATCTGCTTTGTGATGCACAATACAAACAAATTTCATTGCAACTATACAGTGTAGTTTTTAACCTTTTAACTCATTTTAAAAAGGAAAAAAAAAAGCTGCAGTTCATATCTTTGTTAAATACCATACACACAGATGCCTCTCCTCTTATTCCAGAGTTTCATCACATTTTTGTAAAACCGAGTTAAACAACTGACATTGAAAGGTGCATTCATAAGTGACAGCATGTTTTGGCTTTCGATTTTTACTGAAGAACAGAGGAGAGAGTCTGACACTGGTATCAAATAGCCTACACTGTCCTTGGACCAGGGTTATCTTGTAAATACTCTGCTCCAAGTCTATAAAGGCGAGGGTCCTTTATGATGGCCAAGGCCACTCATTCACATTAAAATAAAAAAGCACTCAGTGCAGTCTCAGTGTCTAGGTAAGCAGGCTGCAAATGAGAAGGATAGATGAAGGGAGGGAGTTGATGTAGAAAGTACAAGTACAGTACACCGTCCTTTGTGTTAAGTCCTTGTCACAAGTTTTACTCTTCCTAGAATTACAATATGGAAGGAAAAATAGCCTTCTTTCGATGATGGTTTCAACAAGTTAATGTGATATTCTCCTCTCTCTGGGCTTCACTTGATTTTGTTTCTCTGTGTCTCTCTTCTGTTTGCATTTTACTCTAAGTAAATACAGAGTCCCCTAAGCGGCCCCTGTAGCTAGTGATTCAGGTTCCTCATCTCTGGATGTGTAATGAGTTCTGCCTTGTTTTTGTCTAACAACAACATACAATAATAAGCAAAGTAATTAAAAGCAGTACGAGGGAGCTGGGGAGGGGGGGCAGACCCCACTTACATTAAAAATGAATTGCATTGGAGAAGCTGCAGTGGTAGCACGGGTTTGATGAAATGAGCTGTGTTTTGAGTCATTTTGTGTTTGTGTAATGTGTGTTTCTCCTGCTCCTGTAGACGTGTGAAGCCTTAGTTCCATGTTGATTTTATTAGAAAAGAAGGCACTTTCTGTAGTGTTGCATAAACAAAGAAGGATTATACCAGTGTTACACTGTCCGTTGGTTTGACATGGATGTCCTAACCTTCAGTGAAATTTGAAGGGCTTTGTTTGTGTGGAGGATGGTGGTCAGGGATGGGTAAATTTAGATTTAATTAACTTTTTGACTGAGGACAACATCTCCATGTTTTGTTACAAAGGACAGAGTTGCTCTGGCAGTTTGGCTGACCGGCTGTCACCTGCCCGGGCTCCTCTCGACCTCTTCTCCAGTGGCAACATGTCCTGGCCCTTCAACAGACAGCCACAAGGGACAAAGTGACATCCTTAACCTTTACGCATGTCTGCAAACAAGATGACAACGCGCATAACTGACTTTATGCGCCTGTGCCTTTCACGTGGACAACCACACACAGGGAACTATTACACACATGCACAGAGTATCGACGCACACGTGCACATAGTCTCACTCACACCACTGAAGATCATCTAATATCAGAGAACGTCAGGGGCGGAAATCCGATCGTCTGACAACCAGGATACAGATAGCGATTCCCCACTGCAGATCCATTCAACGGATAGTTTCCACAAACAGCACCATGGCTAAGGTTACAGCCAGCCAGGACCCGCACCACAACATGCTACACTGCCTCACATCGAGATAAAACAACAGCTTAGGTTACTGTCGATAGCATATCGATAAGAAAACACACCGCGATAGATTCTTGATGAAAACTTTGACAAGAGGAAATGAGAAAATGTTTGCTTGTGGATGCAATAATATCATCAGTATTCGTCCTGTTAGGTATTCTGTTTTTGTAATTTTCACTTTCTGATTATATCGTTGTTCATCTCCTTTTTTTAATTGAAGCTCATTAAATGTTTAACCCAAATGTCACTATATTTGATTAAGCACCCATAATTGTTTAAAGAAATTCAATTCACACAAAAAGTATCATCACTGTACATTCCCCTCGCCTCAGAGTCTTCTTAATAAGTTGAATATGTATTTATATTATGAATGAAGTAAAGAGATATGCCCCCCTTCACATCAATGTAATTACGAATCACAAAAAAAGAGTTTGATTCAAATAAAATAGGCCATTTGTACACAAGCAATTAACTGGTGAGGCTTTAAATAATGTAGCCCAGATGGAACCTAATTATAGTCGGCATGCTTTGATTCAGGCTTTCTGTCAGAGTATCACTCCGGGCGTCACTTTGGCTTTACAGTCACCTAGCGTTTGTTTTGAAATTTGTGACAATCAGAGGCGATTACCATTTGTAACAGCATGCCGTGTTTGGTGCGGAGGGAAGAAAGCATGGCCCATAGCTATGGAGGAGTTTCCTTGTTTCCTTTTTAACAGCGAAAAACTCTCCTCTGTTCCTTTACCTCCCTGCGCACAAATGATAACAACTGTGTGTGGATGTGTGTGTTATGGAATGTGTTTTGGATTTTTTTTCTTCCAGAAGGATATAGTGGGTATATACTGTACCACATACATGCCATCAGTGAGCAGACACTCGCAAGTGACAAATGTGTTCGTATATGTGTCGGCGTCTTGTACCAGTGTAGAGTCAGAGTGAGATCAAACAGTCAGTCAATTACCTTGAAAGGGCTCCAGTGGCTGTGACAGAGAGGAGAAGGCTAAATATCCAGGATCAAATAGTCTCCTCTGCCTGTCACATAATGAGGGAGTCTCAGCCGGCTCAGACAACACACAGAATGGTCAAACACAGGCCACGGGTTAGGTACAGGACTGAAACTCGGCATGACCTGAGCAGAGATCACAGAAGGGGAGCTTTCACTGCAGAGTCCGTTTCTGTTCCTACTGTTTCTTGTGTTGCAGTCCAACATCACCATGGAACGTGCATGCATGTGTGTCCGCTGGCGTCCAACCGTCGTCTTTCTGTGTTAACCGTACTTACGCCCAACGCTAATTCTAAACACATTTTGGATTTTTTTTTTTTTTCTCTGTATTTCCCATGACTATACTCACTGTTATGGAGCTTACATTAACATCATTACTGCTTTAGAATAAATGAGGACATTATTGCGTTTACAAAAGAGTTTATTAGATTAATGAAATTACAATGATCTTATTAAATACAGCACAAGGATGTTAATTTACAGTTAATGCAAGAGAGGACACATAAATGTTCGAACAATTTGCCTTTATTTAAGTTTGATCCATAAAATATACATGTGATATGAGTTCATTTTAAGTCAGCTGTATCTGCTTAAACAAACATGAAATCAAGGGCTCATATAAAATCTGCTTCTTAGTCAGACTTTTTTCTTTTTTTTTTTTTTGCACCGACTTAAATTGAAGATAAAGTAGCACTCATTGGCTGTTCATGGTTTCACTTTACACGCAAGACACACCCAGATTCCCAGAAGTCACCTCATCGATTCCCACATCTTTTAAAGATATTACTGTTGATTTGTGGCATAGCTGAGGGGATTCTCTCTTGCTCGCCCTCTCCCTCTCTAGTGGCGAGTGAAGCCTGGTCACCGGGTCTTCTCCTCTAAATCAGTGGTCACAGCTCAGCTTTGACAACAGCCATTAGGTTCAACACACTTTGGCTATTAAAGGAAGGGACGACGAAAGCTGTTAAAGGCCTATTTAAGCTTGAGTGAGAGTGGGTTTATGTCTGTGCGAGTGTGAGTGTTGTCTGGGAGGATGGGGGGAGTTGGGGGGTGTACTTCCTCCCAAAGCGTCCGCCATATAGAGGGGGTGGAGCTTAACATTAGAGTCATTGGAGGGGCACAGGCTCATCTGCATATTGGCACAGAGACGCCCCCCTGGTGACCCCGAACTGCGATGGGATAGGGTGGAGAGGCTGGCGGCGTTCCGGAGGAGTTCACCGCCAGTTCAGGGTGAACGAGAGAGCACTGCGGCATTGATCGCTTCTGCAAGAGAAAAACAGGACAAAACAGAAGTAAAAACACTAGTGAGGGAGAGAGAGACTGATGAGACGGGGAAAATAGAGGAGGAGGAGGTGGAAAAAGATCACAGTGCCTCAAATTGGATATAAATGATAGATTAGAGGTAGGAGAGGGCTGTGTCTTTGTTTTCCAGGGATGGGTGTTACGTTGAGCTCTACACAGGTAGCGCAGTCACTGAGAGCGCTCGGTTATTGACTCTCGTGATTGCCAGGCCAGTAAATTTGACCCAAGGCACTAACTGCAGAGAAGTCCCTTATCTCAGAGTGATCGAGGAACCTACATACATGTACGCACAAATTACACGCACATGCACACACACACACACACACACAGAGAAATACGAACACAAACAAACAGCTGAACCCGTATCCACCATGAGCCAACAACCTTACACTTACCCCCAATCTTACAATGATACACACATGTGCATGCACACCGTCTCCATTAATGCGTCCAGGCAGGGGTCAATCTAATAAACATAGGGTCAGTGCAGTGGTCAACAGAGGCCTGTCTGTGGTGAGAGAGCCTTTAAGGTGCTTCCTAATTGTATCCCTGCGGCCCTCTAGTCTAGCTTTTTATAGCCAATCCCATGTACACAGAGGAGAAGGGGAGGAAGTGAGGAAGGAAGGAGAAAGGCACTGAAGAAAGGTCTAGAGGTATTTTTAATGCTACTGCCGATCCCACTCATCCAGCAGGGTCACATTTTTGTCAGGGACCAGTTGTTTTCACCCAATCCGAACTGATTTCAGATGCTGAGCTTATCCTTTTTAATCCTCCCAAAGGAAATTG
Organism: Ostorhinchus rueppellii; assembly: GCA_030068375.1. Classification (NCBI taxonomy): domain Eukaryota; kingdom Metazoa; phylum Chordata; class Actinopteri; order Kurtiformes; family Apogonidae; genus Ostorhinchus; species Ostorhinchus rueppellii. Next base: position 24,627,008 of record JAQQZY010000029.1, read on the forward strand.
TTGTGACATATTTTAATATTCTTATCTTAACAAAGGCAACCCCACCCCCACCCCTCATGAAAAGAGTGTACAAACACATGTACACATTGAAAATTGAAAAATCATTACTGACCGGCTTGTGGTTTACTAATCCCACTGTCTGTAAACATATAAATCTGCGTAAGGATAAAATGCACATCTCTGAGCAAACCTCTCCCTCTGGGGAACGCGAGGGCACCTCAGTATGGCCTCTCAAGTCCAGTTAGGGCTGCGTTGTTAAGCAGCTGAGCCGTTAGCCAGCGGCTGCAAAAATAAGACATTATCTGTTAGCATTTTCGCTGCATGGTTAATGAGCAGGAATAGAGACAAGTCAGGCAGCAGCTGCAGCCACGAGTTGTCCTTATCGTCAATGCTCCGATGACGGGCCAAGGTGTTCCGTAGACTGGCTGGCACAGGGGAAACATAGAAACAGCCATTGAGTGTGCAAGCTATCCAACCAAAAAGCTGCCCCGTGATACCCTAACCCCTGATGCAGACAGGAACCTGAGGCGAATGTACCAGATTTCAAGCTCCTGTATGACCCCAACTTGGGAACTGGCTAACCTGGAGGAGGTCAGAGGGAAACCAAGCACTCCTGCCTCCCTCCTACACCAGCCAGACCACCTGATATGTTCGCTAGTTGCCTCTCCCCAGCTTCTGTCTTGACTTTCCTCAATCAGCCCTTTAGAATGAATGACTACCGCTCCACTGGTTTCGCTTAGTGAGCCCATTGTGCATAACTCTGGTTTTGTTGGAAGGCCTGAGATGGAAAGACAGACGTGAAGTGGTGTTGATTATCAGGTATCCGCTTGGATAACATATTAAAGCTGTCCCATTGGACTAATAGGTCATAGGCTCACATGGCTCTCATGCATAAGGCCCGAGTGGCGCAAAGAATTGTGGAAGGGGAGCGGCCTGAGAGATGAAGCAACTTATCAAATGGCTTTCATTCATTTTCATCCTTACCCATGCTTGTAAGATGCAGGGCCACATGTTAAATGATATTTCCAGAAGCGTTCTTCATTTTTCTGCCTAATGTGATTGTTTTATTGAAGCGTGTTTAGACCCAACTAATGTTATGTTTCTGTGTATAACTTTGTACAGGAACAGAAAGGCATGAGCTGACCTCCTGGATGAGTTTCAACTCCATCTTCCGATTCTTCAGTGAGGTCCTGGAGGCAAAAGAGGACGAAGAGGCCGAGGAGACCGCCAATACCGTCACCACGCGCAGCAGCTCCCTCAAAAACAAACATCAAGATTTGTAGAGGTCCTGCAACAATAACTAGGAGCAAAAGGGCAGGGAGGAGGGGGGTGGCAAAGGATTAGTAGTAACAACCACAGAAAGGAAAGATACGTTTTTACTTTTTTTTTTTTTCATCTTTAGTTTTTTTTTTTGCCCCAGTCCCTCTGTAACTTCCCTCTCTTTCCTTCCTCTCTCTTCTCCATGAGTGTCATTTCTCCCCTTCGGCCCTCTTTGGCTCTGCACACCCATATTCTTGTTGTTGAAAGAGGACACAGTACAGGGTCGCCATGTATACATCACAATAACGTTTTGCATTACTTCTAGATGAGTGCAACTGTCAAAGCAATATGGGCCTGAGTGTTAGTGCTTCCCGTGGGCTGTGGCCCGGCTGCGGGTACGGGCCACAGCAGCAGAGATTAAGGCTGACAGCCGCTGTGCACACTGCGCTGGGGTGCACCTCTAATTGTCCTGACATCAGTCTGAACTGAGCTAATGCCCTGCCTGCACTCCAGTCTGCACTGCTCAGCCTCCCCCTCCATCCTCCTGGTCCTAAAGCCTGGACTACTCCCCCGAAGTGTATGCTGTATGACGGTTTGATGTTATTCAACCTCATGATGCTGTTTTGGTTTTCCCAGCTTATAGAAACTACCAGTCATTTTAACGCAACCATAATTTGTTGCAATTTCTTAAAGGTGATGTTTTACAATTTATTCCTTATCTTGTTAACTCCACATAATTATCTTTTCAAACACTTTTTATTTTTTTTGCATTTACCTTTCAGTGAAATCTGGTTCTAAACCATCTAGTTTTGCTTGCGTAGTAATAAGACAATTTTTTTTTTTAATTTCTAAACTGAAAATGTTAATTTGTTTCTCACTCATGCCCTCCATCTGATTTTTCATATGAAGCCAATATATCTCTGACTTGTATTTACCTTAGAATAACTCTGTGTTAGATTTACAAAACTGTGAAAGTCCATCTCTCTCTCTGTTTATTATTATATTTTGTTTTGTTTTTTTTTCAATTTGCTCTCCTGGATATTGATGTCTCTGGGTGATTGAATATGATGAAACAAATAAAACAAACACAACCTGTGCTGAATATGGAAAAATCAGACGCTGAGCATATTTAAAATCACTTAAAGTCAAGCATCAAAATGGGTTCGAGGGATATCTCATTTTAACAGGAGCCAGAAGTCAGCTCACAACACTCATAAAGCCTCAATATATCGCCTTACACATGTCAGGAAATCCAACATTTCAATATTATTCTAAGCCTGAATGATATTTCCTTAGATGTTGAAGAAATGTAACATATCTATTCTTTCCCCCTTTTTTTCTTTCCACTAAAGTACTCACTTAGAAGTGACAAAGTCAGCTCCCTGCTCAGCTGCACATAATCTGACTGTGACACAAACATGATCATTTTTTTCCCCCATAAGACGAGCTTGTTTTATAAACCACTCAAGGCTTAATGGAATACATTTCTAATGTGTCATGACATGTGTAAAAACTCTAAGTGGATACTAAATCTTCTGATACCTAAGATGCATTCTCCAATATATAGATTTTGTACTCCAAATAGTTAAACCATTGTTTAACTTTTACACTGTGAAATTCTGTCTCTCCTGCCCACTGTGTGTATGGTTTAAGGCTTTTGTGGATTATCTTTCCGCTGTAATGAGACAACTGTGGCTGATGGTTGCAGGCCTAATTTCCTTTTAATTTGATTCAGATCTCTCCAGGTTTCAGCAAAGAAGTTGGCTTATTATTTGATTTGATGAGTTTCGTTTCAAGATACTATTGCTCATCTTTCTGCTTTTCAGCTACAATCAGTTCATTTTTCACTCCATAATTTGTATATTGTTGCCTTAGGAATAAACCAAGACTGTGTTCACTGTTTTTAATAATATCCAGCAAGCCATATGTGAATGGAACTAAAGATGTAAGAGCAGCCTAAATCCAAAGCACAGTCTGCAAATAAAAGGGGACTAATTTTGCCAATTGCTCTTGAAGACATTATTTTTTGCAGATGGTTTATATGTTGTATTGATTTAAGAAACGTGTCGCTTTAGTTTTATCACAAGCGTTTGGATTTTATGAAACTGCAAGTGTGTCCTGCCAGGTCACGGATTTTTTTTTCTTTCTCCTTTATGCTCTGAAATGACTACTTTATTCTCCTGTGTTCAGTTTTGGTTTAAAGGGCTGTCTCTGAAATGAATTGTGAAGTTTTTGTAACAGTGATTCCTCTTTATTTGACATGGTGGTTATTTTTGTAGGTTAAATAACTTACAAAGACTGGAAAAAGCTCAATAAAAACGACTATTACGTGTTATTTTTTCTGTTAATCTGCACATATTTTCGATCATAATTAGCGTGATTGTATTTTATTATAAGTGTGTTTCGGTGCGTTCAGGTCACTTTACGCATTTTACTGCAACGCGCACGTGTGAATACGTCCATAAATAAATCAATAAATGGATTATTAAAGTCAGAGATGAGCTCGGAGCTGTAAAGTGAGTGCAGGGACGGGAAAGTCGAGCACTAAGTGAAAATTGACCTGAGTCGGAGAATCATCTCATGTGGCATGAAATCTAACCGAGAAGGTAGACCACCTAACATTCATTTGCTGTAACACAATCGACCGGTGTTAAGTGCGTTTTTGTCATGTTTCCCCAACAACGCACACAATTTCACCGTCCGGATCTGGATAAAACTTTAAGACTGTTGGAATGTCACAAGTTCTGTCCCTGTTCTACATTTTAAACGCATCATATCGGCGGTGAAAAGTGTGTCAAAATGAAAACAAACTATAAACAGCAGCTCCCCCCTTTTTTTTTTTTTTTTGGTCATTAATTTTGGCAAAGTGAGCACCCCTCCATCACAGAGAGGTTTTACAGCATCATTTGTTTTCACATGGTGAAACCGATCAGGTCATTAAACGCCCCCTCAATAAATCTTTAGAAATCTTTTCCATTAACCCCCGAACAACAAGTGGAACCAGGCGAGTCCCCCTCACACCGTGTCAGGCCGCTGATTAAAGAGAGGCATTCAATCACACAGACACACACAGAGAAGCGATTAGACTCAACGATCTGACTTTTTTTTAAAAATCGCAATCGGGACATCCCTAGAATTATTGGGACAGATTTTGTAATGTAGAACTTTTACGCATTAGTACTTTTCTCGTGTCTCTTTGGTAAATGATCCCTCCAGCCCAAAGAAACAAATTATGACACCAACATCACAGGCAAATAACTCCTGCAAATAAAATAAAATACTGTTCTGTAATTATTTCATGCCTTAGGAGTAAAAACTTCTCAGTGAGTCTGGCCTGTGAGCTTAAATTAAAAGTTTATTATTGAATGTGACTCGGTTTCTTGTGCGTAAAAGGTTTTTGGAGGGTCAGGTTTTTTTTAATGTGGCATCTGCTTCGTCTGTCCTGGCTCTTCCAGTCCACTGAGTGTAAGTTTAGACCCATTTCAGTGCTTCACAAAGTTCCTCTCTGTGGAAGTTAGCACAGCATGTGAGTGTATAATAAGGATGACTGATTTGATTAGAGATTTCACTCTTGCGGCTTTTGTCGTCATCTCACGCTCCAGACACTTACAGGCAGCCCCGCACTAAATCATATCTACTACAGAAAATAAGACAGCTGCGGAGCTTTAGGGTGAAATCCTGCCAAACTGGGGGGTCTGTGCTGTAATGTCAGATTTTAGGCTGGGGTGGGGTGGGTAGAATGTTTGACATGACAAAGTTGGGGGAGCCCCATCGCTCTGTAGCTGATATTTCAATTTTTCCTTAAAGAGACTTGTTGTCACGCTTGCTTGCTCCGGCCCACTCTGATATGCACGCAGTCCCTGCAAAAGATGAACTCTTTCCAAAAGGAACAGTGCACTAGGCAAAGTTGGAATGTCACCCCTCTGACAGCCCCCTCACACACTCTCTCCTTCAGCACTCCTCCAGCGGATCACTGTCAGATCACTATTTGCATAATTATATGCTCAGCTCAGAAGAGAAAACTAACCCCCAAATTTTACGGGTCAGCTAACTGCAACAATCAATGTTTTATCGGGTATACTAAGGGGAAAATATCTCCAACGATCCCGGCAGAGTATCTCTCTTTCGTTCCCTCTCTCTATCGGTCAAATCCATTTACTTTATTGGCATGACTGCTTATCAGAAACAATATTTCCAAAGTTAAAAAAAAAAAAAAAAAAAGTAAATTGGCCCACCCTACCCCCACCGCTGCCTCCAAATAGACCCAACATCTCTCCCTCCTTCTCTTCCTTTCTTTCTTTCTCCCTCTCTCCCTCAGTGAGCAAATACTTTTTCATCTATTGACTGAAGGAGAATGTCTGGCTTAAGCTCGGAGGTGTATTCAAGATTGTATCCCTTCTTTCCTTCCCCTCTCTTTTCTCTCCCTGCTCTGTTCTGTGTTTTCCAAGGCACAGGTCTTTAATATAGGGGTCTGTACACCACAGCATAACTCACTGGCCGGTTTCGTTAGACATCATTACATATTCATTGACTTGCAGAGAAACCGTTTAATCCAATGGAAACAACTCCTCTTCAATCGCTTCTCTCTCTCCCCCCTCTCTCTCTATTCTAATAAGGATCCACAAACTAAACTGAGGCAACACTCGGGGCCACAGATATCACATTTAGGAAAGGGTGTCACTTGGATTTACGGAAAAGGTGCAGGAATGGACACAGGTGTTGCGTTCAGATGGGTGTTGGATCGCGCAAGGGTTACGCACGGAATTACGCACAGATGACTTTAAATGATACGAGTTATGTTTGATTTTTAATAGGCAACATATCACATCACATGAAGGGGTAGGGATGGAGGTGGTGGAAGTGTATGTGTGTGTGTGTGTGTGTGTGTGTGTCCCATTTCTTGGTTTCGAGTAGGAGAGTGAGTGTGTTTGTGAGTAAGGTC